>LR990926.1:2555403-3755403 GCA_905163415.1 Noctua fimbriata | reverse complement strand
CGCTCATAAAAGTCAGTCATTTGAACTACAATTTGTTCTGAATTTTAAAATTGTCTATTAACATACGCTGAGATCACAGACAAGTAGCCATCGCTTTGAAAACGTTTCGTATTTGAATAGTTTTGACATAACTTTTTCGGTAGTTTATATCAATCTTATATATTTATTTTGTAAAACCCGTCCTTGCTTCGCACAACGCCACCTATCGGGTCCAAAACTATATCTAATGTAGCCTATATTTTAGTTAAGCATCTAGCAGTAGAGCAGTGAAAACTGCGTTCAAATCCATGCAGTAATTTTCCGTGATGCGCGTACAAACATACGGACAGAAAGACAGACACACAAAAATTCTAAGAACTGTTGTTTTGGCTTCAGTGGCTCTAAAGACACCCCACCCCATATATATTTTTTCAATTTCTTCAATGTACAGACATCGGCCTGTTATAATTTAATTATATGTATGTATAGATCATTAGTACTGTAAAGTATTAGACCACTTTAAGTGTGCTGTTCAAGATGGCGCTGCTTATCAAGTAAAAATGCATCGATATGTCAAACTTAGTACATTTATTTTAGTTCTGTATTTGTCCGTCTGCAGAGATAAGTTGGTCGAAGTGTAAGAATTTCACTAGTATATAGGCCTTCAGTTCAAGAACTGGGAGCATAAAATGACTAGTTTAGCAGAATCATAATTTGAATCACGTTACAATTCTTAAAATGGACACAGACGCAGTTAATATTATGAATTGTGACTCTGCGACACAGATATAGATAGACCTAGATAACGCGAGAGCAACTACTTCGCGTGCCATATTATTATGTAGCTTACGTACAAAAATCGTAAGTGGCCAATTTCGAACTCAGTCTGCATCGGAGCATAGCGCTAGTCGGACGTCAGGCGTCGACGTGGGCGTCATGGCGGGGGGTAGGACGAGGGGGGCGCCGTCCGCGGCGGCGTCTTTGAATCGATTTGATTTTCCAAAAATGGCACGCTTGGTTTTCATACAGATCGTGATACTTGCGTTATCTAGGTCTATCTATATCTGTGCTCTGCGACCATTTTACGAATTGTAACGTAATTCATATTATGATTCTGCTAAAGCGGCTAAGATATGTTGCAAAAAAGTATATGTACAGGGTGGAACGCACATCGACGCGAAAGCCATACATTTTGACCGTGTAGGTATTGCACTTGTGTAGAAAACAGCAGATTTTTTTTAATAACCGAAGAAACTTTTCTATGTGATTTCTATTTCTCAGAATGATGTACTGAATACGTGGTAAGCGTTTTCGCGTCGGTGTCCTTTCCACCCCGTATTTGCTCGTAATCACGGTAACTTACTTTAATTAATGTGGGCATGCAGTAGGTAAACACCAATCCAAATAAATGCACTGCCATTTGGAGCCGCCATTAAGAGTCCTTTTTTTTTTTTTTTTTTAGGATGGGAAATCATCAAATGACCCTCCCCGCTCTGGGCGGAGCGGAAGGGAGTGTCAGACTTGTACTGACTAAAACCCATCCATGTTCCTTCTTTGCCCTTTGTGTTCCAGGGCCGCGGTATCTCTTTCGAACAGTCCCGCAGCCCGCCATTAAGAGTCCTAAATCGAACGATTACAATATAAATTATGACACAATCTGTAATCACTAAAACATTTGTCAATGTCACTGAGACAAAACTCCTTATGAATAACTATTAACCGTTAGATACTACGGAGTGTTAATTTCTACATCCGTGATTCATTTATGATTCTCAATTCTTGAAGACTTAAACAAAAACATAACTGGCAACTGTCAGGATCGGATCGATCAATTTAGGAGGTATATGCGAGTAAATCACGCTCCCGACTCCCGCAGCAGGATGTTTATTCAGTAGGAGTCCTACCATAACCCTGCATTCTCACTTGGTGAAGATTATTTACGAAGATTTCAACATTGGACAAATTTTAGCACAGCGTTCAGTAAGTCTAAACAAAAAAAAAAGGGATTAAAGTGATATTTTTGACCTAAAATCAACCAACGGTAAAGACCTAAAGTTAACCAACATTTTTATTAGTGTATTTTCATTAGTTATTTTTTTTCTTGTAAGAATCTAATGCACTTTTCTTATTTTTTTTTTATCATTGTCCTTATTTTGGTGGTCTGAATGATTTCTAAAAGTTTGTCCTAGATGGACAAACTTTTAGAAATAATTCAGACCTTTTTATTTTTAATGGGACCTTATATAGCTGTGCCTACTTTATTTAGTCTTGTTTTGTCGTTCAAAAGTGCCTTTTAAGAAACCCTTGAAAGAAATGTTTTGCTACAGATTCCAACCCAAGCAAAGCCTCTAAGTATCATACAGCTAATATTATCCTCCATATCTTCTAGTCAAGCTCGTAAATTCTAATCCTTCTAATCTTCATATCCCGATAGCTCATCTCATTTGCAGCATCCAGCTAATATCAGATCGCCGCATAAAAGTAGATGACACGATGTATTTATGTATCGACGACTGAATTATTTAAATATGCCTACACAGTACACTTGTTCAGTCAGATGCCTGAGGCTTGGTGTGGGGCTTTGAAATGAGCGGGGACATGGGCGAAGCGGGAAGCGGGAAAAATAGAAGATAAAGGGGCATTGTGAGAGAAACTGTTTGTCTTCTCTTTCTTGTCGCGTAATAATAAAAAATAGTTACAGGAGGCTGCTTGGTGATGCATTGGTCTGCTCAAACCTGGTGGCTTACAGAAATAACTAAGTTTGACATTATTGTGGAAGAAAAGGCTTCTTTCTGTCTTCGTTTAAAGAAATGCTGAATGTATTGTTAAATTAAATGTAATGCGTAACGAAATGTTAAATGTGATTAAAGTGTGTCTTAAAATGTGTCTGAATGAAATGTTAAATGTGTAAGGAATATTATGTTAAGGCATATAAAGGCTAAATAAATAAACTACATTTTTTTTTTGGTGTGAAATCATCAAATGACCCCCCCCCCCCCCCCGCTCTGGGCGGAGCGGAAGGGAGTGTCAGACTTGTACTGACTAAAACCCATCCATGTTCCTTATTATTTGCCCTTTGTGTTCCAGGGCCGCGGTATCTCTTTCGAACAGTCCCTGGCCCTGGTAGGAAATAAACTACTTAAAGCGGTCATTCAACATCAAAAGATTCTATAATTGTATTTAAATAATCATTGATCAAAGACGATGCAGGACTAAACTTGGGATAAAATAAACTGGGGCGAATGAAACATTCAACCGCTATCTTCGTGGCTCCACACCGACAATATTAACGGTGACAGCGCTATTTGATCAACTCATAAACTCAGAGGTGCGTGAATTTACCCCATAAGGGACTATTACTGACATTTGCATAACATTAACTTTACGACCTGCACTAATATCGCAGGTTGGACGGGAAACCGCTTTAATCATCTTCAGCTTTATAACTGTTTTACTAACTGTGAAAATGCCGTATTTTTTTCACATTTAGTTCTGTTTGTAACTTTTATTGGATTAATTGTTAAATTCCGTACCTTTTAGAGTTTAAAAACCGTACTATTAGTTGTATATTACCTCTTAGGGTAGTGTGTCAAAACACCTGTTTCAATGTACCGTCGCACTGTGTTGCCGAGGGCGGACAAAAACCAAATTTTAAAGTGGAAGGTAGATGAAAAAAATTACCGGACTTGCAAATAGAATACTTATGTTATAGGAATTCAAAAAATGGAGGGTAGTTTTCTAATAAAAATTGCCAACATATCACTTGTCAAAAAACGCTGTCGACAACTACGGTTTCAAGAAGCGAAAACTCAACGTAATTCAATGAAATACAGTTTTGATATTTATTGTTATTTGCATAATCAACAACATGGATTCTGAAGTTCAACGTATTGTCTTTCAGATATGATTTTAATGTTCATGAAATATAAACATAATGTATGTATATTGACAGTTCCAATTAACGACCAAAAATACGACTAAAATAAAAATTCACAAGGCTGTTAGTAAAGTGTTTTCCGTAACTTTCTATGACAATTTATTAACACGTATAATCTCTGGACTTTATATATTATTATATTGTAATAACAAAACTTGCTACGACATGCTACTTCGGTTGTTATTATTATTGGTTTCTTGTAGGACGCGTGGTTGGATTTACTCGTCGCGACCTTGCGGACTTGTTATTTCAAGATCCTGTAAAGAATTGGAGTTAAAAGGATCTGAATTTGCAAGAGCTAATAATTTTGAAGACAAACACAAAATAATTACTTTCTTTCGTTTTCTTATTTTTTTTATTAATCCTACTAATATTATTTACCTATCTGAAATATTGTGTGTATGTGTGTGTAGCTATTGTTATTTCATATATTAAAGGATTCGGATGAAACTTAATAGTTTAACTTAAGGACCTGAAATATCTACTTTTTTATTTCTTATCCAGTTTAACGCGAGTAAAGCCGCGGGACACATCTAGTGTATAGTAAATTATGGTTATTCTAATAAATATATATATATATTTTTTCTATACAATACTGATGATAGGTAGTAAATTCACATCATAAATAATTTTGTCCGTGTCTTACTATGAACCGGCAACACTGTGCGTCGGTTTTGAGAATTTAAGATACTCAGTGCACAGCTTTTTCCGCTCTAACTATACTATAGATTGCAACTGCATCATAATCGGTTCAGACGTTTCCAAGAAAGTAAAAATATATTAGTATGGATATATCACATTTCACGAAACGTCCAATATTTAACACCTTTAACACCTAATATTAGAAACAGGTAAATTTTGTAAGTTTGAATGTACGAAATAATCTCCAAAAATACTAAATAATAAATTCATTTATTCAGCTAATTTACACCCATTGCCATTTATCACAATACAATCAGACTATAATCACACTACAAACACAAAAAACAAAACATTACAATTTAGTTAAAAATAAAATAAATTAGAACACAAATATAATTGATTCAAATACAATTAAAAGTTTAAAATTCAACTCAACTCAACTTAATTAAATTCAATCAAAATCTTAAGATTTTAAACTATCATGGTCACTAATATTATTATTTACACTAGAAAAGGGATATTTACCATGTTTACTGTTTTTATTGAGTTCACGATATTTCGGCGCTGTTGCAAGCACCATGATCACGGATAAAGCGAAACCGGAACCGGATCAGTTTATCCGTGATCATGTTGCTTGCAACATCGCCGAAATATCGGGAACTCAATAAAATAATAAATTAAACTTGTCTATTAATAATAGATTATGGGTCATAAATATAAATATGAATAATAATTTGAATATAATATAATATAATATACTATCCGATTTCAAAATTGAAAATACTCGTTTAAAATATTTTATTCGTTTTAAGAATTGACTCATATCAATGGGTACCAAAATGATTTGGGATAGTTGTTTTTTCGATTCAAAATATTTGTATTTACGGTGTGTTTACACCGCGCACTCGTGCTAGGGCCTAAGACTAGTCGTGCCTCGCGGTTTTCGCTTGCTCGGCTCCTAAGGGTCGTAGGGTAGTAGTAGCCCATAACCTGCCTCATGAATTGGGCTAACAAATACAAAAAAGAATGATTAAATGGTAACTCCAAGGATTAAAGTGTCCAAACAAACTAACTTCTCTATTATGTACACCATACAAAATTTCAATTTTCATAAAAGAAAACATTTGACATAGGGTAACACAATGGGCGGTTTTTTCACTAAAAGCAATTTTTTCAAGACAACCTTTGGACAGGGAAGAGACAGAAACGATACTGCAGGTAGTCTGTGGTGTACTATTGATATAATAATATACATAAATACACAAATCATGTAGGCTGACTGATAATTAGTGATTATACTCATGGTTACATAGTAAGAAAGAAAGTAAAGAAGAAAGAAAATATATTTATTTGCCGCAGGTACATGACGTGCATCACACAAAATTACAAAAAAAAAAAAAAATAACAAAACACAAATAAAACAAATAAACAAACAACAAACTACAAACGACTTTCCCAAAGAAACATTTTTTATTATACCTACACGCGCCTGGGACCTATCTGCTGTTGGCCGCGTGACGCCTTTCTGATAGGTCACAGGCGCGCGCGCGCGCGCGAATGTCATACGGCTGTTGTGTTATTGGGATAAAAGTGTACGAGTATTAAAAAAAAAAGTTTCTTTGGCAAAGTTGTTTGTTATCATGAGTACAATCACGTGTTTAAGTATCGGTCACTAATTACCAGTCACCCTATATACTAATCTATATAAAATGATCATTAAACAAGAGCAAGGGACCATGTATAGTAATATATTATTAGTTTAGTGAGATAGCATGTGGAAAGCGACCGGATCAGAGTCACATACTAGTACAGAACTGCCCCCGGAAATTAGTATATTGATGATCATTGCTTGATTTTACGATTCAGCTGAATTATTGTTGTAGGTAGCAGGTACTAAGGAAAGCTGGATTATCAAGGTTGATTTGTTTACTTGTTGGAATATTGCTCTTCTCGTAATGAGGGCCTTTAGTATAGGATTATAGTTTAGTCTATGGTATAGGTATATCGAATAGGAAACAGGTCCTGTGCTATCTTGTACAGTAGATGTCGAGGTAGGATGTAAAGGTAAAAAAAAACGGCTAAGTGCGAGTTGGAATCGCGCACCGGGGGTTCCGTATAAACTTTTAGGTATTTTGTTATTAAACGACATAACACGGTTTTCAGATTTTTTCCTTTACATGTTTACGTTACTGTTACTTATAAGTTTCTTGCCAAATTTCATGGTCAACGGAAAGTACCCTTTAAATTTTGATTCCCCTGAGAGTGTCGAAATATACGTTTTTAGCGGCATAAATGACGTTTGAGTTTTTCACAGCTTGATAGGACTGTAGACCTGAGTATATAGTTTTAATTTCAACTCGATACATCCACGCGTACCCGAGATAAAGGGTCTTGACATTCAGACAGACAGACGGACAACAAAGTGAGGGTAAGGCTCTAAAGGTTCGGTTTTTTCCTTGTGACGTACGAAACCCTAAAATGTTGCGTATGGAAGAGGGCTTCAATTAAAATGGAAGTGAAGTCTCCGAAACCTATTGAACCTCTCAAAAGTTTCCACAAAATGTTGCCACTAACGAAAATAATACCTATTCGGAACCCCTTCACACCTCCACCTACCCGTATTCCCGTTAATCTCACAGTTTGGTCGCTTCAAACTCGAACGTTACTCACCCGCTGGCGACTTGCTATAAACCGCGCTGGACGCTTTATGCAAAATTAATTGATATTACGAAGCCTTCGTAATAAGGAGTTCTCACTAGTAAATTTTGTAAGTGCTGCTTAGGTTTCTTTTGCAGCCTTCGGCGAATGCGTGGTGTGATGGACGATAATTGTGGAGAAAATTGAAGAAGATTGACCAGAAAGGTGGCTTGAACCAACATTGCGGACTGGGGATGAATATAGTTGCATATTTTAGAAGGTGACTGATTTATTTTTAGTGTGGCTTAAATTATCGAAAGAAAAATGATGGGCCATAAAAATTGTTTACCCAGGGAGGATGGTGAAATTGCAGGTTTTGGTGCGAAAATATTTGTTTTCAGTGCCAATATTAATGATGTGCACAAAACTGAATTGATTGGAAATTTTCGTCTTTATTTTCTCATTTGCAAAAAGATAGGAGGGGGCTTTATTTAGTGGTTTTATTAGGGGAAATATATTTCATTGTACCATAATTTTGTTCATCGTTAGACAAATACTTTATCTTCCTTACCTGTTTTTAAAGAATATTGGAATGTTCGCACAGCTTTCTGCACCGATTTTAATACTTTTAAACAACATTATTTTTAGTATATGCGAAAACTGAATATAGTTTGTTCAGAATAAGTAACTGAATCAATTCCAATAATTTTTAAACCATGTCAAATTTTCCCCAAAAATATTTAAAAAAGTTAAAAGTTGGACTCCGAGCGACTTAGAGTACCTATCTGCCAAATTATTATTATCAATGAGCTCAAGACGACGCTGGAGTCGCGCGCTGCGTGGTGACCACGTTTTTGAGCGGACAACTAGGTAACAGAACAAGCTTATAACTTTGTGATTTTTCATGATACAGTTTTGAAATTTGGTACATAGATTCTTTACATAAATATAATAGACACGTGTATCAGGTTTCGCATATACTGAAACTTATGTTGTATATTTATCGAGTACTGTCCTAACTTAACCCCAGTGTAAACTCGACCGGTGTTACGAGTACCATGTACTATTCGAATAGCTGACAAACCAATACATTTACTAATCACACCTAATTGGTATTCGCGCGATTGCTTTATTTCCATGTTTATCTAAAATGAGAGGGAAATATAGAGCTTTTAGTACCTGTGGCGAGTGATAGTGATGTTCTGCTAAGAGCTTTTGAAGGAATAGTGTGGGGCAGATACGGGGAATTATGTTTTAATTTCAACCTTGCTGAAATTGTTGCTTGTTTTATAGTTTATTTAAACTTCCTACTTTATCGTGTGGTTAGTGCCTAACCTGGTGTCAGAGTATTTATGCCGCCCATGAGCCTCTGACTGTTACTTATTTATTTAGAAGTTTCTTACGGGTTATCTTCCGTGATTTTCAATTATGCTGAGCTCCCGGTATTTCGACGCTGTTGCAAGCATGATCGCGGGATAACTGTCATCATTTAGTTATAATTCTTGTTTATAATTTTCTTAGTATCGCTGAAGACGTTGGCTAAATTATATGGCAATACTAATGGGTTCTTCGTGTGATGCATTGATTTTAAATTCATGTTGTATGCGGGAGGGTAATTCCGGATAGGTTGACAGGAACATTCTTCAATCAGAGCAAACACATGCATAATCAGCCTATAATGTTCCCACTACTGGGACACAGGCCTCCTCTCTATGAGAGGAAATGGGTATAATCCACCACTCGGGCCCAGTGCGGGTTGGTAGATGTCACGTCTTCGAATTTTTGGTTCTAGGACATGCCGGTTTCCTCACGATGTTTTCCTTCACCGGTTTGAGAGCAGTGGTGATGAAATAAATTACACAAAGTAGTGCGCCTGGCTGGGTTCGAACCCACGACTTACTTTGACGACTTACAATGTTTACTGCAGAGATACTCCTTACCTCCACACAATCTGAACCTCGAAACATACATGTCGTTATTAGGTAGGTATGTAATGTTTGTATAGGAATTTAAGTATGCTAGACACAAACGTAGGCTCTCTAAAAGGAATACCCGTATACTAATATTGTCGCACAACAGTCCTTAAAGGATTCATCATTTTCTTTACCAATTAAAAAGACATCCCCAACTGCCATTTCAACTTGCTAATTCTACAGCCTTCTAAGGCATCATCATGAAAACCAACGGTCTCAGACCAACGAGGTGTCATCTCTCCACAAACGTATACAGAGAGCAAACCAGACGTCCTCAGGCACATGTAATTAATCCATGAATACTCAACGAGCAGCAATTATCGGATTCTCGGCCTTAGGTGTGATACAAAAACACGTCCCAAGCATAGAGGGCGTCATATAATTATTCACAATGCAATTAATGCTAGTATTCCATGTACTTTTTGTTACATAAAACCACTGTTGGTATTTTAACAATTTCCTTACTAGTATTGTTTGTCATAAAAAGGTGATGGATCGTCGTTTGGGATCCTGTTTGTGATTATTGTTAGGATTTTGTATTGAGTTAGTATTGTGAAAGGTATCAGAGGGTGTTCCATAGAAAGATTGTTTGTTAAGTAACTGTTGATTTTTTACTGTTGTTTCAGTTTTTAGTGAGGAGTAAGGATCGATGACCGGATGAATGTGGGTAGCGTTGATGGGAAAAACTTCCGAGTTCCATACTAAGGTGATGTGGGTGCGACTGTGGTGTAAACTTCTTGTTAGTTCGTCTACGTTTATAAAGGTATAATTTATGCGTTATTATATCAACTACTACAACTACATGCCGCGTTGGTCTAGTGGTCGCAATCGTGATTGCTGAGCATGAGGTCCTTGGTTCGATTCCCGGGTCGAGCAAATTGTTATTGAGTTTTCCCATCAGGAATTTCTCAGTAGCAGCTACGCAGTCTGGATTTGTGCCCGGTTGATGGGAATAGGCTCGCCTCCTACTTATACATAACTGTGCGAAACACACACACACACTGCACAATGTGCTGTATTACGCACACCCCCTTGGGGGATTACAGGCATGATGTTGTGTTGACGAACTACATAGTTCCGGGTACACTATTAGTTTATTTCTTATGGTTGCATCGCTTTGTTAAAATGAATTTGAGACGAGTTTTCAATTCAATGCGATACCAACATTTTAGGCAGTGGTACGAACTTTCCAGAAACACAACGTTTAGTTCAGTTAACACTTACGTCGCGTGCTTGTCTCCTACAGTGATGTAGCTACGCAACTATACATCATGGAGAGCAACAGGACCGAGTTAAGTACTACGTGCGAAAGTTAAACGAACAACGCTTTTGTAGGGTTAGCAAATAAAACAAAGACATCAAATGAAAAATAAATTAATGATATTTTAAAGGAAAATAAAGAAGTATTTTGATATATATTTATAGAATTTTATAGATCCTTTTAGTTTATCTTAGTATTAAATTAAAACAAAAAATGCAGATATGTACACCTACCACTGTTTGTCTCTGCATCACCCAAAGGTTGACTGGTAGAAAATGCCTACGGCATTAAGTCCGCCTCTGTACTTTGTGCTTGAAGTGTTAAATAAATAAAGAAGACGAGAAATAGCGTGCGATTTGAGAGGCCTTTGTCCAGCAGTGGAACACTATAGTCTTTTGATAAAAGGAAATGCACAAAAATCTTGAAGTAAGCTTTAAAGTCGGGGCAAAATCTTCAGAAAATCAGAACAAGAGCAAGATGAAGACATAATCTATATTGTCACACTGCTGAACAAATCTCTTCAAGAACAGAATATGCAGTATAGAAGGATATATCAGGGAGACATTTCGATAGTTAAAAACTAACATTCTTTGTAAGACTGTTGAGAAGCACAACCACGCAATATCAAAAAGTTTTTTTACGCGTGTTAACCCAAAAAAAGAACCTTTTTTACTGTTTCTAGAGTTGTTATTATGGCAATATTTCCAGCGTATCTCGAAAGGTTTCGTAAGTAGGGTAGGGTCTAGGTTCAGCACTGAACACTGTGGACATTTAAGGGTGCTATAAGTCAGTCGTGACTTGAGAACGACGGACGCGTTAAGTCTAACTTGCGTGATTTAAACGCACAGCGATCTTGTAGCGTTAGCAACGTCAGTGGAAATGGGGATGCCGTATTTTATCTTGGGATATTTGAAGATGTCTTGAACAGATTTTAGTATCGGGTGCTTTTTAATGGTCCTTCAATCACAATACGAAATAACAAAGATGGAAGGGCACAAAAGTACAGACGCCAGCACATCAAGCTACCCGAAACTGTCAAATTTTCCCAATCAATTTTGAACCAAATGCTTTAGCGATAAAGTTGA
Source organism: Noctua fimbriata (assembly GCA_905163415.1). NCBI lineage: Eukaryota > Metazoa > Arthropoda > Insecta > Lepidoptera > Noctuidae > Noctua > Noctua fimbriata. Next base: position 3,743,889 of record LR990926.1, on the reverse strand, counting down.
AAATCTATTAAAGAAATTTGACAGATTGTAGTAGTTTGATGTGCTGGCGTCTGTACATTTTGCCTCGTCTACCGATAAAAAGTCTCCACAAGTGACAATATTTTAGACCCAGTTTCCACTTAAGAGTGTTAACGTCTAACGGCATTTCATACAAACTTTTAAGTGATTTTTTTCGAAATGATTGAACCGATTTTAATGAAACTTCGTACGCATAAGCAGGTTTTTAGACTTATGTATCCTGTTTATGCGTACGAAGTTTAATTAAAATCGGTTCAGTCATTTCGAAAAAAAATCACTTGAAAGTTTGTATGAAATGTCGTAAGACGTTAACGCTTTTAAGCGGAGACGCGCGGAGCGGAGTGGAGATGTGTGGAAATCGACTAATCACAATGGTTGAAATCCACACGGTATCCCACGTCTTTCGATTTTCTGATTGGTCGAATCTTGCACTACTCCGTATCACTCCAAGCGCCTTCGCTTTGATAGTAGCTGGACCTTGGGGCAAAATAGATGATAAAAAACATTTTCTGCTTAAGCCATGAAAAAATCGACATTTACATACTTTTCCGTCAATTAAGTTACGGTTCAAGCCTATATTTAACCATAAACACTGTTCATCTATAAATTACTGGCCATCAAAAGAAAAACAACATCCAAACGCACTTTGAAAGCCAAAGAAAACATAATAGATGAACATGTAGATATGCTTATTTACCTAGCTAGGCTCACGACGAATGCATAACCAAACAGTTTTTTGTCCTGTCTCGTCTGGACACAGAAGTACATGAACTCGCGTTGATAAACCCATTTATATGTAGGAGGCTCTATCAGTCGATACTAAATATGTATATAAGCCGTAATAGAATCAAAAAGTTAAATAATGCGTCCATTTTATCTGTACTTGTAATAAAGACACTAAGTTATTGCGTGCGAGTTGTGTGTTTGTTTAGAAAATTAAAAATAATTATTTTTTTTGTTTGTGTTGGTTGTCGTTTTGCGTTTTGCAAACTTGCTTGTGTTGTTGATATCGTTCATTGACGATTGAGCTTTTATGCGTGCCGGTTTGTTGGTCTGACAATCAGTCTTACTAAGGGGTATCGTATTACCCAGTACTAAACTGTCACTTACGGGATATCTTCCGTGATTGTTCATTATTTTGAGCTCCCGATATTTCGACGCTGTTGCAAGCGCCATGATCGCGGGTTGACTGGAGAATGTAGGTGTGGTGTGTGGGTGTGCTGGTGGTGGTGTGTATGGGTGGACATTGAACAATCACGGATGATATTCCGTAAGTGACAGTATTAGTTTAGTTGTAAACCGTGAAAGCTGAAAACAGTACCTAGTACTAACTGGGTTGTGGAGGTCAGATAGGCAGTCGCACCATGTAAAATACCGGTATTCAGCTGCATTCGGATAGACTGGAAGCCGAACCCAACACAGTTGGAAAAGGCTAGGCAGATGATTATAGTTTGTACTCATAACGTAGAAAAGACTGGAAATTAAACTGTCAATATCCGGAGTTTGGAATGAACAATGAAACATTGGAAGTGTGTCAACTGAACCCCAAATAAAAACCATCGACATTACGGTGAACAAAATAAAGAGAGTTGAAGTTAAAAGAGGTTTTCTTTCAATAAATATATGGTTGACCAGACGTTAATTACATTACTTTGAGTAAATACTATGTAAAAACGTTAATGGGACTTAACTAAGTTGTAAATTGAATGCTCCCATTAAACTGACTGGAAAGCTAAATTAATATTCCTTAAAAGTCGAGAAAAAGTTAATTTCTTAAACAATTTTGTCCGTTGATGTCTAAATTAATTATTCCTCAAGTGACAGTAACAAAGCACAATATTATTTATGACCACAGCCACGGGCAGAGCTAGTTTCTAATAAAATATTCAGAGATGAGAAACTTTTTATCATTTTTATTGGTTTTCATATCGAGTTGAATAAAGTGATGTAGCTACCTTAATAAGGAAAGTGCGATGATGCCTCGGGGAGCGAAGTTTAAATACTGAATTTATATAGTTACATTATTTAGAACAAGGAATAAATTGTTGAGGTTATAAATTACATGTTTTTCTGCTGTTTTGCTTGTTAGCACGTATGTTGCTGGTGTTTTTTTAATGAAACTTTATAATTTATAAGTGTTTGTGGTTTTCTATGTCAGGGTGTTAAACAAATGTATTTTTTTTTGTAACTCGGTACAGCAACCGATGTTCTGGATAAAATTTTGAAATCAGATGGCTTATGAAGTTATGAAACAAAACCAATTCTTTCCCAAATCCTATTTACTTATTTATTTAGGTTTTATGTATCTTCTCTAATTATCTCTTTAGTGTTCTTAATTTGTAATAGCTACATGACAAACTAGTAACACTAAATAAGAACTTACGAAAATTCTCTATATGGGATAAAACCTACGTTACATTCATAGAAAAAGCCCGTGCTACTTGTACTACATTTTTGTGTATAATATTTTATTTTGCCTAATTATGAAATACTCTCACTGCAATAAAAAATACCCGCTTATTACTGTCCCACTGCTGGGCAAAGGCCTCATACAGAGACAGCACGAACATTGCTCACCTCACTTACTCAAGACAGGTTGGCAATTTCAGACTCAAATATATTAATGATGGTCTCACCGCAATAGCTTTAAATTAAAAAAAAAAAAACAAAAAAAAATGCTCCCAATTTTTTTTTGCTATCCCTATTACCTACAGCGACAATGCATTCCACCCCACTTGTAATACATTTCAATTTAACTCGGAATCGTCGCATTACCTCGAGTTATAACTGCTAAGACCTTTATTTAGTGTTGGACCACCTTCACGTCAGGATCTAGAGTCTGCCACTATATATGGAAACCCTTTTCTATCATTTAACTTTCAGCTTATTGGGTTCTACTGATCAAGCTTTGAACGAACTTGAAGAATTTTCTGATGAAATTGGGTAAATAGTCCTTCCTTGCAAAGGGGTATCGTGCTATCCAGTAGCTGGGTTCTGGAGGTCAGATAGGTCAGATAACCGCCGCCGATAGATGAGAACTGTGGAGAAACAAACATCCCATTCGTCCACACTTCATCAACCCGGAGAACACCTGCCGCCCGGATACGAACTGCAGTGGCCAATCTGGAAATCCATTAATCAATTGCGGGCCCAAGTTGGCCTCTGTCGATATAATCAGGCCAAATGTGGTATCCTCGATCCATCCCAAACATAATGCCAGTGTGGAGCCCTTTTGCAGGATATGCCCCACCTAGTCCTGCCCATCCTGCACAACCACCTGAACCTTGCAAGATTTAATCGAAACAAGAGCTGTGCAGGTGGCTACATACTGATCTAACACCATTTGAGTTTCATCGACACGTAAAGAAGAAAAAAGCAGTTACTCCACGTAAAATAGTGGTAATAAGCTGCAGCCGGTTAGACGAAAACCAGAACTCAGCATAGTTAGAAAAGGCTTGTTGAATGAAGGTTAATAGATCATCCGTTGGTCTGAAGCTGAGTGGTTATGGTACTCCAAAGGATTGCCAATATAATAGTAGCACAATGAGACTCATGACTTAAACTGAACGCGACCAATAAAGTACGTGAGAGTACTTCCCTGACAGATCCTTTTGCAAGAAGGTCTACCTCATCCTACACAAGTCACCCTCATCCTCTTCCTTCACAAATGTCACGTGTAGTTCAACATAGTAGGTAGTGCTAATAAAGTAATCCAGTTAGGATTTTTTAGAAAACAGACACCTTCAAAAATATATACATACATCTATATAATATCTCTGTTACGGCTAAAAGCTGAAGTACGGTTACACCTAGTTCTAACCGGCTAAACCTAGGTGCGGCCTGTAACAGTTGTGTATCCTTTTTATTGCTAGGACACACCGACCAAATGAATTAGGTTAGGTTAGGTTAGAACCAAACGCGCGCGAGCCGAGCGAGCTCTACATTAAAATTGATTGTATGTTCTAAACGAAGATAAGTAGAATACATCTAAGTTTAACCGGCTGCACCTAGGTTTAGCCGGCTAAAACTAGGTGTAGCCGCACTTCGGCTTTTAGACGTAACATCTCTTCAGGAAATACAGTTTCTATTATCAGAATTCAATCCAGCCAACATAAGTTACGGAATTAGGTGTTACCTTGCTATTTCTCGCCCGAATACGTGTCGGTTTGGGTTCCATGATAATTATCGCAGATTCTGCATGTGCGTATTTTTGGTACTGAATTTTACATCTAAGTTTGGATCAAATATTTGCGGAACAATAACTAAATATTCTTGCATATTGTAAGCCATCCTACTATCTAAAATCCGGCTGGTATCGATAGCAACAGTCGATGGCAACAAGAATGCATCGCCCACATCGCAAGGTCACCGCGTGGGAGGCCGATTTACATTCAATACCGCACGCTCGTCCGCATTGAGCAGTGCTAAATATTGCGAGGAAAAAGTGGATAAGAAAGTGATTGTTGTCTGTGAATCGTCTTGGTGGTTGTTTGGGAAAGAAATACTGACAAATCCATTCAAACAATCCATCCAATTATGCCAACGTCACGCTCTTCTTTCTTTTTCCTGTGGTTAGTGCCTAACCTAGTGACAGAGTTTTTATGCCGCGCGTGGAAAGAAATACTGACAAATCATTCAAACAATCCATCCAATTATGCCAACGTCACGCTCTTCTTTCTTTTTCCTGTGGTTAGTGCCTAACCTAGTGACAGAGTTTTTATGCCGCGCGTGGAAAGAAATACTGACAAATCATTCAAACAATCCATCCAATTATGCCAACGTCACGCTCTTCTTTCTTTTTCCTGTGGTTAGTGCCTAACCTAGTGACAGAGTTTTTATGCCGCGCGTGGGCCTCTTACTTGGTTTTACCTGCCGTCGAGAAATATCTCTCAGGTATGCTGGTTTCCTCACGATGTTTTCCTTCACCGAAGGAAGTGATACTTATACAGTACGCACTTGAATCTGAAAAATCAGAGGAGACCTATGATTTGGTAGTCCAACGGTCACACCAAACGGTTATCACTGCGGAACGACAAAATACAACCTACGTAACCTGTCGCGTTATGTAACAGGTTCCGTAGGTTGTATTATGTTATTTGCCAAATTTCGGATGTCCTTAGCGTTCCAATGGTCCGTTATAACTCTCCACTAACATAATATTATGAAAATATAAGAAGAAGCAGAATAATGACCTGTGAACCTTTGGTCGACTTCAGGAATTGATGCAAGGATTGATGATTCCAATTCTGAACCCATATGAGCTGCCTGCTGCATCTTATTTTTTTTTTTCAGCAAGTGGGAATGTACGCAGCAGGTACAAAAACGGGAAACTTCCTTACCGTAGAACGCGGAAAATTAAATGTTTGCTGTTTTCGTTTGAAGCGTAAAATAGGGTGTAAAATTAAATGATTTATAAGTTTTACCAAATAAGTGGTTGCCATAATAACAAATAATAGCAGTGATAGTGGTTTGACCGTCGGACTACCAAGTCTTAGGTCTCGAGGTCGAACCCAAGACACGCACCTCTGAGTTTTTGGATTCATGTGCATATTGTATAATTATCACATGCTTTGGTGAAGAAAAACATCGTGAGGAAACCAGCATGCCTGAGAGATATTTCTCGACGGCAGGTAACATCAAGTCAGAGGCCCATGGATGGCATAAAAACTCTTGTCACTAGGTTAGGCACTAACCACACGATAAAGAAAAAGAATTGGTTGCTATTAAATAAAACATTTCATGGAATTCAATAAACTTACTTAGTCAGGTGAAAGCCGAGACACAGAAAACCATTCCACAAACAATTCATTCACAGATCGACATCAATTCATTAATCCAACCGCCACCAACCAGGCTCCATACGTCAACCAACTTTCGGTCCTCCAGGCTATAACCAACCACAGAGAATCCATTGAATCGTCCATTTTGCATGAATTATCATACAATTAGCCGTCAGTAGCACCGCGACGTTATAGCCGTCATTGTTAACTGGGGTTTAATCAGTGCGCGAGATTTATGCGCCGGCGCATTTGCTTGAGTTAGAGCGTGCCGCTGGCGGTTGTCGCCTGTGATTAAGAGCTGTAGAAGTGGATGCCGAATATGGTTAGCGAGGGTTTTTTTGGATTGCTAATGGTGTCAGACAAGGCAGTCTTTTTGGTGGTGGGAGGAGAAATGTATCTGACAAGTGTGAAACAAGATAAATATATGTATTATGTTTGTACTTGATTTACAACCTCGTCAGTCCAACGGTTGTAAAGCTTTTAAGTGTTCTTTAAAAAAGATGTTTTAAATTGTAGGTACCTGCGATGTGGTTGTCTTCTGTAGATATTCGGTAGGCGTCAGCGAATCATCATCATCTGCCTAGCCTTTTTCCCAACTATGTTGAGGTCGGTTTCCAGTTTAACCGGATGCAGCTGAGTACCAGTATTTTACATGGGGTGACTGCCTATCTCCACAACCCAGTTAGTTCTGGGTAATACGATAAACCCCTTGGTTTCACTGGTCGTCACACTTTCGGGCCACTGACTACTTGTGACGACTGTCAAAGATCTACTAATGACAGTCGGAAATAACGGCTTAAGGTGCTTTCCGAGGCACGGAGGAAACTTGGGATATAATGGATGATCACCCATCCACAGACTAACCCTGGCAAGCGCTGCTTTACCTTGTAGATGAGAATATATATTAATGAAGAGTGTTAATATATCACGTTCAGACCTTTCAGGCAAGACTAGGAGGTTCTGAGACCTGTTAACTAGACCTTAAAGAGGCGGTAAATTATACATTTATTAAGAACTACATTTTGCCCGCGGCTCCTCTCGTTAATAAAGAATTTGACAATCAATTCGGGTTATACTCTGCTTGTAATAATATAATTCAATCATGATTCGAAGGACACGTGGCGCCATCTATTATCATAAGAACGTTATTGTTGTTTTCCTCGGGAACAGTACTTGTTTTCGGGATGAAAGGTACCCTATGACCGCTTGTGTACCTGACCGCGTTTGTGCAAAATTTCAGGATGATCGGTTTAGTGGTTTAAGCGTGAAAAGGTAACACACGAACAAACTCACTTTCGCATTTATAATATTATAGTAAGGATAGTAAGGATAATAATAAGGATTATTTTTGCAAACCATTCTTGAATTATTTTGATTAGTCACGCTAGCTGGCAATCACACAACTTTGAAACCATCCACGACACAAAATAATCAGGCCAAAAATCTTAGGTGCCATCATTTATTACCTATCAGCTTCGTGATCTGCCAAGGGACAGCCCATAACTAATGTAATAATCTAGATTCACTGGGCGTAGTAATTAAATACTGCTATAAACAAGCCGGGTGCCCCCGGCAGAGAGAATCTCACGACTGACCAGTGAGGACACGGTAGTTGAGGACGCAGTAGTGAAACTTGGAAGAGTAGGCGTTAGTAAAGAGGCTGTATACAAGGTGTAAACGGACCCTTCACGAAGCCGTCAAATGAGCATTCAGTACATCAAATTAAGTAACTTTACGCAAAAAATATTGCTGGGAAAATACTTTTTTTTGGGGTAAAAATCACGTTTTGCGGTAGGACTCAATGTAACGCACTCGAAACGTTCTGCTGATGCATTGAATATAGTCGAGTGCAATAAGACATTACGGTGGAATGAAGTTTATAGTGGTCGGATTATCATGGGATTTTTTTTATTGAGTTTCTAGAAGAGTGGAGAAAAAAGTAAAAAAAAAAAATCCCCGCATCCATCAGGTGGCAAGAATTACACTTCTGCTCTACCTACACTGTGCCTCAAGGCTCGACATACATTACGCCAACAACTAGATATCATGCACCAAGTCCTAAGGGTGTGAGGAGCAGCCATAAATTGTTCCGCAGAATATCAGAACGGAATAAAATGACACAGAAGTTTCTAGAAATGGGGCGAGTTCTTGGGTCTATGAAGTAATTAAAACGACTGGAAAGTAAGATTCATAGGTTTTATCAGCCAATGTATCTAGAGCACATCGAGTCACGAAGCAATTTGGAGGCAATTAGTTTTACTTTTTACATAACATAAAATACATACATACATAACATTACGCCTGTCTTCCCCGAAGGGTTAGGCAGAGGTGTACCTGATAGTACTCCCATTTCGCCAGTTATGTTTATGCCCCATGTAATAGGGGGCGACCCTATTACCATCAACCGGGACGAATCCAGACTCCGTGGCTGCTACTGAAATATTCTAGATGGAAAAACCCAATAACACTTTGCTCGAGCCGGGAATCGAATGCAGGACCTCAAGCTCAGCAGTTGACCAATTTTTTATTCAGTCATTTTTAACTGACGAAGATAGGTGTTCGATTATGTACAACTCTGCTTAGCCCTTTTTTTTTTTTTTTGGATGGAAATCATCAAATGACCCCCTCCACTCTGGGCGGAGTGGAAGGGAGTGTCAGACTTGTACTGACTAAAACCCATCCATGTTCCTTCTTTGCCCTTTGTGTTCCAGGGCCGCGGTATCTCTTTCGAACAGTCCCGCAGCCCTGGCAGGCATCGGCCCGTGCGGACCCCTACGTGGTTGCTGACATCATTTTGAGGCGCGCGTGGAACACGAACGCGCCGTCGACACGGCCTGTCGTCATAAGACGGCCGGACGGCGAGCTAGCCCATAACTCGCCGTCCACAGGCCCGCGCCTACGGTGGCCGGGGGCCACCACGTGACCCCCGACGCCCAGGGCGTCTCCCGCGGCGGCTGGGACGTGAGGCTCTTTCCCTCTCACGTTCCGCCACCTCCTTCACTAGCATAACTGCTTCGCAGAAGGAGGTGACGGCTTCCCATTCCCTCTCGCTCCGGACCATGGCTTGAACCAGAGCCGGGCGCGAGAGGTCGCCGCCGCCAATCGCCTCTACGAGGACACGGCGCTGCTCCGCCCAAGCGGGACAGGCCTCCACAGTGTGCTGCACCGTGTCCTCCGGACGATCCTCACAATGGAAACACCCGGGCGTTTCCTCCCGCCCGATTCGGTGCAGGAACCTCCCGAAACAACCGTGTCCGGTGAGGACCTGCGTCAGGCGGAAGGTGAGGGCGCCGTGGCGCCTCTCTAGCCACTCCTCAAAGAGGGGACTTATCGCCACTATGGTGGCGTGCCCTGCACGGGGTTGCGACAGTCGCTCTCTCCATGTCACCATGAGATCGCGCCGGAGGTCTGTCCGCTGAGCGGCGATTTGCCGCGGCAGCGGAGTTTCCCCCCGACGTAGTGCCTCCGCGCGCCATTCGTGAAGGCGCGCGAGGACTATCGCCTCCAGATCCCATGGCGGCAATCCGGCAAGGAGGCTCGCCGCCTCACCGGAGATCGTGCGGTACCCCCGGACTAGCCTTAGGGCTATCCCCTTTTGGGGCGCGTTCAGGTAGCGGGCGGCTTGCCGCCTCAGAGAACGCGCCCACACCGGGGCCCCGTAAAGGGCCATGGACCGCACGACCCCCGCGTAGAGCCTCCGGCAGGAGGCGTTTGGACCCCCCAGGTTGGGCAAGAGCCGCTTGACTCTGCTTAGCCCTGTGGGAATGACAGGCGTAATATTATGTTATATTACATTTTAAGGATACTTTCGATACGTCTTTATAAATACTTAGTATAAAACAAAGTCGCTTTTGGTGTTCGTCTGTGTGAGCGGTTAGTTCTTTTAAATTACACAAGGTATTTTTCTGCCTACACTATCATTTAGAAAACGTATTCCGAATGTTTTATGTGTATAATGCCACCATGATATTTACCTTTGATAACATCCTGAGTCTTTTCTCGTTAATTGGCGAGAAGAAGCGCAACATCGAGAAAAGTGGAAGGAGTGCGGGGAGGCTTTTGCCCAGAGTGGAGACAGAGTGCGACAGTTCAGGCTAAAAAAAAAGTACTGAAATCTTAATGTTTTGACATATCGTAACATTAGTAGACCTAAATACGTCAATTTTAAAATTGAAAAATGCCGGTTTACGGAAATTACTTTCAAAACATCAAGAATGTATTCATTTCTGTGCATGTTACTGATTTTGCTTGTATTTTCGAGTTAAAAATCGATGTATTTACGTTATGTATACACCACGTGCTTGTGTTATGGCCTCAGTTATCAAAATACAGGGTGTAAGGGACAGACCTCCACAAACTGATGGGGTAAATTCAGTATATCACACTAAGATGACCGGTGCAAGAAATTATTTCAGGAATGTTATGGGAACCCAATAAACTAGATTTGTTTTATTTCCTTAATGTATCGTTACTGTGGCAAAACGCACGTAGCGAAAGGCAAGCGCGACGACGAGTTCGATGAACTCTATAGCTAGGCAGGAAGTGAACAGCTGATTTCACGCGTCCTTCGTTAGAGTATTTCAACATCCATTGTTGGATTTTTGATTTTAGCCGTATTATTTACATAAATGAAGTGCTGGGTACAGGGAATGTAATTTTACATTGAAATAAAGGAATAGTAACAAAAAAAAAGATATATAAAAAATTAAATTGTCTGGAGAAAAATTCCAGTGGAATATGATTCAAAATAAGGGGCTGAATGCACCCTGTCGGTTGTGGAGGGCTGTGCCTTACACCCTGTATAAAGGTTGTAAATAGACCCTTTACATAACCGAAAGGCACTTGTTCTCCCCGTCTTTGCGATCATGTTTTTGTTCTAAAACATACCTGGGAACCTTCCAGCTACGACGATATTGGGGGTCAAAGTTGCAATTTTTTTTTAAAATACATCTTTTTAATGTAAGATTTTTACTTTACACACCTTCACGACCCCCGTACTATTCAATCCATCCATCAGCAAAATGCTTTGAGTGCTTTCCATCGAGTCCTACCTTAAAACGTGATTTTCCACCCCAAAACAAAGTCGATTCCCAGCTATAATCTTTGCGTAAAGTTACTTAGTTTGATGTACAGAATGCTTGGTTGACGGCTATGTGAAGGGTCTGTTTACACCCTGTATTATCAAAAAAGTAGAACATTTATTTTGCCAGTCACCAGTAACCTTTGTCAAGATTATCATAATTACTGGCTGTAACGACAAATTATTGAAATAAAACAATCCTGCACGAAAACAATTACTAAAAGACCAACCTCATTTAAACCTGATTCGAAATAAATTAATCTATTAATTTGTTAATGCAAGTTGCTGCTTATTAGCCAACAAGTATTAAAGAACTGTTATTATAATAACAACCAATTATTTCTATGCTATTAAACAATTTAACAATTATAAATGCATTACAGAACTGTGTATTTAGTGGGTTACAAATTGAGTTCGGAACAATTTTGCCGTCACCGGTCGAAGAGTATTAATTTGTTTGTGCCAATAGTTGTTTTTGCATCAAAATATTACTCTATAATTTTATTTTATTGTGGTTACTAAGGCTATTATTGCTTGGAGAATATTACTCTGAAGGAATATTAAATGATTGATTTTCTACTGAATATTCTACTGAAGACAGGAATTTTTTGGGACAAGATGAGATTGATGATGTTAAAAAGGGGCTATGTGCTTGCGTTGGATTTTATATGGGAAACTATTAATCGGGCTAATAATATACTGAATGGGCGACTAATATACTTATTGGGTGACTAATATATTGAATGGGTGACTAATATACTGAATGTGCGACTTATATACTGAATGGGCGACTATTATACCGAGTAAGTAACTATTTATCCGGCCATTACGGCAAGGAGAACATAGAAAGCAAGAGCGAGCGGAGTGAGCTCGGGACTTGTGGCACCCCGACTCGGACAGGTTAGGTTCGAAGTGGATGGCGGGGTTCAAACCCTGGCATCCTACACGCTATAAGATTTCGCTATTCAGTTTTTTAAGCGTCCTGACAAGCCTATTTTATTTCATAGAAGAATAAATTAAAGAAACAAAAATTCAATCATTCATCTCAATATTCGAAGTTAGAATTAGAGTTCTCAAAATGTAATCGAAGCAAATCTCTTGTTCTTTACAAGCAAAACCACCCAACAAACCCTAGGCAGTCTTAACCACAGAACTTCCTTACACCATTTTTTACCCAGCTCACGAACACGCTAGCTAGATTAGAAAATATCTCAACGACAAGAAACCATCTATTAGTACATAGGCATATTGCCTGGGGGCAACAGGGGCTAAAGTAAACACGGCTAACAACTATTAAACTTAATTATGTACTGGAGTATGACTTATTTATTACTTACAGAATATTTTAAGTATTCTAAGCAACCCTGGGGATATAGTGATTTATAATCGTTGGATTAAATATTGCTATATCCTCTGTAATACTAGAATGAGAAAAAGGCAATGACGGTTATGATGCAAAAGTACTCGAAGGAATTTACAATTGGTACAGTTGGAGACAATTCAAAAGGTATTCTGATATTCTATACTGAGAAATATTTGTATATTTAATACATATATTAAGCGGTGAACCAGTGGTGGCGGCCCCGGCTTACGAACATTAAGTCGTAGGTTCGAACCCAGGCAGGCATTGGCGGCGGCGACCTCTCGCGCCTGGCCCTGGTTCAAGCCATGGTCCGGAGCGAGAGGGAATGGGAAGCCGTCACCTCCTTCTGTGAAGCAGTCATGCTAGTGAAGGAGGTGGCGGAACGTGAGAGGGAAAGAGCCTCACGTCCCAGCCGCCGCGGGAGACGCCTTGGGCGTCGGGGGTCACGTGGTGGCCCCCGGCCACCGTAAGCGCGGGCCTGTGGACGGCGAGTTATGGGCTAGCTCGCCGTCCGGCCGTCTTATGACGACAGGCCGTGTCGACGGCGCGTTCGTGTTCCACGCGCGCCTCAAAGAGATGTCAGCAACCACGTAGGGGTCCGCACGGGCCGATGCCTGCCAGGGCTGCGGGACTGTTCGAAAGAGATACCGCGGCCCTGGAACATAAAGTTCAAAGAAGGAACATGGATGGGTTTTAGTCAGTACAAGTCTGACACTCCCTTCCGCTCAGCCCAGAGCGGGGGGGTCATTTGATGATTTCCCATCCTAAAAAAAAAAAAAAAGGCAGGCGCTTTACTTTGTGTAGTTTATTTCATCACCACTGCTCTCAAAACGGTGAAAGAAAACATCGTGAGGAAACCGGCATGCCCTAGAACCAAAAATTCGAAGACATGTACCAACCCGCACTGGGCCCGCGTTTTAGCCCATTCTCTCTCATAGAGAAGAGGCCTGTGTCCCAGCAGTGGGAACATTATATTAACGTGATGTTTTGAGCTCGCAACGAGCAGGACATTCAGTGTCTGTTCGCAGCGGAGCTGAGACGACCCGGAACTGTACCCGATTCATTGTGACTTGTGTTATTGTGTTAAATTGTAATTTCAAATAATTTGTTAGTTTAATAAAAACAGTAAACACTACCCACATGATGTAAGAGCCTAACGTAATCAATCCTGACAATCCGAAAAATGTATTATCGACGGTTGTAAACTTTTCATAACTGAATTGAATTCGTAATTCCATTGATTTCCATAATAGTTCCTCTTCTTCTTGTCGCTGGCACGACAATTTTTATATTTTGTTAGCCCAGAACTTCGCCACTTCGCGACGCAAAAGTCAAAAGCTGTTTCTTAAACAGATAAGCTGTGTGCCTGATGGGGTTTCCCGGTCCGGCCCGGTCAAAAATATGAACTTACATACTAAGTTTCATTATGTATTTAAGCCCCTTACATCATCATCATCATCATCTGCCTAGCCTTTTCCCAACTATGTTGGGGTCGGCTTCCAGTCTAACCGGATGCAGCTGAATACCAGTATTTTACATGGAGCGACTGGGTATCTGACCTCCACAACCCAGTTAGTACTGGGTAATACGATACCCCTAGGTAAGACTGCAAACAGCAAAACGTAACATGTATTAAAGCCCCTTTATAGAGTGAATTTTAAAACCGTCCTTCCTCAGTGCTCACTTTCTAGAAAACGAGCTGCCATCACATTAATTATGACCCGTTTTTGAAGAAACTTTACGATTTTTTTTCACCCCAGACGTGTTATGACTAGAACCTAACCTATGGTACCTTCACAATATATAGGATAATAGAAAAGTAGATATGTCAGGAACGCAGCAGATGGCGTTTTGTTGTTATTGTTTCTGGTCACCCACGTGGGAAAAAGGCAAGCAATTTTTATGTTTACCATGAACACACAATAATATTTAACGACACTTACATCGTATTGCCTAGAATACTATACCATACTTAGTGTCTACTAAGAATGATATAATATTCAATTCGCTGTGTCAATATTAACAACTACTTACATCTCGCTATGGCAAGAATATTAATATCTTTCTCTATAACCCCAGTATGCAATTTAAAACAATGTTCCTAAGTAAAAGAGCATGACAAACATTAACACGGCCATAAACGTTACACACAATGTATTCTTAGTACAACACTAATAAATTAAGTTGGTATGTTTAAGTCCGCAAAACATTATTTTTAACATATAAATAAAAATTCTTTTTTTTTCTTTGTCGTGTGGTTAGTGCTTAAGCTGACTAACTAAATTTAAATAAATTATTTTAATAATTAATATAATAATTAGTTATTTAAAATTAAATCATTGTTTAGTAATTAAATTAATTAGTTTCGTAATAATTTAATTTAAACAAATTAATTTTCAATTAATAAAATAAAAATTACTTAACATACCGTCGAGAAATATCTCTCAGGCGTGCTGGTTTGGTTTTCAGAGGATGATAAATAAAAATTGTTATTTTACTAACTTCTACCCGCGACTTCGCCCTGCTGGAAATCGGAAAGAAGCCCTTCAGATCTTATGTTAATTGTTTCTACATTATCAAATGCTGACCTATACATATGTACGTATACAGCTATATCAGATTGACTGAGCTATGGCTTCAAGACTATGCCAAAAAAATCTTTATTAAATAAAAATGGAATAAATTCAGATAAGAAAATGCTTCAACGAGAATTGGAAATTATAAAATTCTATTACATATTTCCCGTATTATCGTAAAAAAATATTAATTTATGTTGAACATGGTAGATAAATTGACTTGTTTACTTTATCGAAGTATAAATCCATGTAGAATAGTAATTAAAATTCAATAAAATATTAATTAACAAACAATTATTATTTCTTGCACAAATACAGCACTACTTTAGTTGGGTAGATAATATTTAATTAGTTCGTCCTGAAACAATTAAATTACTATATCAGCTGCAGGCTATTCTGCGTTTTTTTAATTAATTTACAAAGTTCACCGATAAGAATACATTTTTTCTGCATTATACATTGTTTTTGTTTTATAGCTTTATTTTAGTAAATAAGTTACTTACTAAACTACGTTAGTTACTAAAATAAAAATACGGCCCATTTTTTTATTGAAAGTACAGCTTAGGGTGATAGAAAATGTTACATTCAATAAGAAAATAAAAGTGTTGTGAAGATCTAAGCGAGTTTTGCAAAAAAACTTCTAATTTGTATACACTTTAAGAACGTTTGCATCCTAATCTACCAAAAAAAATCGCATTAATGAACAATTTGGTGCCTACTAAGATCAGCTGACGAGCATTTAGTTGCCAATTTTGCGGAAAAAATAGTAGAATATTTGCTATGTCTACGGTAAATATAATATATTTCTAAAGTTAGTGATCCATGTCTCGTGCCCAGACGCAGAAAACAGGGGGCGACTTGGTTGAAGGGATTTACAAACCAGTGCACATGCGAAGAATCTAACTGTAGATATTTGTTTATCTATGATACTTGTAGGAATGTGGATTGTCCCTTCGGGATAAATTAAAAAAAAAAACACTGTGGACTGATAGAATACTATTTAATAAATTTTTGGTGATAAAATGAAATAATTTATTTAATTTTGTATTTAATTTTTACGACATGACAAATCAGTTCAAATAATGTTTCTGGCAGATACTGGCATTCTTCTAAAATTATCGGATCCTTATTAGAAATAGAAACTGTTCGAAATATTTAAAAAGTAGGAACACGTTGTTCTCAAGCCCCCACAGTACGTTGAAGTTGCCAGCGTAAAAAATGGCAGAACAATGATGAACCTGCGAGCATAAAGCTAACTGCCTCGGGTCGCTAGTTAGCCTTATTATAAAGCATTTACCCCTTTTTAATATGCTCAGTTCCACGAAATGATACTTATTCAACGGTATTGTAGTAGTTTTATTGGCAAAAAGTGTGAAATTCCTGAGAAGATGTAGGTATTATTTGTTTCACGCCAATTTGAACTCATTAGACTGGGAAAAAATATAAATCGAAGTTCGATTTAAAAAAAAGTAGGATCAAGTGAGCGTAAATTTTATGATATCTGTATCATCTATATAGGTTTTTGTTAATTCTAAATTAGATGGGAATGTCGATAAGTGTGCTGTTATCAATAAATAATATCAATAGTGATTATCCCAGCATTACGCGTGGTGGTTAATTTTTAAACGTGGGAACTTGCAGTTATTGAGTCAATTTGAAAAACAAAGCAACTTTTTGTTGGGTCTATGGTTTATTTAGACTAATTGGCTAGACTTGACTTTTGAGCTTTTTTACGTATAATGTGACCTCTGGATATGGAGATTAAAAAAAATATCACTGCGCTCTAAATATGTCAGGTCTGGGTGGGTTAAGTAAAGGTTTCGGTTTATTTGAAATATACGTTGATAATTTGGAAAATATTTAAAACCACGTAGTTAACAACATAGATTCGAAGAGGAAAATCATTGGAATATTCTGAGATTTAGCAAAGGCTTTTGACACCGTCTCTGTCCCTATTCTGTTAACAAAACTCGAAAGCCTAGGTATCCGGGGTCTTCAATTAAAACTTTTTAAAGATTACCTGACTGACAGAACACAATGTGTTCAAATAGGTAAGATAACTAGTGAAGAGGTCCCAGTGACTTTTGGAGTTCCACAGGGCAGTATTCTTGGACCGACACTTTTCTTAGTCTATATAAATGATATATGTCAGTTAAAGTTTCCAGACTCGAAAATTGTTGCGTTTGCTGATGATACGGCTTTACTTTTCAGTGGTAACTCCTGGCATGAAGTTTTTGTCAAAGCTCAGATTGGCATGAACACTGTGATCAGATGGTTAAATAAGAATTTACTTCCATTAAATGTAGAAAAAACGACCTTCATCACGTTTTCCATCCAAACTAGTGATAAACCGGATTCCTCTTTGAGTATTGTCTCCCATTCGTGCCCAAATGCAAATAACACAAATTGTAAATGTCCTAACCTTAAAAACACAGGATCTACGAAGTACTTAGGAGTAATTATTGACAGAAATCTTAAATTTCATGATCCTATTAATCTCTTATCAGCGAGAGTGCGTAGACTTATAGTAATATTTAAAGCCTTAAGAAACACTGCACCAAAATCTGTTTTAAAATCGGTCTACTATGCTCTCTGTCAGTCTCAGCTTGAATACTGTATCACCACATGGGGTGGCACATGTAAAACTCATTTCTTAAAAATTGAGAGAGCACAAAGAGCACTCCTAAAGGTTAGTTTGTTTCTACCTTTTTATCATCCAACTACTGATCTCTACTCCAAATGGGCGGTACTTACTGTGAGGCAGCTATTCATCTTGAAAACGGTTATGAAACAACATGCTCTAACAACTTTTGAACCACAAAATATCAGAAACAAACGTCGCAAACATGCAGTCTGTTCTTCATCGTCATTCAAAACTAAGTTTGCACGTCGGTTTTTCTGCTACCAGGGTTTAAATCTATACAATAAGGTAAATCGAGCCTTAACGCTATATCCCTGGCCAAAAACCAAATGTAAGTCTTTGGTTTCGGACTGGTTAAAAAATTTGGATTATAATTTTACAGAAAGTCTACTTCAGTCAAATTAAATTAGTACGAAATAAGTTTATTACTTGCACCAAAATCTTCTCACGTACACATCGGCACACTTCACCTGACACTCAACACCACGCACTAACATTATACACTCTCGTAGACACACACATACACACAGACACAGGCGCTCTGATTAACTTTTTGTTTATAGCTTCTTTTTAACTTCTACCCCCAAAATTATAATAAGTTTTAGTCTTAAATCTTCGTATCTATAACATTGGATTGTAATATCATATTTTTTAAGTAAAACTTCTGTTCTTCCGTGGGGTGGGGACCTGGTGATTTGTAATACAGGCATTTTACGCCTAACTCAAACACCAGCTCCTCACATTACTAAAAAAGACAAATAATATGTGAAACCCGGAATAAGCTTGTCAATGTGAGGAGAAATAAAGAACTTATACTGTCGGACATAAAAATAGCTGACGAATTTCAAAACAATTTGAACATTTAGCGTTGTAATGTTACATAGAAAAATGTAGCAACATAAACTTAAGGTTTTTATTTCATTAAGTAGAGTAAACTAACTAAATACATTATTAATTAAAAACTATTAAATAACCTAAAATAAATAAACTAACAACAAACTATAAAAGGGCATCAAAAAACTCCTCCTCAACGCTGTCAGCTGGTAATGTGCCCAAGAGACTGGCGGCGTTGCCACGTTGTATGGCAACACTTAGCCTCTGGTCAAAGTAAAAGCCAGCCCTTGGGTCACGGGAAGCGTCAACTAGGCGTTTCGAAATTTCCTTAAACAGGCTATAAGCACTCGGACCCCGCGACCCCAGAGTTTCAACCCCAAACGGCTCGAAAATATAGTTACTACAAAGGTTTCTATATTTACGCTGCTTGAGGTTCTCTACAGCCACAGCGGCAGCGCAGCACGACGAGCTTGGAAGATATGATGGCGCAAGAGTATCGACGCATGTTGCGTCCCACACTAAAGGCCTACCCATCTTCCAAGGAAACAACGACATGCCGTCCGGTCTCTTGCCATCGTCGCGTGCCAAGCCATGGGGTTCTAAAACAGCTGGAAAGCCGACGGTGACAAGGGCTCGTCGAATGATGTCGTTTATGTTCGCGTGCCGTGCAAAACGGCCCACATTTCGGTTGCATGACAGGCCGTGGTGACCGAGGTTGTTGACAGCTTCACCACAGTGACAGCGATGAGGAGAACAGCAGGCAGCACCAAGGCGTAAAGAAGCAGCGAGGCGGAAGCTCGTGTCGTCGAACAATGTTCCTATGCTCGACGACTGCAGTGCGTGAAGCCAAAGTCGCGTTCTTTAGTATTCGGGCAAGCGAGTTTACAAGCATCGATAGCCTCGGAGAAGTCCGGCACTTCAAAATCAACCAGTGAGGAAGCCAGGATATTCCTGATTAATTTCTTAGTGCCGTGGACCGAGGATATGAAGGCCGGTAAACTAATACTGGAAATTTTGCGGATGCCGAGTCCTCCCATGCGAATAGGAAGAGTACCTTGTGCCCAAGTACGGTCGTCCAAAGCCACATTTAACATAAAATAATTAAATTCACAATATATATAAGTAGGTTTTTGTTAATAGTTGTAATAACAAAAACCTATAAAGTACCGTACGACAAATTCTTCATCCGAAAGGAAACTGCAAAAAAACAGATATCACATTTCTCGCAACGGCACTCCAAGTATTTATTAAGTAATTAACATTATCTATATAATTTAAATAACAGCTGACAAACAACTTTATCTAACCGATTGAACTTTGCCGAAAAGATACCTATTTGAGATAAGCACTACATAAATTGCTATTAAAATTAGTTGTGCAAGTCCGATCTGTATCGTTGTACTACTTAAATATAAGTCTTTATAATTCTTAATTATTACATTGGCAACACCGTTGACGGTGAACCGTGAATCTTGCCACACTAAATGGCCACAGATAATCTAGGCTCGTTTTACAAAACTTTAGTGCCAAAGTAATGATTATGAAATTAAGATTTAATTCTCGGTGGAATGACAAAATTATACAAGTCGTTTATTAGGCTTAATTAACGTGTTTGCAAGTGTGTCACAGTGTATGTCCTAACAAATTAATTATGCGCTTTTAGAAAGAAAACGGCATACTAAAAGCATACCTACATATAATCAGCAAAGCTCTACGATTTTCGCGGTAATTTTTGCTCCCAAATTTAAACCCGCCAAAATTATGTTATAGTGCAGCATGTGTCTTTTGCCGTTTGAATGATTTTAACAGGAGCGTCTTCCTGTCAAAATCATTCAAACGCCAAAAGACTCTTGGAAAACCGTCCTAGAATTGTCTATGAGATTATTGAAAAATCAAGATGCAGTTGTTCCGACCAAAGGAACCATACATACATACAATTTGTATAAATTCTTTAGTCAACATAAAAAAGACAATATTTTTAAATCATTAAAAAAAACATTTGATTTTAAATTCCGAATGAATAAACAAACAATTCATCATCACTACGATTAATTTCGAAACATCGATTCGATTTCCGATAGACAGGCAAGTATTTTAATTAATAAATGAATACGAACAATTATAAGGTGTAATTGTGTAGCCGCACTGGTTATCTATCCAAGTTATGTTCCTATCGGCTAATTGAATGTCTGAACGCAAGATCGGGGTACGCAGTGCGTGCTTAGTGGTGTGACCAATCGATCGGTAAGATTAGAGGGGTCCCTGTAATATATTTTGTCGATACAGTATTCGTGATAAGTTTTGTGTCCGATTGTGTTCCTTTGTGGTTGAAAACATACCGCCCGAGTAAGATTACGTAAAGCACAGGATTTATCGGTTGAAGTGAGCTAGGAATTTTGGCAGAATGTGTAATTGCTTGTTGTCATTTGGGCCATGTATATATTACCCTACCTTTGTTTATTGCATGTAGTCCTCCATTCTTTCTAATACCAAAATCAGCAGATCATTAAATTATTACACATAATCACATTCAGTTGCTTTAACAAATGAATGACATACATACATATTCTACTTCTAGTAGTGTAGTATGACCACTTTAAGTGTGCAGTTCACAGTAGCGCTACTTGTCAAGAAAAAAATCATCAATATGTCAAACTTGGTACATTTATTTTAGTTCTGTTTTTTCCTGCACAGATCAGTTGGTTGAAGTGTAGTATTTTCTTCTTCTACGCTCTATATACATAGGTTTCGTTGTGATATCCGTCTTACCTGGTAACTGGGTTTAGAGATTAGATAGGCCGATGCCATTTAAAATTCAGATTCAGCAGCTTCCGGTTCGACTGAAAGCCGACATCAACTTAGTTGGCAAAAGGCTAGGCAAATAAAATTAAATATCAAAGTTTCATTATAGTTCTACAACGTGGTCATGATTGCAAGTAACGCCGCCATAATGTTTTTTTTTTAACACAATTTCACAGCGCCTGGCAATGTCATTCTTGCGCCAAAATATCCATGCAGGACTGTATAAGCCAGTAAACCTCCTGAATAAATGGTGTCCCTACACTAAGATGACATACGACTATTTGAAGTTAACTAATAATCGGCCTGCATCCCACCATGGCAGTGTATGGCAGGGTAATGAGCAACTATTACAGATTTCATCTCCTTTACATCACCGATGGACCAAGCCAGATAATGCGAACGAGTTAGCTAGTAGCTAGTATTGCGCTTTTTAATGAAAGCTGTATATTTTCTATATTGGAAGGGTAATTACTGCTACAGATTAACTAACTATTAGCTTGGCGTGTTGGTGTGTTGGTGCTTGGAGCCAATGTTTGATGTGGGCTATTGGAAGCCAGAAGGGCGTAGTGTTTCTTTTGTTTCGAACGCAATATCATATTTATGATGAAATTGGAAATAATGTTATAGTTTAATAAAAACGAAATAAAACACGCTTTAGAGTGACGTCATTTTAGTCCTCATATTCTTCTCAGCAAAATTATTTAATTTGATACTCATATCATGAGAATACATAAAAAAATAACTAGGTAGTCCGTCAACTTTGAGAGTCCGCCATATTGGATTTAGAATGACGTCACTAATCTAACCAATTTGACCCATTTGTTTTAGTTTGAATATCAATTATTCAAACTAAAACAAATGGGTCAAATTTACCTTCCAAGATTCTTTTACATAGTTACAGGTGAAGCTAATAGGTGCTAGGTGCTAAAGTAGGTTGGGATATTATGCAAAAAGATAATATTTATGCAAATTTATTTAAAAAGTTAAATATACTTACGATATACAGGACAAAGCGAACAATATCGTAATCTCCTTACATTAACCAACTGGTTCGTGTTGGTAAAAATGTAACATGTCAAAATTAGCCATTATGTTAAGCAATAAATGGCCTCGTAGAGAATTGGGGTTACAGTTTTACTACATTCATCTACATTTCTTCTTCTTTATAGTGTTCGGTTAATGCCTAACCTGGTGTCAGAGTTTTTATGCCGCCCATGGGCTTTTGGCTTTACATGCCGTCAAGAAATATCTCTCAGGCATGCTGGTTTGGTTTCCTCACGGTTTTCTTCACCGAAGCAAGTGATAATTATACAGTACGCACATGAATCTGAAAAATCAGAGGTGCGTGTCTTGGGTTCAAACTCGAGACCTATAACTTGTCGGACCGACGCTCACACAACTAGGCTTACAGTACTAGATATTTCTTCTGATTTAACTTTATGAAAGGTATTTTCTGGAAGCTTCTATAGTTAAACTTAAATCTCTTTGTAAATTACAGTTACAAATAACCCACTTAGCTATTTTGACAATTTGTTTGTTAAGCTTGACAACAATTTACTGCCAATATCTTATCTACAATACAGTTAATTCCATGCTCACTAAACATATTTCTGTAGGCTTCAGTGTAAATCCTACTTACAATGCATAACTATTTAGAATTTAGATAAACGCATAAATAAGTTAAAGTAAACTTAAGGATAACGTATTCAAATTCATACATATTGTAGAATTATTATGGCGTCTTACAAATTTTAGGTCGTTTTAGTCCCTTCTAAATGTAACTCGTGCCATACTTTGCTTGGTAATAAATGATCCCCGGGATGACTTTGAAATCTTTGGTAAAAACTAGATTAAAAACATTTATCTAAACATTCGATGGGACACAAAACAGCCGCTCGGGTCAATCTAGGGTAAGCCACGCTTGTCTAGGTTGGTCCGTGGACGGGTGACCATCCATTACATACCAAGTTTCCTCCGTGCCTCGGAAAGCACTTTAAACCGTTGGACCCGTCTATTATTTGTAGATCTTTTACAGTCGTTACAGGTAGTGGCCCGTATCACCCAGTACTAACTGGGTTGTGGAGGTCAGATAGGCAGTCGCTCCATGTATACTGGTATTCAGCTGCATCCGGTTACACTGGAAGCCGACCTCAACATAGTTGAGAAAAGGCTAGGCAGATGATGATGATGTGTCACCTAGTCTTAGTGCAACAGGTATGAGTCATCCTACACTGTAGGTGCAGTAGATATCACAATCAAATCACTTAAATACCCTTACTTTACTGCGAAATTATCGTAATAAATAAGTGCTTTTATCGAGCGAAATGCAAAATGGCTTCATTTCACAACAGAACTTTAATTATTTAATGACAGGGTTGCCAACGTAATAGTCTTACTCACTATAAAATCATATAATTTCGTTTGAGATAGCTTTTAGGTTCAATAGTTGGAAATTTTTAATGGACCCTTGTTCTTGTTTCTTACCCTCTTGACCCTTGTTCTTCTTTCCTCTTGTTTCGGTATTTGTTGAAATCGATAAATGTCTTTGTGATAATAACTGCGTAAATAAATGAATAATATATAGAAATAATAACAACATATGAATAATAATAATAAATGAATTTGAATTTGAAATGCGTCCTGAAGAATTCCACAACGCAGGTAGGCTGTATTTTATTAAGGTACGTAGATGCTAGTTATTGAATATTAAGAATAAAAAAGCTCAGTAAAGCGAGTAGTAATTTACTGTTAATTATCGAGACGTTTTTGGCCTCTAGTTTTAGCAAAGAGCGAGCTTTATCATTACAAGATAATAATTTTCATTCCTGGCTGGATAACATAACATAACATATATTTTTCGCGGGTCTGCGATTCATTTCTTGGGAAAGTTGTTTAATATTACGAATAGACTCACATCCTTGAAGGATACAGGTCACTAAACAGCTACCCTGTATACTACGAATGGCCGCCACCTTAATTTTTATCTCCAGGCCTTACTAGACCGAAATTATAACCAAACAGCACAGAAAGTGACAAGTAGCAAGCTCATCGCCCACACAGCATTAGAGTAAACCTTTCGCCATAGTTAACTCATACATTTGCTAGGCAGACAGTTTGTCATCTAGACGAGTTGAAATATTACGGTTTCTCTTTCAATATTCACTGATGGACGGAGAAATTGTTGTGTTAATATAACCACTCTTACCCGCAGGCTAATTGCGTTACACACTCGCATTTCTAATGTCACTTTGACAGTTAAGCAACATTACTTTACGTTGTCGTGGAGACGAGTTTTAGGATTCGTTCCGTACCTCAGTCGGCATAAACGGAACCCTTATAGGATCACTTTGTTGTCCGCCTGTCAAGACCCTTTTTCGCACTTGGCCAATTTTTATTAATATGAAAAAAAAGTTTTACTAATTCCCTTTTAAAAGTTGTTGATTGTGATAAAAAGTGTGTTATGCATTTGGGATGCTTAGCGGTTTCTCAAAGCAAAATCGATGAAAATGCCCACACAAATTCATGCTGTTATTATTGTGATCGGTTGAATCAGGACAGTCAGAACCAGGAATCATCCACTGTTGGGAATAGGCCTCCCCTTTTTCTGCCTCTATCTGTTCTACGTTTCCCTCGATCTTGACGATATCGTCAACCCAACGCGCTTTTGGACGGCCCTGCTTTCTTAAGCCCAACCTTGGCCACCATTCGGTCAAAACCTTACTCCAGACAGACAGAAATACGGAAATATTAACATCGAATTGAATCGAAATAATTCTTTACTGACAACTTTGAACATTTGAAATCTTTTACCTCATCAAAACAAGTA
The DNA here is from genome assembly GCA_905163415.1 of Noctua fimbriata. NCBI lineage: Eukaryota > Metazoa > Arthropoda > Insecta > Lepidoptera > Noctuidae > Noctua > Noctua fimbriata. Next base: position 3,718,969 of record LR990926.1, on the reverse strand, counting down.
ATGTAGCCCATACAATTGAGATTTTCTTGCTTCTTGGCTAAGTATAAATGTAACATACTTAAAAAAACATTTTGTCTTCGTCATCTTCAAACTAAATAGACAGAAACAGATCGACTTATAAACTTTTATCGACTTATAGCTTATAAACTTTTTTAGTTATCTGTTGTGAAAACGGGCCTTACCACAAAACCATCATAAAAATCATGATTCCGCTGCAGTATCGTCATGTTAGAAGATCCCCTGGCAACAGCAGCACGCAGCAGTAATAGCTTAGTGGTGTGACCGTGAGACTGCCAAGTAATAGGTCCCGCTGGAGTTCGGAACCCAAGACACGCACCTCTGTTTTTTTCGGATTCATGTGCGCGTTGCATGATTCTCACCTGATTCGGTGAAGGAAAATATCGTGAGGAGACCAAACCAGCATGCCTGAGAGATATTTCTCGACGGCATGCAAAGCTAAGTTAGAGGTCCGTGGGTGGTATAAAACTCTGACACCAGGTTAGGCACTAACCACACTAAAAAAAGAAGAGAAGATTCCCTAAATTCAGATTATTTTAACTCATTTTGATTCTGACTATCGGCTAAAGTACGATGCCCATAAGCCAAGCCCATATATCACAGCCTACTTAAAATTCAAAATGAGCAAAACACACACAAAACAGGAGTTGTGTAACATAATCTCTGTAACAACTCTTTGCTGGCAGATAAATAGAAATTACAACAACGGTGCGGAATTTGTATGCGTTTAGTGCAGAGGATTAATTTTATTCAACGCGCCGGCGCTTCACGGCACGCGATGACAACATGGCGACTGTTATTTGAGAGGAGTTGTGGATAATGTTGGAATTGACGAAACACAGAAATATTGTTAGTTGTGATTGAACTTTTGACGTATGTTTTTGCGCATATAAAACTGTTACCACGTATTCAGTACATCATTCTCAACCCCGCCACATAGAATTTCTTTTTTAATGACCGACAAATAATATCTATGTGATAACCGTTTTAGCGTCGGTTGCCCTTCCACCCTGCATAATATGTGAATTTATGGGGGATAGAAAGCTTCTCTCTTTTATTTTGTCACTTGGTATAGGCCTACACGCAAACGTCATAATCAGCCTATCTTGTTCTCACTAATAAGACTAGAAGAGGAGTGTGAGGAGTTATGAGGCGTGGGCGGTAATCCACTACGTGGGTCCTGCGAGTTAATGGAAATGCAAACTTATCCTGTCCTCACGATGTTTTCCTTTACCTTATTTGGAGCAGAAGCCATAAAGTAGCAAAAAAGCCAATCGAATTGAACCATGGAAAAAGAAATGGTGGAAAAAGATAAAAGAGAAAGAAAGAAAAACGAGCTAAGAGCAGTTTTGTTTCAAAACTCCTCAAAAAAAAAAAAAACTTTTAGATTTTCATTATTGGTTTTGCTTTTCAGAAAATCCTGCTTTCTCCGAAACCATGGACGTAGGAAAGTACAGCAGCGGGAGGCAAAGGCCACAAGCCGAACTGCCTACTTTATAGAGAAACATAAAACGCGTATTTAAATACATAAAGACTCGTGACTCTTCACAAAGTGTGAACAGTCTGTTCTTTGCCTGATAAAGTTAATAGTATTAGCAGTCGCTTTGCAATAGTTAAATTGCTACTAGTTATTTAATACTGAAATGTTTTAATTTAATCTTGAACAAGGCATCAAGTCTTCGAGTTTTCGTTTTTCATAGACTGACTATATCATTAATACAAAAACAAAATATACAGATAAATAGTTATTGCAAAACATAAAAGTATTTTAAATAAACTTCTTGTTCATGCTCTATGGTCAAAATTGAACTTAAAACTTATCGACACCATGGAAATCACACACTGTAACCAATAAAAAATTCAAAATAATCAAATCCTGATATTCTCATCTCTCCACAGCGCATCTCTGTCAGCTCTAGGCAAAGGCCACAAGCTATTCAGCCAACGTTTACTAACCTTATAACGAGTAAATATGTAAATAGCGGATCGTGACCGGCTCCCGAAGTAATTAGCTTGAAGAACTGCGGATGCAGCAGGAAGCAAGCGTGATTGATGCGCGGGAAATTGAATGTTTTCGCTCAGTAATTAAATGTTTAAAAAATAAACCTGTTCCGTTACAAGCAAAGGGTTGAACTCCAGATGTTGGCTCTAAATGAATTGCAGAAAGTGTATTTTAATCATAGTACTTCGGCGCATGTTCGCACATTCCTTAGGACTTGCAGTGGTCTAATGAAATATACCTAATATAAATGGCTTACAACTTTACAAAGCCTTCGAAAGTTCTCGTTTTCGCCGATAAAAACTTGAAGCTAAGTTTGCATCTCGTAGGCATGTCATTATATGAGAACTCTTTAGCTCTCTAGCTGTACAAGGATGTTTTGTGTGGCAAAAAAGTCATACGAACGCTATAGAGCCTCGTAGTACTGTGAAGTACACCATGATTCTTTTAAATCTTGAGTGCTATTGTCGGGAGAGCGCTGTTGGTAAACATTTCTGGAATTGTTTCTGGAGTTAGTATTTAAAAATACAAGATGATGTTGATAATTCGGATCATGGACCGCCTTATTTTTATGTCAACTCTCTAACTCAGCCAATGGGAAAGGTATCTGCGAAACTAATGGCGCTAGCTAGCTAGCGCTAGTTTCAAACATCGTCATTGGTTGAAAATCTGTTAATGTCATTTTATATTTAAAAATAGGTTGACCTGATTGGTTATCTAGCTTTGGGATCTAGCTATGGTCACGCCATCTACATCGAGCTGTGACGGAGCTTCCCCATTCTATCTATGTTTTAAAAAACCATAGACAAGAATGAAATCACATTTAACTTAATCATTATAATCTTTCGTATGTTAAATAGTTTATCGTTGACTCGTGACTCGTTCCAAAGCTTGGGCTACACTTAATTAGCCTAAGTAATTAAATGTTAGACCTAAGATAGCGAGTAACAGCGATAAAGGTAATTATTTTGATTTTATGCGCTATAACTGTTAATGATTGCCTTTATTATATTGTTTGTAAGCAGGTTTGGTTACGTGAGGACTTTATTAAGTTTAAGGATAGGTACTATTTGGTACTGGTTGAATAAATAGAGATATTGGTAGGTATTGCTGTTTTTCTGAAAAACATTTATTTCGATTCTTATTCTTATTCTTTATTGCACACAGGGAAATACATAATTACAACATGTAGCTTATGTACAAAGGCGAGCTTAACCCAGAATTGGGTTTTCTTACAGCAAACCTTACTTGGATTGCCAGATTTGCAGAAGAGGATTAGATTTTAATTTTCTTAACGAACATACAAAGTCGTATTAAAAAGCAGGTTAACAATTTGTATTTAGAAACGTAAGTATCTACTTGATTTTTTACGTGATATTTGATTTATTTGCCATAATTATGTGGTCTGATGTTTTGATAATTCTATAGCTTTCCGTTACCAACGCAGGCACGTACACCTGCTGATAAACTGTGTTGTCTTACCATCTTTTGACTCCCAAATACAGGGATTTCTTGCCCAATTTCGGGTTCTAAGGTCTCAACTAAAATAATATTTATCCATAGATTTAACACACAACAACTTTGTACACAAGATTTTGACCACGGATTTACTATGAACCCTATCATTCTAGTTTGTTTAGCTCTTGTGTGTAATTTGAAGTAATTGAATCAATAAACATTTATTATTATTTTTATGCCTTTGATTTTGGGAATTAAATTCCTTTGCTGGCACTTTATCATCACATCTATAATGCCAATGCAAGACAAATAGCAAGCTAAACAGATTAAACCGAAAATCTCGCTCCAGATTTATCAGCCGGCGCTTATAAAGACTGAGTCACAGCCGCACAGCCAATTGGCTTGTAAATCAAATTCGCTCAATCTAAACGGAGATATTTGACACAATTACTCACCGTCCAAGCATTCGGATTCCCGTAGTGTCGTGATTCATATTTTATAATAATAGATTGTTATTTTATTGATACTATAAATTGTTATTGCAAATTTGCGATTGAATTGTTAGAATATTGTTTGTTGAGGGTTTGGGATTTCAGCAGGGACTGGAATCTATTAATTAGGTATACGAACATCTGATCTGGCGCGTCAACGTGAATTAAAATGAGAATTTTGTAGTGTGAAAAGTGAACTGTCCCACTCCTGGACAAAGGCAAAGGCTCGCCATTCCTTCCACTTTTCTCATCAATTAACGAAAAAGCCACCCAAGGCGTCCCGTCATCTTCTCCGCGGTCTGCTGCAACCCCGGACTCTCTCAGGGTCCCACTTTTACGATATGCGGGCCCACAGCTTTATCTAGCAGAAATGGCCAAATTATTTCAAATAAAATTGTTAGTTTTTCAATTGTCCCAATGCTGCGCAATGATTTTTGTTTGCTCCTCCCAAACCTCTATGTCTTGTGCGATGTGTGGCCATGATCAGATAGTCACACCACGTTCGCAGCGTTCTATCTCGTCCGTGATTTCCACCATCCAGGTCATCATCACTATCTGCCTAGCCGTTTCGCAACTATGTTGGGGTCGGCTTCCAGTCTAACCGGATGCAGCTGAATAGCAGTATTTTACATGGAGCGATTGCCTATCTGACCTCCACAACCCAGTTAGTACTAGGTATTACGATAGCCCTTGGTAAGACTAGTTATTAGACTTTTTGGGCCATTGACTACCGAACGACTGTCAAAGATCTACAAATGACACTCGGGACCAACGGCTTAACGTGCTTTCCGAGGCACGGAGGAAATTCTGTTTTCCTTCATCCAGGTGTCCATTTACAATTTGAGGAAGGCTTTAGATCTAAAAAGCTATTGAGTATTTTAGGTAAGTAGGTTTTATTTCCAGTACTCTTTAAGTACCTACAATAAAGATATCAATTTGTTTTTTTTTTTAATGGGGTTTAACCCTTGAAGATAATGCAATCATCATTCCGAACATAACTATTGCAATAATAAAATAATTATAGTTCGTAATTATTTTCCACTACATAAAAAATTTCAAGTATTTGTCGTTTATGCAGCAATGTGTGGGTCTATCGCTGGCCGCTATCTGTCCTAAATTGGTTCCAAGCATATAAACAGCAAACTAAAAGGTCATGGCTGGAATCCGCATAAAATGTCTATTCAATGGATAATTATTTTTTTATACATCTCAAACTAATATCATTCTATATATTGCTGCGGCATTGTTTATATGACACGATTTGTTAAAAATGATTTGATGTATGTTGTAAAATATTAAATCTAAAAAAGTTACATATGCTTAGCGACAAAAGGTTCACCTTCGCGAGAGTATCCGTTAAAGGCTGAGTTTTTTTTTACTTTTTTCTCGATCCAAACATGGTAGCTTTAATCTAATCTAGTGTGCTTTTCAGCACTTTTTCTCTTCTTAAATGACTACTGGAATACTTTAGTATAGCTCCGAGGGCTAGGTATGTGTTAAGGGAACCCGCGCACTTGGCAGCCCACCTGCTGCAACCGAATTATTGAGCAGCTAGTCTATGGCCAATCGCGACCGTTTTGTTATAATTAACAGTTTCAGAACGCAAAAAACCGTCTGGTTGCTACGGTAAGTGCAAGGGGTCCGAAGGCTGTTATGTGCATTCGATTTGTCTTGCTCTGGCTGCGCGCAGCCATCCGGCTGCCGTGCAAATCGTGTAATCATGCGCGTTCTAATGGCTGCCGCAGCCAGACGTCCGTGGCCGCCTAGTTCATGGGCTCCATATACTATCATACATGGATGCTTACGCATCTCCATACAAAATTGTTGTTTTCTAAAGACAAAAGCTGAACACAGCTGAATAAGTGTGGTTAGTCCCTAAGACGTGCATTTGCTAGGTTTGGCATTTTCATAACTCTACTGCTTATTACGATAGAAATATAGTTGTTTTTGCATTAGATGCAACACAATTTTTTGTGTAGATTGGTTTAAAAAAACGTATTTCACCAAAGTTTGCCCTTGCTAGGTTTTGGTTGTGAACAGCCGAATTGGATTCTCTGCCGCAGCCTGACCGCCACAGCCAGGTTGCCTAGAGCGCGGGTACTGGCCAAAGAGTTTATATTAAGTCGTCATCTATCATAACTTATCTATGATAACTTAAGATGGATCACAGGAAATAGATTTGCAGTGCCAATCGTTCATGAATAGTTTTAACGTGTCAATAGTAAGTGGCTCTACACTAAGTTTGATCGTTCAATGGTCAACGACCATCAAAGTTGGTAGTGGGGGCGTAAGTACCCTGTAGTCATGGTTTTTTAAATAATAAAGAATACTTGGGTTATGTTCTACTCTTTTGTATGGTCTCTCAGGGCAACCTATGAGGATGTCTTCTGGCCGATCTATCCTGTGGGTGCCTTTTTTTTTTTTTTTAGGATGGGATATCATCAAATGACCCCCCCCCGCCCCCCGCTCTGGGCGGAGTGGAAGGGAGTGTCAGACTTGTACTGACTAAAACCCATCCATGTTCCTTCTTTGTCCTTTGTGTTCCAGGGGCGCGGTATCTCTTTCGAACAGTCCAGCAGCCCTGGCAGGCATTGCCCCAGGCGAACTCCTACGTGGTTGCTGACATCTCTTTGAGGCGCGCGTGGAACACGAACTCGCCGTCGACACGGCCTGTCGTCATAAGACGGCCGGACGGCGAGCTAGCTGTGGGTGCCTGGAGTTTAAAGCCTCCAGCCAGGGGCGTAAACACTTACGCCTGTGGGGTATGAGCAGCAGCTTAGGGCGTCGCTGGAGGAGGGCAGCAAAGGGAGAGGCTGGATCTGAATAATGTCACGGCTTTATGGTATATTTATATGGATTTAGGGGCTGAAAAAATCTTATTTCTTTTATAAAATTCAGAGTGGAACGAACACACTAACGCTTACCACGTATTCAGCACATCATTCTGAATCCCCCCCACATAAAAACTTTTCAATAGAAATCCCCGTGATTTTTGCAGAGTTCAAAGTGGTGACTCACAAAATCGTGCTGGTATTTGACATCCACCATCCCGTACAGGGCTCGCGTGGTGGATTATGATTTATGACCCACTGCCTCTCATAGACAGGAGGCGTGTGTTCCACCAGTGGCAAGGTTACAGGATGTATCGAATCGAATACGTCACGTCTGCATCAAATGAGATTACAGTAATATTTTGTAATGTATGCCGCGACAATTGCTCAATTCCAATGTACGAACAAACAAATTACCATTTACTTGCTGTTTAGGACATAATTACTTAGATTAAAAAAACGTAGTTTAAAATTTTATTACCTTTTAGGAAAAAAAAACTTTATTCTTCACAGTTAACGTTTAATATTGTCTGAATGTTTTCTTTTGCTACTAGGGCAGGTAACCAATAAAGTTGTTTAATAACTCATAAAAATTACCACTAATTACAATATAATGGTGTAATTTTGTCCTTGTAAAATTGGTATGCTATATTTATTGAGCAATAAACCTACATAGTTCAACAAAGTGTTTAAATACCTATGCCAATTATGCCCTATCCTTATCACACATATTGGAAATTGGGATGACAGAAAGAGACAATAAATAACAAGGTGTTCCTCAAGTGTCATGTTTTTAGTGGCCTGTAGAAAGTTATGGGATACATTTATAACGTCATGTTTTATGAATATACCATAAAGGTAATTTGAATGAGCATAAATAACGATCATGTGCATAAATTAATAGATGGCAATGCCATTGAATATGATAAGATGATCAAGATAGCTCCATTTGGTTCTAAATACTCTTAAAAGCGAATTCCACCAATGAAACTAATTGCGGTCATTCTTAAACTGCGTTCAAGGACTCGGTAGTACTTACAGTAGCAGTGCCATTACTGTTGGCAGTTCAACAAAATTCTTTGCGTTATTTATGCTGTCGAGTAGACGAATTTATGAAACAGTGATGCTCTAGCTAGATTATGACTTTCCCTAAAAATCCTTCAGATTGTGGTTGGAAGTGTGACAAATTTATAGAGCAGTTGACATTTAGAGTTAATACACGTATCTTTTTGTTTCTTTTTATTGTTATGTTTTTTTTATTAAAGTGTTGAGGGAATCTAAATATCTAGTTAAAATACAGCAACAATAATGCAGAATATAAAACTCTTTATCTAAAGCTAGGTGTCTCTCCGGTTTTCCCTGAAATATTACGCAGGACAGCCATATTTCTCTAGTCTCCTCTAAAGGGGGACTAGCTGGGCCGAGTTTATTGCCAAAAAAAATCGGACAGTTGCGAGCTCGACTCGCCGTAGAGGGTTCCGTTCGTTAATTATCTAAATTCCGTAGTTTTAAATCTAAGATTTCTTATAGTTTTTTCTGTAATCATAGGCAAAGAACCATTTTTTGGATTTTTCTCAAAATTTTCGGCGCTCTGGTTTCGGAGTTAAGGAGGATCAATGATCAATTTTCGGATATTTTCTTAAATAACTTCAAAACAACACTTCACACTTCATCTTAAAATTATTAAAAAATATGGAACCCTAAAAACTGAGTACGAATACGTACTACTGACAAATTCCTAAAAGAAAAACCTAATATAACACTTTGCCCGAACCGGGAATCGAATCCGAGCCTTTACCGCAAGAAAATACAGCTATTTCAGCACAATGAGGCCTACAATGGCCTATCAAAGATCTGGACAATCTGGTCCATATTAAGTGTGGATTGTGAAAATAACTAAATTAGGTAATATCGATGATCGCTAAGTACTGTCCGCTGGCACTGGTAGCCTTTAGTCTACGTCTGATATCATGGAGGTAGGAATAGAAATGGAGAGGCTACATGAACAGGTAGAAAAATTAAAAGACAGATAATAGCACAACTGTTTATAAAGACGTAGGTACTGCTATAAAAAGACGCAGTAGGTTCATAAAAAGTTTTAAGAGTTCATGAAAAAAAATACACATTGCTCCTTTATGAAATAGGCAACTTCAAAATTGAAATAAAAACAAGAAAAGCTTACATGGACTCGTTATTTTGCGGTTTTTATAAACATAAAATTTTCTGGAACATAAATATTTGAATTTAATAAAAGCTTTATGAAAATAGGACAACATGAAAAACGTAGTAAGAAAATAAAAGTGGAAAATGGGCCACAAGGAAAAAATGGTTTGTCTTGTAAATCCACGAACATCAATATCTCTAAAACACAATCGCTGCCACTGGAGCCATCAATCTTGACCACTCCACTTCCTAGCTCATTGCATCCACATAAACCAGCCTCTATTAGTGATATAATGGGACTCCGATAAGGGTTTAAACGCACAGTTTAAGGGGAAAGCGCTCTAAAGCGCTGTAAAGCCCCACAGAAGGCTCAAATGACAGATTTAGTGCTGTTTAATTAAGCGATTCACGATACAGCCCGCTTTAATGTATTTTATCTGATTTTTGAAGTTATTTATAACAAGTAATCAGTGGAAACGAGTAGTTTAGATGTTACATTTTGTGATAACAAAGCGTTTAAGTTGGATTTATGGCGTTAGAGAGAAATGTTGTGAGGTAACAAGCTGGGTCGTCGTGTAGGCCGCTTGATTTAGCGGTAATCGGTGTTGTGTCGGTCATAAATGCGTGGAGTGACGGGATGCATGTTACGGATGAAGAAAACAAGCATGCAGTATTTGAAATTATGAGGTTGCACTTCCTTACGGAGGCGGTGGAGCTAATTATGAATAAGCTAATCGGAAATATGGTACACTACATTGACCGACAAAGGCAACGTACTGGTTACTAATAATGGTTAGTTCCGCAGAACTAAAAAGCGCATTATAGGGCATCGTCTTTAGCATCTTCTCCGCTTCTGGCATAGTACTAGAAAACGTATTCACGGCGTCAAAAGATAAGTAGACCAACAATCATTTTAGAAGCTATTTAAGGTCGTTGGGTTCCCATAATCCCGGTTAAGCAGGAACAACCTTCTAAAGTCGTTGTACCTACTGCGAGCGGGCAGTTAAAAAAAAATATAGTACAAGCATTTTTAATTTGGCACGAGTTATAAAAGAATTACTCATGAAAACAGTTGGCAGTCAGAAAATTTGGTAGCAAAGCTGAGTTTGCCGAATGAACTGAACCTAAGTCTTCATAACACATCTAGATAGAGGTATTTGGTGTGTTGATGAATAGAAGAGCTCTCTTTCACATCAGTGGAATCACTGATGCATTAAAATCTCTGCTTACTCAACTTACAATGCCACAAAACAGTGTTGCAACGTGCTTGCCCCGCTAATGGTCAGCGCGCACTAAATTATATCCAGCGGCAGGTATTTCTCGTTGTCTGATAAACAAAATTAATTACTGTAGCGATAGTACCTTTAGTTTCCGACGTATCTCAAAATGTTTCGTTCATCGGACTGATTTAAGAGTTGCAGTTCGCTTTGTTGTTGTTTTGCAATGGGTTAACTTTAAATGTCCTGTAACATAGGTACGGCTTTCATGTTTTAAAAGTAGGCAATGTTGACATCCAAATTTGCAAATTTATTTAGCTCTATTCAATTAGATACCTGCCTAAACAAAGTAACAACACGTCCAGCAGTCGTTAAACGATTAAAAATCGAGGCCCATTAAATCTGAGGTGTTTTGCTAGCTAATTTAATTCGACCCCCTATGCAAAATTAAGGTTTCTTTTACCCCTAACAGTTTTGCATGAACTTCATAAATATTTAAAACAAAAAAACTCGCAACAAACATACAAAACTAAGATTCATTCACAAAATACTGAATGAAAAAGGTTTCACACCCCTGAAACAACATCACAAAAGCCACAATACTAAGATGGCAAGCCATTTGCCTACTTTATCCTCAAACAAATCTCGACTTAAATGAATAATAATATTAATGGTATAATGGTCGAAATTCCTGAAAAGCCTTTCTATAATAACAGCCAAGTTATCTGAGAAATAGGAGTCAGACGTTAATTCGGAATAAACTTTAAATGCCAGATGTTGTAACACACAAATGCCAGGGGACTACAATGGCCAGATATGTCCGACCTTTAGACCAATTACTATTGAGAGATTGGAGAGTATGATCCATGTGAAGCTACTGGATGTGGTAAGGTTCCGATGAGGTAAGATAAGTTTAAGCAGCAAGGTTGATAGAGATGTTTCGAAGAAGATATGCTGCGCTGAGTCCAAATAAATTGAGGTAAGGTCCGAGGAGGATGAATGTATTTTCTATGTTGAATGTGTGTGAATGTCACTGATTCTTCCCGTAGTTGACGCGATTATTTTCTTCTACAACAAACGTATTTATTTGTTGCACTTCCAGAGATGATTAAAGGTTAGTGTTTTAAAGGTTCATTTCGGGCTGGGGTTAATCAGAACAGTGTTCATAAGAGCAATCTAGTGTTTAGGTGTTCCTTTATTAAAGTATTTATTTTAACATTCCTTAACTTGGAACTACGTAACAACTACTGTATTTGTAATGGAATTTAGCGTTGCCTCCATTTTTGCATCCATTCATAAAAACCAAAGTTATTTCAAACAAAAACTAGGAATTTGCAAGCGCATATTAAAATTTCAGAAGTTGTTGGAATTCTTATACAACAATGCTTAATTAGCCCTCTAGTTGTACTGTACATCTTATGCCGCGTGGCTTTAAAAGTAATTAATGCCGCCATTTTGATTTTTACTATTTCAAGAACGTTCACCAATAACGCCCCTCTGTCAATGTCATCCGAACGCCAAAACACCCTTGTGACATGTACTAAAAACACTAGACACAAATACATAAAAAATAAGGCACAGAATACAAACTAACAAGCCAGTCCGCCTGACGTAACATCATTTATTTCATAACACTTAACAAAACCTCGCCAGACATGCCAACATCTGCCAGTAAAGATGCCATAAAAATATTTAGGGGTTCTCTTTATACTTATTATGGCTCTATACACCGACGGATTCGCATTCCCAAGCTTTAGAAGCGGATTGAAACAGTTAGCTTTATGTCCGTATCCTGTTTTTACGATAATTAAAGTAAATGGAATTATAATGTGGCCAGTATAAATTGCCGTGGCAGTGTGTCGCTGCTCGTTGTGGTAGCTGTCAGTGTTATGTCAAATCCAGTAGGTTTTATTTTAGTACTGTGTAGTTTGCCGTCTGTCAAGATATATTGGGCAGACTGTATTTTAAAATAATTATTGAAAGTAGAGATATGTTTTGTTTCATTTAGTTTGTGTTTTTAAATGGTTGCATGTGTGGGCTTGCTTGGTTTGCGTTCCTATGTAACTGCAGTTGCGTGTTTATGTTATGTTATTTAGTTAATGAACAAGTGCTTAAGTGAATATTGACGTTCACAGGTCATAAAAACATCACTTTGTTTGGGGCGCCGGCGGGCGCTGTGTTGCAGTTATCGTGATAATTCTTTTATTATAGACTAGCAACCCGCCCCGGCTTCGCACACGTGCAATATATACATATAAACCTTCCTCTTGAATCACTCTATCTATTAAAAAAAACCGCATCAAAATCCGTTGCGTAGTTTCAAAGATTTAAGCATACAAAGGGACATAGGGACAGAGAAAGCGACTTTGTTTTATACTATGTAGTGATTTTACACGTGTTAAGATTTGTTAAATAGAACATTAGAAACAGCACTAATGCAAAGTTTCTTTAAAAAAATCAACTCCTTCACAATTTTTTAAATACACATTTTTAATGTTATAACTTTAATTTGAATACCTCCACGAGCCCTGTGCCATTCAATGCATCCATTTGCACAATGTTTTGAGTGGTGCGTACATAATATTGAGTACTATCGTGAATCATGATTTTTCACCCCAAACAAAAATAGTCGTTTCCCTATAGTAATTTTTACGTAATGTGTAGAGTTACTTAGTTTGATGCACATAATGCTTGATTGACGACTTCGCGAAGGGTCCGTTTACACCCTGCATGTCTAAAGACAGTCTTGAAGTCAAGTTTGCGCGCGGTCTATGTATATAAATATATCGTATTCTACGCCATGTCTCACAAGTTCGTATTTAACTCGTAATTATTTATTTATTTAATTATATGTGTGTGTGTGTTCTTTTTTAATTATGGGTTCCGTAGATGTAATGATATGGCTGTTCTACAGCTGTGCTTACCCGCTATCTGCCGGCGGTACGCTGACGACGGCCCATCTGGAAGTAAAACAACAATTTTAATAAGTGCTTTTTGGTGTTATGTTTTTTGTAATAAAACATAAAACCACACCTGTAATCCCCACAGGGTGAGACAGAGGTGTACACATTTAAATACAACAAATTGATCACACGCTACGCCGCGTAGTTTCTCGTTGAACTCTTTTCTATGGCCTATGGTCGACTGCTTAGCTACGAAGTGTACGACACAGGTTGCAGGTAAATGAGTGATGGCGCTGTACCTATACGGAACATCAGGGCTCTGTAGAAGCCCGCTACGTTGTGGGTAGACTTGTAAGTAGGTCGCGTGATGTCACCACCGGCGAACTTGCGATTGATTCCAAGTCCGTACTAATGACCGAATCCGATGTTACAAAATTTAAATTGATAACTAACAAATGACACCACGCAAATAGTCACCACTCAAAACCATTCCGATCAATTGACTCCACCGTAACTCAAAATCATAAATCGATTGACTATAATAATCGATTTGTAGCAGTTAGCTCCACCATTAGGTAAAGGGTTTTACGCTCGGTTAACTTAGTGCCTGTGAGTTACTGGTACTATTTGCTTTGAGCTCTTTAGCAACCATTTAACTTTAAAAATATTACGGTAAGCAGATCATGAGTTATGACCAGTACTTTAGGTGTTTAGTGTTGGAACTGCTTAGGGAAAATTAATTTTATGGTTAAAGTTTAAGTATCGTTTTCATGTGTATATTATGCATCCTTATTTTGATTTGAAACGAGAAATTTTTAGTACCGATACGAAGTACGCAATTTCCTATGATCAGTGGTAACCACTTTTTGATTCTTGTGTGCCTTTTTTACACTCTTATCTTACATAATGTAGAACTACATACGGCATTGCGAGGTGCTAAAACAGTGTACATTCTATATAGATTAAACATTATTAGGTATTTATCTCAATAATTGCTTTTCCTTAATTAGGGCAGATTACTTAAGTTTAATCCGTACTTGAGTGCATATATCTTACTTATAACCTATAGTTTAAGTATTAATCTGTGGTTTAAGTTAAATTGAATGCATGCGGAAGATATTAAGTTGGCGAAATATTAATGTTTTTGCTTTTGTGCCAGATACTAATCCGAAAATATTAAACTAAAAAATTCGTTTGTTTAGTCACAATATTATTGTAACATTATTGTTGAAGTAGAAGCAACATACACCTGTGAATCTGTACAAGGATCTTTCGGCGCGTGGTCAAACTTGGAACTAATCTTGAATCTTGTATGTTCAATATATTCTGCAAAACAATTACACAAATATTTACCGCTAGCGGGCCCCTTGGAGGCCTTGTAACCTTGTACTAGTCCTTGAAGAACTTGTTTATTTCCGCACACTGGTAAACATGACGAATTCTTAGTGAAATTTCCAACAAAAACATATTATACAAAGCTTTGACTGACTGGAATAGGTACTAAGCACCTGGGCCCTTTTTAGAATATCATCAGACCAGGCAGAGATCACCAACCAGATAGCAACAAGGCCGTACCAATCTGCTACCCTGATCAGCACAACAGCACACTGACATCATAAATATGGTGGTAGGTCTTCGTGACAAACCCCCATTTGGACTAACGAGGTTCACAACACCATCAGCCTGTATCTGTTATCTTAAATGGAGTGTGAGATTGGTTGCTTTGTTGGGATTGTCTGCGTGCGAAGGTGAATATTTTTGGCTTGCATTTAGGTTAATTGGTGCTGGTTATTTTGTGTGAAAGTTGTTAATAGTCGAGGAACTAAACATGATACAAAAGTCATTTTCACACAAGTCTATACAGAGTGTAACAAGACTTAACGAAGCCCAACTTTACCAAGCATTCTGTACATCAAACTATGTAACTTTACGCATAAATTATTGCTGGGTAACGACGTTTTTGGGGTGAAAAATCAGGTTTATGGTAGGACTCGATGTAACGCACCCGAAACATTGTGATGACGGATGCATTGAATAGTACGAGGGTCGTGGAGGTGTTTAAAGTAAAAATATTTCATTAAAAACATGTATTTAAAAAAAACCTGTGAAAAAGTCGGAACTTTGACCCCCAATATCTCCGTAACTAGAAGGTTCTCAGATATGGTCTAGAAAAAAAAATGATCGCGATGACGGGATGAATAATTGCTTTTCGGCTTCGTTAAGGGTCTTATTATTTATAATTTTAGATGTTTGTTTCTATGATAAATATGATGATGCTCCAGGATTTGAATTTCAAAAACTTAGCATGATATTGTACAAAACTACCAATACCTAAGTTTTTTGTCCAGCATTAGAGTCAGCTAAACATCATTTTAATTAAAACCTAAACATATTGTTTTCGGGACACTGTGGAAATAGGAACCACACAGTGAATATACTTGCCCCTTCTATAATAACATGAATAGCAGTACAAAAAAAAACTGGGGGAAATAAAGGTCATTGAGTAATCGTTTAAAGACAAAAGGACCAATTAGTGTATATCCTTGGGACATCAATACAAGTGCAGTTAAGGAGATGTGCTTTACTTTTCAAATTGGGTTCTTCAAACGAATCGTATATGTACGTACACATTTCAATAATAGCTTCTCCTTAATAATGACTAAAAAAGCAATAAATTCTTGTTGACTTACAATTACAGGTTTAAAAAAAGAACAGAAATCTGATTTGAGAAAAACTTTTAGTTGTAATTCTTGTCGAGTATTCATTCATTTTCCATTGTTCTAAAAAGTTATTAGTACATCATCCACATGGACATAGTAGAAAAAAATATTTATAATAGAAGATAACTCTTAACTACCCAAGCAATTTGAATAAAATTCATATGGGAAGACCGCGCGAGTTTTTTCTACCAAATGATAAAAGAATCACGTAAATCGTAAAAGTAATCACGGAGTTATGAGGTAACAAACATTAAAAAAAATACATTCAAATTGAGAACCTCCTTCTTTTTAGAAGTCGGTTAATAATAAGAAATAGCCGTTGTTTTTGGTCATCTAAGCTCTAAAAGTGGCTAAACTTTAAAAGGTACCAGGAATTTTATTTAACAAAGTGATGTGATAAAAGCATGCCCCTTAACTAAATCCTTCTTGTTAAGCGCCAGGTGAAATCGCAACCAGTTTATAAGAGTGTTTCCCTTATTTTTATGTCATTTCATTCAGGTGTACTAATTTGGAGCATGCAAGCCCTATTTATATGTTCGTGTTTACCCTGCTATTGTAAATGGTATGAAGTTTATTTTTAATTAGATAACAGAGGGAGTTAAGTGAGTTTTAAATTACTTTTAAAATTATATCTTTTTTTTTTTAATAGGGTATTCGAATTTGGCACTTATCACATGCTGGTTATGCGACTATTTTGATAAGAAAAGCGGTACATTGCTTGATAATTGGTGGATAGGTAGGTCAGGAATAAAAGGGTGAAGTACTCAAAAGTTTAATCGCTTTAAGTGATAACATAACAATGTACTTTGCAAAAACTAATGTTTTACTAGCTGTTGTCGATCTTCGTGCGCGTGAAATTATTATAAAAACATTACTTACTTCAAGAGTTGTGATATTTTGCACGAAACCCAAATCCTTTTTCTAAAATAAAAGTTACTCGTTTTAACATTAGGTATCTGCCAATAAAAGTCACGTCAAAATCAGTCCAGCCATTTTGAAGATTAGCCGAAATAAGCAAAGAGACAGAACAACAATTTAAAGACATGCTTTTTATTATAAGTAACTAAATGCATATGAAAGTATACGGTACTTTCATATGCATTTAGTTAAAAGCTGTTATTTTGAAAATACAAACAGGCATTTCAATTTTATTTATTTGTGTAGGTTATGAAGGTAGATAAGCTTTTACATTAATATCTCTGAAGTTACTTAAATACAACTCGATAAACAGTTAGCAAGCTTGAATTCGGAATAAATGTCGAAAATACAAAATGAAGGTTTTGTTTGAAAACATCACTGTTTTCCGAGTACGTCGTAAAGGCTAACGACTGCTTCGTTGCTCTAGAGGTCAAGCGCCACTGCTGAGCATGGGGGTTCGATTCCCGGGTCGGTCAAGGTAAATAAATAAATCTTTACTAGTATTAAAAAGCTGAAGAGTGTGTTTGCTTGAACGCGCTAATCTCAGGAACTACTGGTTCGAATTGAAAAAAACTTTTTAGTGTTGGATAGCCCATTTATCGAGAAAGGCTATAGGCTTAACATTACGCTACAGCCAATAGGAGCGGAGCATCAATGAAAAATGTTGCAAAAACGGGGATTATGGAATTTTTATAATTATTTCACGCAGACGAAGGTCGCCGGTAACAGCTAGTAAATAATAATCTTGATTAACAGGTGGTTGTTCAAACATCAGTGTAGCCCTGGCTCTTGTACTAGGATTCACAAGAGCCAAAGTGTAATTGGGTTTTTCCATCAGGAATTACTCAGTGGCAGCCATTGAATCTGGACATGTGCCCGTTTAGTAGCAATAGACTCACCCCTTATTACATGGGACTTAAACATAACCGGCGAAATGTAGGTGTACTTGTAAGATACACCTCTAAACAACCCCTTGGGGATTACTAGGCGTAATGTTATAAAGGCAGATTACTGCCTATTCAGACTGCCTGCTCATTCAGAGTACTGCCTATTAAACTTCCATAGCTACAGAATACCTACAACAATCTAAGTACGAAGCCAATCTATCAACGCTACCTATTTTTAACCGAACACAAATATTTACAATCATCTACAGGCGGAGTACAGTTAGTTCAATTTAGCAGCGCAGGCGCTCTTGTGCCGATATAAAGAGATCTCAATATGATCGGACAACAAATTGAGCGGCGCAAGCGCAGGGTTCGCAGGAGATTTTGCTTTTATTGTTTGTGGGAGAAATAGATTAGTTTTTAGCGGTTAGCAGAGGCAGGGGCTTCAACGTGGAAAGATTACAGTCTTTTCACCGTTTTTTTTTTACTTCTGACCTTCTTGCATCAATACAAATAATGGTATTCAGCTGCATCCGGTTAGACTGGAAGCCGACCCTAATATAGTTGGGTAAAGGCTAGGCAGATGATGACTTTGCATTCATGTCAAAATCACAATGATCTTTTATCCTCTGGTTGCTCTTGAGTCGCTGCCACTGAGAAGTCTGTCATAACTACAGTGGTCTTTATTTTAATAAAAATAAGGTTGATGTTGGGTGGCTGCGGCCACAGGTAATTACGTAACTGTAAAAGAATGTATCCCTATTTAATCTTATATTTCTGAAAAACTAAACGTTTGTAGCCAAAAAGGCGTTTACGCAGCAAAGGTCCTTTGAACAATTGTTTTAATTTGTAGTAAGTAGTAGGTTTTAATTCACAAACTTAGATGTATGTCTATGTAAGAGGCATAAATGTTGTTACAAAATGGCGCAACTTGAAAAAGTACCAGTGCGAGTTATAATCATATAAATAAACATCCATTTCCCATAATTGTGGCGTTAGATATTTTATTTTTGGTGACTTGGGTCTGTTGCAAACATCGCTAAGGGTTTCTCCCGTAGAGGTAACACAAATCTTCGCCATTCTGCGCAAACGCAGCCCTAGCGTGATACCGCGAAATGAAGATGGCGGATAGAGGCGAAATAATTTCATTTGCCCCTCACAGCCGTTAATCCCTAGTATCCCAGTATCGTAGCTCACGAACCAGCCCGTTGTTTGTAACTTGTGCAGATTTTTACACTGATTATTAAAATACAAGCTCTTGTAATTGGCTGTTCTAATTGTAACACTTATTTTATATAATGGAGCTGCGATTGGTTTATTACGGTTTAATGTTTCGGGATTGGCTGGTATGGAGTTGGTAACCAAAAGTTAAAGGAGGAAAAAATGGACCCAAAGGAGTTTTCTGAAATTAGTATAAAAGTGGTTTTGTAAACAACATGTTGTGCATTGTACCTACCTACTGTGATTTCATTTGATGCAAAGCGCCCATCAGGGGCAGTTTTTCACGGGTTGCAATATGTTCAGCCAACTTAACAATGCAAGGCAGCGTCAGTCGCAAAGTAGCCTTCAGGTTCTTATTGCCACAACAGATAATTCTCAAATTAATGTAAAATGTACCTAAACACGTCAAATGTTCAAGCACCAAACTAAAAATTCTGCTAAAGGACGTAGTTTAATGCAAAAAAAAATACCAAACCACCACAATTTTATCCTACCAACATTACAAAACTGCAAACAATTTCGCGGGCTTCTGATCGCGAGATTCAAAACAACTATTAATCTAGTGGCGGGAGCACAAAACTAGTATTTATAGCGAACAGTTTACGTACAAAATAACCTATTAATATTGTAAATAGTTACGATTTAATACCAACCTTCTTGCTTGGCCTACGGAATTACAAATCGTTCCGACCGACCGACCTTTTACGCCACTGGTATGAAGATGTTCGGATGCACTTAGTTGTTCTTTTTTTAAATAATTTGTGCGTGGTTTTTTAAAAAAAAAGTTCGTTTCTTTAAAGCTTTTTAATTTGTATCTGTTTTTATAAAGATCTTGTGAGTTTTATAGCGGTTTGGTCATTTTATCAGCACAATTTATTCCGTTTTTTGCCTTTCATTTAGTTACCGGATTTAAGCGCAGGCCACACCGCCAGATAGCGAGCGAGCGAGCTGGCTCTATAGAGATTTCTGTACTATACGTAGGTTTATTTTTAATACACACAGGGTGTAAACAGAAACTTCACATAGCCGTCAACCAAGCATTCTGTACATCAAACTAAGTAACTTTACGTAAAAATTATTGCAGGGAAACTACTTTTTTTTTGGGGTGAAAAATCACGTTTTACGGTAGGACTCGATGGAAAGCATTCAAAGCATTGTGCTGATGTTCCCAGGTATGGTCTAGAACAAAAAAAATATCGCAAAGACGGGGAGAACAAGTGCCTTTCGGTTATGTTAAGGGTCTATTTACACCCTTTATAAACTTTCCAAATATTTTTTTACATGATACTGAATGCAAAACGCATTAAAATCCGTTAAGTAGTTTAGAACAACGCGATCAGAGGCCTTAGCACGATTTTTGACATTTTTCGTAAAGTACATACGTCGATTTTCGAATCGACGATACAATTAACCTATAGAATTTCAGTTAAATTGTTTGCATCAAGCACAATCAGTATCATCCATAGATATAAATAAAATCCTAAAATTACGAAAATGATGATAATGCCATCTAGCCGATTTCGGCCATAGCAACTGCATTCGATGGCTTTCTAGGGAGGTTGCGAGAGCTTTGGTATGCTGCTCTATCATGTGCTCTCAAGTGACATGTCAGAACACCATTGATGAAATTGTAGGGTATAGATGCAGGTGGCCTAGTTTTAAGGTTATCACGCTAATTACGAAAATATTAATTAAGTGAAACGTGTATTTTTAATTTTAAAATCGACGTAGGTATTTGCGTTACGCTGGCTCCGTGCGCTCGTGCTTGGGCTTCAGACAGACTGACAGACAGGAAAAGCAACGGTTTTTTATGTGTCGTTTTGTTCAAAGCTTTTTCATTTTCTATGTACCTAATTAAATAAAAATCTAACAATTTGTCTGAAGTGGTTTAACCATGAAATAACACAATTATCACTTGAATAAAATTACCGTATTTTTCTGCTCTTTCATTTGCTTCTAGATAATATGTTTTATTTATCGGACACAGAATCAAATGACAAATTAAGTTTTCTAATCAAGACAGAGACCTTTCTATTAGATCCTTAGATACTAGACAGGTGAACATGTAACGTCAAAGTATTTAACACTATCTTTTGATTTTAGATAAAAACAAATTAATTGTTAACAGTGTAATTCGTGAAATGTCGTAATACTCATTAAGTTTACAAATTATTACTATCAACAAACTGATCATTGGTACTTATTTTATGGGAAATTCATTAGGGGCTGCTATCTATATGCAGCTGCTATACAACATTAGTTTTAGTATATGCGAAACCTGATACACGTGTCTAGTATTTTTATGTAAAGACTCTACAAAATTTCAAAACTGTATCATGAATAATCTCAAAGTTATAAGCTTGTTCTGTTACCTAGTTGTCCGCCCAAAAACGTTGTCACCACGCAGCGCGCGCCTCCAGCGTCGTCTTGAGCTTATTGTTAATAATAATTTGGCAGTAGGTACCTAAATTAGTGCGATAGGTACTCAAAGTCGCTCCGTGTCCAACTTTTAACTTTTTTAAATATTTTTGGGAAAAAATATAACATGGTTTAAAAATTATTGGAATCGATTCAGTTACTTATTCTGAACAAACTATATTCAGGTTTTGCATATACTAAAATAATGTTGAATATATCGTATAAGCGAGCATAGCCGCGGCTAAAAACTTTAGTAGAAAATTGTCACACGGGAATGTACTTTCAGAATAGAACATGTCTTATGTCCTTATCCAGATCATGGCCCATCGGAGTACCAAATATTACCGAAATTCATTCCGCCATTAGACGTGAAAAAGTAATAGAACAGACATCGTTGCTTTCGCATTTATGATATACTAGCTTAAGCCTGCGGTTTCGCTTGCGTTTAGTTCGGTAACTGTCCCAAAGGACCGTACTACCGGGATGAAAAGTATTATATGTGTTAATCCAGGTTACTAACTATCTCTGTGCCAAATTTCATCCAAATCAGGTTAGTAGTTTTTGCGTGAAAGTGTAACAATCCAGACATCCATACATCGTCACAAACTTTCGCATTTATAATATTAGTAGGAAGTAGATATAAATTTTGTGTCGAAACGAGAGAAAACTTGACGATATTGCATAATTTTCACTTCTTTAGGAAAAACAATTTGTTATATCATACAAAATGGCAAACTAGAACTACATAATTACATAACACACAAAACAATAAAACACCAACATCCATTAAATCTAATAAAACAGCGTAAGTAGATGATGTTGATATGATAATCGCAGTAGTCCGGATTTGAACCTTGTCCTTTCGCCCGACTACCGGGCAGACTCTCCGTGAGCTAGCACGCCCCAGACATGACTTGGAAACTATTCGATATTTAGATAAACACGAGCATTTCTATTTTATTAAGACTTTGAGAAATAGTTATGATTACTGTGGTGTTGTTTTCAGGGTTCAGTTTTTTTTTCTTTTGACACAGTATCTCTACATTTGATAGATAAGTTGTGTGTGCATGATGTTAAAAAGTTACAAGTAACTGTTGGTTTTCAACATAAAGAATATTGACGTAGTATTTAAAGGTTTTCCGAAGACGTGCAAAGGTTTTCGATATTGGAAATCGCGTAACGGAACTCAAATGGAGGTGAGCAAGACACCTAGCAAGGCGCAGTGATGACATGTGGACTAAGGCTCTCATGGCGTCCAAGAACGGGGAAAAGAAATGCGGCGGCGAGATGGGCAGAGGATATAGTTGCCATCGGGGGAAAAGCCTTTTTTTTTTTTTTTTAGGATGGGAAATCATCAAATGACCCCCCCCGCTCTGGGCGGAGCGGAAGGGAGTGTCAGACTTGTACTGACTAAAACCCATCCATGTTCCTTCTTTGCCCTTTGTGTTCCAGGGCCGCGGTATCTCTTTCGAACAGTCCCGCAGCCCTGGCAGGCATCGGCCCGTGCGGACCCCTACGTGGTTGCTGACATCTCTTTGAGGCGCGCGTGGAACACGAACGCGCCGTCGACACGGCCTGTCGTCATAAGACGGCTGGACGGCGAGCTAGCCCAAAACTCGCCGTCCACAGGCCCGCGCCTACGGTGGCCGGGGGCCACCACGTGACCCCCGACGCCCAGGGCGTCTCCCGCGGCGGCTGGGACGTGAGGCTCTTTCCCTCTCACGTTCCGCCACCTCCTTCACTAACATGACTGCTTCGCAGAAGGAGGTGACGGCTTCCCATTCCCTCTCGCTCCGGACCATGGCTTGAACCAGGGCCGGGCGCGAGAGGTCGCCGCCGCCAATCGCCTCTACGAGGACACGGCGCTGCTCCGCCCAAGCAGGGCAGGCCTCCACAGTGTGCTGCACCGTGTCCTCCGGACGATCCTCACAGTGGAAACACCCGGGCGTTTCCTCCCGCCCGATTCGGTGCAGGAACCTCCCGAAACAACCGTGTCCGGTGAGGACCTGCGTCAGGCGGAAGGTGAGGGCGCCGTGGCGCCTCTCTAGCCACTCCTCAAAGAGGGGACTTATCGCCACTATGGTGGCGTGCCCTGCACGGGGTTGCGACAGTCGCTCTCTCCATGTCACCATGAGATCGCGATCGGGGGAAAAGCCTGGATGAGGCTGTTTATGATAAAATAAAATGAAATTTAGTGACATTGATGTTATTATTTTATAAAAAATCATCGTCCGTGCTAGTAACACTAAATTTTGTACCTACTTACGTCACTTTAGGTGGTAATAAATATTTTTGTTAGACTGTACAAAAATAGACATAATGCTATAGTTACATTAAATTTTTCATAAAGTTGGCCAACTGCGATGTAACTGGGATAAAAATTAAAATGTAGGCATCGTGCAATCTGATGTATGGTGGTTTCAAAATGTTGGCATTGTGCTACCGATTACTTGAAAGTACAAAAAAGTAGTCATAGTGCGAAAATAGCCATCGTGCTATGAAATCGGCACAGGAACGTGGAGATTAGCACAAGAAAAGAGAGGCCTAAACCCAGCAGTGTGTGAATTCAGGCTGTGGATGATGATGAATCAAAGGTTGGAGACTAACTGTATAACTAAGACTAACGACTTCCGTAAGTGTTTATCACAACTTTAAGCTTGCCACCTCACATCACATACAGCGTTGATATGATAATCACAGCACCGCCTGAACTCTGATCCTTTCGCCCGGCGTCCCGGACTACCGGCGCAAGCGCAGGCGTCGTGCGCTTGCACACCCACTGCCCGACCTTACGACTTACAACTACTTTGATATTTAGATAAATGCGATTGGTCTCTGTGTAACGTGAAAGTTGAATTATTTTGTGATTTAGTATCGATGTGTTCTGGTATCTAAAATATTCTATCTAATGTTGTTAGTAGGTAAAATGTCGTCTTATTTTTTGTCACTAATAGGTACATATTTAAGTATAAATACGTAGAATTTTCTGAAGATTTTTTTCGTTACAAACTGTTTCTTTTTGTACCATAAGAAAATCAATCTTAAAGCTAAATTTTATATATGTTACGGCTAAAAGCCGAAGTAAGGTTACACCTAGTTCTAGCTGGCTATGCCTAAGTGCGGCTGGTAACAGTTGTGTATCCTTTTTATTGCTAGGACACACCGACCAAAAGGATTAGGTTTGGTTAGGTGAGAACTGTGACAAAACGCGCGCGAGCCGAAATTATTTGCATAAAAATTGGCTGCTGAAATTTTTTTTGCATGTTCTAACCGAAGATAAGTAGGATACATCTAAGTTTAACCGGCTGCACCTAGTTGTACCCGGCTAAAACTCGGTTTAGCCGCATTTCGGCTATTAGCCGTAACATATATTACTTTTATATTTTTTTATGATCAATTACAAAGAGTAATAAAGCATTAGAACACATTTATAATCTCAAAACGGTTGGGCAGAGACGCACCTAATAGTACACACAACTAAGGTTGATCTTTAGGTTAAACCGTACTTGCCTAGGTTTACCTAATTATAATAAAAATAACCTACATTGAAATGAAGAAAAATATCAAGAACTTCCTACAATAAACAACTTAATAGGTGCCTAAGCATAGGCAATATTAATTTCCTGAATTTCTCAGCCCCTTATGTAGGTATACCATTTCTGTCAAACATGCAAGAAATACATGTATATATACATATAACTGCTTAATTAACTCCATATTACTTTTAATGTATTCATGTTTTAATTGTTTGTAATATTTTTGATGATCGTAAACTGATAAGCTAATTCTCGAAGCATAACGTGACATAACCTTTCCTTCAAATTCCCTGCGACACAATTATAAGCAATGAATAACCATTTTTCATTTGTTTAGTTAATTAATATCATTGTCTCAATGATTCGTGTCCGATTAATTCCGAGATACCATCGAATAAGACGTAAAAAGCAATTATGCTATTTGCTTAATTGTTAATAGGATTAACTTTTAACGATTATTCTTCGTTTCGTTTAATGTTACAAAGTTTGAATAATGTACCGTTGAGAAGTTCTAACAGGGACTGAGAAATGAAGTAGAAAATAGAGTGCTAAATAAACTAAATAGCTCCGGTTAACTGGGCGAATAAATCGGGAAAAGCGATCCACCTAATTTTATTTTTCTTGACCAAGACCCTGCCATTCGTAGCTTTGGGTGACCCTGAAATCATTGAACAACTTGAAGAAGACTTAATTATACAGGGTGTAAGGGACAGCCCTCCACAAACTGATGGGGTGAATTCAGTATATCATACTAAGATGACCGGTACAAGAAATTATTTCAGGAATGTCAAGGGAATCCCATAAATTTAATTTGTTTTATTTCGTCATACGCAATGTATCGTTACCGTGGCAAAACACACGTAGCGAACGGCAAGCGCGACGACAAGTTCGATGAACTCTGTAGCTAGGCAGGGTCTTTAGGTTAAGCCGTACTTGCCGAAGTTGGTCTGTGGATGGGCGACACCCATTACATACCGAGTTTCCTCCGTGCCTCGGAAAGCACGTTAAGCCGTTGGTCCCGGGTGTCATTTGTAGATCTTTGACAGTCGTTAGCTAGTCAGAGGCGCAAAAAGTCTGCCAGTTTTACCAAGGGGTATCGTATTACCCAGTACAGGAGCAACCCAGGTTGTGGAGGTCAGATAAGCAGTCGCTCCATGTAAACTACTGGTATTCAGCGGCATTGGGAAAAGGCTAGGCAGATGATATTTACATAAGGGTGCTGCGTACAGGGATGTAATTTTACATTGGAATAAAGGATTTAGTAACAGAAAAAAAAAATATTTAAAAAAAATCCAGAGACAAAATTTCTGTGGAAAATGATTCAAAATAAGAAGCTGAATGCACCCTGTCAGTTTGTGGAGGGCTGTCCCTTACACCCTGTATACCGAAGGACATGAGATAGACCTTGTTTATGGATAGAACGAAATAAGGTTCAATCTTAATTACGGCATCGGTTCTTCTTGCATATTCCTCTGTTGTTGATGTTATAATAATTTGGTATACCAAAGACCAAATTAAGAATGTACTTACTACCAAATGCAAAAGGCGAGGAACCTTTCGCGTTAGCCGTTGGGCTACCGTGGCTTCATACTAGGAATTGGGCGTACCCAAACCGTACAGTTTCATTATATTCACACCATACAAGTAAAAGTCAATCTATTAGAATTTGAACATTATCAGAACCTTTAAACTTAAGTTATATTTTAGAATGGTCAGTTCTACATTCCGGAAAGGGTAATAAGACCATGTTAATAATCTACCAAACGAAGGAATTTCCTTGAATTATCAGACATCTGCCTGGCCTTTTCCCAACTATATTGGGGTCGACTTCCAGTCTAACCGGATGCAGCTAAATACCAGTATTTTACATGGAGCGACTGCCTATCTGACCTCCACAACCCAGTTAGTACTGGGTAAGTCTGGTTGACAGACTTTTTGGGCCTCTGACTACCTAACGACTGTCAAAGATCTACAAATGACAGCCGGGGCCAACGGCTTAACGTACTTTCCGAGGCACGGAGGAAACTTGGTATGTAATGGGCGGTCACCCATCCACAGACCAACCTAGGTAAGCACGGCTTAACCTAAAGATTGGCCCGAGCGGCTGTTATTATTTAGCCACGATCTCCTCGTGAATTATCAGACATAATTTTGTAAAATATATTTTATCATTTTGTTACATCGATAAATATGATTAGTGTCGCGAATTAAGTACCTACCACTCCCTCTCTTTCTGCTGTAGTCGGCTCACATAACCCTACTTCTTCACACTAAGCACATCCTGTTCTAAGACCTCAAAAAATCTAGCCTTGTAATTGCCACCCAGGCAGATATCTGTGCCACGAGACGCGTCGGTCGCGAGGCGAATCGCTCGAGATTAGCATGTATTCCGACGATGGCATTAGCATAATTACTTATGGCAAGCTTTAATGCCGTCGTGACATGCCATAGCTGTGGCAAATTGGCAAAGAAGTATTAGATAACACCTTCCCAGATTTTATTTGAAAGAAATGAGTTCAAATTGTTTGATTAAAAGGGGTATTAGCGTGAAGGCTTCAATTGACATGAACTTTACTGAGGTCCTGGGTTTGATTCTCGGGTCGGGCAATTTGTTATTGGATTTTTCCATTAGGAATTTCTCAGTAAATTTGCAGTCACGTAGTCTGGATTTGTGTCCGGTTGATGGCAATAGGACCTCCTATTACATGGGACTTAAACATAACTGGTGAAATGTGGGTGTACTATTAGGTACACCTCTGCCTAACCGTTCGGGGATTACAGGCGTGATATATATATATATATACGTTATGTTATGTATTCGATTTGTTTAGTTTTTAAGACCGTTCCAATTTTAAAAGTATTTATTTACTGGACAGTTCCATAGACAGGCGGAAGTTCATCTTAATTTTAAGCTTTCATAATTATGTCTAACGATTTATGGCTTTATGTAATTTAAGACAGACGGAAGTTCCCATATTTTAATCTTGTGACAAAACCAAAGCAGACAAACGAAAGTTCTAAATTAGTCATTAATTTCAGAGAGAGAATACGATTTTTAATTGTTCTATTATTGTGTTAGAAGTGAGTCTAATGATAACATAATTGGTTACAGAATTCCAATATTATGTCTGTTGATAGAAGATTAGTGTTAATAATAGTAGGTTGGTACTATGCACATCGTTTGTACTAAATAATAACGTGCAGCTTGCTCTATAACACATTATTACTCAATCGATTGTCACGACAAAAGGGTGGCCTTTATTCATCACATTAATAAATTATGTTAATTGTTACTATAACCTGTTAACTGTCAACACAAGCTGTCGGATAGCCTTTGAGAAACTGGACGTTTCGATATGCCTACGAGCTGAAGTCTATTCAAACATTTATCATACAGTTTATGATAAT
Source organism: Noctua fimbriata (assembly GCA_905163415.1). Taxonomy (NCBI): domain Eukaryota; kingdom Metazoa; phylum Arthropoda; class Insecta; order Lepidoptera; family Noctuidae; genus Noctua; species Noctua fimbriata. Next base: position 3,690,781 of record LR990926.1, on the reverse strand, counting down.
TCCCCTTAAACAAATATAAACTTTATGTTAGTGAAAAAGTCATCAAATGCGTGTATGCGTGGGGTTGCAAGTTATATTTCAAAAATACATAATTATTATGATCACAGTATAAATACGTGGCAAAATATGACCTCCTTTTAAAGCCACTTCGAATCGTCATCAGAACAATTTAAATCATTTTTTTTTGAAGACAAACAGTAGCCATGATTAATTAATTAACGAGCCGTGATAAAACTCATCATCGGTCTTTAAACAGAATGTACAGTAACACAAACAGCTTATTCAATGAACACTGAAAAAACTAGACCAAAAGATCGTGCACTAAGTTCCGCCTAGAACCAAAACTAGGCAACATATTTCCACGAAATACTTGCAGAAAAAAAAGAATAAAAGAGAATAAACGCATTCCGATTTTTCGCTCGCAAATCGTTCACTTAAAAAGTGTATGAATGTGAACGAACTCTGGTTCTTGGAAAAGCTGTTAGCTACCAAATTTCAATCAGTACCCGGTGGACAGTTAGAGCGGATAGGCTTTTTGTGCTTACACGAAAAACATGATAAAATGTACGCTTTTTGTCGATCTATAGGAGAGGAGTAGAGTTGTCTTTGTTGAGAGATTTTTTTAGTGAAAATATGAAATTGCTAACAGTATTTTGGAGTATATAAGTTATTTTGGGTCAAAGTGTGTCAATATAATTTATTCCAATATTTTTTATGACGATTTGAAAAAGTATTTTTTATTGGGCAAGGTAATTCCAACGTTTTTACCTGCCTCGATAGATAAAAACGTTGCAATTACCCTGCTCAATAAAAAATACTTTTTATTAATAGATGTAGCTCAAATTATCATTTGAATCTTTCGCAATATTTTCCAACTAAGCTTACAATTACAAAATAAATAAACCGTTACAATTTATCTCTACTCATCCATCAATGAAAATAAAAGACAAAAATGCGAGACATGTATAAATCGCGACTCCATGCCAGTCGTGTGTTGCGCGTTCATCCGTTTTTGTTCGGTCGAGATGGTTGATATGCGCTGCATTCAATCTTATAATTAAATGCGGATAGGCGTATTATAAGAAGCTGGTTCGACACCACTCACGTATTTTACTAGCTTTTGCTGTGGGTTTGCTGAGGTTTGATGGCGTTGATTGTGGTTTGATTTTAGGCCTCTGAGGAAGAGAGCTTTCAGATTTGGTTCCCTGTTAGCGATTTAATGGCATGTTACTAAATAACCACTATTGGTTCTACGGGGCTAGTAGTAGTTTACTCAACTTTCGAAGCATCTTTCAAACGAAAGCTTCTGTCATGGCAAGATAGTTATTGAGACGAATATAAAGGTATCTACTGCAAAATGCTTCTTGGGAATTTGCTGAGGTACTTATTTATTCAATCCCTCATAAAAATAACTTAACTTAATAACAAACCAACTTACTTACTTTCTACTCTACTACCACTACTACTCTCTCTATTTCTTTTTATTTTTTTTATTTCTTATTAACTTAATTTACAGCACTATTTTTTAAATCTTAAATTTAATAAATACTGCTGTAAATAAGTTAAGCACCAAAGTATGACAACGTTTACTTCAAGTTCTAAAAAGTTTTTAGTCTAAACCATATATTAGTAACTTAGCCATTAAGTATATTAAGTACTACCGTTCCGTTTAAGCTAATTTTATTATTAAAACTAGCCTAAACGGACAGACAGACCGTGGCTATCGAGAACGGCGTTCCTACTTATAATGGTCGCATGTAGTGATTATTAAAAGCGGATAGGCGTATTATAAGGAGCTGGTTTGACACTGTTCGGAATATATTTCAAAGATTACCTGTTGTAAGACACAACGAGGAATGTTCAAACTGATATATTTGTTGCGATAAGCTTTCATATCTGGTTGACGTTACATCATAACGTAATCGAGATTTAAAACAGTATTCCAATTGGGTTTGGGAAATATTAGATATGTTTTAGTTTGATACCTCAGTGACATAGAGGAATAAGTTATATGTACCTATGGTTATTCCTCTATGCTTCAGTGACGTTCCATGCAGCATCGTAAATGCTTACTTCATTTACGATGCTGCATGGATCTAATGACGTTGACAGGGCGCTGTTAGTTAATACGTAGTAACTGTTATGCCGCCATACTGTTTTTGAAAAAACAATATGGCGGCGTTAGTTCTAATTTTGGCCACGTGCCAAATCTTCCTGGTGCAGTTATTAGTGCTTCAATGATATGAAAACGCGACAGTTTAAACAGACTATTGCAAGGACAGAAAAAAATAGACCTTTAATCTTTAAATTCGTACCGAAGCTTCTCCATACTCCATAGATCTTAATCGCTAATTATAATTCTGAATAGAGAGTCTACATAAATTGGTAAGCGCGCTCTGTAGTACCTATCCATGTACATAAAAACATATAATGAATCATTCGTAACAGTAACTGGTCATGATAAATTGTTAGCATTCATTCAACAATGAGAGCTAGTTTTTGTCTGTGGTATGAGATCAGATGGTCCCATTCCTTACGTACGCGGTATGACTTGATATTTTTTCGTGTTTAAATATTTATTAGTTGGTTAATAAATAGGCATTCTTAAACAGTAATTAAGAGACAGTCTTCGTTGGTAGAGAATCAAGAGCTTAGTGATATGTTTTGATAATTATTTATTGAGTTGAAAATTGACGATTATGTCTACCTAGGACAAACGATCCAGTTACGTAGGTCTAACTTCGAGAAAGAGGTCAATCGTCGAATCCGACTCGGCTGGGCAGCGTTCGGGAAGTTGCGTGGTATCTTCTCGTCCAACTTACCGCAGTGTCTCAAGACGAAAGTCTATGACCAGTGTGTGTTGCCAGTGATTACATACGGGACCGAAACGTGGGCGCTCACAATGGGCCTTATCAGAAGGCCTAGTAGCCTTAAAGCTTAAGTCACCCAAAGGGCAATGGAGAGGGCTATGCTCGGAGTTTCCTTGCGTGATCAAATCAGAAACGAGGACATCCGCAAGAGACCCAAGGTTACCGACGTAACCGCAAGACGCTGCGTTGGAAGACCTCCCACTAGATGGACCGATGACCTGGTGAAGGTTGCAGGGATCCGCTGGATGCGAGTCGCACGGGACCGGTCAATGTGGCGACACTTGGGGGAGGCCTATGTCCAGCAGTGGACGTCTTTCGGGTGAAATGATGATGAGTTGAAAATTATTCCGAACAAGCTGTTTCGTTATAATTATTTAATGTACTCGTGTATATAGCTGTGTGGTTGTATTTGTGTGTGTGTCACCGTATGTTAGTATATTCTTATTACCGTACTAGCAGGTTGAAATTGAAATTCAATACTCTGGCATTGACGACAAGTACTAAATAATCTTTATATTAGCACTAAACTGAGCGCTTTAGTGCTAATATAAAGATTATTTATATTCTGACCTCAATTTATTTATTTATCATCTATGGAAGACTTAATAAAATAGTCCTTGAGACTGACAGCCAATGAAAAGTCTTCACTTATTAAAAACAGAATGTTAAAAAAGGAGTGTAAACAACACAGTGTATTTGAAGTTATTTTCCCGAATTCCCACTTTCATTCTGGCCTTTTGAAGAGAATTTTTAGTGACACTGGTTTAATACTTTTTTTGTATTAAGCCCGTATTGTTCCACTCCTGAGCAAAGGCCTCCCCCTATTCCTTCCACTTTAAACGATGGTGTGCTTCTTCTCGCCAATTCGCGAGGAAGCCATCCAAGACATCCCACCATCTTCTCTTCGGTTTACCGTGACCCAATCTATAGCTGTTTCAGGGCTCCAGTCTTGCTATATTCGGGCTTTAATATGGGCTGCCAAAACTGCATCTACTTCACTACAAGACAATTTACAATAACAAGTCGAATCCCGGCCAGTGGGTCGTCTTACTCCGTCCTGTACCCTCTAGCTCCATCGCCCACTTTACACCCATGCAACTTTCCATCTTGTTTTTATTTAGGCAACCTACCACTACCCTCCATCACCACGACTGTTCCGTTATTATCTTCAACGGTCTTGGTCGGATAGGAACTCATCATCATCATCATTTCAGCCGAAAGACGTCCACTGCTGGACATAGGCTTCCCCCGAGTGTCGCCAGATTGACCGGTCCCGTGTGACTCGCATCCAGCGGATCCCTGCAACCTTCACCAGGTCATCGGTCCACCTAGTGGGAGGCCTTCCATCGCAACGTCTTCCCGTTCGCGGTCGCCACTCCAGAACTTTTCGGCCCCATCGGCCATCCGTTCTGCGAGCAATGTGCCCTGCCCACTGCCACTTAAGTTTGGCTATTCTTCGGGCTACGTCGGTAACCTTGGTTCTCTAGGCTTTATCTCTTGGTTCGATAGGAACTCGTGGCTAAGCCGCGGCCTTCAGGTTAAGCCGCGCTTACCTAGGTTGGTCCGTGGATGTGATGACCACCCATTACGTACCGAGTTTTCTCCGTGCCTCGGAAAGCAGGTAAAGCCATTATAGTCCCTGCTGTCATTTGTAGATCTTTGTCAAAGTCGTGGTAGAAATACGATATGCTGTGAAAGCAATGATCACTTCTCGTGGCCCTGTGCTTCCAGTAGAAGAATCGAACCGAACTAAAATAAAGATGTAGTAGAGGTATTGCATAGAGTGCTAGGATCAGAAATCATCTACTCAATACTCAATACTTTATTGCATTCCACATGTAGAAATCTATATAAAACGTATAATACAAATAATTAAAATTGAAGTGTTGTTTGAATTGTGTATATTTTTGTGTATTAGTAATTTCAAAATATCATTTTTTTACCCAATACTTATGAAAGTATACAATTATACATATAACAAGTAAAACATTTTTTATTGTTGTCTGCCTGCCTGTCTGTTTGTTCCGGCTAATCTCCGAAACGACTAAACCAATTTAGGTGGGACGTTTACTGGCAGATAGCTGATGTTATAAGGAGTGGCTTGGTTTTTATTTTTGAGAAAGGATTAGGTTTCTGTGCAAAAAATTAAAAGCCTTGAAATTGTTAAAAAAATCCGATTCAAATAGGGCAGAACCAGTTCAGCACATCCTGTACAAAATCTTGGATAATTCAGAACTAACATTAACAATTTAATTTCACAGCACTTGTATGTGAAACTAGATTACCAATTTGCACCAGTAGCAATTTAGAAATCAAACATCGCACTATAATTGGTATCAAACAGCGCCTATTAAACGCTTCGTTAGTCCTACCCACCCTTGGAAAAAGGAAATAGCGTGATCACATGAAAGTGTAAATCTAAAGTCAAATAACATCCATGTTTCCCATTTGACGTTATTTCCACTTATGCAAATATCAACTTTATAACAGCGTGAATGAAACTGATTTCAGAATGACTAGTTCTACGATATAAATTTTTGAAGTTGTAGTGAAATCTGAACTTTACAATGTAGATAGATATAAATAAATTTTTCCAAAAACATATTTGTTGTCATTTTCGGAAACTAATCTGCGAACGGAGTTTACCGTAAATTGTTGATTTAAATCACAACACGAACAAACATTTGGTATTCATTGCACGCAGCGGGAAGACTTGCTTAAAATAATAATTAAAATTTATGACGGTATAGTTAATTATCGGAGCGCCTGGGACCACATAGTCGCACTTGGGAATTTGCTCATGAATATACAGTGACCGGTTCGGGGCGGTTTAGTGGACGCGATGCGGAGAAGGGACGATATCAGAGGCCCAACAAACTGCCTTCCTATCAGCGGCAACGCTAATGCAGAAGTCAAAAATTTGTTAAGTTCACGTAAGCTACTGAAAAGCCTAAGTCCCAAACTCCACCAAAGCTGAGACACGCGGATGCGCGAAGTGGAGAGGAGAAGTGGTGGTTAGGAGCTAGGATGTATCCATCTAAACTAGGCTAGACCAGAGCAGAGACCAGGGGGCCAGTCTAAAGCAGGAGTAATTCCAGTGTGGGAAAGAGACAGAGCTGTACAGGTCGTCTAGCGCCATCTCTTTCCCACACTGGAATTATTCCTGCTTAAGACGTCATGGTAAGCCACCTGTGTCCAGGCTACTCACGTCCAGTTTACCGACCGTCACTTCTATTCTTCTCTCCTCTGTGCAGTGCTGCCTTCTTGGCCTAAACAATTATGAGGTATCTCCGTCTCTCTCTGCTCACCCATTTCCACTAAAGCTAAACGGAGACGAGAAGTGTAAATAATGTAATTCATTGGTTTACAACACATCTTCTCTCCTCTCGTATCGTCTCTGCTTTGGTAGAATCCGGGCCTGAGTCGGTGTTGGTTCGTGGGTCACATGCAGACGCTTACGGAACTGACAGTTACCACTGCCAAAGACAAGCAGCTCGTCTGCAAAACCGATAAAGGTTTTCGAAACTGGCAACACCTTCAGTAATGAAGAAAAGAATAAGAAGGGTTTACATATCTAATTAAGCTTGTTTCGCATTCAGATAAAATTTATAATCAAGTACCAAACATCATGGCGTTGATCATTTTAAATGTAAGGTTCTCGTTATTACAGTAAGCAACCAGTAATTGCTTTTCGAACCACTGACAGAAACATCATAGTTCAATCTTATCACATCGAAAATCGTATCGTACCCGTATCGCAATGTATAAACTACACAACAAAATTGAGACGTCCCAACTCCAGATCACGTCGAACGGTAATCTAATTAATATGGAGCCGCTTACACCACACGATTAGCTAACGTTTCGGCCGTTAAGATTTCACAATCTAACTCCAATGCGGTAAATTGAACAGTGATTAGTTCAGTCCAGTAATCTGGTGATTGTTTATGTGATTGGAGCTGATTGCTAATGAGTAGTTTGTGGGATTTAACTGCTTTTGACATCGGTTGAAGACGTGTTTTGGCTGCAGCTGGCTGGTTATTTGTTTGGTCTGTTGTAGCTTATTTGTACTGTTTAATTTCATGAGACTTGTTCAATGTTCGTTTGCGATTTATGCAATTCAGTAGGTACACGCTAGAAGCAAAGTATTCATGCAGTAATTTTTGCGATTAATTATTAAACAAGCCGTGTATACTATGAGATTTTCCGTCGGAAAGCTCTCTTTATCAGGAGTTACCAAAAAACTTTGAAAGTGGAAAAGAAGTTTCTGAATTTTCAAAAAATAAGTCCTATAAGAAAGTCGCTAGCGGCTTAGGTTTTTGGTGAATACCATTGATAGAGGCAAAGGCAGATAGACAAATACTTCCACAAAACTGTCACCGTTGACCAATAACGTGTCGAAATATAAAACGGAATTTTGTGATATTTTTTCTCAAGCTCTCAATTAATAATAATAAATTACCCTTTATTCTGAATTGTTTCTGTTTCTCTATCTGTTGTTATAATATGTCCCTCAATACTGTGTGCCTTTTGGCAAAGGCCTCCTCTAGCTCCTTCCACTGGTTTCTGTCACGAGCCACTCTCCTCCAATTGGGGCCCGCTGATTGTTTAAGCTTATCTTCCCATCTTCTTTTCTGTTTCCCCCTACTGTCCCTTGGATACCAAGCTCTCAATTATTTAGCTCCAAATACCAGCTCAAAATCCGCATTTTCCCAGCCCACCACACCGATAGGGCAACTTTACTTACTAACTAAGCACAGGTACTTTTTACCAGACCTGATCATAGTAATTTCTCCTTGCTTTCACGGGAGAACCTGCCGTATTATAGGTATAGAGCAAAATTAGACCGACTAAGGCTGTGTCGGACTTAATTAAACTAAATTACGTAGCCTGGGTGTATAGAAAATTGATGCAGCGCGTGCGCATGTACCCGGACAGGTTAAAAAGTGGGGTTATTATGTTATGGTAGTATAATAGTTGTTTGAGAGTGATGGTTATGTTGTTAGGAAAGGCTGAGATGATGATGAGCTGGAAATCATTTTGGTCTGGTATGTTGGAATGTGTACGTAGTCTAGTTTGAGTTTTGCGTTGTGGATGTAGGATTTCTAGCTTGAGTATTGTCGGATATATGAACCAAACCTTGGATTTGTTTTTGAAAGAAATTGAAACACAGGATCTGAACAGCGCCTCTAACGATAATGATGATTTCATTTTCTATCAGCAAGAATCATCATTTTTATTCAGAAAAATGTCCTACGACCCAACATTTTATTACTATTTTAGTAGATATCCAAAATCGCGGTCGATTTGGAGGTAGTAAGCTATCACTTACTGTTATCTTTCATCGACCATCGGGCCATCGACCAACAGCCCATTAGAATCTGAGCTAGGAAATGTTTCTTAGATTAGATTTCAATACGATTAAATGACCAATAATCGACCCCTAATGTGCTACATTGAGTTAGACTTTCCCCTTTTTTTTAGTTTTTTCGTAGCGGTATCACTTTTGCAGGCCCATTTTACTCAAATACCACCTACCTACTGCGTCCCCTAGAGTGAAGAAATAGTGCCTATTGAAACAAAACGGTGGTCATGAAGACTGCCATCAATACCAATCAAACATAACACCATGATGAGTCAAGATAATCATGACAAACTGACTGTTCTTCTACTTATTATGTTTATTTTGTTCTCACAATCTGTTTCATAGTGTGTCGGCTAACTATATGTAGAAACTAGTAGTCAATCATGCGTCAAAACATGCTAGTAAAAATCGTTGGGTGGTACAATTACGCGCAATAACATGTATACGCTGAACAACTTTTAAAAGTAATTTTATCTTACTGTATTGATTGAAATTTGATGATGTTACGACCTAAGTATTTTGGAGCCCATCTATACTGATATTACATAGAGGTATTTGTATGTAAGTTTGTATGTAGTGTATAATCTTCAGAACTACTAATCCGATTCCGAAAATTCTTTCAATAATGTGAAGCTAAATTATTTCTGAGTGTCATATATTTAAAACGTTTTCGTGGGATGATTTACGGTCATAAGGCGAGCGAAGCCATGATGAAAAGCTATTATATTATATAGCATGTATCAGAATAGTGTTTTTTCGCGAGTAAGATATTGATCCCATTAAGAGAGTTATTCAGTTTGATAATCTAGATACCAGATCCATAAATATGACCACACTTTTATGCCACCATTAAAATAAGTCATAATGTGGTCTCCTGTAATTGAAGGAACACACTTAAAAAAACCTTTGTATAAACGTGACCTATATTATATCTGTGTATCTATTGTTGGAGATCCAAAAAAAAAAAAGAAATAAATAATAATATCTCAAAGTTACATCCAATTTTCCAAGGGGTATAGATATTTGTGTCCGTAGCTGTACGTTTTATTGACTTCACTCAGCTACTGCGTCTGCGGCGGTATGCTATAAACTGATTATATTAGTGAGTAACGCCCAAGTTTAGATGCAAGGGGGGGAACTACCTTCTACTTTAATAAGTGGGAGGTGTCACGATTCGCGGTGAAGGTGGGGGAGTGCGTGTGCGCACATTTTCATGTATGGCGCAATGAAGATGGGTGTGGTGTTAATCTGAGGCAATACAACCGCCTTTTGTACGATTAAAGGTTGTAATTCTTTATTAGACTATTTTTATCGTAACGTACATAAGTAACTCCGTTTTTTAGTTGAATATTTGTCCGATTTGACTCACCGTTTAGTACTGAGAAAGTTGATTTTGTATTGCACTTATCGGATTAGCATTATAGATTAGACGTGGATTTGTTTAATTAGTGGAACGTCTACATTATTAACTACACGATATACTATCTCGATCTGGAATACACATTCATTTTTTGCAAGACCGATGTAAACCGCGATAGATTTTTTTTTTACTTTTTCATAATTACTGATCTCAATTGCTACATACATCAGGAGCTCTCAGCTAAATAATATCATCCGTTCGGGTCGTTCGTCAGGTTAAGCCGTGCTTCCTAGGATGGTCCGTGAATGGGTGACCACTCATTACATACCGAGTTTCCTCCGTGCCTCGGAAAGCACATTAAGCTGTTGGTCACTGGCCCGAAAGTAGGGTATCGTATTATTCGTATTATCCAGTAGTCAGTACTAACTGGGTTGTGGAGGTTAGGTAGGCAGTCGTTCCATGTAAAATTCTGGTATTTAGATGCATCTGGTTAGACTGGAAGCCGACCCCAAGATATATATAGATATCCATAGTTGGAAAAAAGCCTTACACCTACCACTGTTTGTCTCTGCATCACCCAAAGGTTGACAGGTAGAAAATGCCTATGGCATTAAGTGCGCCTCTGTACTTTGTGTTTGAAGTGTGAAATAAATAAATAAAAAGCAGATGATGAATTACTTGCAACATAGGTTAATAGCTAAACATTGAATTGTCTCGAAGCACCTACTGCATCTTAACCCGTCAAGCGATCACCTAACTCAACAAAACCCTCGTCCTTAGATATCAACGTTTATATTTGTTGTTGTTGCAATAGGCTCGCCCCCTATTACATGGGACTTAAACATAGCTGGCGAAATGTGGATGTACTACTACGTACATCTCTGGCTAACCCCTCGGGGATTACAGGTGAGGTGTTATGTTATTTGTTGTCGTTTAGAGCACATTTTTCTCATGACTATAAGTCATAAAAATTCGGGTTCATCATGGCAACCAGCTCTTACTAGCATTGACTACCTTAACAACCTCAACTAGGTCGCCTCAACAGCTGATCGGGCGAACCATTAGGACTGATCAAAAGGCGATCTGATAACACACACACACGCAGAGATTTCATCTCGCTGGTTATGCTCTCGTTTGAACCCCATCTCACTTGATGTTAAGCGATAACGCAGTCGACGTTGATGCGCAGTCGTCCCGTCATAAAGGCTCGGTTGCACCGCAGCACACGGATAAGCTACACACGTGTAACTTTTCATTGTGAATGAAACCCCATGCTTCGCACGGACGTGGCAATATCATCACACGTAGTAGGTTGGTGGACTGACGCGCGTGAGAAACAAAGGCGTCGCTTCTCAGCAGCCGATGGCTAAGATATGCGTATAACTTTTTTTTTTGTATGAAAATGTTGGTGGGATTGTCCGTGGATACGCATCCATGGACGGTCCCACCAGCATTTGCAAACTAATGGACACGTGGCAAGCATATCTTTTAGTCCATCCACAGTTATTTTTCCCTTGACAGCAAAAACCTGACAGAGACCGTATTGTAACTGTTATAAAGATCGCTGATAGGTAGCTGTGACTTGCCAGAGTGGCTTCAACTCAACAGCAACCGTATTGTAACTTGAATAAAAATCATTGTGATTTGGACAGACTGCTCAGTGGCAGTCAAAAGCAACCCTTATTGAAAAGAAGCTAAAGATATTGTGTGAATAAAGTTGTAGTAACCCAACAGGAACCTATATGAATTTGACAGTGGTGCAAGGTCACATGACAAAATAACTTTGCATTACATAATAGTGGACGGGGGACTGATATGATTGCCTAGATCACACCGTACCTACCTATACACTCGTGACTTGACGAATAGCAGAACCCCATCAAGAACTGCTTACCGCGCATAATTTAAGCGGTAAGTGCAAGCGCTTACCGCTTATATCGCTCGTAATGAACACGATGTAGTAAGCGACGTCGTTTACGCTTGAGATGTAATTTCCGATGCGATCCACTATGTTACGGGTTACGGCTAACTAACAAATGGTATTGGATAACCTGTTCATGTGGTTAAGGTTAAATGCTGTGGGGTTTGCTTGGTGGTGTTAGAAAAGCTTCTTCATTTGATAGTTTTGGATATATATGTTTATATGAACTCTCTGCTTAAGTGTCTGTTCTCTCGTGTTGTAAAGATAAGGAAACGATGACTCAAAAGCAATATGAACGCATCAGTGGAAAAAAAGACAAAACAGGCTTCAATAAACAAAAAAACCCGCTGGCAGTGACCCTTTGGGAGACACTGTCCTTACTGTTTCGTTAATTCGTATGTAAAAGGGAATTTCTGCTATCTATTCGCGCGTCAAGGTCACCTACGGGGTACTTTTCCGTTTGGGCTTGTATGCCTAATACGATGGTAAAACTCCTATCCAGCCATCTATAATACGTTTTGAGATATAAAGCTCTCAAAGTACAGTCAAATTTACTTAATCGCATTTCTGACATGCACCCCCAGTTCATTGCGAATAGACGTTCATACGAATTAACGGCAATACTGCGTAGTTGCGTATCTAGTAAGGCTTATTTCACCATTCCCTTTCAGCACATCAAAATAGGCAGCATAATAATTGTGTTCGAAATAGACTTCTTTCTAAAGGCCTGTAGCGGCACTTCAAAAAGTACTACAGCAATACAGTACAAAAAGTACTACAGTAGGTACCATCTATGACACAAATTAAAAACTAACATCATAATTCTAAATCGCGCTATTAAAGTTATCCGCGACTTGTTCTTCATACCCATATAAAGGGTGTAAATAGACACTTAACGAAGCCGAAAGGCACTTGTTCTCCCCGTCTTTGCGATCATTTTTTGCGTTCTAGACCAAACCTGGGAACCTTCTAGTTACGGAGATATTGGGGGTCAAAGTTCCAACTTTTTCACAACTTTTTTTTAAATACGTGTTTTAATGGAAGATGTTTACTTTGAACACCTCCACGGCCCCCGTACTATTCAATCCATCCATCAGCACAATGCTTTGAGCGCGTACCATCGAGTCCTACCGTAAAACATGATTTTTTATCCCAAAAAAAGTCGTTTCCCAACAATAATTTTTGCGTAAAGTTACTTAGTTTGATTTACAGAATGCTTGGTTGTTGGCTTCGTGAAGGGTCTGTTTATACCCTGTATACCTAAGTAAGTAAGAAGTTCTAACTCAGATCTAATTACGTAACACCTTCATAAAGCAAGGATTACCGACTGTAATCCTGGCTGCTTGTGGAATATTCAGGGGTATAATGCACTAAGTTGAGCACATTCCATGTTGCACTACACGATATATCACGAATATGACGAGGACTATAGAAACAGCGGGTGAGCAAGCGATTAACGATGATCTTTAGAATTTCGAGATTTTTAGCCAGCATTTGAATCTCTAAATGCCACAACATAATTGCAAACTTAATAATTAAATAATAATTTGTACAAACGATTAGGCCTGCCAAGAGTACCTAAATCCCAGATTTTTTACTGTGGATTAGGCGTTCGTTTTTGCTTCTGGAACAGTCTAAGGTAAAGCATGAAGAAAGAGGATATCTATAAAGTGATAGGTACAGGAAACCTTGAATATAAGTATGGTGTAGCAATGCCAGTCAATCTATTAGAGAAAGTGCTTACAAGTTGAGTTTATATATCTATTTCGTTCATCTCGTGGCCCACCATTCGAAAACATGTCTATCGGACGGGACGTATTTTATCGTAAAATAATATTTCTGTTATTAGACACCTCTAAATCTACGTATTGTCCCTATAAATTATATGTGAACGAGAAATGAAGTGATAATACGCGGGACAATACCTCTATTGGTGTTAGGTTTCATAGGGACGTGACGAAGTGACATATTCGTTTGATTGTATCGATAATTTTATCCGTCGCAAAAATGTCGACACAGTTAAATGAATTAAAAGGTTTATAAAAATAATTGTATTTATAGGAATCGTAATGTAACCATCGTAACTAAGTTAAGTTGTACTAAATTTAACAACTAACCAAAGTTTACATTTTCCGTTAAGAAATTAAGTGTTTCGCAAAAAAATTGTCAATATTAATTGAGTGACAATTCAAACAATTATCGACCTAACCTATGATGAAACAGAAGATCTCTTGTGCCCCTTGAAGTAACTAGCACTCAAACGTCACACTCATAGTCAAGACTCAAGCCTCAGGGCACTGTACTCGGGCCCCCACTTTTCTTGATATATATCAATGATCTCCCAAGAAATTTGAGAAACAAAATGGTACTTTTTGCAGATGACAGTACAGCTATCATAGAATGCACTGATCCAAGCGAATATCGAAATGAGATCAATAACTCGCTAAATAACATCATTAATTGGCTAAATAATAATAATCTTGTGATCAATTTGAGTAAGACTAAAATTGTACAGTTTCATCAACGACGTGAGAATCCACCACTTAATATTACCTACGATGAGTGTAAAATAGAAGAAGTTACGAGTGCAAAATTCTTAGGCATAACTGTAGACCATAAGTTGACTTGGAAACCTCACCTGGAAGTGGTTTGTAAACGACTGAGTAAATCTGCGTATCTATTGTTTCAATTATCTAAGAGAGTTAATTCTGAAACACTGTTAACAGCCTATCATGGACTTGTAGCCTCTAATCTCCGTTATGGTGTTGTTTTCTGGGGGCAATCAACTAATAGGGAACTGGTATTCAGGATGCAAAGAAGGTGTGTAAGATCCATGTGTAATTTAAAGTCAACAGATAGTTGCGTTCCCTACTTTAAAAAATTAAAAATATTAACATTACCAGCTTTATATATATTAGAAACTGCATTATTTATAAAATCAAATCCACATTTATTTACAAAATTTTCAACAGTTAAGAAGACCCCCATTCGGAGTCAATATGAAAATCAACTATGTACGTTGAAATGTAATACTGCGTTAATGAAAAAGAGCTTCTTTGGTGTTGCACCAAAAATTTTTAATAAAATACCTGATGCTATAAAATGTATGCCATTAAAGAAATTCAAAAAGTGTCTTCACAAGTTATTAGTTGAGAAAGGTTATTATACCCTGGATGACTATTTTAATGATAATACTATTTGATTAAATTCTGTAATTTTATAAATTTATATTATTAATGTTGACTTAGATGACTATTTTAATTTTGGATGACTATTTGATTAAATTCTGTAATTTTATTAATTCATATTATTAATGTAACGAACGAATAATTTCTCGCATATTCTTTTGTTATGATCTTCTTGTGTATGTTTTTTTGTTTTTCTTTCCTATAGTGGACATTATTAAATTCATTATTAAATTGATTATTTTAATGTATTTTGTTAACGTAAAATTTTGTATTTTTGACAAACCTGATTTTAATATTTGTATGTCAACAATGACAAAGCATAGTGCAACACTTATCTATTTAAGACCTTGACATGTATGATTAATGTATATATGTTCTTCACCTATGTTTCACAAATAAATAATTCTGATTCTGATTCTGATTCTGATTCTGACGACACTCAAATAGTCAAGACCTTTCTCTGCCCGTCTTAAACTTTCTAACACACACACACTCACACACACACACACACATAAACACACACACATAAACACACACACATGCTCACTCTCGCACACACACACTGCACACTTCCACCCTTCTAATCAATAATGCCCTAATGTTATGTTTACTGATTTTATTAATTACGCATGTTGAGCTTTACTTTGATTTAATTTTGTTTTTGTTTTTTTTTATTATTCATTTTATTGATTGTTATTATTATTTTTGATTTCTGAATGTTTTAATTACTATTTTCATAATTAATTGTTATTTGTGTTTTGCTGTGCTGTCACGCTGAACAGTCAATAACCCAATTTATCATTTCTGTCTATACTGGGCCACCAAGATACAGGCTATGCCTAGTTTGGGGCCCAGGGCTACTTTCACTTATGCGCTCTTTTAACTATCACTGTTGTCACTTGTTTGTATGTTTCCTAACTTGTGTGTGTCAATAAATTGAAATTGAAACAATTATCTGAAAAAAAAAACCCGGCCAAGAACGAGCTGGACTCGCGCACTGAGAGAGTTCCGTATAAACTTGTAGGGATTTTGTTATTAAACTACATTTTTACGGTTTTTAGATTTTTCCCTTCATATGTGCTGTAAGACTTGCTTCTTGCCAAATTTCAAGATTCTAGGTCAACGGGAAGTACCCTATAAATTTTGATTCCCTTGAGAGTGTCGAAATATACGTTTTTTTGCGGCATAAACGGTCGTATCTTTTTTCACGTTAATTTAGAAGTTTGTTTTTTTCACAGCTTCAAGGGACTGTAGACGAGAGTATATGATTTTAATTTC
This sequence comes from Noctua fimbriata, assembly GCA_905163415.1. Classification (NCBI taxonomy): domain Eukaryota; kingdom Metazoa; phylum Arthropoda; class Insecta; order Lepidoptera; family Noctuidae; genus Noctua; species Noctua fimbriata. The sequence goes on along the minus strand of LR990926.1, from coordinate 3,674,799 downwards.
AACTCGATACCTCCACGCGTTCCCGAGATAAAGAATAGTCAGACAAACGGACAACAAAGTGATCCTTAAGATATAGAGATACGGAACCCTAAAACCAAGTATGTACCATAACTTAGGTAACTATCTTAATTGCTCGCAACAAATGTCAAACCTAAAATCTCAATTCACTTGGCAATTTACGATCCTTACAGCAGTATTTATCGATATCGATATTCTCGGATCAGAATGACGCGTGTCAGCAATTTACGATGCAATAATTCATAAGTGTTGTACGAGACGACAGTAACAGCTCTAACGCGAGCCGTTAATGCATGTCGACCGACTTCAGTTGATTGATACCAACCCTCGGTGGGTTGATTTCAATCAACTATTTATGACATTTCAAACCACTTTTTCGAAGACGATTGAGCAAATGTATGTGTTTTGCTTGTGTTTAATGAGGTCTGCAATTATCTTGGTGTAGGACAAAAAAGCAGATCGGTTTCTTTTGATTGACAAACTTCTTGTAGGTGATAAATGTCTTTAATTAATGTTCTTGGTGGGTTTGGAAGAAAAAATAATCATAATTTAAAATTTTCAACGTCCATTTTCACACGTTTGGATTACGGGCAATTATATCTCAACGAAAGTAGGCTTTAATCCCAGCAGCGGGAATTATAGAACTTTTGTCAGTAATAAAACACGTGATTTTGACAGTAGTCTTTAATGACGGTTAGGTTAGCTAGATTGAACTAAAACATGGTTTAGATAAAAAAACAGTATTGAATCATCTTCACGTTGGATGGTTTTATTATTTCTAAGATTCTTCGGGGTCTGTTCATCCGGTTAAGCTCGGCAACGTTAATATCGTTGGTAATTATATTTTAAATTAATGGCCATGAACATAACAAATACTGATAATTATTAAGTTATTAAAACTTTTAAACACTGAAAGCGCTAATTAAAAACGGTAACTGCTTATTACTTTTAAACGTTGCCGCTTTGGTTAATTACAGACTTGTTTCATATTTGTTATGTTTTAGCATCATAAATGGTTATAATATTTGTTAGTAACCTATAATAATAATTTATTTGCATTTATTTGGATTACTATGAGAAATGATATGTTTGGAAAGGAGTACTCCTTTCCAAACATATCATTAATACTCAAATAAATGAAGCATGGAAGTAGCAGACCAGCTGCATCGACCCAAAATGAAGTGTGGTTGTGAAGACATGTTCTTTTGGGGAACACTGAGAGAAAACAAATGTTACCCTTAACATATTATCAGCGTATTGCGGGGCTCAAGTCTCCTTTCTTTAAGAAGAACTGGGGGTCTAAAATGGCCGCTTAAAATTCTCAAAATGTTTATAGACGCAGTTAATATTAAGAATGTCACTTTGTTACCATTTTACGAATTAAAACGCAATTTGCGACCATTCTATAAATAAATGAACAAACTTCTCTAAATAATTGATTGTTTTACTGCTTTTATTATTGCTATACGACCTATTAAATTTTTTGTGTTTGTTTGGTGGCCTTTGTTCAACCAGACGGGCCTAGTGGTGGTGGTGGATGTCACATGTCTTTGATTGAGCATGCCTACTCCAGAATGTTTTTCTTCATTATTTAGAAAATTTTACCCACGTAAGGACCTACAACTGCTCTTATTATAAACCAGATAATACGTATTTTACATTAACGAAATGGTGTACAACATTTATGAGTTCCTGATTCCAACATACTGACAGCTGATGCCACAGAATCTCACAAACCGTTACGAAGTTCAAGACAATAAACAATAGTATTTTCGTATAGCAATAATAAAAGCGGTAAAACAATCAATTATTTAGAGAAGTTTGCTCATTTATTTATATAATGGTCGCTCTAGCAGAATTATAGTAGGATAATTATATGAATTGCGTTTTAATTTGTAAAATTCGTCTGCTTTTATTATTGTTATAACAAAAGCAGCAAATCAATCGATTATTAGAGAAGTATGCTCGTTAGTAGGACGGACTGTTAGCTCATTTATTTAAACAACAGGTAATAAGGCATTACTCTTAGGTCGGTGGTGAAGAGGCTTTCCGCTCTAAAAAAGTACCCTTAACTTATAATTGCTTTGAAAATATATAAGATAAATTATCTTTTATGATTTTGTCTGATGGTTAACATCGTGGGCAGACAACTAAGATATTATTAACGGTGTAAGGATCATCAATTGGCATTGTGTTACCAAGAATTTAGCACAAAGTTTTCTAGGGGTTCTTAATTTTATGACCAATAAAGTCGTAAAGACTTTCGTTGAGGGACGAGGTAGATTTTTGATTGGCAGCATCCAAAAATATTTCTTCTTTTTTATATTGGTGGTTTTGTCAAATACTGAATTCGTACCAACGCCGTCGTCCCTTACACTCTGTATACTGATGTAATAAGAAATGGATGTTATGTTATATTTCTTTGAGAAAAATGAGCTTATCTTACAGAAAGAGTTTCGCGAACTTAGATCAAAGATAAGACGAAAGGGATAGTGTTACAAAGAAAAGAAAAAAAACTGATTGTTTGATTGTTTTTTTTTTGTTGATTGATAACACGAAGAAAAATTAAACTTAATCGACACTAAAGATTATGTACGGAAATTGTTTCCTAAGTATACATGACGCTATAAAATTCCATTACTCGTGAAATGATTATCGATATTGAATTCCCATCACTAGTTTATGACGTGTGGCAGGCAGTTTAGAAGGCAATAAATCATCGACGCTTACGATATGACAGTAACAGGCACAACACTAGCTAGACGGTAATATTATGTGGTGCAACACTTACATTGATCGTTATTAATGTTGTTCTTATATTTCTGACAGATTCTATTTTGTCTAAATCGCGTTTAATATTTCTATGAAAATAGTAAATTATTCTTGGTCCGTGTTTCTGATGTTTTGGTATACCTTATTGATCCTTGAACTGTAGTCTTTTTAGCAAATGATACATTTGTTTGAATATTGAATTGATTTCAGTTTCAAATTCGAAGTATGCAAATACATATTTCTTTATTAATTGAAAACTCCTCAAAATGTGAAAATACTTTGCACACACTTAACTGACTTAACTTTGTGTAAATTATTTCATCACCACTGCTCTCAAAACGGTGAAGGAAAACATCGTGAGGAAACCGGCATGTCTTAGAACCAAAAATTCGAAGTCATGTGACATCTACCAACTCGCACTGGGCCCGCGTGGTGGATTATAGCCCACTCCCTCTCATAGAGAGGTGGCCTGATTCCCAGCAGTGGGAAAATTATAGGCTGATTATGCTATGCTATGCTTACTTAACTGAGATTTGATCCAAATTATCAAAAAAAAAGAATCCTGAACTAAACCGTTCATCATCATCATCATCATATCACCCATTGCGGGGTATATGCATCGCCTTTTTTCTGCCACACTTCCCGGTTCTGTGCGTCTCTTAGCCAGGTGTTTCCCGCGATTTTGACGATATATTCGACTCAACTAGCATTAGGGCCCTGGTTTCTTTGGCCTAACCTTGGCCACCACACAGTCAAAGTCAAGTTTAATAGCACAATCTGTCATAATTGTTAAAATCCAGTTAGAAGGATTAAACAGAAATGCACACCAAGAAAACTCTAATTATAAAGTTGTCAAAAAAAACAAAACTCAGCAAATAAGTAGGCTACTTATTACACTTCGTTGTTATACCGAAAGACCGCTAATTTCGCCTGTAAGCTCCAAGTGACACAAATTGCACCTTCTCTCATTTTTCCCGTACAATTTTCGCGTCACTTGGCCTCTGAGCCTGCAGCTACCGTTTCGTCTCAGTTACTAACGATAATAGTCGATAAATAATGGACTCTGAGTTATGATGACGGTTCACAATTGTCGATAGTCGACGATAGTAGATGCGATGCGCAACACTATTTTGTGAAGGAATGTAATCTTTGTTGGATTTTTTTTAGATAAAGGTCATAAAGAAAATTCCGAAAGGCTCAAAGTACTTAGTTACTCTTTGTTTTCATAAATATTCATGTTAATTTAATGAAAGGTCATGCTTAGAATTAATTGAAAGTTAAATCATAGTTTAAAATCGGGAGATTGGCGTTAAAACTTGTAACGAATAGCGTAAAGTTAACGAAACCAAGACATAATGATTGTGTCAAAGTCTAAATCTTTCAAAAATGAAAATAACGAAAATTGCTAGAATAAAAATCACGGTGTTTTACATGAAATTTCTCAAATAAATTGAAAATACTTTCGCAGATAGGGAGTATATCGCAGATCTCTATTAAGTGCTCCGCCCCGGAGGTCTGACAATAATCTATATTGTACTGTGTCGACATAACTCATCTGACGCTTTATTTATCGACAATACATAAACAATATTATGGTTTGTCCCAGCTTTAGAATTCAATTTAGCTTAGTGACAGACCATAAACTACTAATATGGTAGCTTTCGAATTGAATGTTATTTTTGTTTTACACCTTCCTTCTGGGAAGAATAATATTTACGCGGATTCTTTTTAAAGATAGAAAAACAGTTATGAGAGGTCAGATGTCAGTTATGTACTTGCACGTGCGGTGTAAAGGAGATCAGAGAATCAAAACATGATTCCGGGACCCTTAACATAGAAAAATCAAAAACGAACAGCAGAATCATATTTGTTGTATATTGACTGAAAAATTTCAACGAAGTGAACAGACGCGCCTTCAATGCCTTCCAATGCCAATCTACATGCTTGTTTCATCGTAGGTAGATCTCATCTGTCGCTTCTCAACAGGCGTGAAGTGGTTGTGCTTCTTTATGTTGCGCTATGTCTTTTGAGTGCACTAACTAAATGTTTTATCTATCTAAGTCAAGAGTAGAACCATCCTTCACTAAAAAAATACAGAATTAGGACCATTGAAACTAAAACTAAGCGAAAACTATTATGAATGTCAAAACTCGATTCATTACAGTGCGCTTTTACTGAAGCATTCATTATCATCATAGGGGGCTAAATAAATAAATGTGTAAACGCCTATTCCCCAAGCCTGTTACCATAAACCTGTGGACATCTATTTTCGGTTCACAATTTCGGTGTACAGCATCTAAGTACAGCGGGTTGAGATAACAATCTCTATTGTGCGGTGTCGTAATAACTCATTTTATGCCTTATTTATAGTCGCATTATCACGTCTTCTCGCGGAAATTTACTGCAAAATGTTTACGTACATGTTTTCGCTTTGAATAGATTTCTTGAGGATCTCTAATGGTGTTCGATATGTGTATTAATTTTCTGATTTGTTGGTTGGAAGTTGGAGTAACGAGAATATAATAGGTTTATTAGTTTACAAGGCGGTTAAAAATCTAACACTATTATTTAATGACATGGACATGGTGATTGGGTATCGTAACATTCGTAACACAAATTAAGAGTTCTGTAGTTTTGACTCTTTCATGTTTAACACAAACTTGAAGGTCTAGTCCAATTGCTATTAAATATTGCCTTTTTAAAATTTTACGATAATTACCTTGATTATTTTGAACGCTGACAGCAACTCACTCCTCTCCCACAGACAATAAGAAATAAATAAATCGTAAATAAAAAAATTAAGAATTCTTGGAAAGTCCTCCTAAACTACAATAACAAACTAAACAATACTCCTAAGCAACACCAACTAATTCGGAAATTTTAGACAAGTGATTTTGGATAATTCCGTTTTACCTTCCAAATCTAAAACAGGCAAGTTTACGAACAGAACTATCGATAAATCCATATTTATACTTACTTATACTTGTATACTTTATACTTACTTTAAAGTAAGTTTGTTTGTTTGTTACCCTTTCACGCCTAAACCACTGAACCGATTAACCTGCAATTTTGCATATACATTTTCAGGTGTACAGAAACGGACATAGGGTACCTTTCATCCCGAAAAAAGTACTGTTCTCGAGGAAAATCACTATAACACGATACTAGATGGCGCCACGTATCTTTCGAATCGTGATTGAAATATGTTATTACAAGCAGAGTACAACCCGAATTGAATGTTAAATTTTAAATTAGCGAAGCCGGGGGCAAAAGCTAGTATCCAAATCGTCAACATAGCCAACATTTTACGACGTAAACACCGACACATTATTGGACGCAGGCTGGTGGTTGTTAGGAATCGGGATATACAACATTAGTTTTAGTATATGCGAAACCTGATACACGTGTCTAGTATTTTTATGTAAAGAATCTATGTACAAAATTTGAAAACTGTATCATGAAAAATCTCAAAGTTATAAGCTTGTTCTGTTACCTAGTTGTCCGCACAAAAACGTTGTCACCACGCAGCGCGCGCCTCCAGCGTCGTCTTGAACTCATTGATAATAATAATTTGGCAGTAGGTACCTAAATTATTGCGATAGGTACTCAAAGTCGCTCGGTGTCCAACTTTTAACTTTCTTAAATATTTTTGGGAAAAAATATAACATGGTTTAAAAATTATTGGAATCGATTCAGTTACTTATTCTGAACAAACTATATTCAGGTTTCGCATATACTAAAAATAATGTTGTATATAATTCCTGACCCCGCACCGCTTTTTCATAGCTTTCAACAAGAATTCAAGGCCCCGTTAACAATAATTTTTTTTTTAACAGCAAAGACTTTACTTTTTGCATGAAGGTGTCATGAAAAAACTGCCAAAGTGATAGAATTATATAATATTAAATAAATAATAAAAATGTTTTATTTGTACACTAAAATCAAGCAATACAGTCTAGTGACAGGATTTAGCTGTACAACAGAGACAATTTATAAATGAACGTTTAACTTCTAAACTAGGCAAGAAGCCTGTGTCTCAGAAGCCATTTGTTTCCAAAAGTGCGGTGACAGATCTATACATAATTATATAAACATCGTGTAATTACTTTTGATTTTCTTTGTACAAATAGGTAACTGAACATTTTGGTAATTGTTTCTGAACTATTTCCTAATATTAATTAAGAACTCATTCTAGTTAGACTTTCAGTATCTTCATATGTCAAGACCGCACGCCACTTAGTAAGTAAATATTTTTACTTCATATTTTGTACAATTGCGCGTAGAAAACTTTGAGGAACTCAACGCAGCATTGATAAGGCCCCTTTTTAAGCTACGAGACCAATAAATTCATAACTGAGTTAGCCTTCACAAACTTTCAGATAGTTGTGTATTTTGATAACTCCTTTAAACCTTAAATCTCCAAAAACTACATAAATAAGAAACAAACAGTCCCATTTATTATTATATTCGAAAATATTCCAAAATAGACCACATTTTCCGTCGTGAACCCCGACACACTATTAGAGGTAGACCGGTGGCTGTTAAGAGTCAGGTTGTAACTCCTGACCCCGCACCGCTTTATCATATCTTTCACCAACATGCCCGAACAAGCACGAGTATGCAATATCGGTATTTCACAGATATTATACGGATAATGCATGTAGATTTATGTAGATACCTTAGAACTATAGATACTTATATGTTTATGTGGAGCACGTTTAGCTAAGATATTGGATAAAAGCATGTTTTTGGGTGATGTAGTGGTCAGTAGTCGATAGAGCATAAATATCTTGTATTTACGCAACATTCAAAAGCGATTTACTCGTATTTACACATATCTGTTTGTTTCTGCGTCATCGAATGGTAGACTGGCAGAAAATGCCGATAGCATTAAGTCTGCCTCTGTACTCTGTGCTAAAAGTGTTTATTAAATAAATAAAAACGATTCAAATTGGAAAAAACAGCTTTTCCATTGTACTATGGATATGAGGTTAAGACCTCGCCTCTCATGCATGAGGTTGGATTCAAAACCGGGCAAGCACCAATGTGACTTTTTCAATTCATATGTACATACGCTAGCACATCAACTACCCGAAACTGTCAAATTTTCCCAATCAACCTTGAACCAAATGTTTTAGCGATAAAGTTGAAAATGTATTAAAGAAATTTGACAGATTGTAGTAGCGTGATGTGCTGGTGTCTGCACTTTCTAAGTTTATTTTGCACATCACTGAAATCGGTGAAGGAAAACATCGTGAGGAAGCCTGGACTTATAATTAATATAATCCTGAAATCACCAACCCGCTTGAGCAAGCGTGATGATCAATGCTCGTGCCTTACTCTGTATGAGAAGAGGCCTTTGTCCAGCAGTGGGACAGTAAACAGGCTTGTATTATTTGTCACTTAAAATTTCCGTCGACGTATTATAAATTTTATATATTTTCACAACACCACACAAGACATAGTAAACCTTCAGTAGTCCCATTTAATTAGCTGCCTACACCACACAGTATATAGGGGCGCTATATCACAGTGATGAGTTATACCACCGCTGTATACAATAGCGATCGTTATCGTCCCCTGCGCGTGCGCAAGTGCGCATAAAGACCACTTTCACTCAACCGTGTCGGATGCGAAGGACCACCTAATTTGTGAAGTGAATATATCTGAGGTTTTAATAAATTGTGTTCTTTTGAATAGTATTGCCTTTCTCGAGAATACAAGGTACACTTATAGTAAAGGCTTAACGTCACAAAAAGTAACTTATGTTCATTCAGAAGGTATACAGGAAGGGTGTTTTAGATGTTAATAAGTACAGATGCTAGGTGATAAAAATTCCGTATCAACGAACACGAATAAAAAGATTGTATCTATACCTTCTAATAGTTTGTTTATTCGTATTACTAAGTACTAAATTATGTAACACAACACGCATAAAATAAATAACGAACCCACACAAGAACTGCTACAATTTTAATCTACCGACTCTAAGGACCAGAAAAATGGCATTACCCAGAAAAATCGCTGGCACGCTTTATCTTACCATCGAACCTGCCAGCTATAACCCAGGTATTTATCACCCATAACGACATCCACTATAAAAATATTTTCACACAAAAAACTACATAAAATCATCTTTCATATCGTGTCATCAATAAAACCAGTCTTGAGTCGGAATTTCATGAAAAAAAGACTCGAATACACGTCAACACTTCCTTAGTTGAGTATTTTCTTTATAAAAAATGATATTGAGAGCAGGTAGTTCCTGGGAGCATCCATATGGATTACATCCTCAATTAATGTTCAATAGCATTTATCCTGATTAGGCGCGCTGGTATGCGGACAGTGGAGGAGAGTCAGAAAGACAACTTTGTACGATTTTTTACAAAGTTTTTGTTTCTATCAGGGTTGGAGACTCTACACTCGAAGTTGTAGATGATTATGTCTACCTGGGACAAACGGTTCAGTTAGGTAGGTCTAACTTCGAGAAAGAGGTGAATCGTCGAATCCAACTCGGCTGGGCTGGGTTCGGGAAGTTGCGTGGTATCTTCTCGTCCAACTTACCGTAGTGTCTCAAGATGAAAGTCTATGACCAGCAGTGGCGAAGGTTTCATACAACTCGATTCCTACCGGCTTCCCTTTGAAAAATGGCACAGTCTATAGACAAATAATATAGTCACATTAAAGATATGTACTCCATTTTAGACAGTGCAGTCAAATAGTATATTACATAGACATCTGTGGATCACAGTACAGCCATTTAATATATCATAGGATGAAAATATTTAAAAAATGACAAAAAATTTCTTGTCAACAAATAAAGCAACAGGTGGCGCCAAATAAGCCGGTGGTTGGGTGTCAGAATTCAGAACTAAAATCGTATGGACGCGCACACGTGACTTCGCGGCTGGCAGTACCGTTTTGTAGGGAGCCCGGTAAGCCGAAGATTATCGAGTTACGACAGGGACAGAAAAAGAAAGTATGTAGGGGAAAACGAGATAGATTGAGTAATGGTCGATATCATATTTGGTACCAACTGGTTTTTTATTTTGTTGACTTATTTACATATTTAAGATAAAATCACTTAATTTTTTTTTATTATACTCCCTCTCGCATTTTATGCTTCATTTTTTTCGGTTTTGTTGTCATTTTCGTGGTTTTTCGGGTCGCTGATAACGGAAATGAGGTCAAAATGACTTCAAAGATGGCGCCGACGAAAATTTTTGGTTTTGACGTCATGGGTGTCATTTTTGTGCTTTTCGGGGTCGCTGATAACGAAAAAGAGGTCAAAATGAAATTCCAAGATGGCGCCGATGAAAAGTTTCGGTTTTGTCGTTATGGGTGTCATTGTCGTGCTTTTTGGGGTCGCTGATAACAAAAATGAGGTCAAAATGAAAATTCGATGGCACCAACATTTTCTTTTTGTTTTTTTTTTCATGGGTAGCATTTTCATGGTTTTCGGGGACACTGATAACGAAAATAAGGCCAAAACATAGAAAAAAATCCAAAAAAAAAAAAAAACTAATTTTTTTTCTTCGGCTTCCCCTGTCTAAATTTTCACCCTTCGAGACTGATGACCAGTGTTTGTTGCCAGTGATTACATACGAGACCCAAACGTGGTCGCTCACAACGGGCCTCTTCAGAAGGCTTAAAGTCACCCAAAGGGCAATGGACAGGGCTATGCTCAGAGTTTCCTTGCGTGATAAAATCAGAAATGAGGACATCCGCAAGAGAACCAAGGTTACCGACGTAGCCCGAAGAATTGCCAAACTTAAGTGGCAGTGGGCTGAAAAGTTCTGGAGTGGCGATCGCAAACCGGAAGACGTTTCGTCGGAAAGCCTCCCACTAGGTGGTCTATTGACCTGCTGAAGGTTGCGGGGATCCGCTGGATGCAAGTCGCACGGGACCAGTCAATGTGGCGACACTCGGGGGAGGCCTATGTCCAGCAGAAGACATCTTTCGGCTGAAATGACGTACGGAGTCTGATCTAAAATGATAAGAACCTAGTAATTTAGAGTATATAAGAATTTTATATTAAAATGTTCAATCTCCGGCTTGGTGCTGCTTAGCTGATCCTGTTTTCATGGATTTTGTCTATCTATATGTTCATTTGTTGTCGTTGTCTAGGCAAGGTATGACAAGACAAGGTAAAATAAGATGCACAAGGTACCTCGTCTGTCATAATGAATACATAAAAAGTAATTCATATTTTCGTTTTACTTTCTACAACAAACCATCTACAAACACCTTTTAAAAACACAACAAAAATTACTATTTTACTAAATATTAGTTGCAACTTACAAAATTGTAAATAAATCATCATAATTCAGTAGTCCTAACCCAAACACATAACCTTACACTCTATTTTCTACATAAAGAATCACTAGAACCATAGTAATTTTTGCAGTTGATTTACTGCTCTCTGTGCTGTATAGCCCACACTATTATTACACTGTAGGCCCGCTATCACGGCGCAGCACTAATGGGGAGAGCAGAGAATAATAACAGCATCCAGCCTCCTTATAATTGAAACATCCAACATCCAAGGCGCAAGTATTTCGTACGGCTTATTATGTTATTAGAAAAATGGCGGATTTTTAAGTAAAGAGGATCGTAATGATGGGTCGGGGAGAGCAGGTGTGTTTATATGTATACACAAACTACAGTGCATCGCAAATCCGTATGCCATTAAAAGTGGTGGTTATGGCATTTATTTTCTATTAATTTAAATGCTCTTCACCCTTTCAAAGAGGTAGAAACTGATTACCAATATGTATTGCTACAATTAAAAACGCATTCAAAAGTCTCAACATAAAAAATACTGAAGACTTATGGGGGATATCCGTCAAAGTTCTTGGAGATATTATTGACTCAATCGCACCTGTCCTAACAGGCACATTCAATCAATGTTTGGACAGCGGCAAGTTTCCTGATCTAATGAAACATAGTAAAGTAGTACCAATTTTAAAATCGGGTTGTAAGAGTGATCCTTCAAATTATAGACCTATATCTGTGCTTCCAGCATTGAGTAAAATCTATGAAAAAATCATGCTAGACCAGATGTTGTCTCACTTCAACTCAAATGGGATTCTGCATAGACAACAGTTTGGTTTCACGAAGGGTAGGTCGACAACGGACGAGGGAGTAAAACTCATCAGTCACATTTTGGAATCTTGGGAGAAGTCCCAGGATGGCATTGGCATTTTCTGTGATCTCTCAAAAGCGTTTGACTGCGTCGACCACAACACACTGATCTGTAAATTACACCACTACGGAATTCGTGGACAAGCTGCTGATCTTGTTCTTTCCTTTTTATCTAACAGGCAGCCAAAAGTAAATGTAAATGGGGCGACGTCCTCCGGGTCTCTAGTCAATATGGGTGTGCCCCAAGGTTCAATTCTCGGTCCTTTCCTATTTCTTGTTTACATTAATGATCTCCCTTATATGATGGCTAAATTATCGGATATAATTCTATTTGCTGATAGCACTTCGCTAATTTTTAAAATAGATAGAAAAGATACAAATGTCTTACATGTCAACGAAAGTCTAACCGTACTCTCGAAATGGTTCGCAGCTAACAATCTTTTACTGAATGCGAACAAAACAAAATGTCTGAAGTTCTCTTTACCGAATGTACCACAACGGGATCTGGATTTGAATCTAAACGGCAAAAAACTTGATGTTATAGCGGAAACTGTATTCTTAGGGATTACCATCGATTCAAAATTGCAGTGGGGCGCACACATTAAAACTCTTTCGGGTAGGTTAAGCTCAGCTGCATATGCAGTAAGGAAAATAAGGCAGTTAACTGATGTGGCTACAGCTAGGCTAGTATACTATGCTTATTTCCACAGTATTATGTCTTATGGCATTCTGCTGTGGGGATCAGCTGCAGACGTTGACTCAATTTTATTCTTCAAAAGAGAGCAGTCCGCGATCGCGCGGACATATCGATATAAAATGGGTCCTCGCGAGACCCTCAGAGAAAAATTTAAAGAGATTGATATACTGACCCTGCCTTCACTTTATATCTTAGAATGTATTTTAAATGTCCGCAAAAATAGAGGGCTTTTCAAAATTAGAAGCGGCTTTTATAATATAAATACACGCAGTAAACACGAAATTGTAATACCTAAGTTCAGATAAACAAAAACTAGCAAGTCTTTTCTTAGAAACAGTATACGCTTTTATAATAAGTTGCCAAAGTCAGTTATAGAACTGACCGATGGAAAATTCAAAAACTACATCAAACGTATCCTTATTAAAAAAGCATATTACAAAATTAAGGACTACGTTGAAGATAAAGAAGTTTGGCTTTAGTTCCTTCTGCGCATGCGGCTTCCCTGGTAGCTCATAAACGGCACAAATATATGGATGTCTCTATCTATTCTCAATTTCATTTTTTCTCTTCTTTCGAATCAGATTTTCACAACAGTTTTCAAATCATTTATACATCTTTTGCTCAGAATAGTTACAGCACTGATAACAATATTTGTGTCACTTGTTTAATTTAGTATTTTACAATATTTTTTTTTTACTTTTGTATAGATTCTTTTTTATCGATTGTTTGTGAATGTGAGAACATTGTAGGCTTTGTAGATTCCCAGCTGCTTTAACTTTTGTTAACTTTTTATTTTGTTCTACATTTTTTGTGTAGTAAGTAACGACTTATTGTCGGGCCTATGCTTCCCCCCATACTTAATACAAATGCTGTATCCATGTTAATATTGTAACACCAAATGATTTGAAAAGAGTAACCATGGAGTTTCTTGCCGGTTCTTCTCCATAGGAAACGACCAACCCGAACCGTGCACCTTTTTTTCAACGTTTTATAAGTGCCCATGTGAAATAAAATATTTTGATTTTGATTATGTCCTAAATTAAGAGTGGTCCTTCGAGCCGGATACAGCTAGGATTTTTTTAGGTCTAGGGATTGTTGGTTCCATTTATTACAGACTGTAAATAGTTTTTATCTAATTATAAACTTAACTCACCAAGCGACTAAATAACAAAAAGTCGAAAGTCAAAGATTTGGGTTGACAAGGTTTGAATTATTCGGCCCCAACAGTCAACGATCAATGTCGATGTGCCCAAGAGTCATTTTTAATGTATTAAGTACAGGAATTTTAATTCAAAATCTAAACCTAAAGGAGCTTTAGGTTTAGCTAAGAACATACACGGAGATCCATTATGAAAACATTAGGATTACGACACACACATTAGATGAACTAGTCAATAAAGGGTGTAAATACACCCTTAACGAAGCCGAAAGGCACTTGTTCTCCCTGTCTTTGCGATCATTTTTTTGTTCTAGACCATACCTGGGAACCTTTTAGTTACGGCGATATTGGGAGTCAAAGTTCCAACTTTTTCACAATATTTTTTTTAAATACATTTTTATTTTTTATTTTTTTTATTCTGTATGGGCTTACTCTTGACCTCAATCTAGTCCTGAGGACAGAGATGAGGTCGACGATGGAACGAGATAACCCAAAAGCAGCCTATGCCTATGCCTACATGTGTTTAATGTAAGATTTTTACAACACCAACACCTCCACAACCCCCGATAATCAATCCATCCATCAGCACAATGCTTTGAGTGCGTTCCATCGAGTCCTACCGGAAAACGTGATATTTCACCCCAAAAAAAAAGTCGTTTCCCAGAAATAATTTTTGCGTAAAGTTACTTAGTTTGATGTACAGAATGCTTGGTTGACGGCTTCGTGAAGGGTCTGTTTACACCCGATATATTTTGATTGTCCCGTAATTAAAACTTGCAACATTCGCGGCAGTTTTTCTCAAAGGAAAAGAAACACAATTATAATTACGTTATATTTCTTGCGCGAGTAACTCGACGGTGTAAAATATAAATGTCACATCTAATTGTTTTAACGTAAAATTGAATGTGCGAATGCTCAAGGGTTGATTTAATTGGAAAGTGTTGAAGTGATGCGGGTGGCCAAACGTAAGGGCATTTTGAAACAAAGACTTTGACTTAATCCAAATTTTGGTGGTTGATCACAGCAACTTACGTGATAGAATCATTGCGCCATAGGGTTTGATTTATCAGAATAAGTACGTAATAAGTAGTTTCCTTCGTGCCTCGGAAAGCACGTTAAGCCGTTGGTCCCGTGGCTGTCATTTGTAGATCTTTGACAGACGTTACAGGTAATCAGTGGCTCAAAAAGTTTGACAACCAGTCTTACCAAGGGGTATCGTATTACCTAGTACTAACTGGCAGGGACGGTTACCGTTACCACAAAAATACCGGTAAAATTACCAAAACCTTAACGTTATGCTACGTTAACTAGTAACGTTAAAAATATCGTTAAATCATAGGATTTACCGGTATTTAAATAGCGTTACCAGTAGCGTTACTTCGCTAAAAACGAACAATATCTGGCGCGACGTTGCCAAACCGAACGCGCGCCGCGTTCGGCTCTTCAAATCGGAGCGGCAACTACGACACATAGCATTTTACGACGATCGGACAAATACCTACGAAAACGCGACGACTCGCACGTTTTTCATTTTATAGGACAAGATACAACTATTTGTTTTGTTGTTCTAATTATTACTTTTTTTTTGTAAAAAATTTAATTATGGGCCGAAAGAAGTGCAACAAAGTATATAATGTTTAAAATTTGTTTGTTTTGTTTGTTTAAAATACTGATACATTATATCAGTATTTTAAAAAATTTAAAGAAAAATTAATGTGGATCATACGAAACGGGGCACTATGAAAATAAGAGCCTTCGGGACCCGGTGGGATACGGGAGTAGTAGGGTGGGGGAACACCATGGGACACCTCTTGGGCATTGACCTTGAGGTCAAGGTCAAAATTCCGAAAGTCAAGACCCACGGTTCTCAGGAACTCAACTATAACTACGCTACATTCAATATAGAGAATCGTCGGAAAGGAACTAAGCATCGAGGCATCGGCCAATCACAGTGCGGTAGCGTTTAATGCTTTGCACTTAGACACACAGTTGCACTTTTTTGCATCGTGTCGTGTCGTCCGTCAACCATTTCAAGTCAACACTTCCCAAATATCGCGCGACTGAAATTCAGTGTGCGTCAGAATGGCTGGTTGTTGAGACCAAAAATTGCTATCTATTTGCTACTTTTTACTACCTATCAGTAGCGAAGGGCCATTTTTTGTAAAACGTAAGCCGGAGTACATATCTTGACTGTATAGAATA
This sequence comes from Noctua fimbriata, assembly GCA_905163415.1. Lineage (NCBI taxonomy): Eukaryota > Metazoa > Arthropoda > Insecta > Lepidoptera > Noctuidae > Noctua > Noctua fimbriata. Next base: position 3,658,807 of record LR990926.1, on the reverse strand, counting down.
TGATTGGCTGGAGAATACTGAATGTGCCTTTTTTCAAAGGGCTTCCCTTCTCCCGGCAGGAATCGGGTTGTATGGAACCTTCGCCACTGCTACCTATAGTCAATTAATTGCTATCTAACTTGGAAACAAAATGAAGGGACTTCAAAATGACGAATAAAAAGAAAAATTGTTGTAATCGTTTTAAACTGCTTTATTCAATAACCTTAATCCATTCCCTGTAAAAATTTCAAATGTTCATAACTTTTTACTTGTTAAAGCTACAAGGTGGGCATTGAAGGATGTGAGGGTAGCAATCACTCAAGTAAAAATAATAACACGAATTTAAATAGGCTACACAAACGGAGAGTTGACCAGCCATCCTAATATCAGAATGGCTGGTCATTTTGAAGTCCCTTTATTTTCCAAGTTATGTAGCAATTAATTGATGTAGTTACTAAAAAATAGCAAATAGTAGCAATTTTTGGTCACCAGCCAGACGTGAACTGATACAGACAGCCAGTCAGCCATTCTGACGCACACGGGATTCACGGTCATTACGAATAATCACGTCGATTGTTGTGACGAAAAGGACAATTAGGAATTCTCCTGGATGATGCGTGCGTTTACTAACTTAAATCTTACATACACAAGCAGCCAGACCCGGAACATTATATCATATATTATTCCACATTTCGCGGTCTAGTGCGATTGTAGGCCAAGACCCGGAGTTGGTCAAATATTTGTTCTCTACAGGAGCGAACCCGCGACACATAGCGCAGCAACCTATCGCTTAGCCACTGCGCCATCAACCTTGCCGTCTTTTCATCCAGTTAATAGGTAGCTATCCAGTTTATAGGTAGCTCTAGCTATCTATTTCGTCTAAGCTGCTTGGCACCAATCAATGTGCCTCACGAAATTGTAAAACTGAAATGCCTTTTGCTATTTTGTCAAAAACCATACCTAATAGTAATATGATTAAATTTCATAGTAGACACTTATATGCCAGTGCGAATGGAAAAGAAAAACATTTATGGTTTAATTTTTTTTTTCATAATTACCTATCTTCAACTTTTTATTTTATTTTATGAATAAAATCTAAGACATAAATACTTTTATACTCTTAAACAAACATTTTCTTCAAAAGTTATCGTTGTTAAAAACGGTAATAAAATAATAACTTTTAATAATAAACCTATTAGTGCACAGCTGTAGCGCAAATAGAAAAAATAATCTACCCATAACAATCATTATGCAACGAACTTAACTCGCTTACAAAATAATATTTTTAAAATGCCTACATGATATCTACGTATAGGTACGGTTAGAATGCGGCGCGGCGCTTCCATACCATACGGTCTGCGCGTGAGAGAGACGAAATAAAAACAACATATCGGACCCTTCAACTTCTAATAGTTCAAGGTCCAAACAGTCGACCTTGATGAGCGGCCGTGTGTACTAACATCGTAAGACGCTAGACTCCCCATCGACATCGTTAGAAAGAGATAGGCGAATAAATTACCGGTATAAGTATTGTTACTTTTACCGATACTAATATTAGTTACTAGATAACGTTAACGGACTTACGGGTAACGTTATAAATATCGTTACTTTTTTAACGTTAACATAACGGTAATCGGTAACGTTAAGTAAAAAGTAACGGTAATTCGGTCCCTGCTAACTGGGTCGTGGAGGTCAGATAGGCAGTCGCTCCATGTAAAATACGGACATTCAGCTGCATCCGGTTAGACTGGAAGCCGAACCTAACATAGTTGGGAAAAGGCTGGGCAGATGATGATGATGAAGTATTTACTAACGCTCCGAACTAAAAATAAAGATTTGAATTGGTAATTAAAGAACGAGATCCCAAACTATTAGAAAACTACTGCTTCTGAAGCCGATAAATATCTAAGCGATTTTGAAATTTAGAAAATTCATTCATCATAAAAGTTTATATTAGAAGCAGGGACCGAATTACCGTTACTTTTTTCTTAACGTTACGACGTTATGTTAACGATACTTATAACGATACCCGTAAGTCCGTTAACGTTATTTAATAACTAATATTAGTATCGGTAAAAGTAACAATACGTATACCGGTAATTTATTCGCATATCTCTTTCTAACGATGATGGTGGGGAGTCTAGCGTCTTACGATGTTAGTACAACTAGCTTCGGCGTGTTTTAGGTATTGTTTCTGCGATGCATCTGCGACGATTACTTGAACACACTTTTACGTACCGGGGGTGCATGCGCAGACGACGCATCGTCTTGACTGTTACTTGCAGAAAACTTCCGAACCTCCACAAAGTTTGAACAGTCTATATACCTACTCAAAAACACTCTATGGGACGTTTATGGTCGACATAAATATCGTAATGAAAAATTAATATTGTTACCCACTTAGTAGTCACCAAGTTAACCGGGGTAAACGGGGACGTCGCGACGGACCTCGACGGTGTGGTCGGAATGATGCCGGTTTGTGTTTGCGTAAATTACTGGTTTCCCTACTGCTTTCCTGATGGAGGGTGATAGGGTCGTCGGGGCCTCGGGGGTGATTAGAGTATACCTTGGTCGGCGAGTCATACTGATACGCGATGGTTCGTATCGGGTAGACTCAGAAAAATTTAGCTAAAAAAGTGTTATTTTAGCAAATCGTTTATTTTCTCGTCTATACCACCTAAATATAAGGCTAAAAACGTCTTGGTGTTTTTTGGCTGACCAACCATTTGTCGTGAAAACCATGTCGAAGGGATTCACATAAAGGCTCGGCACCTACAATTGATAAGCCAGATTATATTTTTTTTTTTTGTATGGATAATAAAATTAGAATGTTCTTAATTAAATATTACTTACATGTCGAGAATTATGCGGCAGTGGGTTGTTAAGGGGGGCAAATTTTTCATTATTTTTGCGATAAGACACACCTTTTTCGAAATATAAGCAAATTTAGAAGAAAAAGAAACACTGTTTTTGCACTCGAAGTCATGGGGTCGGTAGTGTCAAGGCACCGGAATTTCAAAGACAGGTCACTCGACCTTGACCTCCAAGGTTTTAAAACCTCCGGGATCACTTGATCTTGACCTCAAAGTCCCTTGTTCTTGACCCTAAGGTCACTTGACTTTGACCACAAGGTAACTAACCATGAATATAAATGACTTGTTACTGTTCCTGAGAACCGCGAGTCTCGACTTTCTGAATTTTGACCTTGTTCTCAAGGTCAATGCCCTTGAGGTGTCCCATGATGTTCCCCTACACTACTTCTCCCACATTCCACCGGGTCCCGAAGGCTTGATTAGGCGATGAATTGTGGTGAAATTTTTCTAGGTCTTTTTTTCGTAGTACCCCGTTTCGTATAATCCACTACCATGGTTAAAGTAGGAAGGTAAGTAGATTTATTTTTCTTTAAAAATTTATAGTTATACTGATATACTTTCTTGCACTTCTTTCGGCCTATAACAATATTTTTTACACAAACAACTAATAATTAGAAAAACAACACAAATTGATGTATTTGGCGTGCGCCATGTTTGTGTGATCAGACGACCTATAAAATGAAAAACGGGCGAGTCGTCGCGTTTTCGTAGGTATCTGTCCGATCGTCGTAAAATGCTAGCTGTTGCCGCTCCGATTAGAAGAGCAGAACGAAAGGACACGCAGCGCGCGTTCGGTTTGGCAACGTCGCACCAGATATTGTTATTGTTAGTTTTAAGCAAAATAACGCTACTGGTAACGCTATTTAAATACCGGTAAATCCTATGATTTAACGATATTTTTAACGTTAATAGTTAACGTAGCATAACGTTAAGGTTTTGGTAAATTTACCGGTATTTTTGTGGTAACGGTAACCGTCCCTGATTAGAAGGCTATAGCACTAACAATGAATTGAATTTCCTTGGAATAGGACCACGAAGAAAGGTTCCACAATAATAAAGACGAATGCCCGTTTTACATTAAAACTAGGCTACATTCAAATAAATGCACACATAAGTAGCATACAAGTGAGTGTGACTTTATTTACACTTTCGTTTAGGTGTCGCACAGTCAGTGAATACTAACTTGCAAATTGGAATAACATAGGACTTCACTTACACTGCCTGATCTCTTCTTCTTCCTATCCTTTTCCCAACTATGTATAGTCTTACCGGATTTAGCTTAGTACCAGTATTTTAAATAGAGAGACTGCCTATCTAACCTCCACAACCCAGTTAGTACTGGGTAATACGATACCCCTAGGTAAGACTGGTTGTCAGACTTTCAGGCCACTGCCTACCTGTAACGACTGTCAAAGATCTACAAATGACAGCCGGGACCAACGGCTTAACGGCCTTTCCGAGGCATGGAAGAAACTCGATATGTAAAGGGTGGTCATCACGTACCAACCTAGGCAGGCGCGGCTTAACCTGATCGGCTGTTATTACTTAGCCACGAGCTCTCTTACACTGCCTGATAACAAATGAAAACAAATAATTCCCAGTTATGATTCCATAAATGACGACAAAATGCAAACTAAAGTCCCAGTTCCCCAACGTGGGAGGCCCTAGATAGGTACACACACAAAAAATCCGGAATATTTTAATATTCATCACTAAACCCAATACATAATGCATGACAGTTATTAAAATCTAAAGGAAATCAACCATATACTCCTTTAGCGTCAAACAAAAAGGTTTATGTTGTCAATAAGGTAGAAAAGTAACAATTAGTTAGGCTTAGGTAACGAAGGTAGCATTAACTAATCCTATTTTAGTCACGTCGCGGAATCTGATTATGTTTTTATTTCTCATTTTATTATTTTATATGGTACAAGGCGGAAAGACGACGGAAAAACTGCTCTAGTTATAGTAGTTATATTAATAATTTTATGGCGTCCGATTGTGTGGAGGGTGATTAAAATAGAGCATTCTTTTTAAGAATACGATTTTTTGCTCAGTTTTTAATCTAGAATATATTCATTTGCAATTATTCATAAGACAACGGCTGAATCTTACTGTAATTAGGTCTTCTCACAATGGTGTGCTTCCATAAGATAATGTTAATATGTCATTTGTATTAAGGCTTCACATTCGTAAAAAGCTATTAGTACAATATTCCACTCAATGGTTCCATACATTATTGGCAAAGTACACGTATGGATTAGACAATCTGTAGAGCTCAGCCTTAAAAATAAGTAGTCACAAAAATACTAGTCAGTTATTCGTAACGTGCTAACAACTACTCGGCTGCTAATGTATCATTTATGTATAATTCTCATTAATAATGAAATTCTCATTAAATTCTATAAAGGGTGTAAATAGACCCTTAACATAACCGAAAGGCACTTGTTCTCCCCGTCTTTGCGATCATTTTTTTGTTCTAGACCATACCTGGGAACCTTCTAACTTTTTCACAAGTTTTTTTTTAAATACATGTTTTTAATGTAAGATTTTTACTTTACATACCCCCAAGACCCCCGTACTATTCAATCCATCCATCAGCACAATGCTTTGAGTGCTTTTCATTGAAACCTACCGTAAAACATGATTTTTCACCCAAAAAAAAAAGTCGATTCCCAGCAATAATTTTTGCGTAAAGTTACTTAGTTTGATGTACAGAATGTTTGGTTGACGGCTATGTGAAGGGTCTCTACACCCTGTATGTTGTAAATGTATTTTAAATATGTTTTGTTATTGTATTTTTGTAACTAACATAGTTTATAAGTTCCAATTGTTACTAACCATTATGGATCATTGTTATCTGACAATAAATTAAATTAAATTAAAAAAAAGACTAGAGAAATCAGGGGGGGCTAAAATGGGCGCTTTAGTAAAATCATATAAGATATGAATCACATTAAAATTCTTAAAATGGGCACTGTAATATTATGAATTGTAAAGTATTTCACATTATAAAATAAAATAAAATTATGATTCTGTGTAATTTTAGGCCCCCAGGTGTCTAATAGAAGTGTTGGACTTTTAAAACAAAGCTCACACATGGCGATCGAATCGAAGCTGACAGATTTTTAACAATATTTTTGGCGGGTGATCATTTTTTAAACAAATCGCGCCATCTTGTGTTTTCCGTGTCACGGTCAGCCAAACGCCATAAGATTCCTTTAGCTTTTTAGATAAAACAAAATGGAAGTGTACCTGGAAAGTCTAAACCACAAAAATGACACAATACTGTTAAGTCAATTTAGCATCTTTTAACCGATAAATGAGTACTTATGAAGTTGTTGTAATAAAACACCAATGTAAATATCCTAAAACACGCCCATTCTGACTGACTGTTTTTATTTTTTCTGAACCTTAAAACCACAACGAAGCCCATTGTTAATGACTACTAAATGACAATAAAATGGATTAACCGACGTCTTAATATTACTAGCCTTAAACCACAGGCACGCAAGTAACAAATTCTTAGAAAAAAAACTATGCAAGAATTAAAACAAAAAAAAAATACCTCGCCGTTAATTTTCTTGTCAACAAACGAACGCATCAATAAAATATAACTTAAGTATCTTTTTTCGCGATCACCATAAAGATCCTAAAAAAATGCATATTTCGATTTGCCCATTTCACACCATTACTGCCTAAGTGTTAACAAATACCACCCAAGAATAAAAAAAAATACATCTTTCGATAAAACACGACGCCATTTTGTTTTCTTTCGCAATTAAAATAAATTAAAATCGCTCTGTCTCCGTCTATTTCCTACACAATAGAAGAAACCAGGTTCATTTTTAGGAATTAGTAATTGATTGCAAACACCATATTTTCTCGAAATGTGGTGTGAAAAAGTCCAGTGGATATCGGCGAAATTCGTAGTATTGTTGTCCACTCAGCAGGTCCTGGAAACATTATAATTTCTATGGTACAAGCACACGCTAAATGTTCTACGGAACCCGCGGTTAACTAGTATTTTTTATGTCCGTATCGACACTTGGAACATTGGCTAGGGATGTGTTATTATTTGAAAAAATACCAAATTAGTGATCAATTTGACGGCACGGTTGGAGCAGTGGCTTAGCGATTGACTGCTGCGCTTCGTGTCGCGGGTTCGATTCCCGCACGGAACAAAATATTTGTATGGCCTACAGGTAGTTGTTCCGGGTCTGGCTGTTTGTGTATGTGAATTTAAATGTTTGTAAACGCACCCACGATACAGAAAAAGAAGAGTGGGACAATGTTTAAAAAAAAAAAAAACTGAGATTTCGATCTATTGCCCAAAATGACGATTGTCAGTTTTTGAGGTTTTTCGTTACAGTAATAATGTATCAGGAATGTATTTCAAAACTATCTTGAACTTTGATTTTGCATAAATTTCAAATCAAGTTTTCGCTTTTTATCCATCACCTCCTCTCTGTATCCACCCCATGATCTGTGTAGATTATTGTTACAGCCTGACTTAGAAATACCTGAACTCCTTTCTTTACACATCAGACCCTATGTAAAACATCCCCTATTAATTAAAATCCTCTGAGATTCACATTGAAAATGGCCGAACTATAAAACAAACAGGTAAGCCATTGTTTCCTCTAAACTGTATGTCACAAAAACAAAGCGGCGTTGACCAATCAAACTCGTCGGCTAGGGCGCTTTCGGAAACCTATCCCCATATTATTAATTGTATTCTAAAAACTACGACACGAAGAAACATATTACCACAACCACATTACCTACAACGATTTAAAACTAAGTATCACAAAATCCACAGAAATATTGTACTGTTTCCAATCCCTTGTTTCCAAAGAAATTATCGATGACCGCGAATCGATCACAACCCTATGAAATGAAAACTTCCGTGCGGACATTTCCAAATACTGTTTATACCCGAGATTCTAGTAATGTTCGCGCCATTGCACCTTTCCCTACGCCATCTTTTTTTACCGTCGTTATGTTGCCGACTTGCTAATGTCTTAATCTAATGTTTGTGTACTGAAGTAAAAACGTGTTTAAGTGACATTTTGTCATTATTACATAATGTCTCGCATTTGTCAGTGTTTAGTATGTGGTTCGTGGTAGGTAGTTCGTTGTGGTTGGCTCGCTAAAGACATTAATGGTAGTTACTTTGTTACACGTTATATACTTTCATGTAATTAATTAGTCGTAAGTCACACCGCGATGGAAACAGTTTTGAGAAATAAGGTCGAAATAGATATTAGTTGTTGAATCTTGCAATTTGTAGTTGCAGTAGTTTTAAACTCAGTAACACAGGCGACAATATGGGCGTTAATTCAAATAAATGGCTGAATTACAAATCACACTTACCTATAGAGTGTATTACAACGAATATTTACCAATATGGAACCTGTGGTCACGGCAAGGAAGAAATTATGGCAACATGCATAAATTAAGATTTTCATAGTTCGCTTACCTATTTGCACATAATGCTGTCCATATCCACCAGTTGAACCTTCAGAGGTAGATTTACCTGCAAAAACAAAACAATAAATATCACATTTTCCAATCCGAGTCGGACTCGCGCATCAATAGTTCCGTACCATCCAAGGGGAGCCCCCTTTAATTTTAAACTTATTTTTTGTTGTTAAAGTGGCAACAGAAATACACATTCAGTGAAAATTTAAACTGTCTACTTAAGAATCATGATATACAGCCCGCTGACAGACAAACGGACGGCCGGATAGCGGAATCTTAGTAATAGGGTCCTGTTGGTTACCCTTCGGGTGCGGAACCCTAAAAATGTATATTACTTTCGATTCGCCAACTTTTAACTTTGCAGTTGTCAGAAAACTTAACAACTAAATAATTCTGTACTATCCTACAATGCAAGTCAAAGCCCTCCCTCTAATTTTCCTAAATTTACCAATTTATATTAATTAACAACATCAGTTTCATACAATCATTAATACCGTTCTCCAATAAATTCAAAACATAGCGGTATTTCATTTTGTCACATCACAAGCTCAGCCCAATACTCTACCGACCCAGCCCAATTATTTTCACAAACGGCCTGTATACTAAATATCATTTCTAATACATTTAGGTATTCCTATCTGTTCTAACGAATGCACCGGCCGCGCTATGCAGATCACAGCAGCTTTGATTTACATCCCACCTTGTTACCAAGCCGTAGGAAAAAACGTACGACGTGCAAGTACACCGCTTACGAAGGTACACGAGCCAACTTCGGCAAAATTCGACGAATTTCGCGGAGCTCGTGACCAATTTCTATTTGAATTTCGATGAATTCTAAATTCGTTTTGTCAATGGATTTGGAGTTCAGAGAATTTTGGCAGTTCGTGATGGTTCGAAATTCAAAAGTCAACGACTTAGTTTTCTTTTTCTTTAAGATGCCATGAAATTCATTGATATGCGTTTGCATTACTGTGAATGCAGTGATCCGTAAAGACCTTTATGTTAATCTAAGTCTATTTTTAGTATTTTCTCACTCTGTAAGTATTTATAATTCAAAATCTTCTATTGTTAGGTGTTACGTTCATTGTTTGTTGCAATAAAATGAACTGATTCAGAACAACGTTATTTTTATTATTCAAGCCGTGGTTAGTAGACCGTAACTAATAACGTGTAGTCGCAACCTTACATTTACCAATAAACACGATAGTACTGAATGTTATATGAAATGTTACTCATAAGTATATTTTTTTAGGATGGACACGTAAAGATTTCGGATGTTGGTAAGAAAACTAGCCTAACAAAAATGTAAAATCAATTTAGTCTTAAGATTCGTTTCAATATTTGACACATCGCAAAATCGGAAATGTGTCTCGTGAAGACGTGCGGACGCGTTTCCGGACGGCGGACTTTGACAGATACTAAATGAAGTCTAACCCTTGTCCTTATCCTTATCTACAATATTATTTTTAGTATATGCGAAACCTGAATATAGTTTGTTCAGAATAAGTAACTGAATCGATTCCAATATTTTTTAAAATATGTTATATTTTTTCCCAAAAATATTTAAAAAAGATAAAAGTTGGACACCGAGCGACTTTGAGTACCTATCGCACTAATTTAGGTACCCACTGCCTTTAATCAATTATTATTATCAATGAGCTCAAGACGACGCTGGAGGCGCGCGCTGCGTGGTGACAACGTTTTTGGGCGGACAACTAGGTAACAGAACAAGCTTATAACTTTGAGATTTTTCATGATACAGTTTTGAAATTTTGTACAAAGATTCTTTACATAAACATACTAGACACGTGTATCAGGTTTCGCATATACTAAAACTAAGTTAAAGTAATTACTTACCACCAGTTTTATGCAATAGACAAGGATTTGAACGAAGTAAGAACCGTCAAAGAAAGCAAACTTAAAAATTCTAACTTTTGACAGTTTTAACTTAAAGAAATTACTAAACTACAGAGTAAAAATCGTATCTTAAGTTAATATTTTACTCATGTAATCGCTTTGAATAGTTTATAGATACGGGTGTTAATCTATCAGTGTCTGGTATCAGCAGCTAGTTCCCAATTAGCCCATACCAGTTAGACTGAAGCCTAACTCTACCGAACAAATTCGACAGTTTAAATCGAAAATGATGACTGTATACAGGATGTATTACAAACCCTTCACGAAGCCGTCAACCAAACATTCTGTACATCAAACTAAGTAACTTTACGCAAAAATTATTGCTGGGAAACGATTTTTTTTTTGGGGTGAAAAATCACGTTTTAAGGTAGGACTCGATGGAACGCACTCAAAGCATTGTGCTGATGGATGGATTGAATAGTACGGGTCATGGACGTGTTTACAGTAAAAATCTTACATTAAAATCATCTATTTGAAAAAAAACTTGTGAAAACGTTGGAACTTTGACCCCCAATATCTCCGTAACTAGAAGGTTCCCAGATATGGTCTAGAACAAAAAAAAATATCGCAAAGACGGGGAGAACAAGTGCCTTTCGGCTTCGTTAAGGGTCTATTTACACCCTTTATATGTCACCGTAAAATTGTAAATACCGTTAGATTATAATCTATCTCGCGAGATTTTAAACTATCGAAAGATTGTGAACCGTAACATACTGCTTACAATTTAACGCATTCATTTTCGGTAAATTATAATCTAACGAAGTGAAATTTCACGATCACGATCCTGCAGTCTTCAGACGAGGCGTGGAAATACCGGCAGCTCAATAGACGGATCTCTAAATCCTTGAAGAGCGACCTCCGCCGCTTTAATACCGAGCGTATTAAAGACGCTATTGAGAGGAATAAAGGCTCCAAGGTATTTTCAAGAGATCTGGCTATTGGGCAGAGCCAGCTCACGAAACTGAAGACCGACGATGGCAGGATCGTATCCGCCAAACCGGAGCTGCTGAGGGAGATCGAGAGTTTTTATGGGCAGTTGTACACTTCAACTAGAAAGCCCGTTGCAACTCTAGCTAACGACCCAAGAGCTAGACTGACCCGACACTATACCGAAGACATTCCGGATGTCAGCCTGTACGAGATTAGGATGGCTCTTAAACAGCTTAAAAACAACAAGGCACCGGGTGATGACGGAATTACGGCCGAACTCCTGAAGGCGGGTGGAAAACCGGTACTTAAGGCCCTTCAGAAGCTGTTTGATTCCGTCATACTCGAGGGGAAGACGCCGCAGGCATGGTGCAGGGGTGTGGTGGTACTCTTCTTCAAAAAGGGCGACAATGCCCGGCTGAAGAACTATAGGCCCATCTCACTTCTAAGCCATGTCTACAAGTTGTTCTCAAGAGTCATCACGAATCGTCTCGCGCGCAGGTTTGACGATTTTCAGCCTCCCGAACAAGCCGGATTCCGAAAAGGCTTTAGCACCGTAGACCACATACATACGCTGCGGCAGGTTATACAGAAGACCGAAGAGTATAACCTGCCTCTCTGCTTAGCGTTTGTGGACTACGAGAAAGCCTTCGATTCGATCGAGACTTGGGCTGTACTGCAGTCTCTCCAACGGTGCCAAATCGACTATCGGTACATCGAGGTGCTAAAGTGTTTGTACAAAAACGCCACCATGTCAGTCCGACTTCAGGACCAGACCTCGGAACCTATCCTTCTACAGCGAGGCGTGAGACAGGGAGACGTCATATCTCCGAAACTGTTCACCGCTGCACTGGAGGATATCTTCAAGGTTCTGGACTGGAGAGGGCTAGGCATCAACGTCAATGGCGAGTACATCTCTCACCTTCGATTTGCCGACGATATAGTGGTCATGGCTGAGACCATGGAGGACCTCAGTACAATGCTCGATGACCTTAGTAGAGCTTCCGAAAGAGTGGGTCTTAAAATGAACATGGACAAAACCAAAATCATGTTGAATGCCCATGTAACACCCACTTCTATCAAGATCGGAGACTCTACACTCGAAGTTGTAGACGATTATGTCTACCTGGGACAAACGATCCAGTTAGGTAGGTCTAACTTCGAGAAAGAGGTCAATCGTCGAATCCGACTCGGCTGGGCAGCGTTCGGGAAGTTGCGTGGTATCTTCTCGTCCAACTTACCGCAGTGTCTCAAGACGAAAGTCTATGACCAGTGTGTGTTGCCAGTGATTACATACGGGACCGAATTGTGGTCGCTCACAATGGGCCTTATCAGAAGGCTTAAAGTCACCCAAAGGGCAATGGAGAGGGCTATGCTCGGAGTTTCCTTGCGTGATCAAATCAGAAATGAGGACATCCGCAAGAGAACCAAGGTAACCGACGTAGCCCGAAGAATAGCCAAACTTAAGTGGCAGTGGGCAGGGCACATTGCTCGCAGAACGGATGGCCGATGGGGCCGAAAAGTTCTGGAGTGGCGACCGCGAACCGGAAGACGCTGCGTTGGAACGCCTCCCACTAGGTGGACCGATGACCTGGTGAAGGTTGCAGGGATCCGCTGGATGCGAGTCGCGCGGGACCGGTCAATGTGGCGGCACTTGGGGGAGGCCTATGTCCAGCAGTGGACGTCTTTCGGCTGAAATGATGAAGTGAAATTTGGTATTTCAACCCCCATTTTTGCCGAACAAACCCGAAGCGGCATATCCTTTGATCCTTCGTAAGCAGTGTACGCGCACGTCCCCGGGTTCTCTCGGATAGAGTCATACGTATCTTCTGCAGAGAATTATGTGAACCAACTCGAATATTTATAGTTAACTAATAGATGAGGTTACATTTGTTCATTTTATTTCCAGACAGAGGCCATTTTTCGCTATTGACAAAGATATAAATCTTCTCTGTTACAAATTATCTATAGGGAATGTTTAGTTTGAGTTATTGTTTCCTCAGGATTTGCGGAATGTTCAGTTAACCTATGATTTATTGGAAGAATAGTTTGTAGATTTGTATTTGTGTGGAATGTGGGATGGGTTGTCATATTGTTTTACTGTTCGCTTGGAGTTGTTGGGGAAATATTACTATTAACTACTCTATAATACGGGTGTAAACGGACCCTTCACAAAGACGTCAACCAAGCATTTTGTACATCAAACTAAGTGACTCTACGTGTATGTGACAAAAATTATTGCTGGGAAACGACTTATTACTTACTATCTGTTGCCCACTACTGTCGTCCGCGTGAAATGATTATAAAATATTACTTCCCCATTCGACACGGAACCCTAAGCCTAAGTTACTCCTTATAACATCAGCTATTTGCCAGTAAAAATCCCGTCAAAATCGGTCCAGTCGTTTCGGAGGATTAGTCGGAACAAAGTGACAGTCAAAAATAAAACGTTGTTGGTTATGAATACCGTATACTTTCATACTCATTCAGTAAAAAGCTGTTATTTTGTAATTACAAAAAGACACTTCCATGTTATTTATTTGTATAGATGGTTTGTTGATGCACCATTTTTGAAAATAAAACCTTATACGATGGTAACCAATTTCCGATCTTCTATAGTTTTCCTATCTTGCTAATTAATTTCACTTTTATGATACAGGTTCTTTACTTAGTTTGGAAGTCAGGCGTCAATTTAGTTTCTTGCAGCCTTTTTTTGCATAGATGAAATTGTATTAGGCTATATTTTATTGGGTCCATAAACGATTTATTTATTAATAATTACGTCGGAACCTACCCAACGGATTTCTAAGCTTTCTTCGTAAACTACCTTTATAATGTTGTTATTTATTGAACGTAAAACGGATTTATTTCTATTTAAACACTTTATAATGCAGCCTAACTTGATTTCTGATTGCCTGAAGCACATTTTCAGAGCGCAACAGTAAAATAGCTCACTAATTTGTGTTCACTGCTCTGATCTCTAGGCCTTCGGGAATGAACGAGCTATTTATTGCCTGGGCTAGAAATACTGAGGTAGAGACCTGATACTGGGAAGAAGTAGATGGTTTCAACTTTCTTATTATAGTTGTTATTAATCTGAAAATTATTTTTGAACAGGCGTGAACGTTTGATTCCACAAGTAAAAACTGCAATTGTTTTGAGTACCATATTAATTAATTTTAAATCTTAAAATACTTATAAAAATAAATTCATTTATGTACTTTATATGTGTAGATATAATAAAACTTTAAACATTCATTTTTCATTTGACTTTTTATTATTTTGTTTGGTCGACCATGTTTTTTTTTGTTTTGTCCTATGTGAGTCTAATAAATACTGTTTCTTTCTTTCTTTTCTTTTATATATGTCGGATCCGGTCATTAGTATGGACATAAAATGAATCGCAAGTGCGCCGGTGGTGACATAACGCGACCTACTTACAAGTCTACCCACACCACGGCGTGCTTCTACAGAGTCCTGATGTTCAGCTCGAGGCGAGGGCGACAGTCAATGTCTGGTCGCGGCGAAGTTGAGACGTCTTGGACCGATTCATTGTGCCCCGTGTTATTGTGTTAAATTGTAATTTCAAGTAATTTGTTAGTTTAATAGAAACAGTGTATCGCACCCAGAGTATTTTTATTGCTCGAAACCCATCTTCTGCCCACATGATGTACGAGCCTAACGGAATAAATCCTGACATATCCGACATATAAATAAATTGAGAGTTTTTTCAACTCATAGAAACCGTGCGAAGCAGGGGCGGTATTATTTAGGGCTTAGTAACAAGCAGTTTTTCATGTCTCTCTTTGCGAACGCGATGTTTATCAACAAGTGGACTACGCCATAGATTTTCATCAACATTTATTTTAAAAGGTTTATTTATATGTACGCTCGATGGCCAATCAAGCTAGACAAAACCAAATTAAAATTATCTCTCATTGTACGGGAAGCTAATACAAAGCGAGGTCAGGTTATACTGGATATGTGTAGCTTGATGTGTCGCCATGTGTATGTACAGTCAGACTATCCTGAATCTACTAATTTTTAAAACAAAATCCCTTGCACACGATGTCCATATCTGTAAATATATTTTGAGTAATGTTTCCTTCCCATATCTTCCCGTGGGTGTCGTAAGAGGCGACTAAGGGACTTACCAGAGAATGGGCAGCAGCGTTCTCTGTGCTTTTTTAACAACCGTACTGCGATCGCCAACCCGCCTGCCAAGCGTGGCGATTATGGCAAAAAACCCCCTTTGGGGGAGGCCTATGTCCAGCAGTGGATGTCTTTCGGCTGAAATGATGATGATGAATGTTTCCTTGAATTCTTCCATTCTCCTTCTTCTTTCTTCTTTTTGTCTTTGTCTTTGAAGGATCACAATAGCCACAAACCGTACAACTTCAGCTGGAGTAGTAAAAAACCACTTTTAATTTTTTCTTTCGGCCATTTTTTCATTTACAAAAACAAAGGGCTCCGCAAAATTCAAATGCTATGACGCTATTGGTTGATGAGCGTAAATAAGCGCTTCTATAGCGGCCTAACGCTGCAAACAAAAATAGTCCTTATGGTGGTGAGAATCAACCTGGCGCGATAGTACAAGACATTCATAGTAATACGCCATAACCCACTGTTACTACCTACTGTAATAATTCAGAAATTGTTTTCCGAACGGGTTTAATTTACTAAAGCATAGCAACGAAGAAAATGCGTCATAATTATGAGCAGTAAAATTGTTATTAATAACAATCAACCCGCCAGAGGGAATGCTAGGAATGTTAAGATTGAATAAGAAAACTAAGAATTACAGTTGTTTATTCAAATAACCTTAATTTTAAACACTAGTGTTTGCCCGCGACTTCCCCTGCGAGTACTTCGAATCTTATCCCACAAGAAAACTTATACTGTCACTTACGGGATATCTTCCGTGATTGTTCATTATTTTGAGCTCCCGATATCACGGAAGATATCCCGTAAGTGACAGCATAAGTTTAGTTGTAAACCGTGAAAGCTTAAAACAGAGTTATCCCACAAGAGCTTTCAGTATTCGTATAAAAAGTAGCCTATATCCTAACCTAAGTAAAGGTTTGTGAGACAAATATCATCGACATCTATTCAGCCGATTATGTGTGAAAAAATACAGTCATGTTCGCATTATTTTGTAATTTATGTTAGGATACAAATACCAATAAATCAACATTAAACAACGGTTGGTTCAAAAATAGCGCACAATGGGTACCTCCCTACTATCTTTTTCCTATTAAATTTTATATTTTGCTAGCCCAAAACTTCGCCACTTCCACCGCGTCGTCGGTGGCAGCGCAAAGGTCACTTCGGCTGCATGTTTTTGGACTGAGACGGCAGGATACTAGGCTACCCCCCTCCCACTCACTGCTTACCACCAAGTGAGCATCTTCCTGCAGGGTCTATCTAACCTTCCGTGGTCCACCTGAACTGTCTCCAGACTCAAGTGGGAAGATGTAACTCCAACCTCATTAAGTGGGGTTACCTCAACGAAACAGCAGCGGGGTGTAGTTGTGGAGTTGTGTCGCAAACTATCTCCCCCTGCTCCACCTCTCTACTATTTGAAACTGACAGATTTATCGTAATAGCCGGAGTCACAAGTATCTTTATTCGGTTCTACCAAATTCGCTGACCGTCGGCCATTTTTCAACCTTATAACTTAGGGCATAAAGGTGAAAATTTGCTGACCGTCAGTGAACTCACTTGGTAGTACATGAAATATTTAGTAATGACGTGTGAACCCGGTTAAACGAAAAAATCTTTTTTGCAAAAAATAAAACCGACTCCAAAAACACAGAAAAGTGAAAAATAACTTTAGCTTCAGTAGTCGGTGACTTTTGTTTGTTTGATTCAGTTTTTTTGTCACCGACTACGTTATTTTTCACTTTTCTGTGTTTTTGAAGTCGGTTTTATTTTTTGCTAAATAGATTTTTTATTTTTCCATTTTTAGTGTAAATGTAGTGCAAATATTTGTATAGGATAATACAATCCTATACATTTATTTTACATCCCCAATAAAATGGAAGTTAATATACCTAACTGTCGCAATCTGGGTGTACTGTACGCATCTGCGCACCCCCTCAGAGCATACAGCCGTTACGTTACGTTATGATATTGTGTAAACAATAAACATCCAAGCGATTGCAGCAATCACGACAGATTTGCTGTCTACTATTGAAGAGTTCCGTTGTATAACTCCGAAGATCAGATTCACCAAATTTAAATGGGACCACCGCGGAATAATGTTACAAATAAATCATCGAAATCGGTTCACAATTGTCGAAGAATGAATATCCAAGCGATTGCAGCCATCGCGACAGATTTGTTGTCTATTATTGAAGAGTTCCATTGTTAATCTCCGGAGATCAGCATCAGATCTTCACCAAATAAAAAATGGGACCACCGCGGAATAATATTCTTCCAAACAAAAAAAGAATCATCAAAATCGGTTCACAATTGGCGAAGATATCGCTGAACATACACACAAAAAAAAAAAAGTTCATTCGAATTGATAACCTCCTCTTTTTGGAAGTCGGCTAAAAACTGAAAGAATTCTTCATCGTTGTCTTGTTTCTGACTTTTTTGTTGGCGGGTACTTTGAG
Source organism: Noctua fimbriata (assembly GCA_905163415.1). Taxonomy (NCBI): domain Eukaryota; kingdom Metazoa; phylum Arthropoda; class Insecta; order Lepidoptera; family Noctuidae; genus Noctua; species Noctua fimbriata. The sequence continues at coordinate 3,641,007 of LR990926.1, read as the reverse complement.
TTTGAGAATTTCCTATTTTAACTTGCATAAATGTATCGGTGCAATGACAAGATTGTCATTTGCAAATAATTACGTTGCACCTAATTTGGGAACTGACTATTTCTTTACAGGGTAATGCTAGTTGATGGTTATGCTATCTCTAATAATCGGCCTATAATTTTCCCACTGCTGGGACACACGGCCTGCTCTCTAGAGAGGGAATGGGCTAAAATCCACCACGCGGGCCCAGTGCGACTTGGTAGATTTCACATGACTTCGAATTTATGGCTCTAGGACATGCCGGTTTCCTCACGATGTTTTCCGTCACAGTTTTGAGAGCAGTGGTGATGAAATCAATTACACTAAGTAATGCGCCTGTCTGGGTTCGAACCCACGACTTACTGTGCGGAAGTCGGGGCCGCCACCACTGGGCCACCGCTGCTCTGCTATCTCTTAATTAAACAATTTTCAAATAGCAATTTTGCATTACCTTGCGTGTTTCCCTCAGTTACCCATATATGGTACCGGAAAAGAGTTTGACATTACATTACAAGCAATTTTATTTCCATTACGAAAAATTAAAAAAAAACACGTTACAATTAACTTTGTCACAGAATGGCATCTGAATATGGCTACCGGAATGTCATTATGTCACATTAACTACAGTCTCATGTGGTATCATGTCACATGCCACAAAAAATACCGACAAGAAGAGAAAATAATTCCTTAAAAACATATTTAATTCCCATGTAATTTACTAAGAAAAAAATTGTCAACTAAAAACATAAAAGTTCACAATAGATAGAAATTAATTTAATAGTTATTAAATGTCTTGGTGATTAGCGGGACAGGGTCGTCTAAATATGGGTCGGACACATCGGGAACATTCAATTTTAAATTAATTGTGCCGCATAGTCTCGCATATTGTCGGCTTGTCGATAGATGAATAATTATACGTGAATGTCTTGTTGTTTATTGAACAATATCTTTGAATGTACCGCCGTTTTTATTGTAATTAGGTACTTCGGGCTAGAGAACGAGCGTGTATTAACAGGCGCTAGTGAGATGCCTACGTTTCGGAATCCGAAGAACCTGGGAAAATGGGATGTTTCTTCGTCTTAATTAAAAAATATAAATGTTCCTCGTGTTCAGCTTGACTGACTAATTATGTAGTTGTTGTAATTAGTTTAATCAGTATTATCTGTTAATTACTTAGAAACTGAAAGCGTTTTGGCGATTTTTTTAAAGGAATTTTTGGTTTAAAATCACTTTTTATGGTGTTCCATATTTGGTTCTTGTTCTATGGTTTCGATTGAGCTAAACGATGTAAGATGGATTGTAGCACACACTTCTTTTTATTATAATAGGTTACATCTAATAAAAAAAAAATATCAACGAACTGACCTCGTAAAATGTAATGGTCAACATTAAGGGTCCTCGGGCACTACGCGGCCACGACCACGAATTTTTACCGCAAAAACTTCGACCAGGAAGAAAGCTCGGTCGCACAACCGGGCGTTCGACCAGGTGGCCTACCATAACGTCTTAAAGCAGAAGTAATTCCAGTGTAGGAAAGAGATGGCGTTAGATGACCTGTATAGCTCTGTCTCTTTCTCACACTGGAAATACTCCTGCTTTAAGACGTCATATTAACCCCAATTCGACAAGTCGTGGTGGTGACCGCGTAGTGTGCGCAGTCAGTAATGTAGAGACGACTCTCAGTTAAACAAAAGAGCTCTCTACTGTCGCCATTGTCGTGGCTTGACATTAAACTAAAATATTAATTATTTATGTACATTATATACAGACTACAAATAGAACTTAAGTAATGATAAAAATAAGACTAAAAGTAAGTAAATATAAACATTATTTATCATTTGTCGGTTACACTAAAAAGAATAATTAAGAATTTCTAAAACGAATATTATAAATATGAATGCATCTATAGTTAATAAATATCTAATTGATATTAGTTTAGTGTTTAATTAATGCAATAATTTCGAGAGCTTTTTGCACTACTTTTTTCCAGCAAATTGTCGCCTCTCCCTTTGATATTTCAACCGTCATGTTAATTAAAGTATTGTATTTTTTACAATTTACCATCTCGTTATCATGCTGATAAGGGATGAAAGAGCTCCGCAGCAGTTGTAATAGACAATTAATGTTTTTGTCATATTGTCGATGGGCGCGGAGCCGTCAAGGTGTCGCGGTTGTCCATGCCTAGAGTTTTGACCATTGAACGAGCCGACCATAAAACTGTCACCTGTTGACAAAATGGCGGCACACTTGAACATTTAAGTTATGTCGATAGAATAGCATTTATATTGAATAATTTATATACAGACATTGTATATTACACCGGCAAAGATAACACAGTAATTAGGTTAAAACCGTGCGTGCATATTATATAATAGAAGATAGATATCAATAATCAGTCAATTACCTCATAATATCCTAATCATAGAACATTGTAAGTTGAGTGACTACTGATAACGGACGATATTGGTACACATCAACCAACTTATGTATGCACGCGGGAAAACACAAAACTAAAATAAATGTATCAAGTTTGACATATCGATGCATTACTTCTTGACAACCAGCGCCACCTTAAACTACCATGACGTCTTAAAGCAGGAGTCATTCCAGTGTGGGAAAGAGATGGCGCTAGACGACCTGTGTAGCTCGGTTTCTTTCCCACACTGGAATTACTCCTGCTTTAAGATTTCATAGTAACCCTCAAAGAGTAAAGTAAGTATAGAGGGAAAGACTAACAGCATGTATGGAAAGTGCTGCCGCCTCGTGTTTGGTGGGTGAACTAAAGCTACCCACCTACCTATAGGTAAACACCTACCTATAGGTATGCATACTTTAGATACTATGAGGATTTAATTTAACAATCCTATTCAAACTCTCACAACTCATCTAAAAAAAAGCGTATGAAGTTCAAAATACTGTCCTTTTATTTATTATCAAAAATAAATTAATATTTATTCGTTATAAGCTTATTATTTGAGCTGCTATTTCTTCGGAGTTCACTCATGATAACAAAACAACAAAAATTACCAACGAAAAACAAAGTGATAACAATATTATGAAATAAAAACTAAACTTAACAAAAAAAATAACAGTAACAAGTAACAATGTTAACAGAATTAGCTGAGTTAAACGTCGGGAAAGCCGGAGTTGATCGACAATGACATTGCCGAATGGCGACTATGACATTAGTTTGACAATTTGACAAACAAGACAAGATGGCTGCCATTTTTTTATCCCACCAACCTCCAGATGTCGCTGTCGTCTCTATAAATTGATGACAGTACTAAGTGTGCCCCCCCCTGGCAACCCCCCAATTTTGTTCAAGATAACGGCCAGTCAAGTCGTGTACGTGACCGCGTAGTGTGCGCGGTCAGTAAATGTAGAGACGACTCTCAGTTAAACAAAAGGGGTCTCTACTGTCGGCATTGTCGTGGCTTTACATTAAACTAAAATATGAATTATTTATGTACATCATATACCGTATACAAATAGAACTTAAGTAATGATAAAAATAAGACTAAAAGTAAGTAAATATAAACATTATTTATCATTTGTCGGTTACACTAAAAAGACTAATTAAGAATTTCTAAAACGCATATTATAATTATGAATGCATCTATAGTTAATAAATATCTAATTATTATTAGGTTAGTGTTTAATTAATCATACCTTAAGAAAAATCATAAATATTTTTTGCAATCATTTGAGAGCTTACTTTTTTCCAGCAAATTGTCGCCTCTCCCTTTGATATTTCAACCGTCATGTTAATTAAAATATTGTATTTTTTACAATTTACCATCTCGTTATCGTGCTGATAAAGGATGAAAGAGTTCCGCAGCAGTTGTAATAGACAATTAATGTTTTTGTCATATTGTCGATGGGCGCGGAGCCGTCAAGGTGTCGCGGTTGTCTATGCCTAGAGTTTTGACCATTGAACGAGCCGACCATAAAACTGTCACCTGTTGACAAAATGGCGGCACACTTGAACATTTAAGTTATGTCGATAGAATAGCATTTATGTTGAATAATTTATATACAGACATTGTATACTACACCGGCAAAGATAACACAGTAATTAGGTTAAAACCGTGCGTGCATATTATATAATAGAAGATCAATAATCAGTTAATTACCTCATAATAACCTAATCACACAACATTTTAAGTAGAGTGACCACTGATAACGGACGATATTGGTACACATTAACCAACTTATCTATGCACGTGGGAAAATACAAAACCAAAATAAATGTACCAAGTTTTACATATTCTTCTTGACAAGCAGCGCCACCTTAAACAAAGTGGTCATACTGTAGAGGCACTTAAGCCACATTATATTATGGCTCTACCATAGATATATCTACACTGTTTGGATAGGTATGTATAATGTACCTAATCTCTGAAACTACTCACCCGATTTCAAAAATGAATTTACAAATAGAAAGCCACAGTTACCAAGTGGCGTAATTATGTTTTTTTTCACGTCAGAGGCTAGTAAGTCATATGTGAATAAAAACGTAACATAACATCACGCCTGTAATCCCCGAAGGGTTAGGCAGAGGTGTACCTAACAGTACACAAAAATTTTACCCGTTATGTTTAGGTCGCATGTACCGACTACCCTAAAAACCCTAAAGAAAACTAATGACACTTTGCCCCACCTGGAAATCGAACCCAGTACCGCATTCTCAGCACTCGCTCTTGCGACTATTAAACCAACGAGCAATAAAAACCACGTAAATATACCCAAAAAGAAATTATTAATTTACTATAATGTTGCTCTACATGAACTTTGTACTCTGGGGGACACTGTTGCATAGCAGGGACTTGATTTACCAATTAAATTGATGATTGATTGTTTTTTTTTGACTCTATGTACCTACAGTCATAATAAATTAATAACACGTATAAATCTTCAGGTATAAAAACAATATTTTTTTTGATAAAGAACGAATGGCGTGTTTTACTTTAAACGATTTTTTTAAATTTAGCTAAAAGAGTTAATAAAGTCATCATCTGCCTAGCTTGTTCCCAACTATATTGGGGTCGGCTTCCAGTCTAACCGGATGCAGCTGAATACCAGTATTTTACATGGAGCGACTGCCTATCTGACCTCCACCACCTAGTTAGTACTAGGTAATACGATACCCCTTGGTAAGAGTGGTTGTCAGACTTTTTGGGCCACTGACTACCTAACGACTATCAAAGATCTACAAATGACAGCCGGGACCAACGGCTTAACGTGCTTTCCGAGGCACGGACGAAACTCGGTATGTAATGGGTGGTCACCCATCCACAGACCAACCTAGGCAAGCACGGCTTAACTTAAAGATCGACCCGCGCGGCTGTTATTATTTAGCCACGAGCTCCTCAGAGTTAGTAAGTGTACCTATGTATTTGCCGACTACGCGAATTGTGTTACCTGATCCAATATCAACTAAACACACAAACTGTTTATAGATCACTTATGCATTAATGTTTCAAGAGTCAAAGAGTGCGATTATCACACATTTAAAGTTATTGAACTATCGACCTTATAACACTTAGAACAAAAGTACACAATCTATTAAACCATAGATATCTTACGTAAGTATTATTAAATATATCCATTACTTACTATTTCAATCATTATAACAACTGCGACCTAATAAGCCAACCGGTATTTAACGCATAACATAAATAAAACTAGTTCCTCTAATCGATAAGAGATGGCACCGCTATTGCCAGAAATATTAGTACCGTTATCGCGATCTCGGTCGCTCTTGGTGTTTTTATATATTCCCATTTCACATGACTTACATAAAAATGCATATTTCTCCGAAATTATTACGTTTTAGTAAAATATAAAATTAGTTTGTGTTCTAGTAAGTAGAGTTGAGTCTATTTGAGTAAACATAAGTGACAAATACCGCAAAAGTTCTAAATCGCGCTATTAAAGTTTTCTTCGCCCTTTGTATATGTACACCTTGACAACAAAATAAACAGGGCCTGCATCACCTTTTGGCAATGCAGAAGGATGATAGGTAAGAAGTGGGGCCTATCCCCTAAAATTATACTTTGGTTATACTGCACGGTGATCCGACCCATGATTGCCTACGGGGCAGTGGTCTGGTGGCCCCGCACCAGACTAGCCACAGCCTCCATCAAACTGCAACGCATGCAAAGGCTTGCCTGCATGGCGACCACGGGTTGCATGAGGACTACTCCAACCGCAGCCCTCGAAGCCATGCTAGGACTCCCACCGCTCCATCTGTTCATACAGCAGGAAGCGACGATGTCGGCAGTACGCCTTAAGACACTTCAACTCTGGGGTAAGAAGGTAACACAGCACACCGCGGTACTGGAGGAATTCTACAATGAGTTCCCCCTGGCAAAAGCTATAAACGACCGGATACCCAAACAGTTTGTATTCGATAAAAAATACAGAATCCAACTCCATGAAGACCACCGCTGCGAGGGTTTAAGCCCGGCAGAACTTCGGATCTTCACGGATGGATCTAAAACAGGTACTGGCACTGGTGCTGGAGTATTCTCGGAGGATCTCAACATCCATATAGCCGTACCACTGGGGGCCCACAACACAGTATTTCAGGCAGAATGCATGGGCATTTCCCTGGCGGCTTCAGCCATCTCAGCCAGGGGGGTTGTGGACCACTCTATTCGCATACTCTCGGACAGCATGGCTGTACTGTCAGCACTAAACAACCATATAGTCAATTCTGGGCTAATACACGAGTGTCACCAACGCCTGAACCAGGTTGGTAATCTCAATAATATAACCATACAATGGATCAAAGGACACAGCGAGTCCCGAGGCAATGATGCAGCGGACGAACTCGCTAGAAGGGGATCGAGCATGGCAGCAGTGGGACCTGAACCCATCGTGCCACTCCCTTTCGGATATCTACGCACACTGGTAAGGAAACGAACCAGCGAACAACACCACAAGCTATGGCTGGACCATGGCGAGTGCAGGCAGGCCAAGGAAGCACTTCCTACTATCGATGGCCGCCTCACCAAACGGGCGCTTCGGCTAACCAAATTACAGTTACGCACACTAACAGCCGCCATCACTGGACACGGCTCTTTTAATAAACACCTCTTTGTCATAGGTGTCACAGACAGCCCCCTATGCCGAGCCTGCATGGAGGAAGACGAAACAGCAGCCCACGTGCTTCTTCATTGCCCAGCGGTTGCAACATACAGGGCAAAGTACTTCGGTAACCCAGGTACTCTCCGCGAGATTATCTGCAGCACCAAGGCGCTGCTGGCTTTTCTCGGGGAGTTGGGGTGGATCGAATAAATCTCCCACCCGCACGCAAAATACGCGCTTCGACGTGGAGTTGCGGACACCAGCCCGTCATACAATACAATACAATACAATACAGTCGCGGCGCCATACAATTCGGGGAGTCCGTTTCTACGCAGTAAGGTAGTACTTCGGAGTGTAGCTGCTCTAAATCCACTCACATTCGACACGACCTAGCTGGGGGGTCCGTGTACACACACGTCTCGCATGACGCATTCGGATACACAGGTCATCAGACATGCCTGTTATCACACTCGTGAGGCTAGCTCGGCGCTAAGGATCATTCAGAAACCGGCCGATAGCCAATCAAACGCGCACTACGCATAGCAAGCAAACAATCTCTTCATTGAGTCAAATCGAGGTACACACCTCAACCCCACTGGTGTAGAAAAATTGACTTCCTTTTTGTTGATTTTGAGAAGAGCCCTCTATTTCCGATTTAAAGAAATTTATTTCTCAAAATGCCACAGTTCACTTAATTAAGAAACCTAACAAAAAATATCTTGAGTAATAAACAAGTTGTCGTTCGATCTATCGAGTACATACAGTGATTTTCTATAATTGATTGGCTAAATACGAGGAAACTATAACTTATTATTAAAAGATGTTAGATTTTTGAAGAATCTCTTTATATCTTTCAGCGACTTATTTGGTTTTTTTTGCTTGTTTCCGAGATTAATTTTGTTTAATCAGTAGTTAATGTCTTGACTGTTATTCAAGTTGTCTTGCCTTTATTCTACCCTCTCTTTCAGATGGAATTTTTATAAGTCAGCATGTTATTTTATGTTTTTTTTTGTTGTTTTGAAAATAGTAAGTACCTAAGATTTATTATCATGTGTTCCCACAGTGGGACTGTAAGGTAAATATTTTAATAATTTGGTAATAACATAACCTAGGACAGTATAGATGCTGTCCTAGGAATTGAAACAAAGTAACTACGCGTTGTTCACCCTTTACAAAGTTAATTCGATTTCTAATTTGATGTCATTCATTGCGTGAGTTAAAACTTAATCAAGAATTGAAAATTGAGAATTGCATAAGCATTATCAGCCTATAATATTGCCACTGCTGGGACACAGGCCTCCTCTCTATGAGAGGGAATGGGCACGCGGGCCCAGTGCGGGATGTTAGAATTATTATTTTTTGGTTCTAGGACATGCCGGTTTCCTCACGATGTTTTCCTTCACCGTTTTGAGAGCAGTGGTGATGAAATAAATTACACAAAGTAATGCGCCTGCCTGCGTTCGAACCCAAGACAAGTAAGTCGGAGCCGCCACCACTGGGCCACCGCTGGTTTTAGAAGAATTAGGTAACTACCTAACTTAAAATTAAAGATGATTAACCCTAAATTTATTCCATGAAAGGTCACCCTTCGTTTCTCATCACCCTCCTTTTAAAATGGTCCTTTGTAAAACGATAGCCGTCAATGAAACTTGTTTTTATGACCCCGACTTTACCTGATAATCAGTCAATAGCATCTAGGTAGGTAGGTACAATGCATGCAAGGGCAACGATCTACAAAACTTATTTCAATCAATGAATTACGAACCGAGGTCTTAGCACGAACGTGTGACGTACGCACAACGACAAATCAAGCTATACAAAACCGATTTATGCGGATCTCTTATTGTACGGGAAATCTATACAGAGCGAGGCCATTTTATAATGGTACCTTAATGCTTGATGTATCGCCGTGTTGAAACCTAAATGTAAAAAAAATCTTACTATTAAGCATCGAAAAACTATTTTTAACCATTTTGGTTAAACAATTTTACGAAAAACACAATTTTGACTAGCAAAACTAATATTTTAATTTAATAACCGATCGGTATTAGCATAATCAGCCCACAATGTTCCCCCGGGTGGAAAGACCAGACTTCTCTGAGAGGGAATCGGCTGTCCACCTCACTGGCCCAGTATAGGTAGGTAGATGAGATGACACACAAAATAGGTGTTTGCGTGCGATTTGTAATGTAGACCCACTTACAAAGTGTTTAAAGAACTCAGAATAGGTACATTAACAGGTAATTATATTGAGGAAATATGTAAATTAACAAAACGCACCCTGAGATGTTTGAAAAACTGGGAGATAATTGTAAGTTCAAAACAATATAAGAACGAAAACTGAACTATATAGGCGGAGTTGCTATCTTATGTGTATTCAGATACATAACAAGATTCTTAACCAAATTAAGGACCTCCAATGGTCCGCTTCAGAAGAGCTTTACACAGCATAATCAATTAATCAGCGTATAATGTACAATTTGTTGCTGGGACACACGGCCTCCGCTCTCATCATCATGTTTTTAAAATTTTGTCAAATATTTCGCTGTTTTGATTAATTTGGCAATATTACTACATAGAAATAAGAAATATGGTTAACTAGTAAACAAAAATATTGATTATGAAATGCAATAATTAATATGCCTAAACCGAATATTTTGTTTTAAATATAAAAAAAGTATTTGGAAACTTTCCAAACGCCTTTTTTACACCCAAAACGGTTACAACATCAAATTCAGTGTTTTAATTGCAATTCATTATTAATATTCTAGTTCACTAGTTAGCCATATTTCTTATTTCCATACAGTTATATTGCCAAATTAATTAAAACAGGTAAATATTTGACAGCTACTGCAGCTATTTGTTGTCAACTTTTTGGATGAACGGTCTTAAGAGCAGTCAAGTGCCGATCGATATTGCTATCGGTAAATTACGGGAAGGAACCAGCCTTTAAGCAACAACTTTTTTTGCTTCTAATATATCGTGACAGACGTCATTAGTCAGTCACCACGGAATAGTAATAACTGTTTTTATTATTCCGTGTCTGTCACAGTGTTCACAGTAGAATGGCAATCGTATAAAATAAAGTTGTTCAGTTAATAAAACATAATTTATGTTCTACCATTATTAATCATTTTACAATTGGACTTAACTTGGCTTTTCAAATATAATTAGTCAATTATTTATTATCATCATTAATTGTATTTTTTACATTACACCTGTAGGTATCTGTTCCTATGTTCTGACAGCACAGTTTTATTCATGTCTTCAGAGCACTTATTCTCTGACAGCACCGTTTGTTTATGTCTTCAGAGCACCTATGCCCTGACAGCACCGCTTGTTTATGTCTTCAGAGCACACAGTTTTGTCTAGATAAGTACGAAAATGTGCTGTTATCTGAAGTTGGCTTCTGGTCTAAGCGCATGCAGCTAAATACCATTATGTTAGACTAGCACTTTGCCCGCGCCATCGTCCGCAAAAATTGATAGCTCGGCAAATATGCATAATATAAATAAAGGGTGTAACAAGACCCATTTTTTTTTGTTCTCGACGTTACCTGGGAACCTTCTAGTTACGGAGATACTGGGGGTCAAAGTTCCAACTTTTTTTAAATATATGTGTGTTAAACACCTCCACGACCCCCGTACTATTCAATCCATCCACCAGCACATTGTTTTGAGTGCGTTACATTGAGTCCTACCGTAAAACGTGATTTTTTATCCCAAAAAATAAAGTCGTTTCCCAGCAATCATTTTTGTGTAAAGTTACTTCCTTTGATGTACATAATGCTTGGCTTCGTGAAGGGTCCGTTTACACCCTGTATAGTTTATAACACCCACGAATAATGTAGCTTTTGGATCAGCGATTGTAGCAATTGGATCATTAGCCCCGGAAATTACCCCCTACATACAAACTTACTAACAAATTTTACCTCTTTATAATATTAGTACAGATGGAGATTCTACTTAGATAGGTAGCGAGTCAAAAAATCAAAATATTTAATTTTATATAAACCTACAAGGGCGCTTATGAAACGTCAGCAGATAAGTGCACGTGCACACAGGGTAACACGATACCAGCTGGCAAGACTAGAGTGTTGACAGACTTTAGGCTTCAGATCACCCGTAACGTGACGGCTGTCAATGATAGAGTCAAGTTAGAGCTCTAAATGTAAGAACGCCTAATCTGAGAAGGGGTAAAACCAACATCTGACTATATTTAGGTGCGAAATTTTGTGAGGATGGATGGATAAATGTTTTTTAATCTTTCACGAAAAAACTACTAAACGGATTTGGATGAAATTTGACACACAGATAGTTTATAGCCTAGATTAACACATAGGATACTTTGTAGGATCTCAAAGGGACCATAACCGAACCAACAGCGGGCGAGTCCGCAGGCTGTGTTTGTAAAACCAGTTACAAAATAATTGGATACAAAAAAAGAAAAAAATGATAATGAAAATTGGATTTTTTTGTACTCTATCACAATGCTATCCTATTTGACCCAAAGGTTGACTGGTAGAGAATGCCTTGTGGCATTAAGTCCGCCTATGTACCACTCTTGTACATGAAGTTTAAATAAATAAATAAATACATTTATGTCGCTACCGCAAATGCATTGGTACATAATATTCATCTTGTGAGTGCGGAAAAATGATGCAAATATGATTTCTTATTCGCTGTAAATTTTGTGAATAAGAATTTACTGTCGGTTATTATTTTATGATATTTCAACAGGACTATCTTGTTATCTTTTTATTCATTTTCTTATTGTTTGCCTCTACGGTTGGTTCTGTTGGTCGAAATCGAAACACAATATTCGAAAATATATTTAAAGTGACTAACTAAACTATCTATCTGCCTTTTTCCCAACTATGTCGGAAACTAGATACTGATTTCATATTGGTATTTTATATGGAGCAACGGCCTATCTGACCTCTACAACCACTAGACTGATTTTTTTTTGTTTTTTCCAAAATATCGGACTAGTCAACTCTACTGACATTTCGTTCTTTCATAATGATCTTTATTAATGGTGTAAATAAATGTATGCCCAAGTTTAATGCTTAATTCCATTAATGTCAACAAATGACATGTTTCACATATTAGGCGCGTAACGGACAAAACTGCACTATTTATTCTTCCCTCAACAAACAATTTTATAAAAAATTAATAAAATATACCTACGAAGCAAAAAATCTGTAAAAACGCGCTTGATATTTTCAATGCCCCTTGTTCTTGGCAAATCGAGGCGGTCATCGAATTGCATTCTCGACTAAACGTCCGCTCGAATGAAGAATCGATTAAATGTGTTAAATGTCATACGACGGGTGCGACAAATTGCAGCGGCGACGACTGCGGCAAAACGCCGTAAGAAGCGGCAAATATGACGCCTAGTTATTGGTACGTGTTAAGTACAGTCGCTACCGGAGTCGCATGGGGAAACTTATATAATTACAAATAAAAATAAAATGAACTAGGTTTCATGTCTAGTATTCAGTTAATTTTTGTAAAATGTTAAAGTATTTTTTAAATGTTAAAGTTATTGTTAATTTAATTTTTTTGTGTAAATTCTTTACGAGTCTCTTCATGATTCATCAATGTGTCTCTTTTATTTCATAAGCTATTTTGTGTATTTTATTTTTATGAAATACACCACATAAAGATGTATGTTAACTAAGAAAAAATGCAAAAAAAGTCCGCAGCTTTGTACATAAGCACTACTTATTTCGATTGGTAAATTGAAACTTTGATCGCTGTTGTTGACTGTTCGTTCGTTCCGTTGTCAATGCACTTCCACCTGTGCCAATGTTAGAGGCATTTTTACGTGTAAAAGACAATAATAAAATTGCTAACATACCTTATTTTAACTCAAAACTGAGAACTCATTAATAGCTAAAACACTCAGTTTCAGAACGACGCTAATTGAATTTTCAAAGAAATATTGCATACATTCACAAGTTTTTATTTTAATTTATCAAAATGTAAGACCATGTAATTGTAATGTTTTTTTTAAATACTTGAATATATAATTCAATTCTTGAAGCTTATAAATACCATTTTACGATCAATGTTTCTAAGAAAAATGGCTGCAGACGACATCGGACAATATAAAGACGTTTCCTGCAAGTGAGCAGCTAACATCGAGTGCGTGCTTTTAAATTCAAAACAACAGTTATCGTAAAGGTCAATATAAAAATGTCGTTTCCGATAAGCAGCATTTAATTGTTGAATTTTGTGCGGATTAATGTCGCCACAATTTTAAGTTTTCCCAACGGATACGCTTGCGCGGTCCGTGCGACGTAGCCGTTGGGAATGTGTGCGTGCCAGTAGGATTCTGTTCGAAAAATTGGCGTTTGTTGATGTGTGGGTGATTTTCGAGCGAAAGGAAAATTGATATTAATTGAACGCTGTTTCAACGTTGCGCGGTTCGAACGTTTTCAATACCGTGGTCTAAAAGTCTGCACGTTTAAACTGATAAGGATTTCCTCTAATTGGGTGCGCTTTATACGGCATTTTATTAATTATGCCCACAACAACATGTCACAGTGCCGTATTAGTTAAGCTATAATCTAATTAATAAAATGTTTTATTTTTATTTTTATCTCGTTATTACATCAAAATATTGGAGTTCAATTAAAATGATAGTTCTTTTCTGTTTATGTCGTCAAGTTTTTAATAAAATGAACGATCTTTTAGTAAATATTAACGTTGAGCATAATTAAGTGCCATGTCTAAATTCTTAAATAAATTGATCGTATTGATAAACTAGTAAATAATGGTTGTCACGTGTTAAGGGTAGCCCTAAGCGATGATTTTTTTTAATTTTATTTTAATGCAAACTCAACGAGACGACAGATGGTTCGTCTCCAACCAACCAGTACAGTGGTGTAACATCTGCGGATCCTGCAGATGTGAGCTTCTATAATGACACGGCGTTTTCAGTTAAAACTGCTTATCAATAGGAATGATAATTTTCACACTTAAAAAAGGGTGTAACAAGACTCTTAATGAAGCCGAAAGGCACTTGTTCTCCCCGTTATTGCGATCATTTTTTTTCTAGACCATCCCTTCCAGGCACCTTCAAGTTACTGAGATATAGGGGTCAAAGTTCCAACTTTTTCACAAAGTTTTTTTTTAAATAGATGATTTTAATGTAAGATTTTTACTTTAACCACCTCCATACTATTCAATCCATCCATCAGCACAATGTTTTGAGTGCGTTACATTGAGTCCTACCGTAAAACGTGATTTAACCCCAAAAAATGTCGTTTTCCAGCAATAATTTTTGCGTAAAATTATTTAGTTTAATGTACATAATGCTTGGTTGATGGCTTCGTAAAGGGTCCATTCACACCCTGTATAATTAGGTCATCATCGTATTACGATTAAAGCAACAGGTGATTGAGTGTCTCCCCAAATGACTATATTCTTACCTAAATGTTTGAGAATGCAGAAGAAGCTCTGCGACAGTAATTGTCGAGTATTAATTGCGGTTGCGGTACTATTATATAAAACGACGTTTTGCAATTAGCCAGACAATGGGACTTTTCAATTACGTCAATCAATGTAAGGCAATAAATACGTTGATCGTCCGTTTCTTTTTTTGGAAAACGTTATGATACGTGCCGCCTTTACACTTAAGGCGACATTAAGTGCCAGCGACCTTGAGCGAGTCTTCGAGCCGTCGCCTGCAAGGGCTCCCGCTTCAACGCGCACCATGTTTTTTCTAAAAAACAACCCCCCTTGATTTATCAAACACAATACAAATAAAAGTCGTATACTAAAATATGGGACAATTTAATATCATTAAATTGTCTTTTAGATGGTCAAATTTTCATGCAAATACGCCCGATAGTTTTTGCGTGATTATCGTTTTTTTGCCCGCGTTAGACATTACTTTACAAATTAATTACACTATGTTATAAAAATATATTTTCTCATTTTCACATATCGAATTATGAAAAAAATTGTCTAGTATAATATATATTTTTTCAAAGAAATAAGACGAATTGAAGTTTAGACGTGATGTTCAATTTCAAAACATTAAAAGTCGTATATCTGCGCCTTAATTATACACTATTAATGGCAAATGTCGAAGTAGAACATGTTCAATGCCTCAAACCCTTAAATAGTGTAATAAATTGGGACTGTGCTATCCCTACGTCAAATGTGTAAACTTGGTGTCCTTATTTCCTAGTGTTTACGTTAATAAAACTGTCTTAAAACATAATGTCAAATAAACGTTTTATTTATTCAAAAATTGAAGTCATGCCTGTAACATCCTCATAATTGTATTTTTTCTTCTCCTGCAATTTCGAGTACACTTCACACTGCGAAAGGTTAATTACGCAAAGTATAAAAAACGACCACCTGCCAATTAGCTTTCAATACTAGATGGCGTGTCACAGACATCACACAATGCTGCTTAGTAAACCTAGAAATGTCTTCCGAGCCGTTATGATCGAAAACTAGTGTCACTACCTCACATAAGACCTTTCATACCGGATGCTTGGCTTGGTATAAAGGTTAATTAAAATTTTTGTTTTGTTGTATCAGTCTCATCATAGAATTTAGTTTTTTGCTGCCAGCAAAAATGCATCATAAATTGTTATTGAACAATTTTTTTCTGAATATAGAAAAATAAATTAAATTCTTTACTTTTTTATTGCGATTAACGATTTTTTTTATTGTTTTCCTAATAAAAAGATAAAAGGAACATATTGAGCTGTTACTCTCGACATGGAACGAATTATCATTTTTGTCACGAGCTTGGCATGCTTCTTTATACATTTTTTAAAATTATTGTTAAATCCACGGTAGTTAGTTGGAGGGTTCCGGGACAAACACACACAGTATACACAGTACTTTGTGTCATGTTTGTCCACACATCTTTAAAAGAGCGCGAAATATATACCACATTTTTTGCCTTCTAAACGGGAATATTTCCTACACGTTGTAATGTAACTACAGGAATGCTTGCCTCAGTAAGTGCTCACAATAGCATGTGTTGTGACATAGAATAAATTGCTGTCAAATTAATACATTTATCATTTTCCTTCATAAAACGCACGCTATTATGTTTTTTTATTAATTCGAAGCTAAGTCACGTAGGATATTGGCGGACATAGTTACATACAACAATTAGCATGGTAAGTTTGTGGGCGTGTGTCGTAGCAAATGGGAAAAAAAAATTACACGATAAACTGTAACTTTACCACACTAAGCTGTTCTTGTAATGTCAATAACTTATCGCGAACGTTGCAGAATTTTAAATTAGTGTCGTTTAATCGTCTTATTAAGTCAATGGTCAAAAAAATACTTCAAGTCCGAGTATTTTTGCTATCAAACATCTGCAGACAACGATCGCAATAAAAAAATATTAGGCCGCTTAGAAACAAAAACAACAGAATGTGCAAAATGATATTTTTCCATTGAAATGTCTTCATTCGCATCGAATGGCATAGTGACTGGGAAAACTTTATAAGGCATAGCGAATGGGAATTTGTCCATCGCTTAGCAGTAATTTAAATGTATGCGTCTGCGTCGCCGTTGGGAACCACTACTAGGAACGAGTGTCCAGTCTTTACGTGAGGGAAAGAGACACCAACAGAAATAATTATGGAAAGAACGGGTGTTATTATCGTGCACGCCACTGCTACATTCATTCGGTTTTTTCTCGTTTTTTAAATAAAAACAGCATCCAAAATGCTGTTCATAAACGATGACATCTCAATCACTTGATATCACAATATATTATTGGATCACAATCCAATTATTCGATGCAAACGTCATCCAAGGATTTTATTAATATACCTATGGATTACAACATTTACATGCGATACTAAGATGCTTAAATATAATGCCGGCATGAAAAAAAGATTTCCGAAGACTTAAAATGTCATAAATTACACATTAAATTAAGAAGACTCATGTAACGCGGCATTTAAATGATGATGCCTGATTGGCATCAGCAATTTAAATACGAAAACTTCGTACATAAAAAAATTGCACTCCGGCTCCGTATTTAGGTCAAAAAACACATAACGAACAATATACGAATATCTTACAGCTGATTCATTATTTTTACCAAACAGAAATCTTACCTTTTCTTTTCGAAACCAATCAAGTTCCACATAAACCACTTTTTGCAGCATTCCAAAAAGTCACAGCGAGTACTTCGGTTATTTTTACAACGTCAAAGTTGCGTCGTGATTGGGAAAAATCTCATTACTAGAATATTATCTAAATGGGAATATTATTTTATTATTTCCCATTCAAGATAAATGTATTTTTTATTAACTACCAGCGTTAAAACTTTACACTACTGAATTTCAAGTACATATGATTTTTTTTTATACTAAGCATAGGAATATTTCAAATTTTCCTAATGGGGTTTGTCTCGAAAGGTAGCAAAGTATGGCCACAGTCATTCTTCGCTCGGGAATGATTAATTATCCCGTTTTTTTCATGTTTTTGTCAAGACTAGTTTCCTTTTTTGCCCAGTTATATCTCGAACTAGAACAAGACAGAGTTTTGATAAAAGTATAAAGTGTATCTACTAGGAAATAATAAAATTAAAAGTTTACTAACGATTTTCTTTTGGGTGTGGTTAAACTTTTTGGTTTATTTAAAAAAAATATAGATTACTTTTGTTTTAACACACGGAACACAAAAAACTACCACTAATAAAGTGTTAAAAATATTTTTCCCATTTTTTTTCATCACCTTTGTTCATATTTACTACAACTTATGAAATGATTACCTAACTCTTTTCATTGAACCATTAACGACATTTATGTTGTCACAACGTACATCAGAATGATTATTAATACTACCTTCTTCCATTGGATCATACAAACTTTTCTTATAAGTTTTTTATTTATTTATCCAAGACTACTACGTTATTCAAACTTAATGTGACAGTTACAATATTATTGTATGCAGCTCGCTTGCTTAGCAAGTATCACTCTGAAATGAATATATCACAATGCAATGTAAATTAATGCTTTTTTGCTATTTGCAACTAGAAAAATAAGATCAGCCTGTAATCCTCTAACGGTTTAGCAAGTATCCCCATAGATATTTCACCAGTTATAATCAAAGTCCGATGTAATAGAGTCCAGGCTGGGCTGCTACCGAGATATTTCTGATAGCAAAACCCAATTTACCTGCTCTCTGAAATCGAACTGAAGTGCGTCGCGCACTCTCAGCAATACCCATAATTTCTAGATCCACAAGCTAGCCAATGTGCCACTTTATGGAATCACTTAAAAGTTCAAGTGAGACGGTTCATTCTGGGAAGGCTTACTCCACCCTAGGTGCGTCATCGCTTCACATCAGGCAAGTTGCGGCCAAGCCAACTTAGTATACAAAAAAATATGTCTCCGTAGTTCCGTACCCCTCTGTCTAAAATCTATGTGAGTTACTGACCCCGACCTTTAGCTAAGTGTCAAGCCAGTCACTATCGCACAACTGTCAATTTACAAGCTCATGACGTTGATGGGAACATGTCAAGTCGTTTATAAAATGATCTCGGGCTCAGATAGTCTATTATTTAACCACGAGCCCCAGTTCTCTCATGTTATTAAGAGGGAACAGGGGCTACCATTCTCCTTACAAATGTATTCCCCTTTTTTCTTCCTAAATAATGCTTCGAGAGTCTAGAGCAATCATTTTTTTTTTCATAAAATTAAGGTCTACTGTAGATATGTCCCTGTCATTTCCTTTTTTCAGCAAATAATAAGTAAAGAAAATATTTATGTCCCTCCAAAAATGTCGTGTCCGTGATTAGAGGACTACCAGACAAATTCTAAAAGTTTTTAACATAAATGAAATTCATAGGAACTTAGATATACTCTTTCATAAAATTTTAATGTCAAAAATAATTGCATTGGCTCAGTTTTTGAGAAGAACAAAGGGGAATACGAAACGTCAATCTCGTAATATTTTTGTGATATAAATCGGTCTGAGCTACAGCTGTTCCCCCTATCGCACTCTCTACGGGGCAGGCTTGACGCAGCACGACTGCAATAGTTTCTTCAAATACCTATTTTTTGGACCTGTTCCCTCTTAATGAAATATGTTCACACTTTCCACGCATTCGGCGCACTCCTGACCTAAGCACTCATGGTTTTTAACCTGCAACATTCCATCTTACGTTAATACGAAAAGTAAACAGTTGAAATTTTCTTTTTAGATATATACTGGTCTAGCCTACACTATCTCCCAATTATTAGATAATAAAGAACTTTAATGGCTAAAGTGTTAATAAATTACCTTAAATGTGCATGAAACGCGAAGAAAACACAACGAAGAAGCTATAAATAAGTTTTTTAATGTTTTCATTGTTGTGTACAGTTTGCAGAAAAGTGCTGAAAAACTTAGCTGTTTCAAACTACATCTTCTTAACCGTGAAACTAAGAATAAGATAACATAGTTTTCTCAAGAAATTCTACTTAAATATTTCTAAACCTGACTCGTTGGACTAGTGGTCGCAAGCGCGGCAGCTGAGCATGAGGTCCTGGGTTCGATTCCAGGTTCGGGCAAAGTGTTATTGAGTTTTTCCATTAGCAACCACGGAGTCTGGATTTGTGCCCGGCTGATGGCATTAGGCTCGCACGGCTTGCTACATGAGACTTAAACATTACTGACGAAATGTGGGTGTACCTACTATTAGCCACCGCGTTTTTTCACCTCTGTATAACCCTTCGGGAATTACAGGCGTGTTGTTATGTATATATTTCTAAAAACACACTAACCCACCCTCTTGCAATTTCTGTCCCTACTAATTTGTTTCTGTACAATTTATCGATGTTGACTCGATATTTTGCTTAAAGTTCGTGCTAGGTATCGCTATGAACATTCCGCATCGGCACAAGAGATAAGATAAGGCAGAAAGAATCAGGAGTCAATTTGACACTCATTTGTTATCTGCATTCGTGCTACGAACATGCGATACAACAGCACTACGAATAGGGATGCGAGAAATATCGATAAATGAGTAAAATCGATGATGATAATTATCTACCAACGTATAATCGCGACCCTTTTCAAGCGACATCGACACTGTAGTAAATCCTTAATATTGCAATAGCATCTTGCTCTCGAGTCAAAAATTATTTTTTGTCATTTTCGAAAACATAATTGAATTGCCTAAAACCAGTGTTTTTGGCAATTCAATTATTTAATCATTCAATAATTAAATTGACTGGATTAGGAATTAAAAATTATTAGTTTTGCTTATTCAAAATAATACCCATCTAATTACTTATTCGATACTTTTATTCCGATGCCTGCAAGCCAATTTATAAGTATTTTCGATTCGATACCAACCCTAAACTACAAACAAAAGATGTTATTTTTATGTTAATTGAACTTGTTAATTACACGCTTGTTTTATGAGAATTAACATCTTGTCCAATATAGTATACAAGTGCCCAGTTAATTTTATATTCTGACGCATAATTCTTTAATAAAATATACATATTTTACCATTGAAAGAAGCCATTTAAAACCGTGCGCCGTATTACACATGTCTTACAAACGTAATTAAAAGAACTGCTGTCAATTTTATTGTCGAGATATAATCCGCTATGAAAAGGGATGGAGATATAATGTAGATAGCGTTATCTTTTTCTAGCATCAGAATTCCTATGTGTCGATAGCTTCATTCTTATCTTTCGATATTAGAACCTACTGATACCTACAGGTATTTGTTCCTTTTTCAGCAAGGCATTTATTGGTCAATGATAATTATGTTTTGTAAGTAGTTTTCTTTTTCTATTTTCCTAGTTTTTGACGCAATTTTACGCAGTGTTACAGCAGTCACCTAATTTTGTCTCCTTTTTAATTAGATGTTCACATTTTTTTTTATTATACTTGATTTTAAAGGTTTTTTTTTATTCACAGGTTACTTTTTGTTTCTCCAATTTCTATACAAAAGCAGTTGTCTTTTTTAAAATTACAAGATTGATTGATTGATTCACTTGATTTAAAAGTATTAATTATCACAAAAAAATATTTTTAAATCATTTTTTTTGTAAACCGTACAAGCATTTCTAATTTATGAAAGACAACACTTTTACAAACACAAAAAATCTACAGAAAAACTGTAAGAAAAAGTTATTTAATCGTTCATAAAATTCTATTGCTGAATTGCATGTCAACATTATCACGACTGTCAGAGGTATTAACGATCTCATAAATATAATTTAGATTACTACTTATAGACTCTATCAGTAGTAATTTAAATTAAATTAACGAACACTCTATAATTTATAGAGACTATTTTATAGACACTCTATAATTTATAGAGTGTTCATACTTTGATGTCGTGTGAGTTTCTAACTACTGACTGAGTACCTGGGTACTTAGCGCGTCAAGAAGCCGAGAGGTATACTGTGATCACGTGATCATAGCAGGATGATAGCACCCTGTCATTTTGTTTTGTGTGAGGGTAAAAACAGATGAAGGGCTAGTTTACTATACAACATTATTTTTAGTACATGCGAAACCTGAATATAGTTTGTTCAGAATAAGTAACTGAATCGATTCCAATAATTTTTAAACCATGTTATATTATTTCCCAAAAATATAACATGGTTTAAAAAATATAAAAGTTAAAAGTTAGATAACGAGCGACTTTGAGTACCTATCGCAATAATTTAGGTACCTACTGCCAAATTATTATTATCAATGACCTCCAGACGAACCGTGACCGCCTTTTTGTGCGGACAACTAGGTAACAGAACAAGCTTATAACTTTGTGATTTTTCATGATACAGTTTTGAAATTTTGTACATAGATTCTGTACATAAAAATACTAGACACGTTTCGCATATACTAAAACTAATGTTGTATAGTTAATGGTGTCGAATCAGACATAATTTATCTCATACATAGTGGGTGACAGATGAAATCTGCAGTCGACTGTCTGTTTATAAGTACGTAAATTACAATATTATCATTAACACTGGAAACGGGATATTGGCCATGTTTACTGCTGCTGCCGTTTGTTGCTCAGTTTATCCGTGATCATGGTGCTTGCAACAGCGCCGAAATATCGGGAACTCCAAATCAATCAGTAAAAATGGTAAATATCCCGTTTCAAGTGTTAATGATAATATTAGTGACCATGATAGTTTAAAATTAATTACAATATTTTTGATGTTATAGCAAATCTTAGTGAACTTGTCAGTCAAGCCGAACTATGTCAGCACACTTAGATGTATGTACTTTTGCACATACGGGATGAAAGGGACACCGAACATATGAAACAGCAGTTTTTTTTAATAACCGATGAAAAATTTCTATGTGGGGCGGGGGGGGGGGGGGGAGGTCTCAGAATGATGACTGAATACGTGGTGACCGTTTTCGCGTCGGTGTCCCTTCCACAAATCAAGACTTTGTGGCTGCTACTGAGAAATTTCTGATAACAGAACCTAAGGCTTAGCAGTAACACGAGGTGACTCCTGACCACCGCGGGCGCGAGACTGTGGACTGTGAGTAATGGGCTAGCTCTCCGTCCGTCCGCCTTATGACAACAGGTCGTGTCGACGGCGCGTTCGTGTTCCGCGCGCGCCTCAAAGAGATGTGAGCAAACTGAAATCGGTCCGCAAGGGCCGAAGCCTGCCGGGGCTGCGGGACTGTTCGAAAGAGATACCGCGGCCCTGAAACACAAAGGGCAAAGAAGGAACATGGATGGGTTTTAGTCAGGATAAGTCTGACACTCCCTTCCACTCCGCAGAGAGCGGAAGGGGTCATTTGATGATTTCCCATCCGAAAAAAAAGCCCCTGTATATCAATAAGCTTCGCAAAAGTCAGAATTCTATATCTCTCACCAGACAGTCTCTAACTACAATATAAAATAATACAAAACAATGCATCTACATTATATCATTCCCATAAAGTTGACATGACAGAAAATATCAGCCGATTGTTGACGGATATGACGCATTGATGGATTATGATCCGACGCTAGCGACAAAAAGCCGCAGAATCGCGAGCGGTCGCACGGTCGCGCGTGCGTCGATAATGCGGCGCCGTCTGGCCTTGTTCTCAGATAGACTGGATGCTGGTATATCTTCATCGACGTTGTTTTTAAGTCACGAGATTAAACTTGGTGATATGGACCTCGATAGAAAACCAAAGGAAATTGATTGAATATTTTTTCATCTTTAACCACGTGATGGAGGCATACGATCCTGGGAAAGGATCGCTTATCTGGAGATGGCTGATAATTTTGGACTACGGTTAATAATTTAGAAATCTGCCTGCTTTATCGATCCGCGGTAAGATCCACGTACTGGTCAAACGTAACATCACGCCTGTAATCCCCGAAGGGTTAGCCAGAGGAGTACCTAATAGTACACCCAGATTTCGCCAGTTGTGTTTAAGGTCTATGTAATAATGGGCGAGCTTATTGCCATCAACCGGGCACAAATCCAGACTCCGTGGCTGCTGCTGTGAAATTCCTGATGGAAAAACCCATTAACACTTTGCCCGATTTGGGAGCCGAACCCAGGACCTCATGCTCAGCGGTCACGCGACCAATAGACGAACGAGGCAGTCTATCGATCTAGTCTCCATATAAAAAAAAAATTGAAATATCGGGAGCTCAAAATAATTAACAATCACGGAATTTATCCCGTAAGTGACAGTATAAGTTTAGTCTCTATATAGTATCCATATTCTTACGAATGCACAAACAAACACCGCCTCTGGCAGTCCTTTCTGACAAACAGGTGCCTCGACTATTATGGTAATCCACGCCGGTATCCAATAGATCATCAGCTGTTCTATTCTGTTCCAGCAGATACTTGATGAAACAATGCGATATAATACTCAGATAAACACGTTGCCACACTTCTGCAGTTCTGGTAACGTGTATGGCTTTATTTTGTGTGGTTGCCATGATTTCTTTTTGTACAATGTTTTATGTTATTGGCTCTGTGTTACCAATGCGATGGTAGCTGTGGGCTGCTGTTAGTTTTCCATTATTTAAATAAATATAAATGGTCCTGAACAAATTTCAAACATGGCGGCTAATCTGAGCAGAGACTAGTCAATGGAGATAATATAGTGCACAAGCGTGTACGCAAGCACAAGCGTACTCTCTCTTACCTCACACTCATAGTCGAATGGGATGCCAATCCGACACTACCGGAGAGTGGCCTGGCGCTGGAGGAGAGGTCTCCGAGTCACAGGTCTCTCTATAATAAGAAAACGGTCACGCATCGACATCATCGGTCAGAAATTGCAACTTAACCTAGCAGTTTTAAAGCTGTTATAAATAAATACTTTATTTAGTTACCTACCTAATTTAATGTTTGTGTTTAATAATACTTGCATGCTATTTTTATGGCGAAATGTGTCATAGCACTTCATGTCATTTTTACCACCTTTTGTATCACATTTACAGCAATTAATTAATTTTGACTTAGACTTTTGACTTCGGTCGGTTTAGTTCGATACAGGTCGCGCAGCAAAATGAAATACGTATTTTGCCACCCGGTTCGAATCAGGCCGACTGACCGAAATGTTTGTATGTAACACATATGTATAGCTTAACAACTTCTCCAGATACATAATCAAGTTCTCAACAAACAGAATGGTTTGTACTGCACTTTATCTAGAATCTCAGTACAGATGCTCACCCTACGTCCGTATCAGCTTAACTTATCGTTGCTAAGTAAACAACGGCCCTACAGATGTTTCGACACCGCCTGCCCGGCTGCGCGGGCGCAGGTAATTTGCAAATAAATGATCTCGCTATTATCCCTGCTTTGAGTATCGAAAGTTTCATTCTGGTTTGATCCTCTAACGGTCAACGTACGTAGTTATTTGAAAGTTGTGTTGTGGTTATGAAAGGTGTCCCGTGGAGTAATATTGGGATCAAGTAAGCACATATAATAAGCTTGTTTATTACCATGAATTGACAGTTTCTCTTCTATAAAAATCAGAAAAATAAGCATCAAGAAGGTAGACTGCACAAGTCTGACGTAGAGGCGATCTCAAACAATCGAGAAACCTGTACAGTTTCAAATGACCTCAAAAGTATTCTCCCATGAGGTGATCAAAATTGCGCCTGAGACACACACAGTGTTGAAAACTAGTAGTACAACAGGGATTCGAAGCTTTTAGAAAAGTGTTGTTACTTTTTCTTCTAATGAGTTTTCAGTTGCACTTTGTGTGTTAAAAAGAAGATAAGAAAACTGCGTAGAGTGAGTGTGCAACTCTATTTATTTTCAACTCTTTCTTTCATTTTCACGTGGCTAGTGCCTAACCCGGTGGTGAAGAGTTTTAATGCCGCCCATGGGCCTCTGACTTGACTTTACATACAGTCGAGAAATATGTTTCCTCACGATGTTTTCTTTCACCGAAGCGAGTGATAATTATACAATACGCACATGAATTCTAGAAATCAGAGGTATTGGTTTCAAACTCGAGAAGTCCAGACCTATTGGCGGTATTATCAGTCTTGGTAGCTTCAACAAATACTAATATACTGTAGTACTTATAAATTATAAAATTAATATATAAAAATTACATTTAGTAGGATATTCATTGTTATTTCGATTGGCTCGAAGGCTATTTTTTAATTTTAATTAATTAATTAATTTTTATTTGATTATTGTAAATATTTATTGTTGTTGTTTGATTGTTAATCGTGTTCACATAAATCATCATAATTACATATATTTGAATTTACAATTTTTTTATATAAAATTCAATAATTTTAAATCGAATTAATAATGAATGTTTTTAATCTAATGTAATTTATTTGTTGATTTTATAATTAAGGTCATTTTTTAATTTTTATTTGTTATTATTAATATTTTATATACTTATTTTACATATTTTTAAATATTTCTTAAAAAAAACCACATAAAACATTTAAAAATATAAAAAATAGTGGTCCGCCGGTATCGGGAGCAGGGTCCAAGCTACCAGTGGTTAGGGCTCCAGAGACAGGAACCTCCTCACAATACGAGCCGTATCGAGGACTACTGCCTTCTGAATCAGGCCCTTGATCCAACCGCCTAAGGAGAGCCTCGAAAGATGGTCGTCGAGGCTCTTGGCTATAAGGCCATGGGCCGTCACGACGATCGGCACAATGATAGCCGAGTTCACATTCCACATGTCGACAACCTCGTGTGCCAAGTCGAGATATTTTATTTATTTATTAATATTTATTGTTATTATTTCATTATGATTTGAATATTGTTTGATTGTGTGGAATGAATAAAGCTTTATTATTATTATTACTTATAAATTAATATAACCAAACATATTCAGTCTCATCTAGTCGAACTGGACCAACGTGC
This sequence comes from Noctua fimbriata, assembly GCA_905163415.1. Taxonomy (NCBI): domain Eukaryota; kingdom Metazoa; phylum Arthropoda; class Insecta; order Lepidoptera; family Noctuidae; genus Noctua; species Noctua fimbriata. The sequence continues at coordinate 3,614,567 of LR990926.1, read as the reverse complement.
TCAAGAAAACCTAGCAGGACCATAAGTTCTACCTTTACTTATATTAAGTTACCGTAAGTATTCAAAACGTGGGCGGATCAGCTTTTAACAAAACTGCCGCTAACCTTACATGTAAGATATTGTAATTTCTTTAAAAGCCTATTTAAATGCTACAATGTAGTAGCAGTATGTAGGAAAAGATTGTTTGAGACACATTCCTGTGTTTATTATTGAGATTCTTGTAGATAGGCTTTAGCTGACGCCTACAGGGTGGAAGGGACACATTATATTTTTCAAAGGTTATTTAAAAAAAAAATCCATACATTTTGACCGTGAAGGTATTGCTCGTTTGTAGGAAACAGCTTTCTTTTTTTTTTTTAATACGAAGAAAAATGTATATGTAGCCAGAATGATGTACAGAATACGTGGTAACCGTTTTCGCGTCGGTGTCCCTTACACCCATTAATTGAATAAGCTATAACTCAACAATATGCAGCCAAAAAATATTAGATGAGCCCAGTTTTGGATGGCATTCATCAAATCATCTGGGGGCCTAAAATGGCAGCTTCAGCAGAATCATAATAGGATAATAATATGAAGTACGTTACAATTCGTGAAAAGTTCACAAAGTGACAATTCATAATATTAAATGTGTCTGTGCCCATTTTAAGAATTTTAATGTGATTCGTGATTACACGTGAATTTTTTCGTGAGATATTTCTTGACAGCATGTAAAGCCAAGTCAGAGGCCCATGGGCGGCATAAAAACTCTGACTCCAATTTAAGCACTAAGCACAAGATAAAGAAGAAGAACGTGATTCATATTATTATCTTATCATGATTCTACTAAAGGGCCACATTAGGCCCCCTTGTTATCTAAAGTGGGTAACTTAATATACGATGCCTTACTCTCACTTAATCTGATATCACTGGTTCGAACACACATTCCTGATTATCACATCTACCTCACCTATTGCATCGATCCACTAATAACATATTTGTTCAGAAGATTATGAACAGTTCTGTTCCTATTAAATGACCATTAGCCACTGATAATGATAGGTAGTCAATATAATTGTACACGTCCGATCATATATTTGATTATTATCAATGGTATTTTATGATAGTTATGGTTTTAGGACGAGAATTCTCAAACAGCTCTCGACTTTTCATCGACAAATGTGTGCAGTACCGTTAAAGATGGTTTGTTTTTATACTGATTCCTATAGGACTCTTTGGCGAGGAGTTTTTACTCTTTGGCGAGTAGACCGACCACAGACAGTTTGTCTAGAAAAGAAACTCAAAAAAATATAAAAACTTATGAATCTTAGAGCCTGTCCAAATATGACGACCGTAAAAGACGCATTCCAGTCAATCTACAATCATAATATATAAAAGCGAAAGGTCACTCACTCACTAAACACGAAATATCGAAAACCGCTTGACGAATAAAGATGAAATTTGGCAGGCAGGTAGTTTATAGTTAGTAGACGTCCGCTAAGAACGGATTTTACGACAGGGCCGGATTAAGGAGGTCTAAGGGCTCTCGCAAGTTTGTATGAAAGTTTTTAATTTTGTGTGCTACAAACTTGAAATTTGGCCGGCAGGTAGTAGACGTTCGCTAAGAACGGATTTTGCGACAGGGTTGGATTAAGAAGGTCTAAGGGCTCTCACAAGTTTGTATGAAAATTCTGTTTATTTTTTTACTACCGACCTTAAATTTAGTAAGTCTAGAGTTTTGAGTAGGAGACATTAGCTAAGAAATAATTTTGTGACAGCCTGGAGTAAGGGTTCTCGCGAGTTTATATTTAGTTTATTTTTTTTTAGTTTTTCCTTGGGATTTTTGAACCTGAAAATTTATATAGATATAGAATATAGTTAAGACTAGATTAAGACATGTCAGGTAGGAACAGATTTTATGATGTGGCCGGTTTAAGGGAATATAATCGCTTTCGCACCCTGTGTGTTCAAAAAACATTTATTGATGACATATAATACAACAAACAGAAAATACAACTAAATTAAATTCAAACGAGGGCGTCGAGCCGAATCTCACCCAATCTCACGAGGGAGAGAGGGGGTTTCGGCAAAGATCACGTAATTTTTTCCCCCGTTAGAAACTGTAAAATTGCGAGAAAACTGGGTGTAAACATGTTTTTCTATTAAAATATGGCCAAATATGGACAAAAAAATGGAAATAGTTTTTTATCAAACGAATCAGTTTTTGAAAAAATCATTGTCGATTTCCTACAAAAAATATATTTTCGTGACCGCCTTTTCTTTATTACGCAAAAGGAGAATTTATGTATCTGCATTGGTGTGAAATGTGAAATTAAATTCTATATACGTACGAAATCGGCTAAAAAGATTAGTCGACGAAACCGCTCGTCTACCCAAGCCCTGCACTATAAAATATGGCCTAATGATTGATAGATGATTGGCCGATCAGGGCCAATCTCGATAATTATTTAATGAAATATACTACTGTTAAGTGATCAGGTCGGAATGGCATGATGATAAAGTGTATCATACTTAATTGTGATAATCTAGAGGAAAGGATAAATGGCTTGTTAAGCTAGGGTAGACTGTACAGATATACTTGTTAGCTAGAGAGCTCGTAATATATGATTTATCATAATTGGAAAGTAAATAATTATTTTATGTTTTCTATTTTTTAAGAAGAAATGTTTAGTGAAGACGGCCATTGGGATTTATTAGATAGATTATTGTGTCCTTTATTCATTATTTCTCTTATCTGATACCTTTATAAAAAAATTTTTAATACAAAAGTAAACAAAACAGAGAGCAGCGGTGGCCCAGTGAGAGCAGCGGTGGCCCAGTGGTAGCGGCCCCGACTTACGAACAGTAAGTCGTGGGTTCGAACCCAGGCGCCTATATTACTTTGTGTAATTTATTTCATCGCCACTGCTCTCAAAAACGGTGAAGGAAAACATCGTGAGGAAGCCGGCATGTCGTAGAACCAAAAATTCGAAGACATGTGACATCTACCAACCCGCACTGGGCCCGCGTGGTGGATTATAGCCCATTCCCTCTCATAGAGAGGAGGCCTGTGTCCCAGCAGTGGGAACATTATAGGCTGATTATGGTAAACAAAACATATAAAAAAATAGATGGCCCATCGGCATCTGGAACAAGGTCCAGGCTGACGGTGGTCAGGGCTTCAGAAAGAGGAACCGCCTCACTATGCGTGCCGTGTCCAGGAGTACTGCTTTCTGAATCAAGCCATTGACCCAGCCGCGCAATGAGAGCCTCCTAAGGTGTTGGTCGAGGCTCTCTGCTATTAGTCCATTAACCGTAACCAGTATCGGTACAGTGATTGAATTATTCCTTTATTTATTTTCTATACATATAATTTCCATTTTTAAATATTTCTATAAAAAGTAATAAAACATATAAAAAACAGTAGCCCGCCGGCATCGGGTCCGAGCTACCGGTGGTCAGGGCTCTTGAGAGAGGAACTTCCTAACGATACGCGCCGTGTCCAGGAGTACTGCTTTCTGAATCAAGCCCTTGATCCAGCTGCCAAGCGAGAGCCTGCTCAGATGTTGGTCGAGGCTATTGGCTATTAAGCAATTGGCTGACACGACTATCGGCACAATGACTGCTGTACTCACGTCCCACATGTCGACAACCTCGCGAGCCAGATCTAGATATTTGAATTGTTTATCTTTTAGATAGATTATTATTATGAACCAAAGTACTTTATTTATAAATATATAAATTACTTTACACATAGCATCACTCCTGTAGTCCCCGAAGGATTAGGGAGATGTGTATCAAATAGTAAACCCACATTTCGCCACTTATGTTTAAGCCCCATCCCCATGTACTTCGAGCCTGTTGCTATCAACTGGGCACAAATCCAGACTCCGTAGCTGCTATTCAGAAATTTCTGATGGAGAAAACCCAACAACATTTTGCCCGACCCGGGAATCGAAGCCAGGCCCTCATGCTCAGCAGTCGACCACTAGACCATCGAGGTAGTCATATGTTTTTAAATAAGGTTGAAAATCACAAATTACTTCGCCTTTACTGCTATAGTTTAACTACTTCTAAACAGGAAGGAGTAAAGGTGGTCTTATGTAATATCAAAAGTATTGATTCTCAAAATTAGATGAAAAAATTAATTAATTAATTTTTTCATCTAATTTTTAATTTAAATTTTAAACTGGGAATAAGAATCGGTGGCCACAAAGTTCCCCAATGAAAATTCTAGCGAATGATGATCTTAGCCGAACGAGCGTGAGCTCTCCGAGAATAGACTAACAGTTTTCCGAAGATGACATTAATTTCCAACTGCATAATCAGTTTCGAATACCATTACAATCGTTAACTAGTTAGAAACAAGATCATAAAGATAAGCGATCAAGCAACAAGCATTACGAAGGTATGATACGGTGGTTCTAACTTTAGACATTATCTTATCTAAATATGTATGTATTGCTTTTACAGTAGCATTGTATGCTAGTGTCAAGATACTTAACATGACTTGCAAAGAGAAGGTTAAATTATACAGATGCTAGCTGTTGCCAGGAAATTCACTCGCGTGGATTTTTGATGTAAAAAAAAGATAGCCTAGATGTCCTCAGGATATAATTTATCTCCTTGCCATTATGATCCGATCAGCCGTTTAGTCGTGAAAAGGTAACAAACAAACAGAGTTACTTTCGAATTTAGAATATTAGTAGATAAGGATTTTGGGAAATATTTCGTGGCCTAACAGACAGTTAGCTACCTAATTTTATGGCTGTTGTCAGCACATGATGGCTTTCTGATATTATCTGGCAAACAAACCATACGACGTTTAAATACCTTTTAGCATTTTTAGACACATATGCTCTTCTATACAATGGGATAGCCTCATTCGTTTTCTGTCACTTTTATTGTGTAAGCGCATTTTCTTTTTAATAGAATGAGTAAACTGAATTGTGATAGAGGCTAGAGGGTATTTCATACTCATTGGGACAACAGCACCACTTTACTTAAATACTAAATATATATATATATCAATAATATCGCAAGATAAAATGTTTTGCATCCCTGTCTAAGAAGTTAACTCTCGTATAATCCGTAAGATACGTTTACAAAGCATATAATTTCATTGCGGCCACACATACATATAAAGGGTGTAAAAAGACCCTTAACGAAGCCGAAAGTCCTTTGTTCTCCCCGTCATTGCAATATTTTTGTTGTTCTAGACCATACCTGGGAACCTTCTAGTTATGGAGATATTGGGCGTGAAAGTTCCAACTTTTTCACAAGTTTTTTTTTTTTAATACATTGTTGTAATGTAAGTAGTCTGACAGCCAGACTTACCAAGGGGTATCGTATTACCCAGTACTAACTGGGTTGTGGAGGTCAGATAGGCAGTCACTCCATGTAAAATACTCCTTTGTTGCCCTAGTTACTACCAAACTTACCACCAGTTGAAATACCGTTAATTTTGATTACCCTTCCTACTAATCCAGTATTAGGTTGTTAGAAGGGAAAAAATAAATAGCCCGTGTTACTACTGTAAGTACTTAAACAAAAAAAAAACAAATTTTATTTCTAAACAATTTTTTTATTTTTTTATAACATGAACATAAAACAATTGACTTCTAAAATGAAAAAAAGGAAAAGCAGCGCAATTTCTCGTAACCAACTGAGATTTCTTCATTTAACAACTGCATTTGAATTTGTCGGATATTGTCGTTGTCAAATGCAGTTGTTAAATGAAAAAATCTCAGTTGGTTACGAGAAATTGCGCTGCTTTTCCTTTTTTTCATTTTAGAAGTCAATTGTTTAATTTTTTCAAAATTTCAATACCTACCTATTGAAATTTTGTAAGGGAGGACAGCTGAATATATTTGCGCGATTATGATGATGGCCTCATTCAGAAAGTTGTTCAGTTTGATGTTCCTTATAACTTCATCTCTTTTTGTGCCCTATTGATGGCAATAGGCTGGCCCCCTATTACATGGGACTTAAACATAACTGGCGAAATGTAGGTGTACCTACTATTTCATTAGGTACACCTCTGCCTAACCCTCGGGGATTACAGGCGTGATGCTATGTTATGTATAAATCATAATTATACGGAAACAGATCCACTTATGGCTCCAGCCTCGTTTAAAAAATGCCTACAAGACAAAATAAATGTAAAATTACGAAGATGTGATAATTACTTACTACCCTACCTGACTCTGCCCACACAAGCAATACCATATTATTTTAATAATACACCGCCAACCACTTATCGGGTACTTATCGGGGAGGAAATAAGCATAATAGTATACTCCTCCATCTTAACTGTACCATCACTTACAGTTAATAAACATGTTTATTTTTTAATAACTAAGGTTGGTTTTCAATTTACCTGAAGGCCAAAACAAAGAGACTATCTTTAAGCATTTCGAGTGAGTCGGTTTCTTCTAGGCAAGCGTGCTCCACCCTAGGCCGCGTCATCGCTTCACATCGGGCGAGTTGCGGCCAAACGCAAGCCTATTTAGATGGAAAATCAGTTACTATAATGGGAAAATCAGTGTTGGGTTGACATAAGCTATCGAAAAGTTTATGTCAATCTTGTTGAAACTATAAATCTTTACTTAGTATAAAACAAACTCGCTCCCAATGTTTGTACGCTTAGATCTTTTAAACTACGCAACGGATTTTAATGCAGTTTTCAGCAATAGATAGAGTGATTCAAGAAGAAGGTTTATATGTAAATTGGACCCGTGCAAAGCCGGGGCGGGTTGCTAGAAAAATATAAACCGTTTTGAAACAGATTGACAGTTTTGTAGGCAGCAAAACGTCAACTCACTACGAAAGGAAAATATCTGCATGATAAATATTAGCTGTTCAGGTCTGTGTGGAGCCCCCGGCAAAATCATAGGAAAAACATTACTCGCTTTGATGGCATCTAATGCTCTTACACACTACATGGAAATTCAAAACGTGACTATAATTTTGCTTTCAAATAAACAAAGTTTGAGATGTACTAAATAAACCTGAACTTTTTTTATAATATAATAATATTAGCTCCCTTTCAGATAGTCCTGAATATAAAAAAAAATAATTTAAATTGATAATGAAGGAATGTCTAGTGTTAGAGTGTCAAATGTAAGATTTATACCCTTATTTTGATTACATAATTACAGCTAAATACATGTTTTTACCCGTAATCAGCGAAATTCAATTATTACTGAAACTTTGTCCATCTATTGTGTCTATGAAGCAGGTAAAAAGTACCTACTGCCGTGGTGCAATTACCAATCTTTTGCCGCTTGAATTGCATTATGTCAGGGCCGCTGTTGGTAAACATTTTGTTGAAATTTTTATTATTTACACACGAGTATTTTAAATTCTGATAGAATATTGTTGTTAAAGATAATATTTTATTTTTCATAAATGTTTTAAAAAAATCTTGTAGAATTTATAACTACGTAAATTACGAGAACATTGTGTTAGGTATTTTAATTTAATTTGAAGTTTGCATTTTGAATGAAGTCACCAAATATGTGAAACCTTTTTATTTGTAAGACCATAACGTATCATATTTCATGCAAATAAAGAATCTTGAATTGAAAAAAAAACAAAATGGCGGCGTAAGTTCCGATAATGGAAAGGCGCGGAAAGATTCATGTGTATCCTTGAAACCACATAAACTACTTTTGCTATAATTGCATCCACAGAAAATAATATTAATAAAAATCAATTCCCACTTCAACAATACTGTGTACCAACCCTTACATAAAATAGCAGTCACCGAACGCTTATTTCAATGTCCCTGCATCTCTGTAACTCATAGTAATTGAATTGTCTCGGATCCCTCGCTCTCTGTATTTATGTAGCTCATAATTTATGAGTGGCCAGTCATATTCCAGTATTTAATCGTAGCTCACTCGTGGACAGATGTCAATGGAAGGATTTGATGTAAATTGTTGGGATGTTGGCAGTATTGAGGATGGGACCAAAGTTGTGTGAGACTGTGTGTACGTAAATTGGTTGGTGTATAGTGTACGGTAATTTGTTTAGGATAAACTTATATAAGAAGATGTAGAATGTTACTTAGAAACTATGACTGGTTAGTCATATTCCAGTATTTAATCGTAGCTACATCGTGGATAGATGTCAATGCTATATTAGAAGTCAAGTTGTTGGAATGTTGGCCGCATTGAGGGTGAGATCTAAGTTGTGTGAGATTGTGGGTATGTAAATTGGGTAAAATGTGTCGCCTTGATAAAGATATTTTATGGATTAGAAGTTAAATCAAAACTTTATTTTATTATGTTATCCTTTTCACATAACATCGCCCTTATCTACGAAGGGCTTGGCAGTGTACTATACAACCTATAACCCTGCCCCATCAAGGAACTATTCGCTTAGCATTTGTACTTGTAATCACTAGACTAATAAAGGTAGTTAGTTAGAATAGAATAGAATAATTATTGTAATTGTTGTGTGTTGTTGTTTGTTGTTGTTGTTGTTGTTTGTTGTTGTTGTTGTTGTTTGTTGTTGTTATTGTTGTATTTGTTTTTTGTTTATTTTTATTTTTTATTTTATTTTTTTGTTATTTTGGTCACAATTATCAATATCATACAATCACAAAGAACTGGCCAAATGTTTTGTTAGTCGGATTCGCGCATGACGGGTTCCTAACCATCTTAATATTCGAGCCTCGGCAGGTAAGCGATAATTAAACAAATTGATTGCGCTAATCATGTTCAGGCAACCGGCTGAGATGGTAATGTTGGAAACTAACATACTCAGCATACGCTATGTGATGCATATTGCTACTGTACTAAATACCTAAAATTAATTATTTCTTTTAAGCATCAATTAACCCATCCCGTCGCAATTTACTGCTGGTCAAGTGGGCTTTCTTTGCCAATAAATCTCTAAATGTGGTTTAGGGAAAATCTTTCTTAAAACAAAACAGATATTGAATCTACAATATACAACATTATTTTTAGTACATGCGAAACCTGAATATAGTTTGTTCAGAATAAGTAACTGAATCGATTCCATGATTTTTTAAACCATGTTATATTTTTTCCCAAACATATTAAAAAAAGTTAAAAGTTGGATACCGAGCGACTTTGAGTACCTATCCCAATAATTTAGGTACCTACTGCCAAATTATTATTATTAATGAGCTCAAGACGACGCTGGAGGCGCGCGCTGCGTGGTGACCACGTTTTTTTGCGGACAACTAGGTAACAGAACAAGCTTATAACTTTGTGATTTTTCATGATACAGTTTTGAAATTTTGTACATAGATTCTTTACATAAAAATACTAGACACGTGTATCAGGTTTCGCATATACTAAAACTAATGTTGTATAACATCTGTTACCCAGCTCTTCTATAATACATGATTCCATTGACTCCTGCACCGATGATTGAAACAAAGGCAATTTTATTGGCTATCCCGCGTTTATTATAGGTACCGTGGGCACGGGAAGTGGCTTTACAACGGAAAATGAATTACAGACCGAACATAATCGATTTAATTCGATAAAAGATAAATTATTTTAATGGAAATTTGCGTTCATTATTAATAGATTCTTCAAACTGTATGCACTTTAATTCAGTGAATACGTATTAATATTGATATTAACGATACAAATTAATCATTTTTTTCACAAAGGTAGTAAGCTAACAGTTTTTGAGAGAAATCATATATGACCGAATTAATAATAATGTGTATTGAATAGAAATAGATTGACACATTCATACATGATTACACAAACACCCAATCTAAATTTATGCAGCCATTTTTACGTAACGTAAGCTAAACATACAATATGCAACATCTCATAAATCAACGCTTAACAATTTTCTGATAGGCACAAAAAATATAAGCGTAAAACTAACATAGCACGCTATGTAGACGAGGAGATGGCCACATTATATAATGATAGACTATGTAAAGTGATCAACCTGAGTAATTTAATGACAGAGAGCAAGGAAATCCAGAAGTTCAATACAATACGCGCTGATGAACGCAAGTATGTGTAGTTATGTTGCCTTTTTTCGGATTTCTCTCACTGTTCAGCACAGTTCCATTAAAAATAGTGCATTCATTTTGGTCCTATTTCTTTATTTTTAACATTACAATTAAAAGTTTATAACGTCGATTTATTCGATCTTAAAAGGTAAGATAAGTTCTTTCATTCAATAATGAAGAACTTATCTTACCTTTTTAAATCGAATAGACATTATAAGATTCTGTTCAATCATAAACCTATGAACTTCAGTTCATAATATAATATTTTCAGTAGTTATACTATGTACCTGAAAACTCTAGAACGCTTATAAATACAAGGTCAAATTAAATTAGCGAGTGTAACTCTGGTATAGGTATCGTATCGATATCATGTCCGTGGAGTATCGCTAGCTAACTTAATTTAACCTACTATATCGAGCCTACCGAATGGTGTCTGACTCGAATTTATACACAAGTGAGCCTTCTGCATATAATTGTGCAATGATTGGCCTATGTTTAGTAATAACATTGCGTGTTGGCCTCGCCTCTAATGAAGACTTTGGAAACACAGCTGGTAAAAAAAGAATTTAAATAATGAAAATGTACTGTCTACCCCTACCTTCACGGCCGATTTTGTTTTAAAACAAATGAGAGAATACGAAGTTTTACTTATTATGCGAAGTTTTGTACCTCGTGTTTTGCAGATGACTGTGTCTAGCAATTTTGAGAATTGTATTTTTAGTGGAACCAATGATGTGGATGTCAGGTTAGTAGGATTTTAAACAATTTAATAAACAGCGAGATTAAAAAAATATGACTAGATCAAGAGCATACTTTTATGGCTATGAAAGTCTGAGCCCGTTATCTTTTGTCTGGCTGTTTACCAACTATGTTGGGGTCCTCTATCAGTTTAATTGGATGTATGAAAATCGAGCTAGTGTAAATCTGGGTCCAATGGTAGAATTAATCTGAATTGAATGCTGGAACAGTTTTCACTTTTCAGTATCAGAAGAGCTTTTCTGTGCTTTTTCTTGCACTGCTGGGCCAAATACAGGCCGAAAAGCTAAGATTTTTTTTCCCAATTCAATATATATTGAATAAGAAAATTTCTTAGCTTTTTTCTTTTCTTTTTTTTATGGATTGGTAAAATTTGACAATGTGGAACGAAATACTTTTAATTTTATTCGGATTTATTAACAGATTGTAGGCACTTTTTCAAAGCAGACTTCTATGATATTTCAATACGTTAGTATAGTAGAAAGAAAAAAGCTAAGAAATTTTCTTATCCAGTACATATTGTATTGTATATAAGAAAATTTCTTAGCTTTTTTCTTTTATTTTTTTATTGATTGTTAAAAATTGACGATGTGGAACGAAATACTTTTATTTTATTCAGATTTATTAACAGATCATACGCATTTTTTCAAAGCAGACTTCTATGATATTTCAATACGTTGGTATAATGGAGGTTAGAAATCATTCGTGCAGAAAATTACATCGCATTAACCACCAGAACTGCAGCCATTGGCCAGAAATACTGTTTTTAGTCCTCGTTTATTATGTGCATCTTTTTATATTATATTTATGTACATATGCCAATGCCTTATTATTCTGATCGCAGCAACAGTTAACAATTAGCTACTCCTACATGGCCGAGAAATTATTCCTAAGATTATTAGCACCTGGTTTTTATTTATTTTCTAATCCAAGGCATATTCATAAAAAGTCAGCTCTGTTGTAAGTTGAGCTTATAAAAATTGAATAAAAAGTGCTTATGAGTAGTTTGTGTGAAAAAATGGCTGATTGCTCATTTGTTATATAATTATATGTACGAGTATGTAATGTACAGTACAGGATACATTTATGTTTAAGATATTTGTTTCTTGCAGTCATATAGGTTTGCCCGCAATTTCATTATCTTGAATGTGGTGAAAACTATATTGTGAACTAGGCTAGTTTAGGTACAAACAGTGAATATAGTGAGTGTGGTAAAGGTAAATTAATTAATAATCTTCATAAACTTTGGCAAAAACCGGCCAATGCGAGTCGGACTCGTGTATGAAGTGTTCCGTAATGCCCCTTTAATTTATTTTTGTTATAACGGCAACAGAAATACACGTTCTAGAAAATTTCAACTGTCTACCTAATACTGGACCATGAGCTACAGCCCGCTGACAGACAGACGGACGGACAGCGGAGGCTTAGTTATAGGGGCCCGTTGGTTACCCTTCGGTTACGGAACCCTAAAAGGCGTAACAATTATATATATAGTTGTTGTCAGAATTTAAAGACCTAAGTACAACAAAAGACACAAGAACAAGAAACCACATGAAACAAAAAACAAGAAATCAAGAAAAGAAAGAAAAAAGAAGAAAAAAAGAAAAAAAAAATCAAACAAAAAAAAACAATCAATCAATCTTTATTTTAGCAAAGTTACACCAAGATAAGCAAACAAAGTAATTCTTTAAATAAAAATGCTCGGCATTCAGTCACCAATGCTTTAAAATCAGTATGTATCACCAACGGTCAGGCGACAAGGCAGTAAAAATACCCGACACAGTAGCAGCAGTATAGCAGGAATCTCGATTTAATAACTAGAGATGTTTTTATATCATATTTGAAAAATATGGAGTTAGCCAACTACAACGTTGTAACAAGCTGTGTTCAGCATTTGGTGAGCGAAGGTGGTCGTTGATAAAATAGTGTGAATAGTGTTTATTGCTGTGGGTTAAGAGAGTTATGAAGAACCTTAAGCACCTAGTAATGGATGGAGATGATATGCTCTGAGTTTCCTTGCGTGATCAAATCTGAAATGAGGACATCCGCAAGAAAACCAAGGTTACCGACGTAGCCCGAAGAAGTGCCAAACTTAAGTGGCAGTGGGCAGGGCACATTGCTCGCAGAACGGATGACCGATGGGGCCGAAAAGTTCTGGAGTGGCGACCGCGAACCGGAAGACGTTGCGTTGGAAGGCCTCGCACTAGGTGGACCGATGACCTGGTGAAGGTTGCAGGGATCCGCTGGATCTCGTTACACGGATGTGCGGGGTAGGATGGTGGAGGACTGGGCTCTGGAGACAGGCCTGGTCGTCCTAAATCGGGGTTCTGTCCCCACGTGCGTGCGGATGCGGGGCGAGTCGGTGGTGGACATATCGTTCGCTAGCCCCGCTCTGTCGCCGCGTGTCGTTGACTGGCGCGTCATGGAGGGGGTGGAGACCTATTCCGACCACCGGTACATCCGGTTCGACGTCTCCACCCAGACCTCAAGCGCGCCGGTCCTACAGGCCCCGAGTGGTCCGCGATGGGCGCTGAAGCAGCTGGACCGGGAGCTCCTCCTGGAAGCCTCGATCGTGCAGGCCTGGGTGTCATCACCGGCCAGGCCTGCCGACATCAACAACGAGGCGGGTTGGTTCCAGGAGGCCATGTCCGAGATTTGCGACGTGGCAATGCCCCGAGTTCGGCCAGGAAGCGCCCGACGTCAGGTGTACTGGTGGTCGCGGGAGCTGACGTCTCTACGTGAGGCGTGCGTTGCCGCGCGGCACCGGTACGCCAGGCATCGCAGGCTCCGCATCCGCCCTCCGGATGCGGCAGCCATTGAGGCGGAGCTTTACGAGGGGTACAGAGCGGCAAAGACCGCCCTCCAAGAGGCTGTCCGGCGGGCCAAGAACCTGGCCCGCGAGGAGATGCTGGAGTCTCTGAACGGAGATCCGTGGGGGCGCCCTTACAAGATGGTGCGGGACAAACTCCGCACCCGGGCCCCCCCGCTGACGCAGAGTCTCCGGCCTGAGCTCGTGGAGGACGTGGTGAGCGCTCTGTTCCCTTCGCGAGGGAGGCATCCTCCCCCGCCTATGGCTCCGCCGCCGCTTGCGGTGCCGGAAGCGGACCACACCGATGACGACGTTCCGGAGGTGACTGGGGTAGACCTGAGAGTGGCGGTACGCAGGCTGAAGGCCAGAAATACCGCCCCGGGACCCGATGGCTTGCCTGGCAAAGCCTGGGTCCTGGCCTGTGAGGCTCTCGGGCCCCGACTGGAAGGGCTCCTAAGCGCATGCTTGGAGAGAGGCCAGTTCCCGCTTCGTTGGAAGACGGGGAAGCTGGTCCTCATCCGGAAGCCAGGGCGCCCTGCGGACTCTCCGTCCGCATACCGGCCCATCGTGTTGCTCGACGAGGTGGGCAAGCTCTTTGAAAGAGTTATTGCTAACCGCCTCGCCGGGCACCTCGCGGGAATGGGGCCGGATCTTGCGGAACACCAGTTTGGTTTCCGCAAGGGGCGCTCGACGGTGGACGCCATCATGCGCGTGAGAGCCCTCACGACGGGGGACGCGGTTTCCCGGGGCGGGGTCGTCTTGGCGGTGTCTCTTGACATCGCCAACGCCTTCAACTCCATGCCCTGGAGCTGCATTGGGGAAGCACTCCGGTATCACCGGGTGCCAACCTACCTTCGTCGTGTGGTCGGGGATTATCTGACGGATAGGGCCGTCACGTACCCCGGTCGGAGCGGAGAATGGAACCGGCGAGAGATGTCGTGCGGTGTTCCACAGGGATCGGTTCTGGGGCCGGCCTTGTGGAACATCGGTTACGACTGGGTGCTGCGCGCCGACCTCCCTAGCGGCGTCAGCGTGGTCTGCTACGCTGACGACACGCTGGTACTGGCACAAGGGAGGTCACACGAGGCGGCGGCCGAAAACATGACACGCGGGGTTGCGATAGTCGTGGAGAGGATCCGGCAATTGGGTCTCGAGGTGGCATTGCACAAGTCCGAGGCCATGTGTTTTCATGGGCCTCGGAATGCGCCACCGTCGGGATCCCTACTGACGGCAGGAGGGGTTTCCATCGGCGTCGGGTCGACGCTGAAGTACCTGGGACTCGTCCTTGACAGCCGGTGGAACTTCGTGGAGCATTTCCGACGTTTGGCCCCCAAACTGGAACGGACCGGGGCTGCCTTCAAGCGGCTCCTGCCCAACCTGGGGGGTCCAAACGCCTCCTGCCGGAGGCTCTACGCGGGGGTCGTGCGGTCCATGGCCCTTTACGGGGCCCCAGTGTGGGCGCGTTCTCTGAGGCGGCAAGCCGCCCGCTACTTGAACGCGCCCCAAAAGGGGATAGCCCTAAGGCTAGTCCGGGGGTACCGCACGATCTCCGGTGAGGCGGCGAGCCTCCTTGCCGGATTGCCGCCATGGGATCTGGAGGCGATAGTCCTCGCGCGCCTTGACGAATGGCGCGCGGAAGCACTACGTCGGGGGGAAACTCCGCTGCCGCGGCAAATCGCCGCTCAGCGGACAGACCTCCGGAGCGATCTCATGGTGACATGGAGAGAGCGACTGTCGCAACCCCGTGCAGGGCACGCCACCATAGTGGCGATAAGTCCCCTCTTTGAGGAGTGGCTAGAGAGGCGCCACGGCGCCCTCACCTTCCGCCTGACGCAGGTCCTCACCGGACACGGTTGTTTCGGGAGGTTCCTGCACCGAATCGGGCGGGTGGAAACGCCCGGGTGTTTCCATTGTGAGGATCGTCCGGAGGACACGGTGCAGCACACTGTGGAGGTCTGCCCCGCTTGGGTGGAGCAGCGCCGTGTCCTCGTAGTGGCGATCGGCGGCGGCGACCTCTCGCGCCCGGCCCTGGTTCAAGCCATGGTCCGGAGCGAGAGGGAATGGGAAGCCGTCACCTCCTTCTGCGAAGCAGTCATGCTGGTGAAGGAGGTGGCGGAACGTGAGAGGGAAAGAGCCTCACGTCCCAGCCGCCGCGGGAGACGCCCTGGGCGTCGGGGGTCACGTGGTGGCCCCCGGCCACCGTAGGCGCGGGCCTGTGGATGGCGAGTTATGGGCTAGCTCGCCGTCCAGCCGTCTTATGATGACAGGCCGTGTCGACGGCGCGTTCGTGTTCCACGCGCGCCTCAAAGAGATGTCAGCAACCACGTAGGGGTCCGCACGGGCCGATGCCTGCCAGGGCTGCGGGACTGTTCGAAAGAGATACCGCGGCCCTGGAACACAAAGGGCAAAGAAGGAACATGGATGGGTTTTAGTCAGTACAAGTCTGACACTCCCTCCCGCTCTGCCCAGAGCGGGGGGGGTCATTTGATGATTTCCCATCCCAAAAAAAAAAAAAAAAAAAAAAAAAAAAAAAAAAAAAAAAAAAAAAAAAAAAAAAAAAAAAAAAAAAAAAGGGATCCGCTGGATGCGAGTCGCACGGGACCGGTCAATGTGGCGACGCTTGGGGGAGGCCTATATCCAGCAGTGGACGTCTTTTGGCTGAAATGATGATGATGATGATAATGATGAAGCACCTAGTCGTTATCGCTTCGCTAGTCGTAACTAAACTCTGATTAGAGGTTTTCAACATTATGAGCTGCATTGACTGGCTATAAAAGAAAGTGTATGTATAAAAATTCTCTACGACACTCAAATGACAAGATGATTAAGTGATGATACGTTTTGACGTACCTTTCCTTTTAAACCGACTTCTAAAAAAGGAGGAGGAGGTTATGTATTCCACCAGCATCTATTTTCTTCTTGAAATCATTTACTGCTGCCCAACAGCTTAGCAAAAAATCCAATATCTATAATTCAAAGTGAACCTTACACACGATCCAATTTACTCAATCTAACAACTTGCAAAGAAAAACCACGTTTTCCTCACTATCCATTTAAAACGTAACTACAACTTTAAGAAAAAATAGGCCTTATTAGAAGGTATTTTAATAAAGACTTTTCAGACTATAGTGCTACCAATTAGATACAAAAAATCACAGTGTGTCTTCTACTTTATGTTGGGTTTAACTCGACTTTATGAGGCGGGTAAACTGGAATGCGCAGTTTACGCGTCCATTGCGCACTTTATTTGAAATGTACGGGTTATTTCTTGCGTGGAATGGTAATGGACGGTGCGCGGAAATGAAATCATTTGGATGCCACCGGTGTGCGAGATTGTATAGGTGTAAAGGTGTTTTTTTACGATTATAAAGTTGGGTTGTAAAATTTTATTGACTACTTATAGCAATCTTTTCGTGAATTCAAATCTTGGCCGATCTTTTTCTTATTGGGCAATTGGCAAATATTTACAATGCCTGATGATATGCTACAAAAACTATTATAACTATTATTACTTAGCCTAAGGACTATAATATTACCAAGGGAAAGAAAAAGCCTACTAGGGAGGTGGACAAAGTAGGCAGATAGACTGATAGAAAACTCGGAAGGCATTAAGTCCGCCTTTGTACAGTGTTTTTTTACATGTGCATAAAATTTAATAAGTAAAATAATATTGAGCAACTATGTCATTGACCGAAAACTACCGGAAAATGAGTGTCCCTGAGAACTACAATCAGAGTACTATACCAATAACACTGTCACTGGCCCGCTCCCCGACATCGTCAACATCATATTTATCAAGGTGTTATTAGGAGGACTGCTTGCTTAATACTTATATTCGTATAATCCTTTAGTATCCCAACATGACAAATAGTAAAAAGCTTTACAATGTAAAAATAAAATTGTTAGCCTTGACCAGAAATAACCAACCAAATTGAGCTTACGCCACGGAACTTTCCAAAAAAAGTTGTCATCACCGTTACCCCACCCAGCCGCCAGATGGCGCCGCACGTAACCAAACAAAGCGCGCCACATTTCCCGTGGGAATAGCTATTTACCACCGTAAGCCCTCGTAGGAACTTCATTAATCTGTCGCATTGCTGTGACCAATCCTGACAACGCGTATAAGGACAGGGACACATTAGAGAATGTGGAGCATGCCTTACGACATAATCAGATGTTAGACACCCTTTTATAGATATCGTTATAACGATTTGACGCCTTTTAATTGTGTAGTGACAGTATCGGGGCTGAGAAGTAACATGGATTGCTGGACTATTATCCAGTTTAAATGAGTGCTTGACAATTATTTAACTTATGCAGTTTGATAAAAATCTTTTTACTGCAGCAATGTGTACAAGGAGTCAGATTTTTATGCAAATTAAAGATGATATCTTTAGATTATATATCTTTCGCGTAGAAGATGCTTCATCATACCAACAAAAGTTGATAAAATCGCCAATAGCGATTAGATTTAGTTTTCTAAGATGAAAATAAAAGAATTTGTGGCAGCATTAGGAATAAGTTAGAGTCAAACCATTTATTTCAATTTGATAATAATTTTTAAATTTTACAATTTAACAAGGTTCATTCTACATTCGCAAAGGTAGCTTCTTATGTAGAACTTTAAAAGTTAAGAGATGGTTAAAGCCATCACTTTAAAGATAGATTATGGCATGACGTAACCTAAATGTGTTATTTTTTCTATTTGTATGTACTTGACTTAAAAAATGCAATTGAGAGCGTAACAGTGATTTACTACAAAGAAAATTACAACAACAGCAATCGATTTCAATTCGCCATAGTTCGCTGCTGAACTTGTATAATGGTCAAATAATTGGACTTTCACATACTTCATTATTTTGTGTAAGTTAATTTTGATATACAATACTGTGCGTGAAAATCAATTAAATCGGTTGTATGGGAAAAAAATATGGGGTGAACCGATGTGGTCATACAATTACCCGAGAATTCATTGTTTTTGGGCTCGCTTGAAACATTCGGATTTCCAGTTACGTTGCTTTTCACTAAATAACTAAATTGCATTACCTACCGAGGTAATACAATTTTGAATAAGAAGTTTTTTTTAATGAACATGATGTTGACTGATCTTGTTGTTTGTTAACATGCGCTTATACGCTCATGTTAACTTACTTACTTTTTAAAGGAATAAATATTTACCAACAGGGCCTACCACCGCCTCAGCCACCGCCACCAATTCAGTTTGAGAAATTCTAAAGCCCTGTATAACTCCATCTCCAAAGACAACGTTCGCTATCTATCTCTTTGTTGAGGTTATAGCCCAATCAATATTTTTTTTTCGTAAAACAAAACTGAATGACCGACTGATTTAAATGGACACCACCTGGGTGTTCCATCTTGTTTTACACAATCAATTAAAAAACCCTTGTTTCACACTTCTTTTTCCTCCTGTGGTTAGCCACATAATATGTAACAAGGGGTTTTTGCCTTATTATATTATGTTTTATGACTAACCTGGTGTCAGAGTTTTTATGCCGCCCATAATAAATATCTCTCAGGCACGCTGGTTTCCTCACGATGTTTTCCTTCACCGAAGCAAGTGATAATTATACAATACACACATTAATCCGAAAAATCATACTTAATACTCAGGTGACATAACCTAAAAAAAAAAAAAAAAAAAAAGATGACGTAAGTTAAGTATACGCAGAATGCTGTACCTACACTGTCAGAACAAACCACAAGTCATGGAAGTATTCGTTCAATCAAACGCTCGTTTATTTGTGAAGCCACGAGCCAGGTCTCAGAAGCAAGCTCATTACAGATCAGATTGGATTGGAATCAAATTAGATGCTTGTCAATGTTTAGTGTGTTAAACTTAACTGTCTGATGGTGTTAAATGGGTGTTCTTGCTGTTTTTTTGCCCAGCAATGTGTTTCTGGAATGGAATAAATCCATCAAGAATTTCTTAGCAGTAGCCCTCAGTCAGGATTTGTGCCCGGTTAATGGCTATAGGCTCGCCTATAACATCGGACTTTGGGGAAGCAGCCTTACTGCAGCTGTGGTGATGTTATGTGTATTTAAGGCCTCAAATAGTGTACATTTTCAACATCTACCAAATAAATATAATTGTCAGATTTTTTTAATCATGGTGTTAAGCTTTCAGCGCAAATTTTTATTATATACTATTGTGTATCGGATTTGCATCCTTAAGTTCACGTCTAAGACGCTTATTTTTAAATAAACATTTTTTATTTAGGAGGTAATTCTTTGAAAAATATCTCCTAAACTTACATTTTCTCTAGATCATGTAAGTATGTAATGTAGCTACTATTGTTATACCTAAATAAATGCCTACATACACCATGTTACAGGCAAACAAACCTCACGTAGGAACAAACCAGTATCGTACAGCCTACAACAATGTATTGAACTTATAATTGAACCAATAAAGAACAATTTGACACGTCCAAGTGGAAATTAATTCAGTTACCGAAGCTCTAAACCGGTTCGAACCGAAATCGGTTTTGCGGTGTTTGATTTTGTTAAACATTGAGCTGGTTTTGGTTACCAAGATAAGGAGAGTCCACCACCACTGGAAAGTAAGAAAGAACATACATTATTATTTACACCAGAAACGGGATATTTACCATGGTTACTGTTTACTTTGAGTTCCCGATATTTCGGCGCTGTTGCAAGCACCAAAAAGCAGCGCCGAAAAATCGGGAACTCAAAGTAAACAGTAAACATGGTAAATATCCCGTTTCTGGTGTAAATAATAATGTTAGTGACCATGATAGTTTAA
The DNA here is from genome assembly GCA_905163415.1 of Noctua fimbriata. NCBI lineage: Eukaryota > Metazoa > Arthropoda > Insecta > Lepidoptera > Noctuidae > Noctua > Noctua fimbriata. Next base: position 3,594,227 of record LR990926.1, on the reverse strand, counting down.
AATCTTATATTTAGAATACACATTTATTTACGCCAAACATGACGCTACGTACTATTTGATTAACTTGAAAGTCGATGACCCTCAGATAAACTGTTCAGCTTTACAGGGTGCTCGATATAATTAGAAAAAAAAAACCAGTCAAGTGCGAGTCGCACTCGCACATAAAGGGTTCCGTACCATCGCAGTAGGGGAGCCCCCTTTAATTTTTTTAAATTATTTTTTGCACCAGAAATTAAAAAAAAAATACACATTTTAACTGTCTACCTATTACGGATCATGAGATAAAAACCCATGACATTGTTAACAATATCGAATTGAAATAGAGAAATAATATTTTATGAATTTCACGCGGGCGAAGGTCTATAATATATTAATCATTTGACGGATTGGCTTGGCAACAGATTTTATACTAACATACCATTACTTTTCTTCCAAACGATCATCCCGATTATTGCGGTACTTCTCTCAAAATTACAAGAATCTCGGACAACCACTCAGCTGACACAATCTAAAGGCACAAGTGCAGCCATTTAGCGTGATGTAATAAAACGGTAATTCCACTTGTATATCTTTTTTTAAGGACCGACAACTGGTTTTAAGAGGGCCGTTGCCGTCATTCAGTGCAGTGGCAGTGCAGTTATTGTTTATTTTTTAAGAGTAAAATTTATTTTAAGACTAAAAGTGATGAACATTTAAATGCTTTAAAGTAATCAGTCGCGAGTTCTGGTTTCTTAAGGAAAAATACACTCAAAGAACTGGAAATCTTAATGATAAATGGTAAAAATATATACTACCTACCTTTTATACTACCTACACTACTTAGTTAAGAAACATCGAAAAATACTGAGAGGAAAAGGTCCATGGAATGACATCATTATGATCATACCTATACCGGGTGTAAATGAACCCTTCACGAAGCCGTCAACCAAGCATTCTCTACGTCAAAATTATGGCTGGGAAACGACTTTTTTTTGGGCTGAAAAATCATGTTTTACAGTGGGCTCAATGTAACGCACTCAAAACATTGTGCCAATGGATGAATTAAATAGCAAATGAGTCAGAGAGGTATTAGTGTTCCAGAGAGAAACAAAAAATAGCAACAACATCATAAAGTTTCTATGTAACTTTGGAAGCTGTCTGTGCCTACTGTACAAAAAACAGTTGAAATTGATGGTTGACGAAACGGGACTCAATGTATGAAGATTAAAAGAGATACGAAAGGTCACTTTTTTCGCTTGTTTTGCACGTGTTTTGTTTAGTTGGCGAATCGCGAAAGTTATAAAACGGGACGTAGCCGTTGTTTCGTCTAAATACAAGTCACAAACAGCCTTTTCCTATCAATTTACCCTGTTGGTGCAACACTATCTGACCCCAGAAAGGCAGAGCGGCAATAACCGGAGGATATCTTCAGAATTCATGGCCAATAACAGCAATTTATTATATAGTATATTAGTACTGCTGTAGTATATTGGTACTGTTTGACCCTGGTATGATTACCTGTTTTGTACGGAACCGCTATCTACTAAACAATAAAATTTAAATACAGCACAAAGTACTTTAAAGGTACTCTCACATAAAACTGGAACATATCGCCCCATTTATATTTGAAGCGTTTTGTAATATGAATTACGTTAAAATTCTTAAAATGGACACAGACGCAGTTAATATTATGAATTGTGAGTTTGTGACCATTTTACGAATTGTAATGTTATTTACATTACAATTCAAATCGAGAAAAACCAGCTAGGAATAGATTGAGATTTAAATGTATTTTTACAGAAGTCTCTTTACGTGGGATCAGCTTTTTGTTATTTTACGAAGCTGTATTAAAAGATTCCGAATAACAATAATGAGTTACTGTGTATATTTACTAAAATTTGACACATGAGTCATGTTTTGTAAGATTGTTGAATAAAGGGTATTTCATTACAGATTTGGGACTACTTATGTGAATTTTAGTTCAAAATAGTACATTTTGATATAAGTGGGGAAACTTTGTTATTGCATTCGAGGCAGAAATAACACCCGAGTCGCAGGCGAGGTTGTTTGGGAGTCGAGAACTGCAGTAACAAATCCCCATGCGTATCAAACGACCTTTTCCAATCCACTTTCGAAGAAATAAAATATTAGAACGGAAATTATTTTTGTCAGGAATTATTATGAAACTATGATTTAATTTCCTTTTTTTCTGCGCTTTGCTTTCGACAGGTTGAAGAAAAAGAAGCAAAGGTATGATGCCGCTAAACAGCCTAATATGAAATGTATATTCTAATTTGAATTTAGAACACAAATAAATGTTAATTGGTTCATAAAAGTAAATATTTTAAATAATCATGTTTATCTATAATATTCTTTTTATGAACACAATTTAAATACCAAAAAAATAATTACGCCGTAAAGACGCACAACTCTGCCGAGATTTAAAAAAAAAAACAATCACCGCCGACTAGTCATTGAATCCATTTGGACTTAGTATAAGTTTAGTTATCTGTGGAAATTTCGATTTCCGCACGTGTGCGGAAAAAGTATTAATCCACGGGTGTGAAATACATTGTATGTAGAACCTAATCGTAGTGCGACAAGAACCAGTTTTCAAGAAAGTGTATTGAAAAATTTATTTAGAAAACATTTCAGCATTTAGCAAAGCGCGTGCTAAGCTAGTGTGAGTTAGCCTTTAAATTCCACTTACCTTTATCTATAGGGACGATACCGTTTCGGAATGTGCTTGCTACTGTTACAGAAAATAATGCATCTGTAGATAGGCAGCTATGTACAAAACCCTTATTGTTTCAGGATAATTTATTAGAACAATCTGTGACCTCTGAGTTTGTTTCGATGTTTCGGAGAGGAAAGGCCGGTCTCATTAAGTTTCAAAACATTTTTAATTCAATAAGATTTTGTTGTATGTATTTAAAAACCGCTTTGCTTTTAAATTCTGACCTAAGCCGTCAGCGTTATAGCTGTAGAAGTTATAAAAAAACAAACCACGTTCCTCAAATTTGACTAGATACTTAAGTCTATGGAACGCCGATTTTAAAATCAAAAATACTCGTTACACATAAAATATAATATTTTCATAATTTTAAGAATTGATTCATATCTATGAGTGATACTGATTGTGCTTGATGCAAACAATTTAAATAAAATGTTTTAGAATAATTGTATTTTCCATTACAAAATCGTTTTTTGTATCGTATTTACGTTACGTTTAAACCGCACGCTCGTTCCTTTTTCGCAAATTATATGTTTCGCATTTTTTGCCACTTTTATTCTTTTCATATAACGATTGCTAGCCACAAAATTAATTAAATTAACTTTAAGGAATCCTTAAAATGCAGTTTGTATTTTAAAACAAAATTGTTGTTGCCTTGTTATGCCAATTATTGCCTGAACCAACACATTGGTAAAAGGTATTTCAATTATCAAAATAATTAGAGCTCTTATTAGAGAAGTATTTGTTTTAATAAAATTCTATTAATGCTAACTAACTGAAACAAGTCAATTAAATTGGAGTTACAGTAATTGGATTTTAGCCACGCTAATGAGAAAGAAATGGGAATATTTCCTTGTTAAATAAAAAAAAATATGAGTTAGAGCAAAAATCATTTTAAATGGCAAACTCGTTCAGTTAATTATTTTAAACAAAAACTATTTAACACTTAATTTAAAAGGGACTTGCCTAATTGAATCGGCATGGTATTTATTTGACACTTAGGAATTCTAAATGCACATTTACACATCCTTGAAGGTATGTAAACAAACATGCATAAGTCTTAATAAACGTTTTTGCCCTTTGCAACCTATCTTGACGTTCTATCAGATCATCACAAACTTAAGCGACAAACTCGAAACATCTTAAATCCCTATTAGTTATTGGTAGATCAAATAAAAAAAAAAACTTATTACTTCTAGAACTAACTCTTCCAAAAGGAGTTCTACTAATCTATGTATCTATAAGTCAATTAACAAACCCATAAATGAAAATACGAAGAAATATAACATGGAAATGTATGAATTTCCTCGAAACAGGATATACATTGAAAAGAATTCGTTAAAATAAATCAATTGAAATGGTTCCTTCTAATTGACCTTTTTTTCTTGTCTATGCTTTGGTCCGCCATCTTAAATAGGCATAGACTAGTTGACGCTACGACTTAATTAGTTGGAAGTGATCTATGCGTTAAGGGCTTTAGGGTTCCGTATGTTACGTACAGTACCTATATGATTTTAATGATTTATTTTGATTTTCCTAACCAATGCGTTGTCAGTTAGCCTTCAAGCTTTCTCACATTTACACAGACGGTTCTTTTCACGATGACATTCGAGTAGGTAGTATACAGATACCATCTCGTTAACATTGCCTTTTTACCTGAAGAATAAAAGTCAAAGCTACTGAGGGTAAAGAAAAACAACAATTCAAAACCTCTTTTGGTTATTATTTGCTTATTATTAAAATCTAACTACCTCATTCCCATGTTCAAACGTTCATAAAAATAGTTACAAATCCATCACAAGGCACTTACTTGTCCAACACAGCTCATTATGTAAATGGCAACCGTAAACAAACTGCATACGGAACACACCATAAACTAACACTCGCACTTGACAACTTTTTTATTTTAGCAAGAGACACAAACTATATACAGCACGTGGCTTTCCTTGCATGCTAATGACGTGTGGCTTATCTTTAGAAAAAAAACTCGTTAATCTATGCTCTGCATGGAAGTTACGTGGTTAATTTACTGATTGAAGACCTCATATTTCAGAATTTTTTCGCCATTGTATGTTATCTTCAAGATCTTACGCCTTGTTGGGATCAGCAGGCGGTGCGATTTTAACATTTTGATGTATCTGTAGCATCTCTGGAACGTGTATGGTTTACAAATCAGTTGTTTGTAAAAAAGGATGGCATGCCTTTCGTTAATGAGCTCCATAACACCCAGTTGTTGTGTTGGCCAAACTGCAATTATAATGGGTGTAAATAAACCCTTAACGAAGCCGACAGGCACTTGTTCTCCCCGTCATTGCGATCATGTTTTTGTTCTGGACCATACCTGGGAACCTTGTAGTCAAGGAGATATTGGAGGTCAAATTTCCGATTTTTCCACAAGTTTTCTTTTTACAATACTAGTTTTTAAGGATAAATTTTAGTTTAAATATCTCCATCACTACTGTACTATTAATTACACCCATAAGTCGTTTCCCACCAATATTTTGTTCGTAAAATTACTGAGTTTGATGTACAGAATGCTTGTCTTGGAGGGAATCTGAAAGTGGCGCTGGAGACTGAAAAGTTGTGTGGTAATCGGTAGTCATGACACGGGCATAATTATAGTGCGGTGAAATGAGAAAAATGTTATTAGAAAAGCTATAAGAAAATTTGTGTAAACTGTTTGAAGGATGATCATTATGGCTAGAAAAGAGGTGACTGCTGACGAGTATTACAGAAGTATGGAAGCTAAAGACATGCAGCACCGACCCCAAATAAACGGGGATCTGTACAATAATTTAATCAAATATTATTCCTTTTTTTCATATAATGGGTGTTAAAACACCCTTAACGAAGCCGAAAGATACTTGTTCTCCCCGTCATTGCGATATTTTTTTGTTCTGGACCATACCTGGAAGTTTCTAGTTACGGAGATATTGGAGTCAATGTACCAACTTTTTCAAAAGATTTTTTTTTAATACAAATTTTTAATGTTATTTACTTTACTTTAAATACCTCCATGAAGCGTTTACTACGTTTTTGCGTTTACAATGCATCCATCAGCACAATGTTTTGATTGCGTTACATTGAGTTCTACAGTAAAACCTGATTTTTCAACCCAAAAAAAAAGTCGTTTCCCAGGAATAATTTTTGCGTAGAGTTACATTTTAATTTACAGAAGTCTTGGTTGAAAGCTTCGTGAAGGGCCCGTTTACACCTTGTATAATTTAAATTCTATACTTAAATGATATTTACAACTCGTAACTTATTTTTTAATCTAAAGCTTTTGATGACACGGAAAAACTATCGGAAGCGTGTAAGCCGCAGGCTATACATGTTTTTTAAAACCCCTTACGTGGCCATTCTATGAAATTCTTTTACTAAGTATTCAGGCCGTAAAAATTACCTTAAACACCCGATTAATATGCAAAACATAGCGTGCAAAACCCGTAACGCCTGTATATTGTTACAAAGATAAATTAACATGTAATAAAAACTAAATTATTCTCCTAACAAAATACCGAAAGTTGTCATAACAAGCTTTTACATGCCAAAGTCAAACAGACATGTTTTTTAAAGTAAAAAAGATAGAATAAACTCGTAAATGAAGAGAAAACAATAATTATATTGGCTTTGGAGTAGACATATACCTACATAATCAAATAATTTTGTCTATACGATGTTGTAGGGAGCCAATTTTGTGTTTTTTTTTATTGTGTTATTCGTTGACAGAACAATGACAAAACCTGCAAAACCCCTTAAAGTCCCTTATTTTTTTTAATATACCTAACAGCTATATTCATTCAAAAAATGTCCTCAAATTAATAAACAATTCCACTTTAAAACACTAAAGTGCACCCCCTCTGCCGTGCCCAATTGCAGCTATTTTCACGTGCATTTCAATAGTACTTCATTATTATTTATCAATGACGACATTTTCCTAATGATCGCAAACATGTTAATTATTTCTGATGTACGCGTATTGCATTCAAGTACAGTTACAGAAAAGTATCGATAGTCGATAGGTAAGTACTTTGGGTACGATTCTTAGATCGATATTAACAAAAACGTTACTTGACCAATGTCTTCTGAGAGAATTTTCTTGGTTTTGGTGTGGAACATGGTTAAGTAATCCTCCCGATTGATGGCTTCATAATTACCGAGGTAAATACGTACATATGTCAAATATCTAAAGCAAATATGATGGAGGGATGATGAGATCTAATATACAGCATGTCTCATTGAGGAAAGATGTGGTCCATCTTACTTACAAATCTATTTTGTATTTCCCTGACGATAAAATTAAACAGTATATTCATAATTGCATGCAATTCTAAAAAATTGGACTAAGCTCTATAACGATCTGCGATCGGAGTAGTTCATCCGACAATGAGAAACATATATCGGTCATAATAATTCGGGAACACGAAGATTACCGAAGTGCGTAACTTTTTTGGTTTAGTTGTACCTTCTACCACTCGTGTAGGCTATTTTAAAGCGGGAACCTGGTGCAACTTTTGAGATTTCGATAATTTTGAAACACACGAATACTGTATCGATACTTTAGGTCCGACACCACATCCCTACCACTATGTATTGGCACCTAATACCGCCCGGCCTTATTAGGCATCTCTGATTTCTAATTAAGTGTTAATATGGCCGTTTAGTAATTTATTTAGATTCTTATAGCTACGATTGAGATGTTAGTATGTGGAGAAGTAGATTTTTATTTAAATAGTGCAAATTGAATGAACTATTTAAATTATGTAGAAAATTTAAGTAGGTTCATATAAACTGTCGAAAATACGATTAAGATGACACATGACGCTACGATTTGATTTTACGCGTCTTTTGGCCATCTCATATTAAGTAGACAACGGTGACAACCGTTGAACCCTAAAATGCTTATCACTATTTTATTTAAAAATGACAATCACTGTCAAAGCAAAAAAAAAACATAAATAGAAATTTCAAAAAACACGAATCTAGTTTATTGTCAAACAGTTATACCGAAAACCATTAGTTCCACACAAAACTATAAAAACGCAAACGAGTCAATAACGCCTAAAACGTGCAAACCTTATTATTTTTATTTATTTATTTCCCGTTAAAATGTCATAAAAACGCACTCAAAGTCCGTCAACTTCAGAATCAGAAAACACTAAAATATTTGATTTATTATATTGATATAAAAATCGCGAATATTAAAAAATCTGTTTTTTTAAACTAAAGCCTAATTCACATGAGAGCAAAAGTAATCTATTTATATTGCAACTAATGGCTGGCACATAAAAAATACAAGGGTATCTGAACAGATTTGTTATCTTGAAGATAATACTGAGAATTGATCGGTAACGATATCATTTGATGGCTTATTTAAACTGCCGTTTGATTGACGTCCAGACGTCGAGAATGCTCCTATTAATAATTATTATTAAACTTCAGTGACACAATCATAATAATAATAATTCAGTAAGATATAGTGGTGGTGGATCGATCAGAGCGGCGCACAATGATTGTTGACATCGTTATGTCAACAATCATCATGAGGGACCGCTGTCCCGCATGATGAGAACCTCGTGAAAGCCGAGAAAGATAAGAAAATCAAGTATCTTGACTTGGCTCGCGAGGTTGTCGACATGTGGGATGTGGACTCAGCGATCATTGTGCCGATAGTCGTATCAGCCCATGGCTTAATTGCCAAGAGCTTCGACCAATACCTGAGGAGGCTCTCGTTAGGCAGCTGGATCAAGGGCTTGATTCAGAAAGCGGTACTTCTGGACACGGCTCGTATTGTTAGGAGGTTCCTCTCTCTGGAGCCCTGACCGCCGGTAGCTTGGACCCTGTTCCCGATACCGGTGGGCTACAATTTTTTTATATTTTTAAATGTTTTTTTATATTTTTTTAAGGAATATTTAAAAAAGTTAAATAATTTGTAAAAGTTTAAATAAAGGAAATAATTCAGTAATACACGTGCACGTATTTCGGGCCCATACGTTATCTAATTGGGGCCCAAAACACGTGTCTGTCAAAATCAAAGCCTGTAAGAATATTAAGAAGACCACAAAAAAAGATTGCAGCTCGAAATTTACGCAAAAAATCCCGTTGGTTAAATATCATCCATCTCGATTCTTGTCTGACCAGATCGATTTTGCAAAAAAAAAGTAATTGAGGACAATGACACGTGCATACTATTGTAGGCCTAGCTTTTTACATATTCACGATAATATTCATGGGGATTTTATTATGCAGAACATCATTCTGAAAATTATGTATTTAATTGTAAACAGTGTAAATAATAAACACTGATCACGCTGAGGTGATGCTCACCAAAAAATAAAGTTATTGCCAAAAAAAATAACCTTTGAAATTAGCGCACTAGGGCTGCGTACCCCCTTAATAATTAAGATGGGTAATATTGGTGAAAAATAATACATGGTCTACGCATTAGTTCGCATAAAGTGTTTTGTGGCTCCATGAAAGCCTGAAATTCGTAAATAATAGTAAATTGATGGGTAAAAGTAGATATATTAATATTAAGACTTTGGAAATCATTAAAGGTGTGTGTGCTAGTGGCATCCATAATTCCATACTAATGCGAAAGTAACTCTGTTTGTTCCTTGTTTTTTTTTTTTCATATTTTTCATATCCTGGGGATGGGCTATATTTTTATTTCTCGCACATAGGTACACATCAAAATTTCAACGTGGACGAAGTCGGGGGCAACAGCTAGTTACCTATAAAATTATGATATACAAACAAAATGAACAAGTTTGAATAACTCAAGAAACATCAATAGAGTCGTGTTAGGACTAAATTAATTACCAATATTTATTAATTACTTTATTCAATAACCGCCTCTGAACACTGCAATAAGTGTAGTAAAATGTTAAATTAAATATGATACGCAACACAACATGATACAACCGTTTCAGATTATCAGGGTTACCACATCAAAAAATCAGACTACCATTATTCAGAATTAAAAATAAATAAATCCGTAAGTACACTTTTAGAAACTAGATACCTAGTGAATATATTTTTTTTAAATATCCAAGTTACCATAGTTTAAAAGCTATGCCCTTGCATATCTTCACTTTCAATTAAACAGGTGTGGTGACATCTATACTGCCAAATACGAACTAAACCGACATTTTCTACATCGCGTTGATATCACCGCGATTAACATTTATGCTGAAACCCGAACAATTTTGTTTCAATACACTTTCTCGAAAACTAGTTCTTATCGCACTACGATAAGGTTCAACACACGTGAGGAAAAGTCCAAATGGCTTCATGACTATAGTCGGCGGTGTTTTTTTTTTTTTTTTGAGATATGGGTCTTTACGGCGTAAATATTTTTTGAGTATTGAAATTATGTTTATAAATATGTCAGATATGTCAGGATTTATTCCGTAAGGCTCGTACTTCATGTGGGCAGCAGATGGGTTTCATCCAATGAAAACACACTGTTTCTAGCAAAACTAACGAATTACTTGAGATTACAACTTAACATATAGGGCACAGTGAATCAGGTACGTCTCAACTCCGCCGCGATCAGACATTGAATGTCACCCTCGCCTCGAGCTGAACATCAGGGCGCTGTAGAAACACACGGTGGTGTTGGTAGACTGGAAAGGAGGTCGCATCATGTCACCAGTGCCCACTGGCGCGTTTACCGATTCATTTTATGTCCGTACTAACGACCGGATCCGACAAATAGAATAACATAGATAAACAAATATTTATTTTTATGAACAAATTAACAATTGTTTGTGTTCTAAATTCAAAAATATTTAAATTTTTCATATTAGGTTGTTTAATGGCATCATAACTTTGCTTCTTCTTCAACCTGGCGAAAGCAAAGCGCGGAAAAAAAAGCAAATTAAATCATAGTTCCTTAATTATTGCTGACAAAAAACTTACCGTTCTAATATTTTATTTCTTCGAAAGTGTATTGAAAACCGTCGTTTGATACGCGTGGGGATTTGTAAGTGTAGTTCTCGGCTCCATAACAACCTCGCCTGCGGCTCGGGTGTGTCGAATGCAATAACAAAGTTTCCCCACTTATATCAAAATGTACTATTTCGGTGGAGGATCCTCCACCAACCCCCGTAGCATGACCACCGTAGACAAGGATTTCTTTGACAGAAGAATCGATAAAATGACAGATTGTGTCGACACAATGACAGATTTCTTTGCACTATCTACCATTTTGTAGATTCTTCCGTCAAAGACATCCTTGTCTACGGTGGTCATGCTACGGGGGCAATAGACAATCTTAAGAAGGGTTTAAAAAATTGAATTTCAAATCCTGTTTTCGCCAGAGACAGCCCTACCGATGATCTTATTTTGCAGGCAATTGATATAATTTAATAACCTTAATATTAATAAAATGTCGTCTTTATTGATTCTAATAAAATAGTCATAAAAGATTTCTTTAACTTTTATAGCCTCTTGATGACTTTATTGAAATGTAACGAATTTTTTATTCGATTTTCTCAAAACTTTTGAAGATCTTGTGGAAAAACAGGTATGGTTGATAAAAATAACAATTAAGGTTAATTATGATATTGGGAACTTAAAATCTTTAACTTTTGATTGACAGTCAACCCAATTTTCTGTGTCATTCACAGTTTCAAGAATTCTCATTAAATAAAGTTATTTCATTGCTCATTAATTATATATCATCATCATCATTCTTCTGCTCTTATTCCAAGTTATTTGGGGTTGGCGCAGCTTGCATTAATTAATTGCTCATTAATGTGTATTTAAATTAATTAAACATTAATTTATTTAAAAAAAAAAATAAGTAGAACGCACAGGCGTGAAATTGCAATGGTATACTATATTACCTGACTGAGCTAAAAACCTTTTTAAAATAGAACTATTCTATTTTTCAATTGAAGTTCATCATCTGGCTTGTCTAATGTCTATGCGTCTATAGAAAAAAAAAAGAAAACTGTCAAAGTAAAATAATGTTCTGCCAAAGAAATATTTACACTGCCTACATGAGGTCCAGAAAATTCCATTTACGCTTGTGTTAATTAATATTAAGAAGACGTGACCGGAGTTCGTTATTTTAAAATATGTGCTGAGGAGGTTACACACTTGACAGAGAATTAGTGTAATGTGAAAAAAAAAACAAACATTTATTACTTTCTTTTTCAACAAAAACCAAAGTACTGAAATAAGATTTCTCACTTAAAATTATTCCGATTAAGGTAAAAAACTCGTAACTACAATTTCACTAATCAAATGTTTACCAATAGCGTTCCTCTCTCAACGTCATTCGAGCGCCAGTAAAGCGTTGGAGCTCTTTATTATTTGTTATTAATCACCGCATATGCAAATTTACATAATGCAAAGTAATATTTAAGCCTAAGTCTACGGAGAGATTAAACGCTGTTTTGGAATTGACGGCATAAGCTGTTGACGATTTTACCTCAACATCGAAAACCAAACCCGCCGATCCGCACCACCCACGATGGCTACTATTACTCCACCAAAAGAAAGTGGACTGTCAAAACCAATACTATTCTATTGTATCTTCATTATTTTGTTCATCAAATAATAACTTAAAAAAACTTAATATAAACGAACAATACCCCGCTGTAAAGATTTTTGAAGCATTACACACTCAACTTTTTGTCACGACCGATTTTTAACCGGTGTACTGCGAGGAAAGTTCTCATCGGTTTCAACGTAGGTAGGAATAAAATGAATTCCGCACAAGTGCGTACGGTCTTTAGCTCCTGCGTTAATAACTTGGGTCTTGTCAATACTCCCTACATGGCATATCTGGACCAATTAATGTTATTTTCCATAAATCTACTCGTTTTTAGAGATCGCTGGGGTGATCGGAGGAACCCTTTTATAAACCTTTTTTGAACGACTAATCGCCTAATGGGTAAGATAAAGTTTATGACTTCAAGTAAAGTTATAAGTTAGCCTGATTCCATTAACCCAATATTTTTTTTTTATTGAATTAAATAAAATGGCTCCTTATTTAGATACAAGTAATATCTATAATCATAAATATTGCCTCTTGCTTAAATTTTAATTTGATATTTTTTGTTTGTGTTTTATTTGTTCCTTTGACTTAATATTCGAATGTGTTGATATCAATTTAAATTGGTTTAAATTATAATTTAACGACCCGATAAACAAGTTCGAATAAATAAATAAAATTACTACTTTTTATAATAATTATTATACGGACAGTATTTTATTACGCACGGTTGACATTTTAACCTGTTATTTCAAAACGACATTAGTTTAAAACTACGTCACACTGCTACAAGGGTATTTTGGTGCCTGAACGACACGATACTAATTCAGTTGGTAAATATTTAGTAGCGGACATAATAAAGTTGAACGACAAAAAGAGCGGTAGCGACATCTATGACGCAAATGAAGAACTAACAACAAAATCCTGAGTCGATTTTAAAGTAATCCGCTAGTCAAGACCATTTAGAAAAACCCGGCTATCACTGTCGGACAGTAGCCCACCAGACTCTACCCGAACCGAACCGGGGTACCCGGGCTGAACGTTTTTTCTGCGAAGCATCGCATTTTCTTCATCACCCGTAACACGGGGTGGGTCGCTAGTATTCTACAAGGTCTAAACAGACCCTTCACGAAGCCGTCAATCAAGGATTCTGTACATCAAATCCAGTAACTCGACGCAAAAAATATTGGAGGGTGGCGACGTTTTGTTAATGAGGGTGAAAAAAAACTCACATATTTCGGTAGGACTCAATGTAACGCTCAAAACCTTGTGTTGGTGGAAGCATTGGGTTATGGAGGCATTTAAACTAATGTTATAACATTTAAACATTGTATTTTTTTAAACTTAAGTATAAAAAAAATGGAACTTTGACCTTAAATATCTCTGTAACTAGAAAAATCCCAGGTATGGTCCTGAAAATAAAACGCAATGTCGAGGAGAACAAGTGCCTTTCGGCTTCGCGACGAGTCCTTTTACACCCATTATAATTTAGATAATTATTCCGAACCATAACCGCACCTCTTTCATTAAGACCGTGGCATTTTTATTTACATCAACGTCAAACTGTCAGACACGAGACGTAACGATATCATAAACAAACAAAAACTTTGTAATAATTAGGTACAATACTAGATTAATTTACTTTGTTTGTTCTAAGATGGACGCGATAAAAATGCTATTATCATGTCAGTCGATTTGTGGTGAAATTGTATTTTGATGTTTATTTACTTTAGTTTTACACTTGATTAATTATCGCTTTTCAGAAAATAATATATAATTATAAAGTGCGTTTGATATTTTTTAGCATATAGATGCCTTGACTTTTGCCAGGGGTCTGTACACCCTTTATACAGACCCTTAACGAAGCCGAAATGCACTTGTTCTCTCCGTCTTTGCGATATTTTTTTGTTCTTGACCATACCTGGGAACCTTCTAGTTACGGAGATAAAAGTTTTTCTTAAATATAATTTTAATGTTAGATTTTTACTTTAAACACCTCCACAACTCCCGTACTATTCAATTCATCCATCAGCACAATGCTTTGAGTGCTTTCCATCGAGTCCTACCGTAAGACGTGAGTTTTCACCACAAAAAAAAAAGTCGTTTCCCAGCTAAAGTTTGATGTACAGAATGCTTGGTTGACGGCTTCGTGAAGGGTCTGTTTACACCCTGTATGATTTCAATCTTTGTTGTGGGCGTAATAGTTCCGATTCCCAAATCAAACAGTTTTCTACATTGTACATTTTGTACAGAGATAATAAGTCTAAAGTTAGCCGTGGCAATTGTCTGCGCACAGACCTCCCAAGAAGAGTTGACCTACCAGAAGGGGTACGATTTAATTGTGCATGAATAAATAATGTTTTCACAGAAACAATCCTTTAGTCGCTGTTACAATTAAACTTAGAGCTATGATAATAGCCCAGTTTTTATCAAAGTAAAAAACATCACAGCTCAAAAGAAAACGCACGAATCGGCCGAGCAATTTCAAAAGTACGTGCCTACGTGCAAAACTGCTCATATCAAGATTATTAATAATTGTACTAGCTAAGTGAAAGTATTAACAAAATCTTTAACAAGATCTAATATTTTGACATGGAGTAATTATTTAATAAGCGATCACTGGAAGAAACGTTGATGTCCAAAGAACATATTGCAGATTATCTTTTAGTAACGAGTAGGATGTTTTTACTCGACGAGTTACACGGTATTACTAAACATTTCAGGTATGCTGCTTATACATACAGATATGAATGACTCCGGTAATGCGAAAACCGAAAAATATTCATCATCATCATCATCATTTCAGCCGAAAGACGTCCACTGCTGGACATAGGCCTCCCCCAAGTGTCGCCACATTGACCGCTCCCGTGCGACTCGCAGCGAATCCCTGTAACCTTCACCAGGTCATCGGTCCACCTAGTGGGAGGCCTTCCAACGCAGCGTCTTCCGGTTTGCGGTCGCCACTCCAGAACTTTTCAGCCCCATCGGCCATCCGTTTTGCGAGCAATATGCCCTGCCCACTGCCACTTAAGTTTCGCTATTCTTCGGCCTACGTCGGTAATCTTGGTTCTCTTGCAAATCAGGAATGAGGACATCCGTCCTCATTCCTGATTTGAACACGCAAGGAAAACGAAAAATATTTCACATTAAATTGTTCAAACATTTTCATTTGCCGTTGTTGTCATAGTTGGGTATTACTATTCAATTTAATTTTTGTACTATTTACGAGCACATCTCCAATCAATCAGAAACTGACGTCAATTTGTTGCTGCGCACGTCGGTGCGCACCCGACACAATATGAAATACGACTGTTTTATACGCAAACCACTGATTTTTTAAGACATTTTGCATTGATGTGCATTTTTTGCGGCGCGGCTAAAATAACTTTGTCTTAGCTGCACGCGTAGCACCACTGTAGGAATGAAAGACAGATTGACAGATTGTAGAATAATTATACTATGCGATGTCAAAAATGAAGATAAAAAAGGCCTAAATACTATATAATATAATTAAAAGAAAAAAAATACTGTCTTAACCATCACCTTGTTTGACAAACCAATAAATGATTGTAATACGTTGTTAACGCAAACTGCCCGGAAAAATTCCTCAGCTTTTTGTTATAACACCCACTAATAACGTAACCAACGAACATTTGACATTTCGATACTCTTCTACAGTCCAAGCAAAAAGCCTTCAACCTCTAAAGACCATTAAAAGGCCAGTTGCTACGAATAGATTACAACTTCTCATTATTGTGTCAATCAACAATGTACTCAATCAATAATAGTAGGCCGTTTTAATTGTAATTGTAACAATCTGTAAACTTGGTAATAGATCTGTCTCTTCAGTCTATCAGCTGATGTGTCAACTAGACACGCACTGCAGTGACAAGACGTGGCATGTGTCACATCATTTGTCAAATCTTTCACACAGAAGACGACAAAATCTTGACAATTATGTCTATTCATCATCATCATTTCAGCCGAAAAGTCCACTGCTGGACATAGGCCTCCTCCAAGAAGGGGGGTTTTGCCATAATCGCCACGCTTGGCAGGCGGGTTGACGATCGCAGTATGGTTGTTGTAGAATCAGAGAACGCTGCTGCCCATTCTCTGGTAAGTCCCTTAGTCGCCTCTTACGACACCCACGGGAAGATATGGGATGGTGCTATTCTTTACGTCTATTACAATGAGGGAAATAATGAAGTAAAAACAAGATTCACACCGATGCATCAGTTAGTGTGTATTGCAGGCAATCGTAATTATAAATGCAAATGACATACGTAAGCAATAGCTTGAAAACAGGCCATTAAGTATGTCAATACTCAGGAAGATTTAAAGTTGGCATGAGACGGCCCAGCACGAAAAAAAACAACGTAAATTAAATACTGGTTTCCCACATCATACATTATTAACTTACATTTTAGCAGGCTTTTGCTTGTCGCAAAAGTTTTAACCAAAATGATATACAGTAACTGTGTTTTCGATTTCAAAATCGTTCCAATTAACGTTAAGTTTACATCGCGCGTTCGTGCTGGTATTTTACAAAACCGACATATCATCGAGGCAGCCATCATTCTTCAACCGACTTTCTCACTAAACCAACCCTAAACCCATCCCTCCTTTTACTTTCACTCCAACCAACACCTGTGCCCACCTCTACACGGAAACACGCCGCGTAGAAATAATTAAAACAGGCCATTTTAATACGTAGGACAGTAGGCCCCTCTCCTCGCGAAAGCCGGTGTAGTAGGGAGAGGGTTCCGCCTGAGTGCGCGTCTTTGAGACCGCCCAATAAACGGCGGATTGCCGCGTTTTTATGTACACACCCCACCCAAGACGCGGGAATGTTGGGAAAGTGAATGTTAGGAAGCGATTGCCTATGTATTTGATACTGAACATATGGCTAAGAACGGCCTACGTGTAGTGTAGATAGTATGGGTTACCCGCTATATGTTAGAGCAATGAGTGACGCCTTCTACGCGAATATGTGCTCATTTATGTTGTGCATAAAGGTGCGTAGGTACGCAGTATTGATAGTTCCAAATGTACGTTTAATTTCTGTAATGCTGAAGACAACAGTTTTTCGTTAGCGTTAAGTTAGGTTAGTCGTCTATTAACTTCCGCTATACTATATGTTAGATTATGTTCGAGCAATGACCGAAAGCCTACTAAGAGAATATATGTCCATTTGTTTTGTTATAAATGTGCGGTGATGCAGTAGATCTAGTGTACCTGTAATGAAAGCGATGTAGTAGAAATAAAACAACTGCTTCGCGTTAGATAATGAGTATGTACAATAGAACTTGTGTTGACAATGTCATTACTGGTTGCAGTTTGCTATATCATTTTGACTTGCACTTTTAATTTTAATAGGCTATGACTCAAATAAAACAGTAAATAATAGTATCTACAGTGGCTTCATATTTATGTTTATTACAGGAGCTAACTAAACGGAACTATACGAAACAGTGTCACACCATTTATTTAAAAGCGTCTTGTTAGGGTCCAAAGTCAATAAATCTGGACATATGGACGGTAACCTCCATGGCGCATGACTACATACACTGATGGGAAAACAGACCTCCCATGATCTTAATAACAGCCGCACATTATCACACGTAGAGTGCGATTTTATAAACTTCGTTGAAATATGCCAGTGTCTCTTCATCAAATTTATTTTTGCTGACGGAACTAGGCGTTTCAGGCTTTAAAATGAGTTATATTTTTATTCCATCAAATTCATAGAACTCGTCACGATTGATATAAAAAGCAGAAAACGTTACAATTTTGTCAAGCCAGTACGTGTTGTAATTTTGGGTTCCGTGGACATTCATTTTCATTTAGGCCGTTTTGTATGATCATAATATAGCTTACTTATCAATAACAAAGGTTGTCTGCGCAAGAGGGTAACTAACTTCAATCAACTTCTTAACAAAAAATACAGATATTCAAGTAGGAATGCCACACTCATCACTAGTTGTTTTTTTTCATGGCGGAGCTATTTCCTGCGACCTTTCTGTAGTGACATCGCTTAAAAACTTGAATTAAACCATAATATAAAGGAAATACACTATCTTTTGCAGCCTAAATGTGCCCGCTGGGACACATGTCTTCTTTGTGATAAACTGTGGGCCATAATCTACCAAACGAACCCCGCACGGAATGGTAAACAGTACATGTCTTCGAAGTTTCAGTTCACTCACAACGATTTTTCTTTACCGTTTTGCAAACAGTATTTTGAATGAAGCTTAAAAACATACCCATCAGATCTCTTAAACTGACAAATCAATATCTCAATATTCAAATTCTGAATCCGCGACAGAACCCTAAATAGTCTGATATCAGACAAAAAACGGCGCAGTGTCACGCACGATCGCTCGGCGTCAGATCTCCAGTGTCTTTGACATCGTGAAGTGAGTCATCTTAACTTTGTGTCACTACTGACGACTAGCAAACTGTACCCATAGAAAAAGAATAAAGATGAATTGTGTGGTTAAAAGAAATCAACTAGAAGTTCATTAAAAGGGTAGCTGGCACTGGCGAAGGTTCCATACAACTCGATTCCTACCGGCTTCGCTTGAAAAATGGCAGAGTCAGTATTCTTTGAACAAATAATATAATCACAAAAGAAAAAATTATGTACTCTAAAGATATGTACTCCAGCTTACTTCTTATAAAAATTGACCCTTCGCTACTGGTAGCTAGCAGTTTTCGTTTTCGTTAGTTTAAGATTTTTTTAACACCGGTAAAACACAAAATCAGCTGTCCGATACATTATGATAGTGTTGGTGTTGCCTTCTTGTAAGAATCAGCAGATGTTTTAGCAGACAAAAAAAATAAACACTGTTTGTTTTAGAATCATTTATTCAATTTATTTCATTCATTTACACTTTTTACTTATAACATGTAAAGGCTAAAAAAAGACAAGAACATTAAATGTTTTTAGTTATTGGAAAAACAAAACATGCCTTTAAAAAGAACTAGCTTAAGCCCGCGACATCGCCCGCGTGGAGTTCGGTAATGTCCCACTGGATCGTACTACCGGAATAAAAAGTAACCTATGTGTTAATCCAGATTATAAACTATCTGTGTATTAAATTTCATCCAAGTCCGGTCAGTAGTTTTTGCTTGAAAGAGTAACAAACATCCATCCATCCATGCTCACAAACTTTGGCATTTATAATATTGCTTTTAAAAACTCCAAATAAAACGACGAGCTAGAATTTTCAATTCTGACAGAAGACTCACAATGGGCGACATCCATCATTATAATAATAAATCACAACGCGAGTTAAACTATTCTCAGTCGTGAAGATCTCCGCCTCGAAATACTGCGGCGATGGTTTTTATGCAGCGCTGTGCATTTCGTATTCAAAGAGTTTGATGCGCGACTAATTGCTTGAAACTGGTAAAAACTGAGTTCCTGCATGCTTTTAATATAAAACTGTGTTCAGAATCAAATAGAATCAAGTAAGGAACAAGATGTTTGAAAATGACTAAACGGATTAATGAATTTGTATCATCATCTGCGTAGTCTTTTCCCAACTGTGTTGGGGTCGGCTTCCATTCTCACCGGATGCAGCTGAATACCAGTATTTTACATGGAGCGACTGCCTATATGACCTCCACAACCCAGTTAGTACTGGACATTACGATACCCCTTAGTAAGACCGGTTGTCAGACTTTATTATTATTATTATTTATTCAGAATGAATGTATAAAGAATACTTTTTATCGGAGAACATAAAGTAATTAGTAAGGTTCTCCTACAAAAATTAGTAGTCAGAAAGTCATTTAAAGGTACATGTAGGTTTTTACGTGTACTAAGTAGGTACCATATTTTGTAGCTGTTGCTATCTTCTTATTAAAAGCCTTAAATCCACTGACTGGCAAAGCACACCATAAATCAATCCGATGGATCTGGAAGCACAAAAATAATCTTCTATCTATAGGAACCCCTAATTAACGAATGAAAGTTTTTCGTCATCCCACCGGGCACACGTAAGACTTGTTCGTCAACTGGCGAGTGTGAAACTCGCGCGACACCTTCCGATTTTACCTATTTTTTTTGTCGTCAACTCGCTCGCACATTATAAAGTACAGTCAAATAAAAACGAATTGAAACCAATCACTATAAATAACTAGCTATTGCCCGCGCTGGCTGATTCGGTTAAGTACCGACTATCTACTTAGATTTCGGGATACGGCGAAGGGGATGCGGCCGACGACGCACGATACCCAAGCATGCTATCCAGCGTTGCCAAAATGTTACTTTTGTAACATTTTCGGTTACTTTTGACCTTCTCATGTTACCTCCGTGTTTTATTTTAAAGTCAAGTCGTAAAAAATGTCTTATACATTTAAAGTGGGTACCTATATTACACATTTTAAAAGAAATTTTTATAGCTGACTGTACATCTGACGTATTTAACGTCAGATTTTCAAGGTCGAGCGAGTTGACGACAAAAAAAAAGGTAAAATTAGAAAGTGCCAACTCGCGTGCACTCGCGAGTTTCACACTCGCCAGTTGACGAATAAGTCCACGTAACGTATTTATCTGAACCATCCAAGAATATTTTTCAGAAATCCTTACCTACTTATATGATTCCGATTAAACATTTATTTCATCATAAATTATTTATTTTGTACGGAATTAAAAATCTGTCATCTCCACAACAGAACATGGTACATTAACATATATGTACAAAAGTAAGATACACAGTAACAAAGAACAAAATCCATAATGTAACGTTACAGAGCAATTTATCAACTACCGGTGACATTAACAATTGCCGACACCCCCGCGCCCCGTCGCGAGCGCATAATGCTCTGACTTGTATCTCTATTTGCGAGGACCTCCATATTCTGAACTGCTCGTCTAAGGGTCCCTTTACACGGGCAATTTAATAAAGAATGGATTTACAATAAAAAAGCTGAATTTCTCAGTAGCAACCACGGAGTCTGGATTTGTGCCCGGTTGATGGCTGTAGGCTAAGTTGTCTCACGTAATACGGGCCGTATTACGTGAGACAACTTAACTCTCGAAATGTGGGCGTACTGTTAGGTATACCACTGCCTTAATCTTCGTGGATTACAGGCGTGATGTTATGATTATGATGAATTTGCTGCTATTGGTATAAAGTTGGTTAGCACCAATTTCATGCGAGTCGCACGGGACCAGTCATTGTGGCGACATTTGGGGGAGGCCTATGTCCAGCAGTGGACGTCTTTCGGCTGAAATGAGGATGATGATGATGGCATAGTTGCCATCAATCTACAGCCATTATCTAATAGAAATCTAAAATAAGTGCCATTGTGAATGGTCGCTGAAAGTCCGACCTCTTATTAACAAACGCGGAGTAAAGTTAGAAACAGTATAACCTTCAGATCAACCAGATATTGTCCGATAAGGTAACTCTGCGTCAATAAGGGGGCGAGATTGGAGTAGGACACGGAGACAAACAGTCGGATGGGTGGTTGATTTAAAAACGGCTGCGGGATAGACCTCTTGATCGAAAACGTTTTTCGCGATCAAAATGTGAATGCAAAAGAAGCATAGTTCAAATTAGGACCGTGTCAGAATAATTAACTGTCGAAATTCAGAATGATACTTGTTCAAAATAGCCATTTTGAACTAACGTTGATGGCGATTACAAAACTGTTATTTCCTCACAGTAAAATAACGCATAAGTAGTTCATTTTTACAGAAAGCGATGCACATAACGTTATCTATTGTTTACAAAATAATGATGTAAATATAGTCATAATAAAGATTTTCCGAGGTGATAACTAGAAAGTGAAAGAAAATGATTGTATCTTCAAGTCATTATCTCACGCACTTGTTTCGAATCAATTGAGAGATTCGAACAAGATGGTGTAATATAGTTTTAATTGTTTGTTACCGGTTAGTATATGTTGCTAAATGATGTAGAATTCAGTGATATTTTTCCCGAATTACATACTGCCACTAACACTGGTTTTTATGGGAATTCAGAACAATGAAATTGATATAACTCAGTAGAAGAGATTTGTGATCATAAAACCAGAAAATCGAGATTTGTAATACTTTTTATTTATCACCTGTCTTCCAGTTACTACAGTGAGTGGGTTTTGAACCACCTTATGAATAACATCGTCTACGAAAGTGTATCTTAAGGTGTCTGCTATCTGACTTTAGTAGAATATCGTTCTTCACTTTATATCGGCTGAGTATCTATTCAAACAGGCATCGAATATCGTTGCGCCATCTAGTGCAACCCCGAGACATCACTTATTTTAGCATTATTATAAATTTCAATAAATAACGAAGCGAAACTGCAATATCTAAATTGGTAATAGTCAAATATAATTGTGGATATGAATAAACACTGATAAAACATAAGAAATTTACGATTACTAAATAATAAACTAATTAATCGTTCATCATCATCATTTCAGAACGATGATGACGTCCACTGCTGGACATAGGCCTCCCCCAAAGGGGCGGTTTTGCCATAATCGCCACGCTTGGCAGGCGGGTTGGCAATCGAAGTACGGTTGTTAAAAAAGCACAGAGAACACTGCTGCCCAGTCTCTGGTAAGTCCCTTAGTCGCCTCTTACGACACGGGAAGATATAGGATGGTGCTATTCTTTACGCCCGACACCATACAATACCTATTTATAAACTAATTACGGTATATTAATTAAAATTACAGGGCAGATTTTTCTCTGTTTAATGTAGGCCAAATAATAATAATGCCATTACACTGCTAAACTTTCAGGAAATATTTTCCTGAAAGTTTAGCAGTGTAATGGCATCTGATCATTAGCCTCTCAGCATCATCACCAAAATAGATTGAGAAAATTCGCTGCATGCTATCTTTGCAGCAGTTTCCAACTATCGTAGTTGGGATCAACCAAACTGTTTGAAGGAAATGCCTATTGTAACAAAATCAATTGATACAATTGATTGGCAATTTTATGATCGCTGTATGACGTCATAAACTCATAACCATAACCATCACAAGTCGACATAAGAAATGCACTTTGCACTCTTCATAGATCAGAATAATTTTAGCTACCTAGAT
This sequence comes from Noctua fimbriata, assembly GCA_905163415.1. Taxonomy (NCBI): domain Eukaryota; kingdom Metazoa; phylum Arthropoda; class Insecta; order Lepidoptera; family Noctuidae; genus Noctua; species Noctua fimbriata. The sequence goes on along the minus strand of LR990926.1, from coordinate 3,570,936 downwards.
TAGAGACAGTCTTAAAAAGAAATTGTGCTAACTGGATTGTGGAGGTCAGATAGGCAGTTGCTCCATGTAAAACACTAGTATTCAGCTGCATCCGGTTAGACTGGAAGCCGACCCCAACATAGTTGGGAAAAGGCTAGCCAGATGATGATATAAAGAAAAAGTACGTCCTCTTTTTGTGCAGAAATAACCATTTTTCTTCCATTTGTGAGTTGACTTTAAAGACACCACCAGTTGCATCAGGATTTCAAAGATGCAGCAAACAATGCCTGTGTAATGAAAATTGGAAGAAATCTCCTTTCGTTAATAGTGATAAGATGTGATGCTATAACTGCATTAGCTCAGTTAAGGATCCCGTATCTGTATTGGCAATCCAATTAAAACTCCTTGGTAATTAGAAGTTTATGCACATAATTTATTGGCAATTCTGGGGTGCAACAAGTGGGTAGCTAAACGCGATGAGTCCTATCTACCACGGCAAATCTAATGAAAGATTGAAAGAACACCGTAGCGTATTAGGTGCATAGGTATTAATCAAAGTTGGGCCAAAGTGGCAACAGATTGGTTTTCGAACAACAGAACCCGGCGACGCTGTAGGCCCAGAAGAAGATGGCGTGACGAGCTGGACACTTACCAAAAGGATTGGGTCCAAATAGCGAAAGCCAGAGAAAAATGGAAAGAGGGCAGGGAGGCCTTTGCCCTGCAGTGGGACACATCAGGCTCATAATAAATAAGAATAATAAAGGTCTAAGAGAGAAGGGGGGGGAGGGGTAAGAGTCTGCAACTACCCTTTTTTCTCCCCGGTTGTAAAATCATGAAGATTAAAAATATGGTCTCGACTCTACAATCTGACCGTCATCAATTTGGTCAAAAAGGGAATCTAAATCTGTCCAGGTCTGTCGTTGAAAATCAGTGCCGTGGCTCAATCTCGGTATGATGAACGATGAACGTTTCGTGTGTACCTATGTGTCGCATATTTTCCTCCAGCTTCGTTTTTCTTGTTCATATGCTTTACTGTTGTACCTATGCGTTAGTGCAAATAAATGTATTTTCTTTCTTCCTTCTAAATAGTTGTTGATCGATTGTGAGGTCAACGTCATTTCATCTCAGATCGGCGCCGGCGCAAGATTTCAAGCGCCGCCGTCTACTTTACGCCTGGAGTCTAAAGCAACAATAACAATTTAAATTAGATTGTGACTCAGCATTTATTTTAGATTATGTGTATCCCGAGACTTCGTTTGCTTGAAATGTTTAACTATTGGGTAGAACTTTTCATAATCTTTTGATATTTTAATGTTGTCTCGTCATCGCTATTTTATTTTTTCCCGTTTCATAGGTTTGTTTGAAGAGATTTCTTAAAATAAATATCACCATTTTCCATGTTTTCTGTTGGTCTCTACTTGTCTGTTTATAGGTTTGTTCATAAGCTGTTAAATTAAATAAATATTTGAATATGTTGTTTAGCTTGAAATGCCCATTGTAAACTCTTGTGGGACCAAAACCCACAGCAAACGAACTCAATACTCTAAAGAATTTGTTGTTTCAGACTCCAAAGCATCACAGCTTATCTTAGATTGTGGCCATGGTTATCTCTTTAAGGAGTTGTGTCTGCTTATAATGCTACTTCTCCTCTTCATTCTCAATCGATTGAAAATCCCATTTTTTTTTAATTAAAGCTAGAAATCATCCGTTGTTTCGCTACCAATGTATATTATTTTGAACAGTTTATTCGCAATTCCCAACTTATATCAAGTTGTGGACGCTTACTGGATATACAGACATTAAAGTAATTACAAATGTTTGCTTAAAAATTTAGAGATCCAAGTTATCATCAGTTCATCAAAACAATGTCATTAAAATGTTCCAAACTTCAGCAAAATACAGATAGGAGGAAATTACTGTGACAAGTCATCGTCTCTATTTGCCGTATTACAATTATATGAAAACTTATTCTTCCAAATATCATTGAAAAACTTGTACGGTTTATACTCATGAAGAATTTACTATTACCAAACCATACATAGTTAGTAAGTTGGCCTAGACGACATCCCATATTTATTTATCGTGTCCGGCGGACTTCCACACCCTGAAATATTATGTCGTCTTAATTATTCCCAACCTATCTTTGAATCATCCTTTTTTCCTACAACAATAAAATACATGAATGTCAAACGCAACCCTAAAGGTATAAGATTATTCCTCTCATCACAAACATTGCTAAAGGTTAGGTTAGATCTAGATATTAGACCTATGCTTAGATCCCTTTAGGCTAACACCGATCAGTTTTGACAGGTCACCCCACGGGCCAACTTGCCTTGTTAAACGTAGTTTAAGTTAACCATGGTTATTATCTTAAGGGTTCTGACGAGGACGTTTTGTAGCTATTGGTTAGTTACAGTGTGAAGTCTCGTTAGAAATAATTAGAGTAATTTATTTTTTCACAATTAACTTTTCTTATTTGGGTTCAGTTTCAAAAACAATTTTAAGACAGCCAAAGGAGCTGAATAAAACCAGCATGGCTAATATTATGGATACCTTTTTAACCATTAACTACATAATTGATTAACTTACGAAAGCCTTTATGACTCAATCAACTGCATAAAAAATATTACAATACCTCTAAGCCCTACTTACAACACTTAAATAATTAATGGCGACCTGTATTAAGCCGCAGAAAAAAACGCCAAAAGTCATTAAGCAAGTGTTAACAAATAAGGCAACGTGAAACCGTCTAATTTACTGAGTGAAAACTTACCTCTGTTACTTCTTGTCACTGTACATACATCACTGGCACTAAACACTTCACTGAAAAAAAAACATTCGCGCACTTGCACTGATTCTTCACTAACTACGAGTTGAAACATTCGGGCACTCAACTTTTTAGTTCGCAATGCCGCGTCGGGATTTCGATCGTCAGCTGTTCGCGCCATCGCAAGGACGTTCGCTTTAAAAAAATGACAGCAGTATGATATAACCGGAGGTCGTTGCACCCGAAAAGCTCCCAGCCGGCGAACCGTGAATGAACTGGTATATCGTATTTTTGTTTTTTATTTTTTTTACTATAGGCCGAACGCGCGCGCTCTGCCCGCGGTCTCCGCAGCGAATGAGGAGCCGAAGAACTATAACTATTTCAAACATCTTTTCTCTAATCCTTTTCTGCGCGTGCACAAGTGTGCTGTCTGAGACAAGTGCCGTAGTGTGCCTAACAACGGAAGTGGGGCTGTCGTGTTTAACACAAGATTTATATTTATTTAATTAATTCACTAACTCCTAACACATCTGTGATGGCGCGACCATCAATTTTATGTCTGACACAGTTATATCAAAATGTTTATTGGTTATTTATTCGCTCGTAGCACCGTTTCCTGCGTTTTTTTTTTTTAATTTTTTTATCTGTTGTTTGCATTGAAGTTTGTTTAATCATTTTAGCCTTTTTGTTTATTAAATGAAATACAAAAATTATAATTAAATAGTAATTTTGATCTGTTCATAATTTGTTAGTCAATCGTCTAAATAACACTTATACGAAAATAAGCACTTTCAGCACGCACTCGTTGATGTCTTTTCTATGTACCAGTTCGTGACTAGCGACAACGGTAATTTTCACATTTAGTTTTTTCACGTAAGATTAATTTTGAAACTACAAACATTGTGTCTCATGAATGTAGAGAAATAAATCTATTTTATGTTCATTCTTTTTTTTTTAATTTTATGATTATGTATGTGAAAATATTTTTTAGATTTGATTATTTTTTATTAAAATAGAATTTTATGGAAATAATTTTATGGTATTCCATAATATATTTTGTATGTATTATAAAAGATAAATTATACTTGTAGTTTAGTTACTATTGCAAGTTTCAGGGGTGTTACCACGTAAAATATTTGACAAATATAGTGTTATGTGACATTACGCTAATATGATTGCACTACTACGTTACAATATGTTGGGTCATGGATATCATTCAATATTTTTTGACGTCTTGGTAGCGATTTTAAATAAAATAACTCCATTTTATATTTTGATATTTATCACGCTTATTTATTTTCTTTTGTAAGACGTGAAACAAGAAAAAGAAGAAGATGAAAGATTTGTTTTATTTTTCTGTAATTAAATTAGTTCCTAATGTAATAAGTACAAATTCCTTTATCATGATGTAGGTACCAGTTTCTGCAATAATTAAGTAGCAGTTCGTACTAAACACAACAGATGGCGCCACGGTACGTCTTTCACGGCGTTATTAACTGTCGTTGTAAACCGTCGGCGCGTGCGCATGGTGTAGATACAACTTGTAAGTTATAGTAAATTGTTGTTTGGAGAACTTTGCCATTCTTCAGATTGAAGTTATCTTCATCTTAACTCATTATTTATAAGGTTACATCAATTATAATAGAAAACATATATTCGCTTTTCGAGTGACTGCTTAGTTTTTCAAACTTCACAACATATTATTATCCGAATTTCAAGTATGTACTTAATTTTAAATAATAATTTATAATCTCAATAATTATTAATCTTAAATCAAATCAAATCATATCGTTTATTGCTATATCCATAATGTACACTTACAGGTGGTCAATAAAAAAAATAGAAACAATTATGGACCCTGTCGGGCACAGCTAATTTTTTAAATAAGTAGAGAGAGGAAGAGCGCTTTTTTACTTTTCCTTGTTGTTAAGTTTGAATTATTTTCTATCCTATTAAGTATTTTATATTTCCATTCATTTACTTAATCTATTAATATTTTATATGTAAGTCTATCTGTTCATTTCTTATTTATTTAATTATATTTAAAATTGCTTATTTGTTTACTCGCTTTAAAAAGTGTTCATTATTATTATTGTAGTATATTTATATATAAATGTTTTAGTATAATTTATTGTGTATAAGTGTTAAAGTTTAATTTATTTTTGTTAAGTTTTGCTTATTAAATATCTTTTTTTTTATAATTATGTGTATTTGTTGAATTTATCCGTTAGATATTCGTGAACTGTGTAATAGCTTTTTTTAATTAAGTATTGCTTTAACTTATTTAATAATATACTGGTTTTATTTTGGTTTCTTAAGTCTTCTGGTAATTTATTATATATTTTTATTGACATGGAATATGTACTAGATGAGTATGATTTAAGGCGGGAGGGGGGGAAATTTAATCTGTTTTTATGGCGCAACGAAAAATTTGTTTTTATGTCTACCCGTGTGTTGTAACAGTCTGAATATTTGCGAACTAGTTTACATAGTTCCAAAATATATATACTAACTAAGGTGAGAATCTTGTGTTTCTGGAAGTAAGGCTTGCAACTATCTGTTGGTTGTATATTGATAATTGTTCGTATAAGCTTTTTTTGGAGGGTAAATAATGACGGAGCCTCTGTGCTATTTCCCCATAAGATGATGCCATAGTTAAACCATACGCGTAGTATGTGGCTAGTGCGGTTTGTAGTCTTTTTACTTTCGCGGAGAGCATATGAAAACTTTGAAATTTTAGATTTTACAGTCTGTATATGTGTTTTCCAGTTTATATGTGTGTCTATTGTTAGACCTAGGAGAGTGAAGTTGTTAACTGTTTCTAATTTTTGTTGATTAAAGGTAAAATCTATATTTATTTGCTTTTTCTGCCGGGGGTGAAACGTCATTAATTTAGTTTAGTTAAAATTTATTTTGAGATTATGGTCGCTCATGCAGCTTATAATTTTCTCAAGCATAGTCGTAAGTTGTTCATTTAAATTAGCAACTGTTTGACATGAGGTCAGCAGTGCTATTCTGTAAACGGTGACTCACTTCGAAAGTCATCTCGCAAATCATCTCGATAGTCACACTCACTTCACTTCTCATCTCGCCTGTACAAGTTTTGGTATTCTCATGTCACGATCAAGGCCAAGTGAAGTGAAGTGACTTTCGAGAACTCAGGTGACATTGCTCTATGGTAGAAGGGCGGTGGCACTGAATTGTGCCTTGTTATGATTTATATCTACTCACATAATTTAGCCGAATTAACGCTCCAAAATAATAGTTTATAGTTTATTTCAGCCATAAATGTATTAAGCGTACAAAATAATGTATTTACATTGCATTATTTTGTACGTTTTAATATTTACAAGTTTTATTTGAGATAGAGACTGAAAAACTAGACTGAACGTAGTGTCACCTTTGCCTCATGGAGATATGGGAGCCCGCGTATAAAAAAAAGCATTCACTCAATTATTTTTTTGTTGACAAACAAGCTTTGTTATTTTTATTTCCCCGAAATTTCACTGTGAAGTCAAAATCAACATATTTTATTTTACATAGGCCTAGATGGGCACTTATAAAACGTCGAAAAAAAGGTGCACCGTTCGGGTTGGTCGTTTCCTATGGAGAAGAACCGGCAAGAAACTCCATGGTTACTCTGTGTTTAACAAAATGAAGTAAGTACGATTTCTGTGGTAATAAGTTACTGCCGGTATCGTTATATTCATATTTAATTGTTAATTCTCTACTTCAGTGCTGAGTGTACTTCCCATCCATCTGCGGCTCAAGTGGAGACGCTAATCAACTTCTTAGAAAGGAAGCCTAGCTTGGCAAAAGGATTTGCCAAAAATCAAAGCGCCAAGCAGGCGGCTAATAAGGAGTGGGATAATATCACTGTAAAATGAATGTTTAAATGTTTAAAATAAGCACGAGGACATCTAAATAATGGCTTACATTTGTTTTTCTGGTTTACCGGTGAAGGAGCACAGTGAGTAAATATACAAGTTTACCTACCGATACTGGGTCATAGGTCAGCACAATAGCTAATACATACTTTTCAGAGAGAGTGCTCTAAAAATGGTTACTCTGACTTATAAGTTATAACTAGGCCGCCTATAATCTTAAATCAATTAAATTCTCAAAATTATTTTAACTAAAAATCTAAAAGCACATTTTGAACATACTTACCGTTCTTTTAATGCTTGTCTTTCAGCTGCATTTTGTGGAAATCGAATGTATTTTTTTACTATTGTTGGATGGTTGAACACATTAATGATTTGATGAAGGCAACGTGATATTGAGGCTTGAGACAGAAAAGTTTTTACATTTTTGACTAATACTTTTTGATAGCTGCCATTGGCCAGAAATGACAGAATAAAGAGCAACTATGTTTCAAAAAAAAAAATTTTTTGAATCATATTCTTGTACTTGCATGTCGTTAAAGAAGTTCAAAGGTACAGTGATAGGTAGGTCTATAGCATAACAGGAAAATAAGTAAAACATGACATTCAAGTCATGTACCTTAATTCTATTGGTCAGACCTCTTCCTTTTTTTGCGGTAACAGGTAATAGAGATCTAAGATCTTCTTCTAAATTTCTCATAAGCTCCTCTGTTAGTCTGTACACATGCACATAGTCTTGACCACGGCTCAATAAATTTATATTTCTAATGTTCTGGGCTTGGCGACGGTTTGCGGCAATGTCTAGGGTATCAGCTTCTTTCAGCAAACTCAATATAAAAAAAGAATGAGACATCTACAAAAGTTAGAAAGTTAGATGAAAACACAATAAATTCATGAAGTTTTTTTAGGTCGGTATATTAGTTCATCCAAACTGTTTCACTTTTTTTCTGTAAGAAAACCACAAATATATAGATTATAGATAATTGTTCTTTTTGTTTTGCATTTATATCACATACATATTTAAAAAACACTTACTTTCACTCAAGAAATAGTAACTTTTCATTAGACAGATGAATTCGTGTGTGAGATGCGAGATGACTTTCGATACGGTGAGCGAATTGTGTTTGAGAATACGAAATACTATGGACAAACGTCAAAATACTCACCCGTTGTAATTCCTCTCACTTCCGTCATCACGTGCTGGCGCTAGTGTCGAATTCACTCAATTTGAGAATACGAAATTTTTATGTCCCAAGATTACACCGCGGATTCAGAAGTGATTTCACAAAAGAAGCTTTCAGAATAGCTCTGCAGGATCGACAAATCATCCGCAAAAAGTACACATGGCCCGTCTATGATTTTGGGGAGGTCATTTATATAAATGAGGAAAAGGAGGCAGCCAATAACACTTCCCTGGGGAATTGATCTTATCACAGCATGAAGTTAAATAAATGCAGTACGAATACAAATAAATGATCAAAACGAAACTAACCGTTTTTATGAAAAACTTGATTAAAAAGCTTTAGTTAAATGCTGAGCAACATATACTTGAAAATTTAATCCCGCACTCAATTTCAAGAGGATACTAGTACTTATCTGAGATTCCTCCCCTACCAAATAAATGTATTATCACTACAACAAAACCAATTTATACTAAACAGCCAATTTTGTCCCACTGCTGGACAAAGGCCTCTCTCTTTCTACTCCACAAAAAAAAAAAAAAGTATGGCATGCCCACTTTATCATAAACATAACTCACGCCTCTCTGTAATCCTCGAAGGGTTAGGCAAAGGTGTAACTAATAGTAGTCACATGTTATAGGCCTATTACCATCAACCGGGCACTAATCCAGAGTCCGTGGCTGCTACTGAGAAATTCCTGATGGAAAAACCCAATAACACTTTTCCCGACCCGGGAATCGAACCAAGAACCTCATGCTCAGCAGATGCGCTTCTGGACTAACGAAGCAGTTTAAATTGTTTTTTAATCATAATTCGAAAAAGCTTGATAAAAAATCTACTTCATTTAAAAATAAATCAAGCAAGAGGTAAACGACCACAGTGTACCCAGCCACCGGCCACTAAGCTCAACTGTAGGCCATCACCAGTGACACTTAAATCAATGAATATTCATCACCATCGTAACGGCACTGCCAGTCCTGCCTACCATGCCGCCGCAAACAAGTTTCAATCATATCTTGATTGATCAATCGATTTATTGAATTTGAAATTAAAAGTTAGTGGGATTTATCTAGGATATGCAATTTTTTTTTTAATTTGTATGTATTTGATTCTGCATGACTTTTGAAGTTAGATCTAGTTTGACGATGTTTAAAAACTTCACGCTTGTATTCAATAAGTGGATGGGTAGAAAAGTGCAGTATACTGCCCCTATATGCGAAAACGCAGTAACTCAACAAATCTATAATTTGTGAAAATATATGTAGAACTCTGTCTGATGCAATAGGAAACAACAAATCTGAAAAATAAATAGAATTCGGCTTTTTGAGATACCCCTTTTTGGCTTATGAGGGCAGTATAGGCCAATATTCCGCTTGCTGAGTTTATGTCACGTATAATAAGTGCACCTGACCTATAGCAATTCAACGCCACAAAATCCAAGTTCACAGTAATAATAACGTTCAAAATCAGATATCGATCTCATCTCAGCGATAATCTACGTCAAAACTTAAAAAAATGTAGAGCAAATTGAGATTTTTTGGCAGCCTCACTGGAATTGTCCATCCGAACTCCAGACCCAATAACTATTCCTGATCTGGTGATTAAACCTAGGGACACTAATCAGCTGTGATATTACATTCACTAGACCAGCTGCTCCATTAATTAATGTTTCTGTTAAAACGCGATAGATGGCGTTATAGCATGATTTACAGCATCCTGTAAAATAATTAATTAATCCCCGTGAGCTTACCTGCGATGCCATAAACACCATGTTACCCACATTGTATGTTTAAAGCTTATTATTTAAGTTTATTCACGAGCAACACCATATTTTGCCTGGTTGTCGGAAATTATCCCACGGAAATGAACTCGGATAAAAAGTATCGTATTGCATAATCCAAGTCATAATTTACCTAAAAATGTAACAGATAGATAGATAGACACGTTCGCAAGAGGCAATTTTTTCCAGTATACAGGTTGGTATTATAATTGTTGTTGATAAAAGAACTGCAGCAAGAACTGAAAAAAAACTCGTAAAATTCCACATCCAATATTTCTAAACATTTTCTCCTTTCGTAATTAACCCGAGCTATTTGAGAACAGCTCATGTCGTGGCAAGGATATTGGCGAGCCACTCAGCAAGGTGGCAGCGAAGCTACACAGGAAGTGCCGGACATACATTCAAGCTCATCATCGGTACTCGGAGAGGCAATTTTAATTCACCCCATTTGAACTAACGAGGGGAGGGCCCTAGGGACGTACGTGCCATTTGCCTTGTGAATGAAGTAATAAAAGCATTACTTTTGCAAGTGCAATCCAAATCTTCACTATGAAACACATTGCCCACATTTTATTTAAACAAATCGCTTATGAATCGCTACCGGTGCGGTCTAACTATAATATCCAATTTAAGTGTTCCCTTATATGTATGTAAGGACCTATAAAGTGTTCTAATTGGTCGGTTAGAAAGCACGACGCCTTTCCATTGGTAGGTTTATTGGTGGAATAAAATTATCATTAGTATTGATATCAATTTATTAAAATAAGACTTGACCAATTCGGTTTATGCCTCTTTAGGAGTATTGTACTCTGAATGCGCGAATATTGTGTTGTGTATTTTATATGCCCTGCATTTGGCGGAACTGGTAGGCTTATCATAGTCTCGATAACTTCATAGCTTATGAGGATCTTCAGAGAAATTAAATCTATCAGTGAATCGGTTTAATATCTAAATAAATTAGTAAAAGTAAAATATTTGTAAGCGAAGTTCACACTTCATTCAATTTGAATGACCTTTGAAATACAAGAAACTTCGGTATGTTCAACCCTTTTCATTAAAATAATCCATTACCATGTTTTGTATCATTTAATCGGCAGATCGGATGGCGATATAATGAGCATTGCAATGGGAAGTAATGATGACGTCAAATTGACGGGTCGGACACTTACGGCAATAAAGGTACTAAGAGTATAAAGGTACTACACTTACGGTAATAACAATATAATTGTAGAGATGTCGGCAAGAGATTGCAGACAATAAAAATAAACTGACATAGATTTGATAGTCGTTAGCGAATAAAAGAAGAAAACGTGTTGAGCTGACCTCAAGCACTATGGGACAAAAAGGGCCTACAAGAGATATCGCTTGTAGGCCGGTTCGTATTTCTGCAGGTTTTCAGTAGCGTAATCAAATATACATTATCGCTTAAAGAAATGTGGGTGTACTATAGGTACACTCCTGTCTAATCCTTCGGTGAAAACAGGCGTGATGTTATGTCATAGTATTTATTTTTATTTATTTAACAATTTATGTACACACTAAAAACAGAAAAGAAGAAAGGAACACAAAATAGTACAAAGGTGAGGCTTATTTCTAAAAAAATCTCTCCCAGCACACCTGCGTAAGGAGATACTAAAAACAGAGATGAAGTCATAGTGTGTAAAAGAAGAAGAGAAAATGGAATACATAAAACATAAAGCAGAACTATTTAAATAGAATTTACCATATAAGAAAATACTAACATAACCTACTTATAAATACAAAGACAAAACACATAATAATACTATAAAAAACTATTAATAAATACTCATGCCACTATGACGAATTGTAAAGATAATGTTCTTTCACTCTCTTTTTGAAAACTGCAACAGTTTGGCAGTCCCTAATGTCAGGCGGAAGTGAATTCCACATGTATTTAGTTTAAAGAAAACCAGTTGTATCAATTATTTATTGCTTTGGTAATTAATATCTTAAAGTAATCTAATCTTGTATTCATCATGAAAGGGCCCATTTAAACGATTATGTGGGTAAAGTCACGCGGGTATGCTAGTCATTAATATAGTTCTGAGACTGTAGCAGCTCTGATTTACCTGTAGTGCGCACGCGACGTTCTTAATCGTCTGTTCATACCGACACGATACGTCAGACTTACCCTAACCGATCAACATCCAAATAGTACCGCACTGAAAACTTTGAGCGGTTCTGGCTCAGTGGTATCGGGGGACTTACGACTTGTATGCCGTGGGTTCGAACCCAGCCAGGAACTATACTGTCCGAAATTTGTTTCATCACCACAGCTCTCAAAACTGTGACGGAAAAGATTGTGAGGAGGAACCCGCACTGGTGGCATGCGGTGGATTATGGCATCCTCCCTTACACAGAGAGAAGACCTGTGTCCCAGCAGTGGGAACTTTACGATAAATGATGTTTATTTTGCAAATTGGTTTTTACAAACACTTTTATACGTCAGTTTTTTTAAACTAGATAAGGCTGGTACCTGACTACTCTGAGAAGAAACAGCCGAAACAAACTCAGAGGTCTTTTAAAGTCCAGACTATGCGGATTAGTGTCTGAGATGTCTTTTGAAAAAAGAACCACACAGATTTGAGTGGACCTGTCCAGTCATCAATCATTTGTCAGTTATCGTGTAGCTCGACTCACTACTCAAGGAGCTCAACTACATAACGAACAATACCCAAGAAAGGACATTTGGGTCATGAACTAATCATGTTGAGAACCTGGACGAAGAAATAAACCAAACGAGTTTCTCAAAAATTCTTACAATGTCACAATGTTCCAAAAGTCAACGGTTAAACGAATGTTATAAACTTATAGCTAAATACTGAAGAGATTAATGAATACAGGTTCTTGCATTAGCCTATGTACCAGCTGGGTTCTATGAAAATATTACCCTAAGGAACCCAAGACTATAGAGAACTGGAAATGGATTTAATATAACGTTTAGAATCATCCCACAACGGATGCAGGTGACTAGACAAACATCCTGTATAACGAGGTTTTTTTTTCGAAAATACCAGGATCAGTCCTATTTACCTAATAAGATAGACTAACGAGGAAGAAATGGTTGATACATTTTTGGTAACAGGAATGCTAAAATGTTACAATATTTCACATTTTCTCGTTCAGATTGCATTTAATAACATGCGCCAAAAACATCTAAATTGCGTTTCATCGTAATCATTACTGATCATAGAATTACTTGGTTTAACAGGCGTAACTCAACGTGGGGTTGGAATATTTTGTGATTACTGACTCGGATCATAGATGGCGCTTATGCTTTACACACGCTAATTTTTTATAAGAATTGCATTGTTATTGTTAAGTAACAAAAACAAACACGAACAGTCAAAAACGATAGCTCTTAACATCACGAGAAGTTTAAATTAACAAATTACATAAAGGGTGTAAACAGACCCTTAACATAGAGGGCACTTGTTCTCCCCGTCTTTGCGATATTATTTTTTGTTCTAGACCATACATAACCTTCTAGATACGGAGATATTGGGTGTCAAAGTTCCAACTTTTTTTTTTAAATACATGTTTTTAATGTAAGATTTTTACTTTACACAACCCCCGTACTATTCAATCTATCCATCAGCACAATGCTTCGAAGGCTTTCCATCGAGTCCTACCGTAAAACGTGATTTTTCACCCAAAAAAAAAGTCGATTCCCAGTAATAATTTTTGCGTAAAGTTACTTAGTTTGATGTACAGAATGCTTGGTTGACGGCTATGAGAAGGGTCTGTTTACACCCTGTATTATCGTGATTGCCTGCTTATTTTGAATACTTTCAGCCAACAACGCCTTTTGGGGTCTAATTACTGAAAAATCATCGTCATCTGCTCAGCCTTTTTCATTATTAGCCTTATTATTTAGCCACGAACTCCTCCGTGTGTGTAAGTATACCGGTAATTCTTCCATGCAATAGGGAATATCACGCGATACTTAAATGGCTACTGCTGTGCCATGTGCAATTGAATTGTATCCAATATGAGTTTAAATATTTACTGGCTTCACGCGAAATAACAATGTGTCTATAGATGGATGGATTCTTATCTATATACAACATTATTTTTAGTATATGCGAAACCTGACTATAGTTTGTTCAGAATAAGTAACTGAATCGATTCCAATCATTTTTAAACCATGTTATATTTTGTCCCATAAATATTTAAAAAAAGTTACAAGATGGACACTGAGCGACATTAAGTACCTATCACAATAATTTTGGTACCTACTGCCAAATTATTATTATCAATGAGCTCAATACGGCGCTGGAGGCGCGCGCGCGGGCACGCTGAGTGGTAACCACGTTTTTGCGCGGACACCCAGGTAACAGAACAAGCTTATAACTTTGTGATTTTTCATGATACAGTTTTGAAATTTTGTACATAGATTATTTAAACAAAAATACTAGACACGTGTTTCAGGTTTCGCATATACTAAAACTAAGGTTGTATATATAACTTTATCTTTTAATATTTCCTCAGTTTAGAAAGAAGAAAAGCAAGAAGAAAGAAAATACATTTATTTTTTCACTTATGACCACCATGTGTAAGTAATTGACTAAGTTTTTATACCTCATTTTTTAGTAACTAGTTAAAATTGCTTCACAAAACAGTGGTGCATCAATATTTTTCACCATACTTTTCTAAAAACCGATTATTATGACAGTGCCGCCATTTTGGAATCCGATGGCGGGACCACCTGTCTTCCACACCTAAACATGTTTAAACAAGTCTAAATTTCTGCTTACTTATTGACCCTATTATGTCTAGGAAAATAATAATTGTTTATATGTACAGTGAACTAAGCCTGTTAGGAGAAAAAAAATAAAAACTGAATTTATCTAAACATTTTAGTTTTAATTGGATAAAAAGTGGCATAATTATGCACGCATGACGGTTGTAACTGATGATAAGGAAGGGTTAAAAATCTATACAAATAAATAAAATTGAAGTGTCTGTTTGTAATATCAAAATAACAGCTTTTGGCTGAATGCATAAATTAAAAAGTATACACGGTACTTTTAACAAAATACTTATTTTTTATGTTTCTCTGTTGTTTTCTGCTAATCATCTCCGATACGGCTGGACCGGTTTTTAACGGAATTTTAACTGGCAGATAGCTGATGTTATAAGGAGTAACAAAAGACACTTTTTCGACTTTTGACTTATTTTAGATGTCGGACCAGGGTTTCGTGCAATAAAATGAAAACCCTTGTAATTGTGTACAAAATTCGATTCAAATAGGGTAAAAGTAATATTTTTATAATAATTTCACGCGGACCAACGTCGCGGGCAACGACTAGTTAATCATCAAAATACTTATTTATAAGGCTGCCTAGCTCGATCGTCTTGAGCAGCAGTTCTTAAACTGGGCTAAAGGGTTCCGCGAATGGTAGTCTTAATGAAACCGTCGGTAATGTTGGGGCGTGCCAGGTCTAGATAAAAGTATGAACGTGCTAGGTTATGACCGCAGCTTTCCCCGCATGGAGTTCGATAAATGTTCCACGGGATAATACTACCGGAATAAAAAGTATCCTATATCCAGGTTATAAACTATGTATGTGCTAAATTTCATCCAAATCCGTTCAGTAGTATCCATCCAACTTTTCATCCATTCATTCTTACAAACTTTCACAAGATTAGCAAGATGGACTTGAAACCGGCCTTCTTAACAATTAGTGCTAATATATATTTTTAAAGCAAAATTTATTTTTTCATTGTCAATTATTGTTATACCTACCCCTAAACCTTTTTCTTTTAAACAAGATGTTTTTTTTTTGTGTTCCGTGCCGTGACAATGTTTGAGAGCCGCTGGTCTAGTGGACCACTAAGAGTGGGGTCTCGCATTCCGGCCCCAGGTCGAATTGAGTAATATTAATTACTTTTTCCATCAAAAAAATCCTCCCTATTTCAGATCAACGGTAATAGACTTGCCATCTGATATATTTATTTATATGATTGTAAATATTTTATTAAAAATTATTATATTCCAAACCAATGCGATGAATCAACAAGAAATACATTAACAAATTCGTGGCGATAATATTCTTCACAAACATTATCTTATACCACATCAAATGAAGAGAAGTCGGGTAACCAGCGCCATCTATCACAATTAAGTAGAACTACGCGCGTATTTTACTTGGCAAGTAGCAACACAGTGTTGTGTTTACTTCAATACATAGAATTTCATGGCAGATCGCAATTAGCCGAAATAATTAATCAAAAAATGATATAGTTAATGATTATTGGACAGTTCACTGAACCACGACGTGTATCAAGGCAGGAAGTCCCACTGTTCAAAATTCTGACCAAAAAACTTCGTCGTACATATGAAGCCAATGGAAACGGATGGCTTCAAATACACCATGAAAGCGAGTGAAAGTATTTTTTCTAGATGTTTAATTTTCTTTAATAAGATTTAGTTATTCATTTTCATGTCTCTAGGTATCGTAATACCCGGAGAATTATCAATTATGGGCTATTATAAATCCAGTCTTAGCAAATGACTTGCCGGTGATATTTAAGAAAACTCATAAATAACTCGAAACAACATGTTCTACATTCGTAGTTTTCTTTTATCCAACGAAATGCTTTAAATTATTTTTTAATAAAGGTTATACTTCAGGTGGTCGCTTTGATGTTTGAAATCCAACGGATGTCGTATGAACGTTTCTGTGAAATTTTAATAGTTATTCGTAAAAAATAATTATAAATTGATACGCCACCATACGGGCCTAAAATGGTCGCTTTTCTGCCAAAGCGGCCATTTTAGTCCCCCAGATATTGCATGTATCCAGCAATCGAATAATTTGTATAGATTCGGCTACCCTACGGACAGATATCGGGTCAAATAAAACCAAATCGGAGCGTGTCTGCTGATTTACACCAACTTAATACTTGTATATGAAAAATAACTCACAATTCGTTTGTCAATTGACAAACTTGAATAAATCTTCTTCTAAGCGTATCGATGGTAAAAAGTTCGTTTAGCACAAAACTCAGCAATGCGAACAAATTAAATAATAGATTTACTGCATTTAAAATTGGATATCCTAGCTACCGGCTGGTAGTCCAGTCAAAATAGTCGAAAAAAGTGCTGATTTTGCATTAATTCCCAACAAACTGAATTTTGAACCAGGTCTTGAAAACGTCATTAAATACAAATACTATGTCAAAAGTCCCCATCGATCCCGCTTGTGCTTTGTTCTTTATCCGAGGTCAAATGTCACAATTTTTTGTTTTTCGCGTATATCTCTGAAACGGTAAGAGCTACTAGAAAAATGTATGAAATAAAGTTTGTAGATCCTACAATTCTCTACAAAAAACATGTTAAAACATTTTTTCCTACGAGCCATACATTTATTTTCAAAGTTGGGGTGAAAAATGTACCTACTTCTATGGTAATCCATTTTGAACATTTATTGCGGGAAAACTACTCTTTAGATAACGTACATTCCCATTTATAGTATTTAGTAAACATCCACCTTATTTAAACCATCCATATTATGTCCCTAGCTCTATATAAGCCCTTTATTTTTGTCTTCATATATACAAGATGATCTTTGGAAAGTGGTATGTGGAAATCTGAATACACAGAAATTTTCTTAGGAGAAATTTGCTCATTTTGCATTACAACAACTTTAGCATATAACATTTTTTGGTCAAATATCATCTTGGCTCGCCCATGGTTGGTCACAGTTATAGCCTATCTCATCATCATTTGCCTAGCCTATTCCCAACTATGTTGGAGTCGACTTTCAGTCTAATTTTACATGGAGCAACTATCTATCTAAGTAGCAAAAATTATTCTGATCTATGACGAGAGTAATGTGCATTCTTCTAGCAGCTTGTGATGATTATGAGTTTATGACATCATATAGTGATCTCAAAATTGCCAATATATGTGTAGCCAGCTAATCTTAGAGCACGGGAGATCACGACCATGTCGCATCGTTTTACGAAATAAAAACTGTATAATTCTTTAGATTAGATTAATCTGACTCCGATTAGGTCGGCTGTACCGATCAGAAATGTCAGTTTTATGAGATTTTATGCTATGTAAAAAAAGGTATATAGATTCCATCATTGTATTAAGAAATAGTTTGTTTTCAAGTATTATTATGTGGCCTGGGCGCATTTCCAAAAACGACAAAAAAATAACCGACTTTTCTCAAAGCAGCCTTGTTAATTTTTTTTTTACTTAACAAGAAAATGTTTTCAGCCATTTTAAATGTCACCTACAACTCCAAAGAGTTCGGCGATTTTATATACAGACAGACATACAGAGATACCGTAAAATGCAGATGTTACACGGTTTTCTGACAATAGTATATTTGAAATGAGAATAATCAAATCTTTAGATTTTATACGGTTTTAGTCGTAAAATGATGATTCAAAGATTTTCGTCATGGTCTCTCGTAATATTAAGTTTATCTGTACACCCATCTCGTGACAGATACATAAAATATCCGGTGCTATCGGGAAGATACACCTCTGGCTCGCCTTTTATAAAATACAGGCGTGTTGTAATGTTATGTATGTACCTATTTACCTACATCTAAGTTTGAAACAGCAGCGTTGTCTAACCTCTCACATCTCCATGCCGATTAGCCACTGACGCGATGATATCGATCCCATAATAAGTTTATATTAGTTGCTCAAATCGCGTGCCAATTGACAGTAAATCTTCGGTTCCTGCCGCTAGATTCTGAGTGGAATTGCTGATAACCATATATATATCTGTCTTCTGCCGTCACTCAAATACGAAATTAATCGTTCTGTCTGATATTGTTCAGATAGATTTCGTTTATAATGAATGGTTTCTTAATAAGCGTTCGAATGTGCTTTATTGTTGGAGTTAAGGTGATAATTATAGTTTCTTTCTAGTTTTTTTTAGGATTGAACAATTCAGAAAATGATTTTTAACTATATGGTCTCACGAAGAGGTAAACATGATACAATAAAATTTCCACAGGACAAAAGAAAAATGCAAAGTTCGTTCTACGTTTTTTTTTTTTCGATGTCATGGCGTAGCTACTAAGAATTAGTTGAAACGATTTAACTTTAGAAAATAGAGAATAATTGTATTTAAAAATTGTATATCGTAAATCGTATTTATGCCTAAAGACAATTTTAGATATATTAATCATTTTAATTCCGAAACGGACGTGAATAAGTTTTGGCACTTATGTCGTTTTATTCAGAACGTACACTCATTATCGTTGTCTCATCTTTTGCCTTTCAAAAGTAATAACACCACACTCCTTCATTCATAAATCAGTCATCCAGTGTGGCTCTTAGACGATGGATCTGCGGCACTTTTTGTGCAGTTAGATTTACATATTTTTTAAATTATATCTACAGTAAAAGTCAAATTTAAAATATAATAGGCATTAAAATTAGTGTTGAGTACGTACACAGTCATACTAAAACGCAGAAGCCGCGAAAAAGGCAGAAGAGGCAAAAGCCAAAAGAATGAGAGTAAATAGTAAGTACACGACATAAGAATGTCAATATGTCAAGTACTTACAATTACTACGAGTGATAGAGCTTAAAACTGTACAGATTGTTTTAGCAACATATCATTCTTCTCCACAAATAACCATTAATCGAAACAATTTTTTACCTATAAAAGCAACATTATGAATTTGCTTTTTTGACTTTTTACTTGTGAATTTGATTTTGTATTGTATTATTTTGATTGTGTTTTTGATTTTAATTTTGTTTTATTTTCGTATCAAATTTTGGTTTTGTTTTTAATTTTTTGTATTTAATTTAGAGTTTGTTTTAAATATTTGTATTTAACTTTGATTTTGTTTTTAATTTTTGTATTTAATTTTGATTTTGTATTTAAATTTAATTTTGATTTTAATTCTGTTTTTAAACATTGATTTCAATTTTACTTTAGTCTTTAATGTAACAAATAATTTTATGGGGCATGCGGTGCTAACCTATAAGAAATTGTTATACTAACCTTTGATATAAGAATCTTTATTTTAAAATGTAACCGTATAAACAATTGTTGGTTGGCCAGAAATAATAAATAAATAAACATCAAAGTCATCTCTCAAGAGATGACTTTGATGTTTATTTTTTTATTTATTTATTTGTTTTTAAACAAAGGCACAACATTTCTTGCGAAATAAAGTAAGCTTAATATGAATTAAATTATTTATGAATTAATTTATTTCCGAATGGCAATATAGATGACACTCGTATAAACAAACAATATGGCCGATACAATTTCGCACTGAAGTCATTATTTAAGTGAAATCTTCCTCTTTAAATATCGTGCAATCGAATTGTGTAAAGGGGGTGTAATAGTGAGTGGTTTGGAATTTCTTTTTTCAGGTAAGTTCTTTTAACTTTGTTTACAAATTACGACTAGGGTGACAATGTTCTAGATATGTAAACGGGATAATTAAACTATTGTAAAGAATACGCTTTTCCGTATCGGTATTTATAATCTTGTGCAAATGCGTACAAATTCAAAACGTTGTTATTTTTAAATGCAGTAGCAAAACTTAATCAATTACTCAATTTTATATTAACAAAAATAACTTTTAGAAAATAAATATCTTTACTTTTTTATATACTATTTATTACTTTTTTATATACCGTTTATTGTTTGTGTATGAAAATGAGAATCTTCAGCAACGGTGGCTTGAAGTTGTCCCTTTAAAGAAAAAGTATTCAACCTATTGCCTAGTTTGCAACCGTCTTCCATCATCAGCATCTTCGCACTTAAGTTTAAGATCACTGACTCATACTAAAAACCAACAATTACATAAAACCATACATTTAATTATGTATAGTGTGATTAATAAATTTATGAAATACTACGTATTAAGTTGTTTGAATATGCTACATGCTCATGCTTCATCTATGTGAATAATGCAGCAATGTACGCTTTAAAGCTCTTTACAAATGATGGATATAACCTAACATGTAGACCACTGTGAACGAAAATAAGTGTTACGTATTTTTACTTTATATACCTATCCCATTACAGAGTTCTACAGTATGCGTAGGTTTCGGCTTCGCCCTGTCTTTTTATACCCCGTAATTTTGAATAAACTGCTACCCATGCAAAGTGGGGAGCGGGGTGCTAGTAAGATAGAACAGAATGACTGTCCCAAATGTAAGTACAAATATTGGATACCCTATTAGAAAGAGATGACATCTAATCTTATTTATTTATTTATTTAAACTTCATGTACAAGAGTGGTACATAGGCGGACTTGAAGTTTTCTCGCGCGGAATGGCTTTCCGTTGCACGTCATCATTCCAGTTAGTATATAAGTACCTTGGTAGAAACAGACTGTGTCGTGTTGTGTCGTGCCGCGTCAGAAGCATATCGGTTTCATACATTTGACATTGACATTGACTGACATTTTTTTTTTAATGTTACAGCACCTGCACCATGCTGAGGTAAACCGGGTCCTTTTGGCCTCGTACAGGACCAGTTTAGTCTTATTTTTTATTGTTTTCTTTTTATTTAATTTTGTATTATTGTTTTCCTGAAACAGTGACATAGGGTCGCAGCAGACCACGAAGGAGATGGCGGGACGAACAGAATGTCTTCCTTGAGAATTGGAAAGAAGTAGCACAGAAGCGTAACCTTTGGAAGGAGTGGAGGGAGGCCTTTGCCCAACAGTGGGAAAATGTGGGCTAACTATAATAATATTGATTTTCTTTCTGTTTCATTTAGTATGGTCAGAAAGTCATTATTACAGCGTGTTGTGTCGCAGCGCGAATGCCTGACCTTTAAAATCAGAGGTAACTTTTCTGGAGCATAAGCTTTTCTCATACCTATAGAAGAAGAGTGTTACGTTCTGGTATTGGCCAGCCTTTCCATTCTTCCTACAATAAGTTTGGGTTATAAGCTTGAATATGTAAAAATATAATATGTCTTATAAACATGAGGCTGAACGGATTTGGACGCTCAGTATGAGCACACAGGTAGAGGTTCGCTTGCATTTCCATAAAGTATACTCTTACCCGTGTTACCAAGAAACCATGAGCAAAAGCTATTCTTTCAATAAAACAGTTATTAACTCACCTAACAGCTTCTTAGAAATCGTCGCCTTTCAAAATCTTACAACAGAATTTCACCAAGTGCCAATCTTAGAAACTGAACGACATCGGTATGCTGTTCTCTCCATATAATAATTTATAGAGACAACAATGTTACACCCCATGCACTTCAAACATGCGCTAGAAACAGCTCACAGTTTGAGATATTCTTTGCAATGAATTGTTGTTGATTCATTGTAGCTTATTTGGCCTGTAACAGAATAAACGCAATACCTATTAGTTGTTGATTCCTACCATCAAATTGCACAACTATATTTTGAACTAGCTGTTGCCCGCGACTTCGTTCGCGTGGAAATTTTGTTGTGTATGTGTGTTCGATTCCCGGGTAAAGTGTTGTTTGGTTATTCCGACAGAAGGCTCACGGCGGTGTTTTGTTTTTTAGTGGATGAAAGCCCCACATAACCAAGAACATACACAAGAACCAAGAACCAAGCCGTCTCCCCGGACCGTGCGGTATGCGCAGGCATTTATAACCGTTTCTTAAAAAAAAAAAAAAGCAAGTTTGGCACAAAACAAGAGAGGCCTAAACTCTGAAAATTAACCTAATTGCCGCCATCTTTGACTCGTGAACCAACTTCTATCTTTTGAACTATTCCAATACGATTTAGAACTGTAAGGTAGATAGACACACGTAACAGCTACTTTGCAATGTTAGCACTCTTTTTTTTTTTTTAGGATGGGAAATCATCAAATGACCCCCCCCCCCCCCCCCCGCTCTGGGCGGAGCGGAAGGGAGTGTCAGACTTGTACTGACTAAAACCCATCCATGTTCCTTCTGTGCCCTTTGTGTTCCAGGGCCGCGGTATCTCTTTCGAACAGTCCCGCAGCCCTGGCAGGCATCGACACATGCGGACCCCTACGTGGTTGCTGACATTTCTTTGAGGCGCGCGTGGAACACGATCGCGCCGTCGACACGGCCTGTCGTCATAAGACGGCCGGACGGGCGAGCTAGCCCATAACTCGCCGTCCACAGGCCCGCGCCTACGGTGGCCGGGGGCTACCACGTGACCCCCGACGCCTAGGGCGTCTCCCGCGGTGGCTGGGACGTGAGGCTCTTTCCCTCTCACGTCCCGCCACCTCTTTCACTAGCATGACTGCTTCGCAGAAGGAGGTGACGGCTTCCCATTCCCTCTCGCTCCGGACCATGGCTTGAACCAGGGCCGGGCGCAAGAGATCGCCGCCGCCAATCGCCTCAACGAGGACACGGCGCTGCTCCGCCCAAGCGGGGCAGACCTCCACAGTGTGCTGCACCGTGTCCTCCGGACGATCCTCGCACCCGGGCGAATGTTAGCACTCTAGGTTATAGCAGTTCATTTACTGCTTTTGCTGAAAACCAAACCCAACCAACTTCGGAGTTTAATAAGAAAGTAATAAAGTCAGTGTAAATAGCGAAATAGTTTACCTGCTTTTATAAATTCCACAGCTGTCCCACCTAATTGATTTATGCATTCTGCCTTTCGTAGAGGAAGCATTAACTTTGAAACATAAAATATGGATGGTTCCTTCAAATTGATTAAAAATTCTTAAATGAATTCCGTTGCCCATAAATTATATAGGTATGCATTAATTTCCACCTAGGAATGAAAGGTTAATTGACTCGTTTATGTCTGAACTTGTCACAATCCATCATATCAGGTTGTGATGTAGGATTGGCACCCCGATTTTTGAGATCACCTCATCTTGTTGTGCTTCGCTCAACTAGATGTTGTCTTGGTAACTTGGAATGCAGAGGAAAAGAAACAATGAACTTGTGTTTTTAGTAATTGATATAATAATTGTATTGTTAAAGAAATAGTACATTTTGATATAAGTGGGGAAACTTTGTTATTGCATTCGAGGCGGAATTAACACCCGAGCTGCAGGCGAGGGTGTTATGTAGCCGAGAACTAACAGTAACAAATCCCCACGCGTATCAAACGACATTTTTCAATACACTTTGAAATGTTAGAACGGAAAGTATTTTTGTCAGAAATTATTAGGAAACTATGATTTAATTGCTTTTTTCCGCTCCTAGCTTTCGCCAGGCTGATGAAGAAGCAAAGGTATGATGCTGCTGAACAGAATGAAATAATCATAAGTCTGATATGAAAAATAGAAAAATTCTAATATTTTTGAAACTAGAACACAAATAAATGTTAATTTGTTGATAAAAGTAATTTGTTTTAAATAATCATGTTTGTATATGATTTTCTATTTATAAACAAAATTTCTCAAAGAATGTCTTCAAAGAATATTTACGCCGTAAAAACCCACATCTCTTTGCCGAGATTAAAAAAAAAAACAATCACCGTCGACTATAGTCATTGAACCCATTTGGACTTAGTATAGTTATCTGTGGAAATTGTTATTTCCACACACGTGCGGAAAAATATGAAACATCCACACGTGTGAAATACATTGCATGTTGAACCTAATCGTAATGCGTTAAGAATCAGTTTTCGAGAAAATGTATTGAAAAATAATTATTGTGAGCAATAAAACATGATCAAACGAAATATGCAAAGTACACATTGACCAAAAAAAAGGTTTAAAAATATATTTTATTTTATGTAAATGTACGTAGTAAACAGACATTGTTAGTCTTGGGATGAAAAGAAAATTCCGTCATGTCCTTTTTAGTAAAGGAGCTTATATTTGTCCTGTCCCGAATTAATAATGCTTAGGTTTTATCATTACCATAAATTAGAAACTAATACAAACACCAATTCACAAAGTAATCGATTTTTAATATCCAGTAATAAGGTTAAGAGGACACTATTACTGTTAATTATGATGATTGATCAACAAATGAGTTAAATATTAGCAGTTAGCAGTTCTCAAGCCGTGGGATCATGTTGAACATTAGGAAAAAGATCGCGTTTATCATGATTGACGCCATTGCTGTCGATCATAGTAAAACGCGATCTTTTTTGTACAACTTAATAATAAGGAGAATACTGACTAATCCTGACTTGGGTCACGAGGATGTCGACAAGTGGGAAGTGGACTCAGTGATCATTGTGCCAAGAGTCGTATCAGCCCTTGGCTTAATTGCCAAGCACCTCGATCAATACCTGAGGAGTTGGGCAACTGGATCGAGGGCTTAATTCAGGAAGCGGTACTCCTGGACATGGCTCGCATTGTTAGTAGGTTCGTCTCTCTGGAGCCCTGACTGCTGGTAGCTTGAACCCTGTTACCGATACCGGTGGGCTACATTTTTTTTAAATTTTAAATGTTTTTTATATTTATTTTTTTTCATAAATATTTAAAAATCTAACTATTTCGTGAAGACGTGGCATTTCCCAACAAATATAAATCAGTAAATAAATATAATATTTATTTATTTATTTCCCATTCGCTTGGGTGGTCTCGGCGTCCGCAAAATTTCAAGTATAAGTTTACCAGCCTTCCTCTCCTCGGTCTACGGTACTGAAAAATTAACCAGGGATATTCTGTCTTCCTCCCTGGTTGATTTTGAGGTGCCGTATTTGACCGATGCGTTGAACGCTTGGAAAATGGCTTGTCCCAATACGGATTTGCCCGACGGCCTGTCCTCCCAGAGACAGTGGGACGTGCCGCTCTGCAGTATTGTACGGAATACCCTTTTAAACACGTCATTCAATACTGTGGAGCGTGCCCGTCTGCTGGCCGTGGGGGAATGGGAGTCGGGGTTGTGGCTTCAGGCACTTCCGTCATCCACCATTGGCACTATGATGGATGACGCATCGTTCCGGGTCGCTACGAGTCTTCGCTTAGGCGCACCTTGTGTTGCCCCGCATCGATGTCACTGCGGTGAAGCTGTCGACAGCCTCGGACACCATGGCCTGTCCTGCTACAGGAGCGCAGGTCGCATTGCACGGCACGCCAGCATTAACGACATTATTCGTCGAGCCCTTGCCAGCGCCGGCGTACCAGCGGTTTTAGAACCAAACGGCTTGGTACGTGACGATGGCAAGAGACCAGACGGCATGACGTTGGTGCCTTGGAAGGTGGGTAGGCCTTTGGTGTGGGACGCAACCTGTGTCGACACCCTTGCGCCATCTCACCTTGCAAGCACGGCGGGCTGTGCAGGCGCTGCTGCTGCGGCTGCTGAGATCCTCAAGCGGCGCAAATACTGTAACCTTATTGGTAACTACAGTTTTGAGCCGTTTGGGGTCGAAACGCTCGGGTCATGGGGACCGAGTGCGCGTCGCGTTGTTTTTAAGGAAATCTCTCGCCGACTGGTCGACACTTCGCGTGACCAGAGGGCTGGCTCTTTCTTTGGCCAAAGAATTAGCATTGCTATTCAGCGTGGCAATGCTGCCAGTCTTCTGGGCACGTTTCCAGATGACAGCGATGCGGAGGAATACTTTGACGCCTAAGTGTCCTATTGTCGTCTTTGTTTAGATGTTTATATTTTCTTACTTTTAGTCTTATTTTTATCATTACTTTAGTTCTTTTTAGTATATTTAGATCAACATACGACTTGATACAGAGCTGCAATTAGCAACAAACATTAAAGAAACTTCGTGAGCTGTTTTAGCGCATTCGCCTTTATAAATGAATTATTTATGTACCTCAATGAGTGCGAATGGAAGCCATTGAACATTTAAATTATCCCACAAAAAGTAATATAAGTAAATAAAATAGACAGTCAAACTGGATATAGGTAAAATCAACGACATGATTACATAACTATAATATTTATTATCAAATAAATAAATGTAATAACAAGACTCTGCAATAATTTAATAGATAAACAAAAATTACACATATACGAGAACCTATCGAAAGGAAACACCATTAGTAACTTTGTCCAAAAAGACGGGTATTGCGGAGAATCGCTTGCAAGACGGTTTCCTTTTCCTCTTGTCTTCTGGAAGAAAGTTCCAGATGATCAAGTCTTCGTCCGCTGTCGCCGTTGCTAGAAATCACAGAATATGTAACGTAAAGTAAAAAGTATACCCACATTTCATCAGTTATGATTATGTCCCATGTAATAGTGGCGAGCCTATTGCCATCATCCTGGCACATATCCAGGCTCTGTGGCTGCTACTGAGAAACTCCTGATGGAAAAACCCAATATCACTTTGCCTGACAAGGGAATCGAACCCAGGACCTCAGCAGTCGCAGTTGCGACCACTAGACCAACGAGGCAATCCATCTTAACTCATAAATTATCTGATTACCAACAATACGGAGTGGAACGGACACCGACGCGAAAACTGTCACCACGTATTCAGTACATCATTCTGAGCCCCCAACATGGAAATTTTTCATCGGTATTTTTTTTTAAATCAGCTGTTTCATACATTTTGACCGTGTAGGTATTGCACTTTTGTAGGAAACAGCTGTTTTATTTTTTAATAACCGATGAAAAAATTCTATGTAGGAGGGCACAGAATGATGTACTGAATATGTGGTAACCGTTTTCTCGTCGGTGTCCCTTCCACCCCGTATAGTGTCATTACCAAGTTTAGTCCCGTCCGGACTGAACACCATTGTCCGCACGCGGTCCAGCCCTGACCGGCCCTCTCCCCATTGGTCCACAACGGTGTCCGGATTGCTCATCACCACCAGTTGAGAAGATGTCTTCGGGGTCGTTGACTCCCTGTCTGTTAAAAAAAACTTGTAAGCTTACTAAACAATAGAAACTTCTATTAACTCTTTCACTCTTAAAGTAAGAAAAAGAAGAGGTAAATCTTAACTCCTAACTAATATTATAAATACGAAAGTAAGTTTGTTTGTTTGTTACCTTTCCACGAAAAAAACACTGAACCAATTACCCTGAAATTTTGCATATACGTTGTCCGATGTACAGAAACGGACATAGAGTACCTTTCATTCCGTAAAAAAGGACTGTTCTCGAGACAAACAACAACGAGCAAGCAAGTCGTGGGCAAAAGCTAGTTGATAATAATTTCCCTGATAGAAAATCTCGGCAGCCGTAAGTAAAAGAGACGCATCTGAAAAATGGAATAAGGAAAATGAACCTTACTAGATGCGCCTTTTTTGTTAATGAAGACTTGTTTTTCTTATTTTTTTTCCCGTAGTTGCGCCCTTTTTATTATAATTACATTTCTTTCAATTAGGATCCAGAAAAAAATATTTTATATCAAGACTTCTAAACATTTGCAAGTGGGACCTATCTCTAAATTACAAATACAAGCTAAACAAGAATTTCGAACAGCAAAATCCGCATGTACGCAAGTACTACCTGTATTCCAGAGGCTGAGCACCAGCTCGCCCGTCCTCCTGCTGAACAGCATAGCGTCGAGGCTGTAGTGGTACCTCCCAAGGTTTTGCTTTCGCACCTTACCGGTGGGCGCGTCCCAGAGCGCCACGCGTGCGTGCATGTTCGACGTTACAGCGCCAATGCCTAGGAGGGCACTGCGCCATGGGTGCCACGTTAGAGCCTACAATGACACACAAACCACACAGTTTGATCATGACCACACAATTGCCAGACTTGAAAAAATCCGAATTTGTGAAACAGAATAATAATATTATGCTACGTACCTACATATTCTTTACAAAAGGCATACATTACACAAGGTTACAAAAAAAAATCGAACGAGTAGTAATTTTACGCACCTTTTGTTTGAGGCGAGAAGCCTAAATTCCGAGCTCCCTACGCTAGCTCTTGCATTTTAGGTTCTTTGAGATAATGTTACCTTAATAGTCCAGTCCGATTTTAGACTAGAAAACAGCTCGAGACTGGGCCAGGTGAAGACCCAGACATCGTCGTCATTGACAGCACTTGCCGCGACGTACCGCGCATCCGGAGACACCCTGACGATGAGAATTGCGTTCCGTTTGGCCTGACGCCAGCTGATCGGCGTCGCGGTACGAGTGAAAGTGCTCAACATTCCTTGGGAACAGCCTCTGGTGAAGAAGGTAGAGCATATTTGAAAAAAGCAAAAACTCCGTGATGGCCTTACACAATGGATGGCCGTGATAGCCTTTGTTTATATGTGGTTATCCTACTTCCTTTCCTACTAATATCATTAATGCGAAAGTTTGTGAGGATGTATGGATGGATGTTTGTTACTCTTTCACGCAAAAATGACTGATCTGATTAGGATGAAATTTGGCTCACAGATAGTTTACAACCTGTATAGAATACTTTTTATCCCGGTAGTACGATCCCGTGGGACATTACGGAACTCCACGCGGACTAAGCCGCGTGTATAAGCTAGTTTATTTATAAATACATAGGAGAACCAACAGCTACAACAGATTGATAACAATTGCATATGTAACACACAGCCCATCACAGGTACATGGTACATGGTAGTGGTATGGTTATTTTCTAATCAGTTATATTTTCACAGCGTGGAAAATTCTGAAAGATAAATTATTTTATACTAGCGACCCGCCCCGGCTTCGCACAGGTGCAATATATACATATAAACCTTCCTCTTGAATCACTCTATCTATTAAAAAAACCGCATCAAAATCCGTTGCGTAGTTTCAAAGATTTAAGCATACAAAGGGACATAGGGACAGAGAAAGCGACTTTGTTTTATAATATGTAGTGATGTGTCCTAAACCGGGACATGGTCTAAATGTGCAAAGTTTCATCGTAATCCGTTTTGGCATAAAAGGGCAACAGACAGAGCTCCTTTCGTATTTATAATATCAAGTATAAGTATGGATGAAGCTGCGGTTACGTGATAAACGAATTCCCAGTAGGGCTCCAGTCCATGGCAGTGATGGAACAGTAATCGGTGTTGGCCTTCTCTTGGCACCGGCAGCTGTTCTTCTCGATGCACTTGCTCTGCGCATTGTCATGCACCTCTACCCTTTTGACCTCAGTGCCTACCTGAGAAAGAAAGAGAAAATCCAAAGAAAAAAAATGGCATTAAGCTGAGAAAGAGCACAGCTACAAAAGAAACCTAGCATCCTGAGCCAGGGTTAAACGGAAATGCTTTAGCCGTTCTATTTAACACAGCCCTGTTTCCGCATAGCACTAATTTATTTATATTTTAAATTCTTGTTTTATCCCTATATGGCCTTTTCAACATTCTTAAAGATATTATCACTTCAGAGTAAGAAGTATTACAAAAAGTTTTATTTTAGTTTTAGTCACCTTCCGATCTCCGTTCCTTTTCATCAGCTAAATATCTGATTATTTATGATACTCTGTTATTAATCTTTTAAAAATATATTCTAAAATAACAGAATTATTGGTACTTGTTAAATATTAAATTAAAGTTAAAATGCTAACAATGAGCAGCTTCCCTTGAGGGTCAAACTTGCAGCAGTGTATCTCATAATCCGTGAATCCCTGGCTTATGAGGCTCTGTGATCTCCAGGACCACTTGTGGTAGTTCCTGCCCAACGCTGCTACCAGGATGTTGTCGTTCGACCAGTCGAGCAACTCGGGAACTAAGGAAAAAAACAGAAAGAAATCATTAAATAGTAAACCCTGGCACATTTTAGATTCAATTAGATTCAATTTTTAGATTAAATTTTCAATTCAAAAAGTAGCATGAGCACCAAATATAGAAAAATGCTAAAATTTTCGACCTCGCTCCGCTCGCTCTAGCTTTCAGCATTTTCTTTGTTAGTGCTTAAACTTTTGTTCATAAGTTGACAAAGTTAGTAATTTAGATGAATAGTTAAAAATTATATATCCTATTCGAGGCGGGAACTTTCATTTTGCTGCAAATAGCCGAGTGCAATTAGACAAAAAATACTCAAAAGGTGGAATAAAGTTTATAGTGCTTGGATTTTCATGGGTCTGTCGAGTACCTACTCAAGTAGGTAATACACCCAAATGTAAAAGAAAAAAATGGGGAAAAAAAATCAGCTGTCCAGTACAAAACTTAAATATTTAAGTTTTGTACTGGACAGCTGATTTTTTTTTTCGCAATTACGATTGTGATCCAATAAGGAAAGTTGTACAGTTTGATGGTCTGAATCACGCCCTGAAATATGACCACACCTTTCTGGTTCATGCTGTATTTAATGAATGGGTAACATACATGCAGCGTAGCTGTAAGTGGGCAGATCCAGGATGCTGTCAGCGGAAGACAGGTAGCTTCTCTTCCTAGGAACACAGGGCCACAGCTGCACAGAATCCTCGTCTCCACTCTGTGATAGTTCAGACTTCACCGGCTCCAAGCCGAAAGCCTCGTCTAAGTAGCTCGCATATCTTTTCTGTTGTAGGTATTTTGTATACTGTAGGAAACAAAACACAACGTTTAATTCATAAAAGTATAAAGAGGTAGGTAGATAAGTAGCGCTTTTTTCATCAATGATCTAATCAAATAAGAAGTAGTTATTCTTGAGAGTCTTTGTACAAGGGATGTACCATTGTGCGAGTATGTGTAGTGAAGGATGTCTGGGTTACTCACAAACAGGATTAGGTCATCCATATTCCTGGTTTTACGCAACGCAGCTATGTTGACAAAGGCTTGTGCGAAGATGAGGTCTTGTAGGTGATTCTTATACGACACCGCTTAGTCGGGCTGAGATGCCGTCGATGGCGAAGATCTTGTGGCGGTGCGCTGCGCTGCACGCCCACGAAGTTGAGCGCATTCGGCAAAGATTTTTTTTTGATGAGCTCTGTTAGTCCACGCGATCCGACGGTGTAACTGTGTTGGGCATCATCGGATTTTATACAAGACAATGCGACGTGAGATACACTGCACCGCCCGACTGCGCGGACGAGCGGTGTCGTGTGAGAATCGCCTTAGATACAAAAGAAGCGACGATGTTTGGCCTATCTCAAGTCGCTGTTTTGTATGCACAAGATCACTTCTTCCCAAAGTAGAGTTCGCTACGCATCCTCGCACGACTCCCTCGCTTTCTTGGATATCTTTGTGTAGAAACACACCCTTATCCTGATTATTAGTTGTATTTTTTTAAAAATAAGACTGGTCTTTAATTGAGTCCTTGACAGTATTCTTTGACTAAAGCATAAATTATCGGTATGTTAGCAGTGATAGCCTAGTGGGGTGATCGGATTGCCAAGTCATAGGTCTAAAGTTCGAACCCAAGACACGCACCTCTGATTTTTCAGATTCAAATGCGTATTGTATAATAATCACTTGCTTCACTGAAGGAAAACATGCATTGTGAGAAAACCAGCATGCCTGAGAGATATTTCTCGATGTTATGTAAAGCTAAGTCAGAGGCCCATGGGCGGCATAAAAACTCTAACACCAGGTTAGGTACTAACCACACGATAAAGAAGAATATATGTTGATATTCTAAACTGTCCAATAACACATTTCGAGCGCCGTCCTTTAATTAGGTACACAAGACTTGAACGGAATTAAAATGAAGGAATGAAGGGTCCAGGGCAACAGCTACTAAGCCAAAAGGCATCCTCGTCTGGATATAGGCCTTCGTAAAACGCCCTCACACTTCACAGAGACAGATCTTGTGCTTCTCACATCCTGCGGTCTTCCCTAAATATTTTTTTAAAAAACAAGTGTAACGATTTAACTATCTAGACTAAAACAGTTGGGTGCTAATCGTTTCTGTTCCATTTATCTTACAAATAAAACATTGTGCATAGATTTTGCTTTGTTTTCTTACGACAAATATATCCACAAATGTTTGTACGTCATGTTTTGTGTAGGTAATATGTTGAAACTAAAAAAAGATGTACCTAACATACACACGTATGACATAATTTTGTATGTTTTAATTCAATATTGTGTGTGTTTAATTTTGTTATGCTCTGATTCTTTTAATTCTTTTATTTAATTTTATACTTTATTTAATTTGGTTATATAATTGTAGTGTGTATGTGTAATTTTATTTTTTATTGATTATTTTAATGTACATGTATTTAATGTGATATTATTTTTTTGTATTTTTATATGGACTATGTCCGAAATAAATGATTAATAATAATTAATAATTAACAATCTCTTTTAGTTTGGTAAACCGGTACGGACTGGCTAAGGACGGCATTGACACATTATCTGTCAGAATCCGGAGCTTCGTCCGTGGTTTGGGTTAAGGCTCACTATAATTGCACAGAGTATTTTACATACAGAGCCACATAGGTGACCCTCTTATTACATCTCTGCACTGATTCAAATCCACAAGTGGCCTACCCAATTATTTATAGATCCGAAGAAGAAGAAGTACATACACAGCGTAAGACTGCAACGTGTCTCAAATATTTTTCTTTTGTAATTTATCAGAACTATGAAAACTTACTTAAATTTTAGTGATAACTAAAATTTTAAACAGGTGCCTATTTAAAAGATGCCGAAAAATAATATACGTATTGGTTAAAAACTGTGGAATTTATTTGTAGTTAATTAAAATTACCAGTTTTTAACGGTGGCCCATTCCCAAATCACTTGTCTATTTTGAACTCCGCATATTATATAATAATGATGTCTTATTTAGTAGTAACTAGCGACCCGCCCCGGCTTCGCACAGGTGCAATATATACATATAAACCTTCCTCTTGAATCACTCTATCTATTAAAAAAAACCGCATCAAAATCCGTTGCGTAGTTTCAAAGATTTAAGCATACAAAGGGACATAGGGACAGAGAAAGCGACTTTGTTTTATACTATGTTGTAGTGATTCTTTAAAAAATCAAAAACATAATCATCTTCTGAAAATAATAAGTATACAGAAAAAAATATGGATTCTTATCCTTATTTTCATTTTTTTTTTTTTCAGATTTTCTTCCGGGATATTTCCCCACAATTTTAGTTAGCAGGACTCACCCACAAGTCATCAGCGCTGCTCTCCCTGGTGGCCCATTTCATCTTCCTGCACAACTCCGGAAACTGTTCCCGTGGAGCTATGAACCTATCCACCCGGGGTCGCTGCCCATTCAACTGTAAATAAAAAGTTTTTATACCAGACACCACAAGAGCGCTACTGCGAAACATAACTAGTTTTCTAGTAACATTACTCGAAATACTCAGAATTGTAGTAAAACATATATGGAATAGATAATGCGCTTTCCGCGGACGATCGCCCGTTTTCTGGGAATGTGCGCACTGGCTTAGCGAGCTTCTTAGAAAATGACCACTGAAGTGCGCAGCATTTGCTAAACAGAGATACGCTATTCCATTATTATTTATCAATTTCTGTTTTGTTAGTAAACGATTAGGTCAAGATCGAAGCTTTATTAATATGAGGGATCCGTAGATAATATTTATTTTTTGGCAAAAAAAGTTTTGTTTAATAAAATCACTAAATATTTTTGAAAAAAAATATTTCTCTCCAAGCGGCGACATGTACGGGTAAACGCAGGATTTAATATAAATTAAAAATAAATATATATTTAAAGTAACTTATTTTGTTTTAATTATACAAATGGGATTACTTGCTCATCAAGACCGGTGATAGCGGGTCCGACAAATTAAAGACTACATTAAAAAAAAAAACACAAACTGCGAGCCATGCCCAAAATTTTTGCTCACCAATCACAAACCAACACGTATTTAACAACAAATGAGTCAATATTCAACAACCTAAATAACAGGTATTACAAATTTGCATAACTGATTTGAAACAAAAAATAACTTTCTCTGTTGACAATAGTCTTCCCAACATTTTAGCATAATGTGCACTATAACGTAAATTTTCAAGCAAAAGGACCCACGACTTAATTTTCTTAGCTTTTCCTGAAATGAGTATGAGGACGTATGGTGTTACGCGAATGGATACAATAAGAAATGAGTACACAAGAGGAAGTCTGAAAGAGGCGCCGGTGACTGAAAAGTTGTGTGGTAATCGGTGGTCGTGGTATGGGATGAGGAGGAATGAGGAAAATGTCGTGAGGAAAGTTTTGAGTATGACTGGATGGGTATAAGAGTAGAGGAAGACCAAAGAAACGATGGATGGACTGTGTGAAGAATGATATGGCACGAAAGATGTCCGATGAGATGACGAGTAATAGTGAAGTATGGAAGAAAAAGACATGCTGCGCCGACCACAAATAAATTGGGACAAGGGTAAGAGAATGAGCTTTTGCTGAAATAATGAAATACCTAGCAACCAATGCAGATCACCCAAGAATCTGTTCTATGTCACCGCTCAGGCGACAACTACTGTCTGACGTCTTCTAATGGAAATAACTAACTACCTTCCTACTGAAAGGCACCACTGTCAACAGAAAGGTAAAGGCTTACACAGAAATCTGGAAAACTTAGTATTATTTGCCTGTCTAAAATGACTTCAGGGGGGTTCCAGTGTTGGAAAGAGACAGAGCTACACAGGTCGTCTAGCGCCATCTCTTTCCCATACTGGAATTACTCCTGCTTTAAGACGTCATGGTAGCCCACCAGGAGCTTTTGGAAGCCGTTTCATCTGGGATTATAAAGACAAATTTCAATCTCTAGGATTCTTCATTTTTATTTTGGTCTTATGATAAACTACGTTTGAACACAAAGCGAATGAGGAGAAAACGACCATATTAGAGATGTATGCATCATCGCATCAAGCAAAATTATGTTCGATTTTCAAATACTTTTTTAATGTTTCTCATTTATTGGGCAAGATAAACCACGTGCAAAAGATCTTTACGGATTATTCCTCAGCCTTATTCTGTGTATTTTCGCATGTATAGCCGAGTTTCCTAAGAATATGCCTAGACATGCGTTTCTATTTCTAAATGTTGAACAAACAAAAACAGGTTGTAATGATTTTTATAGTTCTCTGTTTTGATTTCCACCAATATTCATACATCCATCAATATTAGGTAAATATGAGAGTAACTCTGTCCTTCCGTCTGTTATCTTATCATGCCCCGACCACAATCGTTGTGAAATACAGACAGGTTACCTGGGACTTGCAAAAGGTTTTATATAGTATCATATTGAATATTTGTGAATAAAAAAATGATGAAAATAGACCCAGACGAATTTATAACCAACAGGTATAGGTTATGAATCAGTACCGGTACGAATTATATCTTTTTGAATACACTATTCAGTAGATTTTTTTTTGTATCTTTTGTCAATGTGTGTGAAAAAGTATAGCGAAGAGTATGTTTTTGTTAATGATATTGATGACACCATTATAACGAAATATGAACCGATATTGATAACACATTATGAATAACGTTACGATATACGTATGAAACGATAACCATCATCCGAAAGTTAACCGTAATAAACTAAACTATCAGTCTTAGTTTAACAAACATTTAACATGTTTACTGTTTACGAATAAAAATGTGTTTTTCTGCCTCCGTCTATTTACCTCCCTGATCTGTTACTAAAATAGGTTTTGTATTCGAATATTGAACTGAAACAAAACACTAGTATAATCGATATAACGTTCTCTATTTTTTGAAGTTAGGTTATGATCAAGAATGATCGTCATCACCCGTGATATAAAAAAAATGCAATTTCATTCATGTTTTGAACACAAACATTAAATACATTTAAAAGGTGATTATTGCATTAACCGTTTCAGACATCTTTCGAAATTATTTGAAAGAAAAAATATATCACATCCATCGGTGATTTAATAAATTTTTTTTTTGTCTATTTTCTCTCACAATGGTTTCGTAGCGCTTTACAGTTTTGAACTATATAAATTCACATTGTGAGAGCTGGTGCCTGAAGTAGGTTTTAGAAAAAACCTGTATTACAGGTCACCAAAATAGTTCACATCACTATTACTTAGAAATCCATGGCATTCGAAATTTTCAAACTTCGAAAAGATTTATTTTAAAACAGATTTTTTTATTTTTTTTTTATTTTTCTTAGCCTACATTGTGCCACTGCTGGACTGGATTAAAAAACGAAAGAATCAATGTTTTAATAAAAACCTGTGTGTCTTTAATAACATGTTTGCGTACACTTACAAAAAAGATATCCATTGTTTTTCAATATTTCAGCAAGATGTTTACTTTCAAATGCATATAAAATACATACAGTATTTTTTTTATTTTAATTTACTAAGCATTCATAAGACATTAAACGATGTCGTTTTTAATATCATTTCAGAAAAACATGTCAATACAGCAAATACCAGTGACTAAGTGAGGGATTGCCCCATAAGGATCTCTAAGGTCATATTAAGCAATATTTTTTCACACAACATTAATGCCAATCATTAGCCACAGACCTATTAGGTATACATATGTAATAGGGCTTGTTTATTACGTGCAATAAGCACCGATTAAATGCTTTTTTTATTTATATACATCTAGGTTTTGTAGTGAAAAGATTTAACATAATATGTACCCTGTAATAGCGCAAAAAGAAAAGTTGTCGAAGAAAAATTAAAAAAAAAATCTTCAGTAAGGAATTCTTAGGAACTAATGATCCACCTTTTGCAATTAGGTTTAATTAAGAAGTTAGCACCTTTTTAATGTTTTTTTTATGATTTCTTAACAGAATACTGAGCATTTTTTTTTTTTGTTTTATTAATTCGACATCTCAATTCGTTATTCTAGGAAAAACATGTGAGACGTTTCATATTTCGGAATGTATGAAATTCCTTGTTAATAGACTTTCATTTTGTTTACAGTGTGTTTACATAATATTGGATCTACTATCTACTGCATATTTTACTTGAAATAAACAACTTAGTCTGAAAAAAAATACATTAAAAATGTATGTTAATTGCTTTAGGTGTTGCAATGTACGACATTTCGCAAAACGCGGAAATCAAGAAAATAAGCACGCATTTTTTTTCTATTTCGTGATGATTGCTAGCAGAAGGAGAAAACCCTTTTTAAAGAGATATCACGTAGAATTATGGTTACCCGGTTAGGATTACTCAAAATGAAATTAATCATTTTTATGCAAACACTAACAATTTCACGGCATAAGCCAATAATGTGTAAAAAAATGTGTTTACTTACAGATTTTTTACCAAAAATTGATCTGTTCATCATAATTTTCACTATTTTCAAAGAATTCACTTTATTCTTTTGTTTTAAAAATAAATGACTGGTTTTACAGACATTTGTGCGTTTAGAACAAATATTTTCTGATAACTGCAAAATCTATCAAAATATTTTTAGTTGTACCCTCAATATTATGTTTAAAGAAATAAAATTATGTTGGCCAAGGTAATATGCTATTCAGCCTAGTTACAACCTCTTTTGACTATTAAGACCGTTTGAATTATGCCTTGTATAACCTGCAATATGTTTTTTGTTAGTGTACAAGTTTTGATGTAAACTTCAGCAAACGGGAAAACACAGAACTAAAATAAATGTACCAAGTTTGACATATCGATGCAAATTTTCTTGTCAAGCAGCGCCACAATGAACTGCACACTTAAAGTGGCCATACTATAAGCTGAAACTAACAACCAACGCCAATTTTTGTTTTTCTTAAGTGGAACTTGAGTGCGACTTAGTTCCGAAATGGTTCTGATTATGGCTAGGCACCAAAAGAACCATGACGTAAACGATATAAGAATTAATGAAAATAAATTATTGCTATTTTCTAAGATGGATAGTCAAATAATTCAAATATAATCTATTAATGTATGTGTAGAGTACATATTTGAAGGATTTTCATAAAAATTACTTGCACCATAAAGATCCTACTTTATTATTATAAATCAAAGCATAAGAATTGGAGGTCTTGACCTTTTATCACCACTCAACAAATACCCTTTCATAAGTACAGTCACGAGCACCAATATGTATACACGCAGCAACTTTTAAAAGCGATTTTCATGTACAGTATTGATTAACGTTTTACGTTTTCACGAACATAGTATTTTGGATGCCACAGTGTTATGATATAGGTCTTATCTTAATGAAGAAACCGTTATTTCACGAGAAAAATTTTAAAACCTTTGTATTTTGCTAATTGGTGCTCGTGACTGTACCCACCATATGAATGTTGTTCTAAAGTTATTTAAAACGTTTGCACACAAGTTTTGTCATTTTGTCCTTGGCGTTGATCAGTTTATTTTACAAAGCATAATCAGCCTATAATGTTCCCACTGCAGGGACACTGCCACAATTACGAACACGACGATACAAAATTACTTCTAAATTAAATCAATTGTTTCTCATATTTACGTCAATTCGTTGATGGGCAACTACAAGTTAGCATTGAGTATTGTAATATTAATGAGTTCTCTCTCGTTTTTTAATGAGTTCTCTCCCTAGTCCAACAAGCCCAAATCTTTAAATGATAGCAACGCTGTATTGTGTTGCGTGTGGTGAAAACAAAAATTGATAGTAGTAATTTTTGTTTCTAATATAATTATTTTTTTGTAAATTGAAACACGGATGGAAAATAAGCGTTAACTAGAATAAATTATTGTGTAAGGCATTTCAACGAAAATGTAAGTGCTTATTACGTCTGGCAAATTCAACAGCCATTTATGTAATGATATAAGAATATCCAAATTCATTTTTACATATTTGTAGCAAGGAAGCATTTAGACCGTGGTTTGATTTGAGGAAAGGAATATGAAACAGTTATAATATAAAAACAATTAATAGTTCTCATCAATGTTGTAAACATTGGTAGTGACCGAGAGCGAAGTACAAATGAAATTTCTGATAAACTATAACGTATTTCAGTTTTTCGAGTGTTACAGAAAGTTATACAAAACGGCCAAGCATAGGCAACAATAGGGCACACGCGATTCAAGAGCTTCTTTACGACCGTTTTATATGGAAAATTAACTATAACTTCATATTAAGTACCAGCGTATCTAGGCAGGTTGGTTGAAAAATATATAATGGAATTAACAAAATTCTACAGAGTTTTCCTTTGCCGTTTTTCTTGCCATTTAGTTCCCACAACTCCCACGCCGGTGACAATCGCAAATATTGGATGTCTGAAACAGGAGCAAGTAGTATAAAGCCACATAAATAAATATGAACGTTTATTAAACTATAAACTATGATGTTTAAGATGCCACACGTCTATTTAATGGTACTGATGCACATAAATATTGTCATATAGGACCGCCTCACCTGATGGAGGACTTTGTCTAACAACCAATAATCGACTGTGATTGTGTAGAAATACGGTTTAATTGAATTTAAATGTTAAGTGTCTGTGTGTGACAGCATTCAAAATGTATGTTATAAATTAAATTAAATTTAACTTTATTTCAGATCCATAGTTTAGTTAGTATTTTACTGTTAATAACTATGGTGCTTCAGAAGTTTAGTGTTTACCATTTATTTATTTATTATAGACCTATGATTGTGGGGACCTAGTGGCTCTAGAAGGGGCCGGTTTGGCAGCAATCACCTTCAAAATGCTGTTGTCACTACCATGCAGGCTGTAGTAAGGAAGCCGCTTTCATTCGCATGATGGCCAGGAAGCCAACTGTGCGAGCCTCCGCGAATACTCCCGACGCGTTACAGCGCCATGGCAGCCCCAACAGCATCCTGAAGGCATTATTAAATTGAACGCGCAGGATATTGTAGGCTCGTCGAGTGTATAACACCCATAGGCCGCTCGATTAAAATGATTGACAGAACGCTTTAAAGTGGGTTACTTTGACGTCTGTAGTAAAACGAGCGAACCTGCGGGCAAGCATATTGCTCCTTACAGACAACGCCCTGCGCTACCTCTCAATATCTCCGTCGTAACTTAGGTCGCTCTTGTGACAATGTGGCGTGACTGTTGCTTAGGGGCTTTAAAAACAAGAAGCTCACTCTTCTTAGAGTTGTATTTCAAGCCGTGCCGTAACCCACCAATGTATTTGCAATATGAAAATACATATAGTGTATGCAAATATACATTTGCATATGATCCAGTCTTTACTGATGGCAGAAAAATATTTCATTACTTTACTTAAGGAATTTTTACTATGCATATGTGCAGTGGTTGAGCTCGTGGCTAAACAATAACAGCCGCTCGGGTCGATCTTCAGGTTAAGCCGTGCTTGCCTAGGTTGGTCCGTGGATAGATGACCACTATTACATACCGAGTTTGTTCCGTGCCTCGGAAATCACGTTAAGCTGTTGGTCCCGACTGTCATTTGAAGATCTTTGACAGTCGTTACGGGTAGTCAGTGGCACGAAAGTCTGACAACCAGTCTTACCAAGGGATATGATATTACCGAATACTAATTGAATTGTGGAGGTCAGATAGGCAGTCGCTCCATGTAAAATACTGGTATTCAGCTGCATCGAGTTAGACTGGAAACCGACCCCAACACCGTTGGGAAAAGGCTAGGCAGATGATGATGTGCAGTGGTTGCACTGATATATTAAAACCATCTATTAACAAACAGACAGTAGTATTTCCCCACTGTTAGACGTTTATCTAGAAAAAGTTTTCTGCTCCATCGCTCCTCAAACGTTTATCGTTTTTATTATACGAATGGCGGACAAAACGGTAACTTTGCTCTCGCGCCGCGCCGCTCCGCGATCTGATTGCCGCCATTTTACATAATGTATATATATTTTTTGGTATTATTGTTAGGGATTAGTGGGAATATGGAAAAACCTTTGGGCCTTTGGGGTTAGAATACTTTTGGGTAAGGGGGGGAAATTTTATATTAAAAGTTTTCTTAAGCTAGCTTACAATTTGGCAACATGTTTACCATGTCAATTTCTGATTTATCGTAAGCAAAAGCATAATCAGCCTCCAATGTTCCCACTGCTGGGACACAGGCCTCCTCTCTATGAGATGGAGTGGGTTGTGATCCACCACGCGGGCCTAGTGCGACTTAGTAGAATTCACACGTCTTCGAACATTTTTTTATTTTTTTAAACCTTGCCCCACACTAGGAAATTTTTAGCTCCTGGACATTCCTAACGATGTTTTCTATTTCGCTAAGTAATTAAAATTGGATTCGAGAAAAGCGTCTGTCGGTCTGATTAAAGTTCCACTAACCTCCCACTTTCAACAGGATTGCACAAGGTTTTCGGTAGCATATGTCAACCAATACATTTTTAAGTTTTCAGTCATCGTTTTGCTGATAGAATGTCCCTTGACTAGGACCTCTGTACCTAGTTGTAGCAATTAAAGTCACTGTAGCTTACACAATTTATTCTAGCTTCCAACTTAACAATTGATTTCTGGATGTTGAATTAGCAAGAACAGGGTAGGTCGCCCTCACAATATGTGGAGGGACTATCTCCGCAGGATGGCTAGTGACAACTGGATGAGAGTAGACAGGGTGCGCGGTACATGGCGTGTTATTAAAGATATCTCTAATATATTGATATATATTTATAGTATTTTGATATATCGTTATAGTATTTTATATATCCTTGTAGTTTATCTTAGTAATAAATTAATTTTTTGCAGATATATTTACACCTACCACTGTTTGTCTCTGCATCACCCAAAGATTGACTGGTAGAAAATGCCTATGGCATTAAGTCCGCCTCTGTACTTTGTGCTATATATTTATTTAACACTTCATGTTAAATAAATAAATCTCTTGGAGTGGAGTAACTATGAACATTTTATGCTAACAAAAAACGGGATGTCATTTTCACACTTTGTAATTAATTAATGTTTTAATGATATCATAATTTATTTTGAATTTTTTTAATTTATTCTGAATCGGTTGTGTATTTTATTTTTGACTTTTTAATTTAATTCAATAATGTTTCTAATTTAATGTTATCTCATTCTGATATTTAGGTTTTAGCTATAATTTATGTGTTTTTATTTTCGTCTATTTTTGGTTTTTATA
The DNA here is from genome assembly GCA_905163415.1 of Noctua fimbriata. Lineage (NCBI taxonomy): Eukaryota > Metazoa > Arthropoda > Insecta > Lepidoptera > Noctuidae > Noctua > Noctua fimbriata. The sequence goes on along the minus strand of LR990926.1, from coordinate 3,528,668 downwards.
TGGGTTTCGGACCTGAAATAAATGGAATTTATTTGTTTATTATTTATAAAAACTAAATAACACTGCCACTTACTTGAAGTTGATTGTTGTTGAAGTTAGTTGTTATTCTTTATTAATTTCAATTATAAAAATGGTTAAATAAAAGTTAGAGAAGTTAATTAAGGACCCTTCTTTGGGTAAAGGCCTCCTCTATTTTCTTCCACTGGTCACGGTCTCGCGCTACTGTAAGTCATTTTTGGCTTTTGTGTGTTCTTGCCTTCTTTTACCTTGTGGTCGTGCCCAGACAGGTTTGGTCTATTTTGTGTCGCTTTTGAGAGTGATTGTAATGCATCTATCACTTTTCGTCTTTTTTCGGATGGTATTGTTTCTATGTTTAATATAATAAATACAATATAATGTTTCAACTTTCCGAGTGCTCATAGCCTGTTTAAGGAAATTTCGAAACGCCTTTTACTTTGGCCAGAGGCTAAGCGTTGCCATACAACATGGTAACGCCGCCAGTCTCTTGGGCACATTACCCGCTGACAGCGTTGAGGAGGAGTTTTTTGATGCCCTTCTATAGTTTGTTGTTAGTTTATTTATTTTAGATTATTTAATAGTTTTTAATTAATAATGTATTTAGTTAGTTTACTCTACTTAATTAAACAATCGACATCTTTCAACTTGAAGATAAGTAAGTTTCTTTCTAATGCTCGTTGGCAGGTTTGAATTTTATTTATTGTGTATTTGCTGAAGATTAGCAATAATTATGTAAGTATCCAAGATTCCATTGTTTTATTTTTAGATTTAGCGGTAAGTCTGCTTTTGGAACGTCTTTGTTACTCCAGAACTTATCCCTGGTCATAGCGATTCGGCTGCTGGCTTCTTTTCTGTTTGTTGTCGTCTGTATATTTATTTCCCCAAGTAGATATATTCAAATTGACATGATTCCCTTTTCGTTTCAGTTCGGATATTTCATGATGTGCTGTAATGTAATACTGCTATAAAAAGTTATGGTGATAGAGGGTCTCCTTGTTTAACTCCCCGTCATTTTAATATCTGACCCACTTCGGTACAGTTTCTCAGCTTGTGCTTTGTTTGTAGTTATTTTTCAAGATGTTGACATATGACTGTGTTATTATTCGATGATTAAGGGGTTCCATATACTTTTACTTCAGGCCTTTGCCCTCCAGCGGGATACAAATGGCTGATAATATTAATAATATACTATCATGCTATTGAGTCAAAAGCTTGTGAGTAGTCTATGTATCAGAGATAGTGGGGTTTTCTAAAATCTGTGTAATTTTCAACAATCTGGTTTAATATAGAGATATGATTTATAGTACAAAAACCTCTGCTATGAAATTGAATAGGTAGGTTGATAAAGAAGGAACTTTCGCGATGCCCAACAGAGACAAAATCATTCTAAAATCAGCCCAGATTTCACCTATTCTACAAACAAAGACATATATATTCATCACACATATATCTATGCATCTATTATACCAGCCTGATGAAGTTACAACCGGCAAAATATTCTAGAATAACGGCCGCTGTCACACCGTACATTGTACATACAATGGCACGCGTGCAACCCACTGATTTACAGTCCGATTGAATACTTATACGGTGTGAACACCGCCCAACCTTGCCTGAAATTTATGAGGATCGAACACCTCAAGTTATGTGTAAATAAAGTACCTCTGTAGCTATGTAATTGGTATTCGAAAATAACTGATTTGTCTGTCAGAATTCTTCGCATAAAGGATCGCTAAGACTGCTGCGCGGTTCCCGAAATGGAGGTGTCGACATATCTGCTTACCATTGGTGTGTAGGAAGATTAAGATTAGAGGGCAAGCTTCCCACGGTAGCTAACACCTGGTCTGTCATAGAATTAATCTTTCAAAGCATGTTAACGAAAGGAATCAAGTAGTTAGAATTCTCTCTTGAGGTCACAATTTCGCTGAGTTTTCACATATAACTTAGGGCCTGCAAAGAGGTTGAAAGTATGTTACAAAACCCTTTAGGGATTCCATTTTTTGAGGTGAATGAAATATTTGTTTAAACAATTAATACATAAAAAGTACTACATAGTTAATTCTCCCATTAGAGCTGTTTGTAACGAAACAGTAACAGATAATTCATTATCATCATCATCATTTCAGCGGAAAAACGGCCACTGCTGGACATAGGCCTCCCCCCAAGTATCGCCACAGATAATTCAGAAGAGGAGTAAATAAGTTTATAGATTAGAAGAAGAAGCATTTATCTATTAACCAGTTACCTCTTTTTTCATCATAACTAATATGTGAATAGGAAGTAAACTGTATATATTTAGATCTAAGACAGCCATAGATAAATAAAACGGTGATCAGAACATTAAAACTTCTACAAACTCGTTCTAAAAGTTATATAAAAAGCAAAATTTACTTCCCTTAGCTGTTAATGCACATACAGCTGGTTAATAAATTCTAAGCAAGCTATTCCCCGGCGTCAAGTCTAACGCATAGTCAATTAAATGCATAAAATATATATTTACATTGACTTTACTATCACATGAATAAAGTTATCTTCAATTTACGAGAATGCACACCTCAGAGTATGTAGTGCGCTTGCTATGGAGTGGCAGATGTGGTTTATTTGGACATCGCAAAGCCTTTTTGATGACATAAATCTCGTAAGGACATTATTTTAAATGACCTATCAATAAAGGTCTGAAACATCATAAGTTCATAGTAATATGCAGTTGGAAGTTCTTCCAGAAGCGAATTAATAAATTCAGCCCATACTATCTCAAGTATGTTATCGTTTGTTCTAGTTAAGACCATAACATAATACTATGTGTATTTAGATATGGTATTACAACCAGAAAATATCTTATGGCGAAGTGGCCAGCTAATAAAGCATCATGATCATTCTCCTGCCCTTATGCCAATTTATTTGGGCGCGGCATCGCAGCATGTCCTCTTCTTCGCAGCATGTCCTCTTCTTCCCTGACCCGACCTCTACTTTCTACTTTCTAGCAATATCATCCTTCACAAATTCCATCCATCGTTTTTTTAGTCTTTCTCTACTCATAAAGGATGTAGCAATACCCTTAACGAAGCAGAAAGGCACGTTTTCCCCGTCATTGCGATATTTTATTTTTGTTCTAGACCATACCTGGGAACCTTCTAGTTATGAAGATATTGGGGGTCAAAGTTTCAACTTTTTCACAAGTTTTTGTTCAAATACATGGTTTAATTTAAGATTTTTACTTTAAACACCTCCACGACAACCGTACTATTTAATCCATCTATCAGCACAATGTTTTGAGTGCTTTATATTGAGTCCTACCGTAAAACGTAACTTTTCACGGAAAAAAAAAGTCGTTTTCCAGCAATAATTTTTGCTTAAAGTTTTATGTACATAATGCTTGGTTGACGGTTAAGAGTCTTGGTACACCCTGTATAGCCATCCACATTCATATTTAAAAGTTTCCTCACGACGTTTTCTGCACCATCACATGTCCATACCACGATAACTGATTACCACACAACTTTTCAGTCACCGGCGCCACTATCAGACTTCCTCTTATTTAACATGCAATTTATGCAAAAACAATCCCACTTTATTATTAGCGATATCCAAAATTTTGATCAGAACGTTAAGAGGGGACTAGCGTAAATGGGAATCCATTTACGCCAGTCCACTCTGCCCACACTACATCATTCCTTGCCTCACCAACAGGTGACGTAGGTGGCGGACAATCGCGCACAAAGGGAAGTGTCCGTGGATTTATTGACGGCCCCCTGAACCCTGATTATGGACCTTATTTAGGAGCCGACTATACGTAATAGACAGCTTGACCTGACTGATGTAATAAATGAGACTTTATTATTTGCATAGATATTGGTGCAGGTTTTAAAGTTGGACTGGGGTGTTGGAGACCTATTCAACGTGACATTCTAGAGTGGTACATGGATCTTCTGGCGCTTGAATGACGTTGACAGTTGGAGGCTGTTACAAAAAAAACAAGATGGCGGCGTTCGTGCGGGAAGATGTAATCTTCTGGCGCTTGAATGACGTTGACAGTTGGAGGCTGTTACAAAAAAAACAAGATGGCGGCGCAATCTTGTTGAAAATCGTTGATGTATTACGAAACGCTTTGAATTGCGTCTTGTCTATGCGCCCTTAGCACTATGGTGCAGCATAAAATTAACATGGGTGATTAATGGCGAATTCATCAAACTAGTTTTCAACACATTGAGTAATAGTAATTATGCGCATTTAGCACATAATTACAATAATTTCTAATTAATGTATCGTTATAGTCCTTATGTTGTGGTATTTAAAATTCAAATAAGTATTTATTGCACTCATTTGGAAGGTAAGTATAGCTATTACAATAATATGACCAGCACCTGACATGAACCCTGTAAGGGCAAAGCAATTTTACAGTAATAAATGTAAATAAGTATGGGTACTTTTTTAATTTTCTTCTTTTCCTTTTTCGAGTCGATAGTAAAACCATGTATATACATTTGTTATTTCTATAATTATGTAGGTTTTTCTTAAGTATAGAAAAATGTCAAACACTCCATACAGCTCAAATAAAAAATCGCATAAACAAAATACATTCTGAATCTTGGTATTTTTTTTTCTCTTTATTTGTTTTGGGGTTTTTATCTGAACAGAAAAATGTCAACCCCAGAATCTTAGTATAATAAGGAAAGCTAATTACATAAAACCTCTCTTTAATACAAAACTGAAGTAAAACGAGTAAATCCCTATCTTTTACCACAACTAAGTAAATACAAGTATTTCACTACCAATTCTTGGCCGTATATCATGGGAGTCATTGAGTCGTCTGTGTCAGGCGGACATCGCAATAACCTCAGGGCTAATTTATTCACTCATTGTGCTACTGTTCAGGTAAGCGCCCGCGCACGGAGTATCTGTGGAGCTGGGAGCTGTGGCTGGACTTTACGCTGATCACACGGTGTTAGGGTGTGATTTAGTGATGAATAGTAGGCACACTTGTTTTGGCTATGTGGGACGTTTTTTTTATGTTGTGAAAAAAAAAACGTTTATTATTCCACGTTTGAAAAAAAAATGCTGATACATTATTTAGCACGGTGCAAGTGGGCCATAAAACTTTAAAACACTGTGTCGTGTTATAAGATTACCAGTTTTCAAATTGAACTGTTAACTTTTTAATCGTGTATTCACAGTTACTTGAAGTTTATAAAGGTCAGTTAACACATTTCATATAAATTTTTATAACTTAATAATCTACATTCACTTAATTCAAAGTAGGTATAAATTAGAAGTTATTATTTCTGTTTCAATAAAAAATAATGTTTGGCTTTGATGAAAAAAACGAACTCGCCTAATTGTGTGGAGTTGTTGAAGACTTGCACCACTTATTATTATTAAAACGTTTATTTCAGATTATAAATTATCCATAGCATAAATTTACATAATTAATTAAATAAAAAATCAAAATACAATTACAATACCATCATAACGAATTACACAATTATTAATCATTATCAAATTCATAATCATAATCTATATATAATCGAAATACAAAATAAATAACAAGACAAGAGATGTTAACACATAAGAAAAATTAATAATCTTAAATCAATCAATCGGCGAGCCAGACACGTCACTATCATCTCTGTAAGGCTTCCCCTAGATACCACCAAACTCCTGCGCTAGTTTGCCGACATCTAACGTCCCAACATAATGTTCATCCATCTCTGTTGGATTGGGCAATCAGCACTTATTGCTGGACTGTGTCCGGTATCGAGTCTGGGAGAAGTGACCTGCTTAGGATATTATGGTTGAACAGACTTGAAGTAGGCACATTCCATAAAATCCTGGCTCAACCAGATGGCGATGATGCGAAGGGTCTGTTTGGCTTCATGGCCCAGATATGAACAAAGTGTATTTAGGGTACGATGGGACTGACATACGCATTACGATTATAAATGTCCCTAAATAAATAAAGGAAAAAACAATTTCCTCAGAAAACACATTCTCGATATAAAACTTTTCCTAATATACTGAAAAATAGTGAGTGCCTCCTAGACTAACAAAAATATAATATACCAAATCTGAAGTGCAGGGAAGAAGCTAGTTTAAAATATGCGGCATTATTCACCATGGCAACACACACACACAATGAATGCTGTGTGAATTAGCCTTTACACTAGTCTTGTGGGTTACAGGGGGATATTTGAACCGAAACAAACCTGAACTTAAGCTTGAATGGAAAATTGTCCAATAGCAACATTTGATTTTTAACTTACAAATCTATTAATATAAACTTTCACTGGTTCTCTCAGCGCGGGATAATATATTCGATATGTAGGCACGTTTTAAAATTTCAATCTCAACATATAATTTTTCATTGACCATAAATTTATAATAATAATGGACTCAGTAGTTATGGATTAGTGCAAATATATAAATATTTTTTTATGAGACAAGCCGGCCACACTATTCCGTAACCACTACAACTCCTGAAGGCCAGAATCAACAGTGGCGACCACCAGAAAAGCGCCGAGACAATGAAGCTCGACGAAGGCCCACAGAAACAATTTAACTTTCCTGGATCCTGCAAAGAAATTTATCAGAAAAGAATAGTGGAGGAGTAGGAAAAAACATAATAATTATGAAAGTATGCGGAGAGCAGCGGTGGCCCGTGGTGGCGGCCCCGACTTACGACCAGTAAATCGTGGGTTCGAACCCAGGCAGGCGCATTTCTTTGTGTAATTTATTTCATCACCACTGCTCTCAAAACGGTGAAGGAAAACATCGTGAGGAAACCGGCATGTCGTAGAACCATAAATTCGAAGATAGGTGACATCTACCAACCCGCACTGGCCCGTGGCCCGGGGCCCGCGTGGTGGATTATAGCCCAATCCCTCTCATAGACAGGAGGCCTGTGTCCCAGCAGTGGGAACATTACAGGCTGATTATGCTTATGCTTTGCGGATAGATAAATTTCATTATGTTAATGAACTACACGGGTACAAACCAACCAAAGCTACCTGGACAAGAAAATCTAATCAAAATCTGCACCAGTAACATTATACCGATATTTACCGATATAATTCTCTGCATTCTGCAAATATCTTCTTTGTCCCAATTGTGTGGTTAGATCATAACCTTGTGGTTTATGTCCACAAATTATTGGTTACAGGACTGAAGGCGGCGCACAATCGCCTCAGACGATTATCGATGATTTTGGGGTGTGGTGCAAGGTGCATGAGAAACGCGGGTTCTAAGTTAATAATTATCAATTTTTTCCAGGAATTCAGTAAGTTTAGAATTAGGTAACAACACACGTAAGCTGGATGTTACCAACCTTCAGGAATGTTGGTAATACATTAAATTTCCTTTATTTATTTTCCTACACACTAATTACATTTTTAAATATTTCTTAACAAAAACCGTATAAAAAACATTTAAAAATAGTGATCCGCCGGTATCGGGAGCAGGGTCCAAGCTACCGGAGGTTAGGGCTCCAGAGACACCCCACAATGCGAGCCGTATCGAGGAGTACTGCCTTCTGTATCAGGCCCTTGATCCAGAAATTATAATTAAATTCATATATTATATTTTATTTTATTTTTATTCTTTTTACATTAATAAAATAAAATAACCTATATTAACTAACTTAAAAATAAACTTAAAAAATGGCGTCAAAAAACTCCTCCTCAACGTAGTCAACTGGTAATGTACCCAAAAGACTGGCGGCGTTGCCACGCTGTATGGCAACGCTAAGCCTTAGGCCAAGGTAAAAGCCAGCCCTTGGGTCACGGGAAGAGTCAACTAAACGTTTAGAAATGTCCTTGAAAAGGCTGTGAGCACTCGGACCCCACGGACCCAGAGTTTCAACCCCAAACGGCTCGAAAATATAGTTACCAATAAGGTTACTATATTTACGCCGCTTGAGGTTCTCTGCAGCCGCAGCCGCAGCCCCAGCACAGCACGATGAGCTAGGAAGATGGGATGGCGCAAGAGTATCGACACAAGTTGCATCCCACACTAAAGGCCTACCCATCTTCCATGGAAACAAAGACATGCCGTCCGGTCTCCTGCCATCGTCGCGTGCCAAGCCATTTGGTTCTAATAAAGCTGGAACGCCGACGGTGACAAGAGCTCGACGGATGATATCATTTAAGTTCGCGTGCCGTGCAAAGCGGCCCGCACTTCGGCTGTATGAAAGGCCGTGGTGTCCAAGGCTGTTGACAGCTTCACCACAGTGACAGCGATGAGGAGAAAAACAAGGGGCGCCTAGGCGTAGAGCAGCAGCAAGGCGGAAAGTAGTGTCGTCGAGCAAAGTGCCTATGCTCGACGACGGTAGTGCGTGAAGCCAAAGACCCGACTCCCACTCACCCACAGCCAGCAGACGCGCACGCTCAGCAGTAGTAGCAGACGTGAGCAATAAATTGTTCTGAACTACTCTGCAGAGCGGCTCGTCCCAACGTCTCTGGGAAAATGGATGGACGGGTTCTTCAGAATTCGGCCAAGCGGGTTTCCAGGCATTAATAGCCTCGGAGAAGCACGGCACATCAAAATCAATCAGTGTGGGAGCCAGGATATTCCTGATTAATTTCTCAGTGCCGTGGACCGAAGATATAAACGCCGGTAAACTAATACTAGAAATTTTGCGGACGCAGAGTCCTCCCATACGAATGGGAAGAGTAGCTTGTATCCAAGCACGGTCGTCCAAAGCCACATTTAAAACGGACGATATAGTATTTTTGATAATTTGGTCCATTTTGTCCAAAAGATTAGTGTGCTTCCATAAAGGGGAAGCACGTAGGAAATATGTTAATTTTGGGCCGAAACAACAGTAACGGATTAGGGTGATGGCCGATGCATATTAATTTGGAGCAACCTTTCCGAAATATCATTGAAATTTTGAATTTTTTCCTCGATAAAATCGGGAAAGGAATTCTCGAAGATTGGAGACCCAAGGAGACGAAGAGAACTTTTTTCTATAATTTTGATGTTAGGGGCTATTACGTTAAATTTAGGAATAGTCAGTTGTCTGTTGGTACAGTCCGCTAAATACAGTTCACATTTTGCAAGGTTTAGGTCAAGGCCAATTGAATGAAGTTTATTTTTTAAGAAAATTAAATCATTTAAAACAGTATCTACGTCGCCGCCCAGGGTTCCATCATCAAGATACCAAACGTTAAATTTAGAATTTAGCTGTCGAACAATTGGGTGAATAGCTAAACCGAAAATCACTGGCCCCAGGGGGTCACCTTGTTGACAGCCAACAGCAGATTCCAAAAGGTTGTCGCGATACAGTAATTTAGACGGGTGTCTGTAGCACTGCCAAAGAAAACTATAAGTTTGAGGTATCTCATTTTTAATTTGTGTTAACAAGGTGTCCCTATTAACTGAATTGAAGGCATTCTTTATATCAACCTTCAGGATGACCTCACCTTTGCCAGAATTTAGGTAGGTCGACAAAGCGTGTACGGCAGCCTCACAGCCCCCTTTGGAACCGTAACCTAGCTGCAGGGGCTGAAATTTTTCCGAAACAGCCTCACCATAAAATTTACAGCAAATCTTGGCTGCCATACGACGGTAAGTAGTACCCACGGCAATGGGACGAATGCCGCCATCCCTCTTGCGCAGGGCACATAAATTGGCCCCGTACAAGATGTCGATGACGGCCTCGTTCACCTTGCCGGAGAGCATAAGGTTAATCAGAGCCGTAAGCTCCTTCAAGAGTAACTCACCGGCCTCCCCGGCGCCTGAACAAATTAGGTCCTTTAAGTGCTGAGGACTTAGACCGTCGAGGCCGCCTGCGGAGCCGCTCCGGAAGGAGCAAACGGCTGTGACCACCTCTCGACCTGTAATGGTGAGGGAGTAAATGTCTGAATCAGGAGGGTCGGGAAAAGAAAGGCCATCCGTGGGGGCGGGGTGTTTGGACTCCAGAGCTGCGAGTGTTTCTGGAGAACACGGAGCCACCACATCGCTACTGAAGAGAATTCTGGCTGCACCACTAATGTCACCTTCCCCTAACTTTGATTCAACCAGATGGGATACACCTCTCGAAGAAGTATATCCCTGTGACGTTAAATTTGAATAAAAATTTTGAGCCGAAATATTACAATTATCTTTGATTTGAGCTGTTAAAGTCTTTTTTGTGGTCAAATTCTTTTGAACATGAAGTATTCGGTAAGGGAAGGTAAGCAACTGTTCCCAAGCACTTAACGAGTTCTCTCGGACGGCAAGGCGCACACAACCTGCTAGGTTTTGTGCAACTAAGGGCCTAGCACCGCGGGGAACTCGCTTTAAAACAGGAACAGAATTTTTTAATTTGGAAAGGGTTTGCCAGATCGGATCAAGAGTAGATGTAGCCGAAGTTGAAGGTGAAAGATTTGAAACAGGGTCTGAAGTGGGTGCATTGGAAGATTTATGTACCTTACCAATATGCACATTCAGACCCCGCTTACCTTTAAAAAATCGTGCCTGGGTACAAAGTGGGCATCTCTCCAGGGTGTACAGCGAAGTTGAAGGTTGACTACTACTATTAACCACCACATCGCTGCTGCTACTACTCATTAAAGTAATTCTTAAGAAATAAACCTAATAAAAATAACTTTATTAAACTAAGATATAAAAACACTGAAAGTCAAACAACAAGTAGTGACACGCTGTCAGGAGCGCCGGCGGTACACACGCACTGGGGACCCGAGGCAACGCGACGCCGATGTACACAAGTCAGCGCAGCCCCAGTCGACGTGGCCAGGTGAATTGGGAGCCTGGACTCGGCTCGGCGCCGAATTCGAGGCAAACTCGAGGCGCACTCCAGGATAGAAAACTCAGGCACTAAAACAGAATAAAAATACAGATTTTAAAAGCAGTCGGGCAAAAAAACACCAAGAGATTATGCATTTATCAATAAAATTGGGAATTTAAATAAAATTTGTCCACTGTTCCATTCTTTTTTGATTATTTTAAAGTACTTGTGTATAATGTGATTTTTATTTTTATATAACTATGTCTGAAATAAATGAATTAATAATATTTTTTTAATATAAGGTAGGTAGGCTACGTTGGTCAGCTATTAAGGCCCAAGCCCACTGCCTCTTCGGCTTAGTTTTACCGTATTGGTATTTTTTTCAGAAAGGTCAGGCGCGTAGTACCCATAGCCGGCGGTGTGCGTGTCTGGCCAGATTTATGAATTTGGACGAGGCAAAAGGAGTATGTTAGGATCGTAGTAGGTAACGTTCCTGTGATGTCTGCCTACCCTCATAAAAGAACGGCGTGGTTTATGTATTTATTTTTTACTCCGGTCCCCTTAATAATAATATCCTATCTTATAATAGCCTATCTTATCAATGTCACACTCCAAAACGACTTTCTCTTAAGAATTAAGGCAATTCATTCCAGCAATGTTCTTTAATGACTATTTTGTGTTTACGCTACATTCATTATTACATTGATCTATGTTTCACCGAGTTTTGAAAGTGATTTTAACGAACAAATAAATAGGTACTTTTAATTATTGTTTGGCGTTTAGGTACAGTTGTACCTACATTTATATTTATAGTTTAAATTAAGGCAATTTAGGACAAGAATTTCAATGTAACTTTCAATCAATAGCTTTAAGATAACAGAAATATTGGGTCGAAATGTGGATGTCACCGTAAAATTGTAAATACCGTTAGATTATAATCTATCTTCAGCGTTTTAATATTTTGTATGCGTGTGAACCTATGTGATCCAATTTGATAACATTTACAAAGTCGGATATTGAGCCTGTCCATCAAAAACACTGTTTGCATTCGACAACAAACAAATTAACATGCATGCCATTTCACAATTTGACGGTTTAACTTCGATAAATTATAATCTACCGAAACATAATGCGTTAAATTGTAAGCAGTTCACAATTTTTCGACAGTTTACAATCTCAAGAGATAGATTATAATCTAACGATATTTACAATTTTACGGTGACATGGACATGTCAGAAACACAACACGGAGTGAGGGAAACTTAGGAAAATACTTACACCAGTATCTATAAACAAATCAAGTGATTACTTGAGTGAAAGTAATAACTTAAGATACGATTTTTATTCTGTACTTTGCTTCCTTTGATGGTTCTTTCTTCGTTAAAATTCTTATCTACTGCATAAAAATGGTTGCATAAGTAATTGTTTTAATTTGACTGTAGATACTAGGTCTAGTCTTGTATTTGTAAAGGAAAAAACCGAGAGTTTATACAGCTACTACTAAAATATTGATTATGAAATGCAATAATTAATATCGTAACACCGAATATTTAGTTTTAGATGTAAAAAAAATACTTGGACACTTTCCAAATGCCTAAAAAATTCAGTTTTTTAATTGCAATTTATTATTAATATTCTAGTTCACTAGTTAGACATATTTAATCTAGTTCACTAGTTAGACATATTTATTATTCCCATACAGTAATATTGCCAAATTAATTAAAACAGGTAAATATTTGACATCTATTTGCGACGTTGCCAACTTTTTGGATGAACGCTCTTAAACAAAGTGTAAAGACATTCTTAGTACTTATAGAGTATTTGATTGACATAAAAAAGCAACCGAAAACGTCAATATATCAATCCTGTTGACCTTTTTTACAGAAATACGTATCTCTTTGAAAAAAACGTCAATTATTCTAGGCCCTCCTGTCCTTTTATTAAGACAGTGACATTTTTATTTTATGTTATTTCAAAGATAAATAACATAATTTCACTAACATTTTTAAAATTCATAATAATTATTATCAACATGACATTCGAACTTTTAATTGGTACAGTCAACAAGACAGCTGTATCAACAGCTGCCAACATTCTATAGGACTTTCACTCGTAAAGCAAACTTCGTAAATGTTAGTTTACCTTGTAGGTATATAATTTACCTTAGTAACATGGTCTATGTAATAGCAGTGTCATTTGATGATAAGTATGAGTTTAATTTTATTTGAAGATACATTTTAATATGATTGGTCGGTTATAAGTGTGCTGCCGGACTAAGTTTTACATAATTGTAGGTAAGAATAAAAACCTATGGATAAGACGAAGGGTGATACTTATGATGGGACTCAGATCTACAATAATGCACTATGGTTAGCGGCACGTCAAATTGAATAGTGAAGCAAGCAGTCCTGAATTCAATTTTTAAGTTTGGTAAAGTTTTTATGGATTTTCAATACACTTTCTCAAAAACTAGCTCTTATCGCACTACGATTTGGTTCAACATGCAATGTATTTCACACTCGTGGATTTTTTTCATTTATCTCAACTAGTGTTTTATTTCCACAGCTAACAATAAACAATAAAATTGTTCAATTGTAATATAGTCGGCGGTGATTGTTTTTTTTTAATCTCAGCAAAGAGATTCATGTTTTTAAGGCCTTAATAATTGATGAAAATATAAATTGTATGTAAGAACAGAATTATAAATAAACATTATTATTTATAAAATAATTTGCTTTTATCAACAAATTAACATTTAATTGTGTCCTAAATTCAATATTTTTTTAATATATTTGGCTGTTTTGCGGCTACCTTTGCTTCTCCTTCAACCTGCGAGGGCAATGCGCCGGAAAAAAATCGAAAATAAATCCTAGTTTCATTTCATTCACCTACGGCTCAGGTGTGAATTCTGCTTCGGGTGCAATGACAAAATTTCCCCACTTGAATCAATTTGCCGTCAGCATCAGTATCCTGAAGGCTGCAATCGTTTCCGGTTAGTGGCATAAGGCTCGCCTCGTGGTTCTATTATTCACAGCTGCCCTTTCAATGAATAGAGACGTGATGTCATGTTATGTTGAAGCACTAAAATATGAAGACCTAGTGTCTCCATCATTATGTTCCTGCCCTTGTCCCATGTTACTTGGGGTCAGCGCAACACGTTATCTTCTTCCATTTTTTTCCATTCGCCCTTTTCTAATTCAAAATGCATATTTTCTTCAGTCTTCCTCTTCCTCTTCAATGAATACCTGAGATACCACCTCCAAAGTTCCTAAATCCTGAACTACAATAAAATATAATTTATGTGAGTAACTTGAAAAGTAGCCCGCATTAACTTGAGCAGTCATTACATAATTATTCGCCTACAACTGCCGATCAATACAACTCTTCTATTTTCTGTTCACTCATTATAGTAAAGGACAATATTTCAATAATTACACTCGTGGTGACAGCACAGAAATGTAGTGTTAATGAGCAGGCTAGAAGAAGAAGATTAAATTTAGACAATTTAATGACTTATAAACGACTGCGAAACCTGAAACACGTGCCTAGTATTTTTATGTAAAGAATCTATGTACAAAATTTCAAAACTCTATCATGCTTGTTCTGTTACCTGGTTTTCCGCACAAAAACGTGGTCACCACGCAGCAACCCACGCGCGTGCCTCCAGCGTCGTCTTGAGCTCATTGATAATAATAATTTACTGAAAATAATAATGTTCTTAGTATCTCTCGGTGTCAAACTTGTAACCTTTTTTAAATATTTTTGGAACAAAATATAACATGATTTAAAAAATATTTGAATCGATTCAGTTACTTATTCTGAACACACTGTATTCAGGTTTCGCATATACTAAAAATAATGTTGTTTACAAAGAAATACACGTGCGTGCATGATTTTCGGCCGCATGGGGCAGGCACGGAAGCAATAGTCTCAACCGCGACTGCTAAGCGTAGATTCAATTCCCGGGTCGGGTTAAAGTGTTCTAGGTTTATCCAGTAGTAACTCCTCAGTAACAGTTCATTGTTGTTGTTCAGATGTTGGTGGTGTGATACTCCAGTGCCTCAGTTAGCTAGTTAAGCCGTTGGTCCTACGCCTGATTTCCAGTCGTCTTTGCAACGATGAGAACGTTTCTGGAGCGAAAATTATGGATTATGTTGACTTCTTGGTGCGGTTTCTAATGACAATAAGTATTTATAATGTTGTTATTAGTGGACCTTCGGTGATCTCTGTATAAATGATTATTGGCATCTATTCGGGTCGAATAATAAGATATCATAAGGTAACAAGTAGCCTCCGGATGGAACAGAGCAGCAATCTAAGAAGGCGTTTTCAATTAGGTGAGGACTTTTGACTAATTACTGATATTTCTTAATCGGTCTTGTTGGAAGAAGTAATAACAAGAAAACGATTAAAACTGGATCAAACATGTTCCTTTAAATAGTCGAGTCTTTTAACCCTGAAAGTTTGGCTCAATAACGGTTGATAAAGTCCATTACCATTTACAAAATGAGTTTAAATATCTCAGCCCCAGGCTTGAAGCTGCTGTTACGAGTTTCTTAATTATAAAAGGCTATAACACCTTGACTAGGCTAATTACTCTAGTAGCCTAAAAACTTCATAAATCGCCTTCAGAATTGAAAAAAATATCCCAAGGAACGAAAACTTAAATAGTCCTGCAGTAACCCCCACGCAGTGATTCATGATCTAAAACACATGCATAATCATCATCATCTTCATCATTTCAGCCGAAAGACGTCCACTGCTGGACATAGGCCTCCACCAAGTGTCATAATAATATTGATTAATTAATCAAAACGGCGAAATATTTAACAGCTATTTCCAAAATTGGCAACTATCAGAATGCACAGCCAAAAAAAACGATCATGCGTGAAGCGCGAACTTAGGTATTAGTTTATAGCGTACTTGTGTATGTTCAGGATTCCCTTTGATAATTTCACCCATTTTTTCTACTGCGTACAAAGCAGTCACCATCCTACACTCCAGATTCAGAAACCCAGAAATTCCTTTCGATTCCTCAAACCGACCCAACACAACAATACCATCAATAATTCTCAAACTACCCACGTGCAATTAACAGATCGATATCCTTCAGGTATTTAAGATATCCCACGTTAAAAGCAAACCGCAATTAGGTGCAACACGACCCCAACACAAAGCATTGTTAGTACTTGTGTACCCGTTATAACAATAAAATTTTATAACATTAAGGTCACTCGGCATCGCCTGGAGATATTAGAGCGATGGTCTGTAATGGCGTGGAGAAAAGTGTTAGAAAAAGGGCTTTTTTTTAAGCATTTTTGTTTGCTATCAATATAGTTTTGTAATTGCTTGAAGTTAAAACTGTCAAAAATTATAATTCTTAGCTTTGCTTCCTTTGACGGTTCTGACTTCGTTCAAATTCTTGTCTATTGCATAAGTTATTATTTTAACTTGACTTACCAGGGTTAGTACTTGTAAAGGAAAAAAAACTGAGAGCTTAAAACGGTCAAGACAGTCTTATTGAATATTTGATTGACATAAATAAGCAACCGAAAACGTCAATATTTCAATCCTTATAAACATTTTTGCAGAAATACGTAACTCTTTGAAAACGACTCCAATTTATTCAAGGTCCAAATATTATTAATAATTAATAATAATAATTGGTCCATAATTTCACTAGCATTTTTAAAATTCATAATAATTATATTTAAAATTTTTGTTTGCTATCAATTTATGGGTAAAACATAGCGAACCATAAGTCATTTTAGGCGGCTTTGACATTTTTATGCCGTTTGTTAGAGAATCGAAAGACTCGTTTTTTCAGACAATTTTTACAAAATATTATTAAAAAATATTATTATTTATTATATTTATTTGTTTTTTTTTTTAATTTTTACAGAAACAAGCAACGTCTCTATCTAATTTGAAGTGGATACAAATTATAAAATGGTATTGTATTATATGGTATAATTATGCAGTTTTTTCGATCTCCTGTAAAGTTGCTATTTTTGACTTACGTGGTGTTAGAACTTCAACGACGCAATGACAAGCAGGTGAGCTGCACGCTTGATTGCCGTTCTATGACATTTAAAAAAAACTAGATTTGTGTATACACGTTCGTTTCGGCCAGTCGCGTGCGAATATCTATAAATATTTCAGCAAAACAAGAACACATAAATGTCGACCCATAAATTATATCCTTAAAGTAATAAAGATACTAAGCTAATTAACTAAAGATGATAATATTACTCCTACTCTTAATCCTTCTAATTAAGCACGTCTATAAAACAAATCAGTACTTTATCATATCTACGTTACAAGTTATACACGAACATCTCCTAAGCCGTGTCAATAATCCTGTTTCGGTCACTTTTACAGCTTATCAAAAGCTATTACATACTTAGTAGCCCTGTCTTATCATGTAGTGAGTTATTAATATTACTTGTAATTGGATGGCTACCTGTTTGGATATGAGTATTAGGTAGCATTAGGTGTATCTCAGTTTTAGTTGGCTGATAGTGCGGCAAAGACGCCGAGGATAAGTTATGTAGCATAAGCTTAACACGGGCTTCGCTATGGGAGGGAGTGGGCTATAACTAGGGAATGGGGACCCCGGAGCCTCGACTGGACTATGGGAGTCGTGGGTTCGAAACCAGGCAGGCGCATTACTTTGTGTAATTTATTTCATAACCACTGCTCTCAAAACGGTGAAGGAAAACATCGTGAGGAAACCGGCATGTCTTAGAACCAAAAATTCGAAGATATGTGACATCTACCAACCCGCACTGGGCCCGCGTGGTGGATTATGGCCCATTCCCTCTCATAGAGAGGAGGCCTGTGTCCCAGCAGTGGGAACATTATAGGCTGATTATGTTATATGCTATTATGCTACTATGGGACTGAAACCGGGTTCCGCATACCCTAGTTATAACCTAACACGCGGTAACACACGTGACGCGGGCCTAGTGTGGATGTAACATGTCTTTGAAGTTTTATGGTTCTACCGCATGCTGCATGCTGGTTACCTCAAGTCTTCCGACACCGTTTTGAGAACAGTGGTAATTAAATAAATTACTGCTCCTTAACCCTTATCCTTGACTGCTCTCATAAGTATTGCGTGAACATGAATTACTAGGCAAGTCACATATAAACGTGCCATCTCACCTGTCGCGGAAAACCTGCTACAATTTGTTTTATGTATCAGGTTCCAGAACTAATCTAGGACATTTCACCGCTCTCCCAAGACTGTAGGCAATACAATGAACTGTCAAAGCAATCTGACATGGGCATAACCATCCCCGCCTCTAAATAAAAAATTGACCACTGCAATAAATTTAGAATAATAATTATATTTTTTATGTGAAACAATTTTAATACTTATGATTTCTTGTCATCAAATGCTTTTTATTATAATTTTTTTTTATATTTTTTTTTTCCTAATTTGTTTTACACCTACTTTTAAGTGCATGTTGTGGTCTCCTGTAATTTCAATTACAGTACCACACTTAAAAGAACCTTTGTATAACTGTGACCTATATTATATCTGTGTATCTTTTGTTGGAGATCCAAATAAATAAATAACATAATTATGCATTAAAAAGACAAGGTTTTCTTAAAAAACAAAGCATTTATTTGTGGTAACATCATATTATAAAAGACGTGACTTCTATAACATTTACTTTTTCATCTTACTTCTTCTTTCGTTGGTTCATAGAAAATATTGATCCCATGTCACCGCTGGCAACGACTGTACAATGCATTTAAATACTTACAAATGCTTAGTCTACAAATGGTATTGTAAGTTTTCTTTTGTGCTACGCCACAATCAGTTTACCGATGTTTGACTCTTATAATTCGTTTACAAAAATCACACATGCACTTTTTATTTTTCAAGTTCAAACATAAAGCTACTTTTATTGTTGAATGATTTATCTCAATCAAGAACATTTTATCTATACTCAAATCAAATCAAATCAAATAATTATTTTTCGAACAACAAGGTATATTTATGTATACCGTATCCCTCGAAACTCTCAACATACAAGATCTCTGTTAGTTTCTCAATATTTTCACGTCTGATTTTTGTAGCCACAATGAATAAACTGAAATTCGCCGACATCATCGTCACGTGTAACCTGTGTCCGTCAAAGGTTTTAGTGAGAGTTCTTTAGCTATTCAATCGTCTTTAATTAATACTAAAACTTAACTAGCGCCGTCTGTTAACAAATTAATAGACACAATCATCATCATCATCATTCTCCTGGCCTTATCCCAATTTATTTGGGGTCAGCGCAGCATATCTTTTTCTTCCATTCTTACTTATCTATCACTCGTTATCTCAGCAGTTACCTCCTTTCTAGCCATATCATCCTTCACACAGCCTATCCATCGTTTCTTTGGTCTTCCTCTACTCTTATAACAATCTGCATTCTTACTCAACATTTTCCTCATTTCATTTTTTTTCTCTTTTTTTTCTCATTTTCCTCCTTTTTTTATAGGAATAAGGGACCCTATTCCTATTTGATTCGGAGGAATGATGAAAATGTACATCATTTTATAAAAGAAGTGACTTTTATAACATTCATACTCAACATTTTCCTCAGTACATTTTCAATGATTTTGTCATTCCATACAAATTATTGTTTTTTTTACCCGATCGAGTAGCGTCAGTGATAAAAACTCGCACTAAGCCCATTGAACTCCAACGTATTCCCACTTCCATTCACTTCGTCTCACATAATGTGTGTAATGTACGCGTGTATGTGCGTACACGCATATGGGCGGCGCCGACCTTTGACTCGCCTCGTTACGTCTCCGACACGGATTGGGTTAGAAAATGGCTACCGGCCCCGGTAGTAGTGGGATCTGACTATGTCAGTTCTTGACGAGTCGGGTGAGTTTTACAATTTTTTTTTTTTGTTATTGGTCTTGGTTTAAACGACCATTAATAAATCTAACACTTACAAATCGAAGCGTTTTTCTTATAGACGCAAAGTCGTGGGCACCTAATTATTCTTTTCACAACGCAAATTTCAAGTCATATTTAAACAGAAATTCTGAAGAAAATTAAGAAAAAAAATTGTGAACGGGAACCTCCTCGTATTTGCCCCAGTATACATGCTCTATGCACCTGTATAATTGGTACCCAACAATGACTTACGACATTAATATTATTGTTTTTGTATCAGGCTGTGTTGTCCCACAGCTGGGAAAAGACCTCCTTTCATTCCTTTTCCTTCTCAAGGCTTACTGCCGTTGCAAAATCCCTCTGTCTTTTATTTTTTTTTAAATAGCATAAAATCTAAACATTTCAAACCAAACTAACAAGACCAAGACCATAACCAAACAGGGAAAACATTACAAACTTTATGATATGTCCATCAAATCGGGAACGAATCCGATCGTAGGCTACGTTCGGTGAATACTCGCCGGTTGGCCGCTGAGTCGCTGAGCATTCCGGTCGCCATGTTACATGCGCGGCGAAGACGCGACTCACGATCAGTCCTGGCTATAACTCCGGTAATTGACGTCAGCCACCCAGCCGGCGGGGGGCAAGCCGCAGGGGGGTAAGTCGGGAATTTGGAAATTAGTGGGGAAGAAGTTAGCGGTCTATTAAAATGTGTTTGTGCGAGTTCTGCGATGCGAGTGCGAGAGGTGTCAAAACATGCAAGTGAATTGATCGCTTTAAACTTTCTGCTAACACGTTTGAGCTTTCTGATGTCTACCTTCGCGATACTTAGCCAGTTGATCAATTCATTTTATGGTTAGTGGGTCGTCTTAAGGGCGGAGTTCATTTTCTTTTGATACCGATTCTTATCGGTTTCTGAAAGGCTCAAGTCATACTCAGGAAATATATTTTCAGGCTATGTTATTTTATAAATTATTTTGTGTAACACTGGAAAGAAGAATGGAATCCTCATAAAGAACCGCATTTAATACTTAGACGGCCATTAATGACTAAATAGGATTGTGCACTTACTTTAATGCTTAGTGTATAATCTTTCAAAATCGCACCGAAAAAACAAGCCAACCAGCCAAGCAACGATACCAACATCTCTCCCCTTTTGGTCAGTGCTTATGAAAACCCATTTTCCTCAATTCTTATGTTATCCCACTTCGCCGCGGGACTGTCGGCATCCACTCGTCCCTATAACTCTCGGGTCGCGTGCGGTGACTTCCCTATGATAATTTAATTGTTGTGCGTGCGCTACAAAATATATTTATAGCTGGCAACCCACGAGCTAGGGTTAGATAGAGACGGCTTGATAACAGGTGGGACCGCTGGAGGGTTAACTTGATAAATATGTTTGTCTATGAGTTTAATAACTGTAGTAAACAAGTTAACACTGTCGATGAAAGACCCCTTTTGAATATGTACGTAATGAGTTGTGAGTATGGGGAAATAGCAGGTTTTCCTTTAGCAAGAAAAAAATGTGAGAACTTTGTTGTTGAACTGACACACTCTTCTTCATCCATCTCATTCTTAGAGAAGAGTCCTGAATAAGCAAGTACTCAACTTAAGCAAGATTCTTCCAATAAGAATTTCTGAGTAACAGCTATGGCTAGTTACAACAGTCTAGATGTCTACTCAGCTGATGGCCTCACTTCCATCTCGCCAGCTATCACATACTCGTAGGTCTTAAACATAACTAACTTAAATTGAGGTTATTCATCCTTGCTTACCCCTATAGGGAATTCAAGGAAGCTGTTATTATTATAGATAAAATATCTGATAAAAAATAAACAGTCCACGTCCAGTCTGCTCTTGAGTCTATGGCACTACAAAACAAAGCTCGTCCCGTATCGTATGCACTTGGAATTAGGGCTGACACCGCGAGAATTTAATGCAATAAACCCACTTCAATCAAGCTGCTATTTTGTACTTCACTTTGTTAGGGATTCACGTAACAGTGGCTGCTTTGATTGTAGCTGTTCTTTTAATGTTAGGAAACTTGACAATTTTGATCATTTTGAGAAATTATTACGTGGGAACTTTCTCGTCAACTTTAATAATTTATTTTGCGTTTGACGTATTGATTTAGGCCCTAATGATAATAATTTCTTCGCCTTTTGCTATTAATTGTAGTAAGATTCTAACAAAACCAGTGTTGGTAAGACGATGGTCGTAGTTGAGGCTTCTGCAATGGTATTTAACGGGTGTGAAGTTTCGTATCAATCTTATCAAATGCGACCTTATGACCCTACAACTCCAAATTGATCTCCCCTTTTTCCCAAAGAGATAGACATAAACTACAAAACGCGACCTGCTCCGATCTTTACAGATCCTTTTACTTCATTTACGGTCTTACTTGGCAGCTGATTAAAAGAAGCTAATTCAAATCTACCTCATTTTTGACACCGTAGGGTATGTGTGCCATCCCTAACCCCGCGGTACCACAAAGCGTGTAGATCGCGAGCTCGCAATATCTCGTCCGAGCCCGTCCGTAGCTATCCGCGTCCTCTATAACATTATATTATTTATTGTATTGGTACCGTTGTACTAACACGACTAATGACGTTTGTGCGACATTCATTATCCGCAGTAATTGTTGTTTATTGTGCTCAATACATCCCCGATTAGGTGCTAAAGTGTGGCAATGGTCAGAGAATCGAATGATCGGCGATGTAGCACAGATAATGGCTATTAATGGTATTATCCTTCTTCTAGACCATCGTTAATTTTAAAGCGATACAATTAATGATTAAACTATAGCTTAGAGTCGCAACTTGCACCTAATTCATAACACATTAAGTCGTATTTGCGTTGTTTAATGACAATGCATAAGACCAATATGTACCAACAGTTACTGCAAATAAAATGATTATATTATGTATGTATATAACAAAAATGACAGACCAGAGAAACGGTGATAGGGTTAATCAGATATCTTAAATGAACGTTAACAATATTCCTATTTTTCTTCTTCATCGGTCACCATGAGGTCATTCATCTCTTTGTAAAATGAAAACATTTCATACTGTGGTACAGGGTTCGATCAGTCAGAAAGATAGCGGATTCAATATGATCCCATCAAAGGAAGTAGAATCATAATTCGTGAACCAAAAACGAACCTTGAGATGAACCTTTTCAACTTACTGATACTCCCACTACTCTGATTGAATGTTTAAAAATCCTATAACATCACGTTCGATCAAAGCTCAACCTTCATTTATATAAAACAATAACAAAGCTCTGCCCTGGGAACGACTCGCAATGCGTAAAATCATCGCTCTGCCCGAGGCGACCGACGCAAGATGCATTACTTTGCACATAAATTATTTTGTTCTCTATTAAGTACGAATTTCATATCGTTGTGCCTATGTTGCCGTGTCTTCGTGGATGCATCTTTTATGGCTGAGATTGAGAGTAAAGAGAAAACGGCTATTGAGAGGAAAATCTGAGGCTTTAGTCTTTTTATTTCTAGTTGGTTGCGCAATTTCTTGTTTCCTCTGCTCCGACACAACGTGACTGCCATTCCCCTTTATAAAATACTTTCTAGTAGAATCAAATAAATAAACTATCTAAGTAGCAACCGCAATCAATACACTAAGCAGTAGCTAACCGCGCATCAATAAGTCGCAAGCTACCGCACTCCTGCGCAAATGGTCACCAATGCTCAGACGTGTGCTGACCACAACAATATAATGGGTAAGGAAGCGTCTGCAGTGTGTACCGTGTAAACGGATAGAATTAAGGGTGAGACTATGGTGAGTAAGCACAGAGAGTAGACGTATTTTTTATCCTAAGAAAAATTATAATTACGAAAACCAAAATAATGGAAAACTGTGTGTGAAAATATTATCCCAATGCTGCCATTTTCTTTTTCCTCCTTCTCCCGGCTGTTTACTGTTTCAATCTATCCTAAACCTCACAGTTTAGCAACACCCTCTAGTGTGTCTCACCATCCACGCGTCTTTAATGGGCGTCAGATTTCTCCATTTGGCAATCTATTGAGATATAATTTTGTACAAATTACTTCATAATCAGCCTTTAATGTAAACAGTGCTGTGTTGGCTTCCTCTCTATGAGAGAGAGTGAACTGTAATCCTTTACACGAGCCCAGTGTGTGTTGGTAGATGTTGTCACGTGTCTCCTTTTTTTTGCTCTAAGACAGGCCTGTCCAACATACGGCCACCTAGCGGCCCGCATCGGTCTTTCATCCGCGAGCTATTTAAAACTTTATAGGACATCAATAAATATTGCGCGAACATTCCCCAAGTCTGATATTCCCGCGCTATACCTAAGGTACCTACCCGCCCCACCTTACCTACCCTCGACTGCAGACCGCATCATTCATTGCAGTCTAGTCCGGCGAAGCTTGTTTTATTTAAATTTAGAGATCACTTTGCATTTCTTTTGGCCTGCTACGGTTACAAAAATACTAAAGGCCCTTCATAAAATTATGGTGGACACCCCTGCTCTAAGACATCAAGGTTTCCTCACGATTTTTCCTTCGCTAAAAACAATGACTTACAAGAAGTCAGGGCCACTGGGACACCACTACTCTCCACATTTTACTTACCTCTTGTAAATTAAAACCAAGCTAACCGCTTCTTTCTCCACTAACAACCAAGCTACACGTAAGGTCAGGCCATCGGAACATGTAATAGGTAAACGTAGCAAATTGTAACATGTTTACATCGCGCTCAGATTATGGTGAGGCGGCCGTTTTGTGGCCCTTCCCTCTGTGGCTTATTATGCACCGGTCTTACTGCCGGCGAGAAGCGACAAGCGAGTAGAACTAGCAGCTATAGTTGTACTGTATCATCTACTTAATACATACATGCATAAACTCACGCCTTTTTCCCATGGGGGAAGGCAGAAACCACAGAGCGCCACCTGCTACGATCCTTACTCCTTTTGCCTCGTCCACGTTCATACATCTGGTTATACACGCACGCCGGTTGCGAGTTTTATGCGCCTGACCTTTTTGAAAAACCTCACCAATAAAGTCAATGTATCTACTTAATAATAAGACAGTATCTAATATATTCTACATATTACGGTACTACTTAACAAGGCCAGTGTGAACAAACTTACAGTTTACAGTAATAACATTATCAGGGCTCTTGGTAAATATTTATGAAATTGTCTGTGTAATTGTCCACTGAAAAATATAAGATGGCGGCATTAGTTCTTACTATGACAACCCGCCAAAAAAACCACACAGCACTAATAAAAACCAGTTTTTTGTTTGACAAAGTTCTCGTCGGGCAGTGGTGCTATCAGTCAGCGATTGACTAAGTATATCATCATCATCATTTCAGCCGAAAAGTCCACTGCTGGACATAGGCCTCCCCCAAGAAGGGGGGTTTTGCCATAATCGCCACGCTTGGACTAAGTATATGTATCTCTTTTACTTACAAGGGACTTACAAATCTTTTGTACGCCTCTTGAGCGAGAAAATAGTTAATTGCTTGGCTAGTCGCTTCCTCGTACGGCGGGACAGGAGCCTTACACAGTGGCTTTGTGAACATTTGTTGTGATGTCAAGTAGCTTATTGTATCTCATATGAGGTTGGGCAGCTGCTGCGGTATTTAGAAGCTGAGGTATTTCTGACACTCCTATGTTTTGGACAATGCATAACACAATTAAGCTCTTTGTCCCAAAGCCGACTGTAGTGCAAATATGGTATTTATCCGATACGAAAGCATAATTTTGTGCCTACCAATTTTTACTTAGATTAATAATGAATCGCTTGAGGTCTAGATCTTAGGGTAATTTAGTAACAGTCACGTGGCGCTGGAAAACTTGTGGATATGAAACGTTTCTCAAGCGATTCATTATCATCTTGGCCTTCAAGATAAAAATTTAACGCATACGTTTTAGACTTCAAAGTACAATAAACATCAGGCAAATGGGTTTAAGTATTTTCAGCCATATTTAAAAAGATCTTCAAAACATTCCTTCAACATGGCAACTCCAAGATTCACTTCCAGATTCACTTTGGCTTCCGAACGATCATTTTTTTTGTTGCAATTTTAGAAACGATACGAAACAAACCAGCCAGTAGCATTTTACTCCCCAACTTCACTTTTACATCGAAACTCAATATAATACCGACCTTTTTGGATAAGAAACAAATGCCGGACAATGGTGTCTGGATACCAGTGAATGAGGCAGTGCGTTTATCACTCCAGTGCTTTGTGTCCTTGAATTATGCGGCGTTATTGCTCGGCTTGCATGACTTAGCACCCGGCTGGACAGACTAACGCTTCGTATCGGCTCTAAATTGCTCTTGGTTTGCGTCGGCGCAAGTGGGAAGGGGTCGCGAGGTGAAAATATGGGAATAATTGGAAAAGTGGAGATATTTGTCGTCTTGTTAATCGATTTGTCGTCTTGATAATCGATTTGTCGACTCGTGGTGGTAGTTAATTTAGTATTGAAAAACATCGATAAAAAAAGAAATGTTCATTTGTTACAGAAGTGTTTTAATATGTAAGAACGCTATAATCGTCTTTTTGGTGAATACCCAACAAGAACCTACTAGCCTTGCAGAAATTCATGGTCGTATTACATAACATAACGACTGTACTTTCCGAAGGCTTAGCTAGAGATGTACTTATAGTAAACCAACATTACTACATATACTAAAACTAAAACTTATAGTAAACAACATTACACTCGCCCCTTTTACATAGTAAAAAGGGACGAGTGTGACCTGCAGGCATATTACCTGTAATATTCTAGTTGACTCAAACCATAAAATAAGGTGATAATTTACGGGTTCCTTATATTATTATTAGCTTCCTAATTGCGATTGCGGTTATTAGAAAACTCCTGGCATACTATCGACGCAATTTGTTTCAATTTCTTGTATTTTAACACTAAACAGTCCGCTTTAACTACCAACTTAACTATCACTTGATGATGAAATAAAAGCCTTAGCCGTACTGTCTATAGAAAATCGACACTCATCTCTTATACAGAGTGATTTCTCCTTACTAACAGGTTTTTCGAAGAACGTTCTAGAATCCTTTTTTGAAAGCCTGAACTGGTGGCCTACCATGAAGTCGGAAAGGGATGGAGCTATGGACGTCTAGCGCCATCTCTTTCCCATTCTGGAATAAGATTAAAACAATACTGCTTAAAGACGTCATGGTAACCCCCCTGCCCCTCTCTTGGGCAAAACCTTCCCTGTTCCTTCCACGTCTCTCGATATTGAACGTCTTTATTAATAAGGGAGCCATCCAATGCAACCCGCCATCTTCTCATCGATCTCGCGACCACGTCTAGCGGTCTCATGGCTTGAGTCTTGCGGTGTGTGGACCCATGATAATTATATAAAAGTACACGGACTAATACGATAAATCTTCTCAGCACTAAGCTAACTCAATGTAGACTGCCATAGATACGCTAACAAGAAGAAGGTTGGCTGATGATAGACTTATTTTATGATAAAAAAGAAGGCTACAGAAGGAGGGCCGACGCGACGGTGGCCGTTCTTAATTTAATAAATTCTGCTGGTATCCAACCAGCGCTGGACCCGCGTACTGGGTTATGGCCCCCTCTCTATTGGGAACCCTTACCTCACTAGCAGTAGAGTTACGAGCATAAATTCACAATGTAAAATTCAAAAGCGATTTATCCTGACTTTAGTACGACCATCTTCTGGACTTTGCTCCAAACTCCAGAACATTCCTATCTATCTTATCTGCCTTCTAGTGTATCAGAGAAACCTGTTTGGTTCGACTCGCCATAACGACAGGTCATGTCATGGTCAAGGCGTAAGTGGCATACCAACTTGTGTTGCCTTGGCAGAGTTTAATGCAATTTTTGGGTGAAGTATCCATCCAGATCACAGTCCAGCTTCTGAAATATAAAGACAAATAGTCAGGATTAGTGACAATAGTCGCACAATGTTGTATAACAGAGAAAGCTTAAATTCAGATAAAATAATTCCTTTCGTAGTTCTGAACAGGTCCTTTTCTACAGAAATTCTAAACAATCATTAAGAACTAAAATTCAAATTCAAATCGCAACATCAAAATCATATATTACAGAACATACGAGCGAACGTGATCGCATTTGTTTGCCATTGTCATCGCTGCCGATACGGGCCGAATAAAGCCGAATACACCCGATACGCATCTCGGCCTCTCGGGCGCATGACACAGATAATCTAAGCATTCAGCCACCCGCCGAGTTACCAGCGATTTTATACAGCCAACTTAATAAATGCCCATTAAAATAAATTGTTTGGCATTGTCATAGCTTCCGATCCGTGCACGTTGCCTGATCCTCGTTTACATTAGCCATTCTGAGATAATATATGGGATGTAATTTATGCCTTTAACTATGTCTATAAAGAATAGTAATGGCCCAAGATTGCTTCTATTGGAAATGGATATTGAAGAGTTAATAAAGTTTTGCGTGATTGCGGATTGTACGTGCGGAGAATATAAGCGTGGTTAGACAGGATTTGTTTGTGTTTTGCAATTTATGAACACTTCTTGTTCTGGTTGTACGATGTGCTCTGTGCGCGTATAGCATGCAATATATTTGTGAATTTTATCGGAATTCAAATTTACGATGAATTTTACGATTTCTTGTAAGATAATTGAAAGTCCCGGAAGCTTTCACACAATCACAGAGCTAACAAAAGACTGATAAGGCAAATTCGGATTAAGTTAATTGTAAGAAATATCAGGATCAGGATAAAAAATAGTGCTAGGAATCATAATTACCTGATATTCTATAGGTTATCAACGACCTCACGTATCTTCAAACACTGCCCACATTTCGGCGACTTACATTTCCAAGTCGCCTGCCATCAAATCAATTCAAATATATATATATCAACTATTTTCATATAAATACGGTAAAAAATAAGAAGCAAACAAACGATTACATTAAAGACTTCGTACAGTTTGTTATTACAATGCCATTACAAAAACATATTGCTTGGTTTTTGCTGATACATCCTAGTCAAATAGTGTCAATAGCCTTTAGTAAACCATATTTTTAGGGTTCCGCTTTTAATACAAACAATAGCAGGTTGTACACAGATGAGATACGGTTATTATGTTTCAAAATAGGAAGAAGACTGAAGAAATGAGGGATGGACTGTGTGATAATATAAGTAGCTAGAAAGGGGGCTGACTACTGAACGGATGTTTAGAGAATATCGAAGACATGATACTCAGACCCCAAATAAATTGGGACAACATAACATAACATTCATTTTTTCTCAGACAACTTTGGCCCATACGACCACCTTACAGACTAACATTTTTTTTCATTTTTTTTTTTAGTTAGCCCGTATTGTCCCACTCCTGAGCAAAGGCCTCCCCCCATTCCTTCCACTTCTCACGATGGTGTGCTTCTTCTCGCCGATTCGCGAGGAAGCCATCCAAGACGTCCCGCCATCTTCTCTTCGGTCTGCCACGACCCCGTCTAGCTGTTTCAGGACTCCAGTCTTGCGATATACGGGCCCACAGCTGTGCCGGTCTCCGGCAGACATGGCCTGCCCAGTCCCATTTTAGTGTCGCAGCTTTATAAGCTACGTCGGTAATTTGCGTTCTGGAGCGCAGTGTGGTGTTTCTTATCCGGTCAGTTATTTTTACATTCAGTATGCTGCGCTCCATCGCTCGTTGGCAAACCTTGAGTTTGGACTTCTGGACGTTAGTCAAAGACCAAGTCTGTGCACCATATATCGTAATGGGGAGAATACACATGTCCATTAGCTTGCGTTTTAAGGGGATGGGTAAATCGCCCTTGAATAGCTCTTTCATGGACTAGTAGCTCTTCCAGGCGTTTTCCGTGCGTCTTGCCACTTCTTTATCTTGTCTCGCCTGGAAGGAGACTACTTGGCCCAGGTAGATGTATTCTTGGACATAGTGTATTTTCTCCCCGTTTAAGTGCACGTTGATAGGTGAACTGTTGGTCATGAGCTTAGTCTTTGACATGTTCATCTTCAGTCCAACCTCAAGGCTTGCTTTGCCGAGTTCTTGAAGCATATTTTCCAGTTCCGCAGCTGACGAAGAGAAAAGTACAATGTCATCAGCAAAGCGTAGATTTGTCAACCTCGCCTCACCGAGACAGATACCTCTCTCTTCCCAGGCGGTCGCCAACGTTCTAAAGACTTCTTCTAGGGTACTGGTAAATAGCTTTGGAGATAGCGGGTCGCCCTGTTTGACTCCCTTTAAGATTCTGAATTGCGGACCTGTCCGTTCTAATTTTACAGCGGCTGTACTGTTGGAATAGATATTTTGTAGAAGAGGTATATAGGTAGATTCTACATTTTGATTGCTAAGAGCGTTAAAGATGGCAGAGTGCGTTATACTATCGAATGCTTTCGAGTAGTCCACAAATGCAAGGTAAAGTGGGATATTAAATTCTACAGATTTTTCTATTATCTGATTGATGGTATGCAAGTGGTCGGTGGTAGAAATTCCGGGACGGAAGCCTGCTTGTTCAGGAGGTTGGTGTTTATCTAGATCACCAGCTATGCGATTTTCTATGACTTTTATAAAGATTTTGTAGACATGGGAGATCAGATGGGTCTATAATTATTTATGTCCGACTTGTCTCCCTTCTTATGCAGCAATATAATATTTGAATGGCAAAAGTTTGTGGGGAAAACACCCGAACGAAGAATGTCATTGAACAGATTTGTGATGTGGGGAAGAAGTATTGGTTCGCCGATTTTCAGGGCTTCAGTGCTAACGTCATCTTCGCCGCATGACCGGTTGTTCTTCATTTTATTTAGTGCAAAGACAAACTAACATAAATATAAGACTAACATAAATATGATAAAATACAATTTCTGTTTTTGTATTTGTGCCAACTTCATAATCTCAGAATTTATGTGAATCTAAAGATGTGCAATGTTTTCAAAAGCTAGTTTACATCATTCTAATAAGAGCACAAGTAGGAGACACTATTCGGAAATGCTGGGCTGCTTGGAACGACTGAATCTAATGCATTAATGATAACCGGGTCATAAAGAGCTTCTGTTCTTCAAAACATGTATATAGGCAACCGACAGAACCTGTGTTTTTAAATACTGCTTGCGTTTTTTGTAAATATTTCTTTCTAAATATGGCACTCGCCAGATTATAATCGCACGTCGCAAGTGTAACGAAATGGCGGCATGTCAATTTGACATGAGGACGCCATTTGGATTTTTTTGTAAATAATTAATCGAAGCGGTATTTTAATTCATTTCGCGTTCATTCATATTTATTCGTAGTCATTGTTTTTATATTTAAATACGTGCATGAAATTGATTGGAGCCGTATTTTTGACTGATATTTCCTTGAACTTTTTGTTATTATTTATTTTAAAGGTACCGTTGTTCAGAGCATGCTACTTAATATTATAAATATAAAAGTTTACGTGTTTGGGTTTTTTGTTACTCAATCACGTAAAAACGGCTGAAAGGATTTGGATAATTTGGCAAACACATAGTTTATAACCTGGATTAACACAGGATACTTTTTATCCCGGTAATGAGTCCAATAAATACAATAAAGTTAAATCCAACCTTAGAAAAAAGTAACACTTAGTCACAATGATAACAACTTCATGAATGACAACATTCTCTTTAGTGAAATTACTTTTGCTACTAACTACGCAATATATACCTATGTATCTTACGACATAAGGAACAAAACAGAACACATCATTTTTGTGTCATAAACACGATGAAATATAAAAAAACTGAATGATTAATCACCAGCTTTTCGAAATGATGGCTGACAGGTAACAAGCAAGGAACCCTTCCTTTAATTTCAGCATACCAATTATGGTGTTTATATTGTGTGGCAGCCGACAACGTCAGTTCTATCATTTTGTTTTAGATAATGATCATGACATACGCATGAACACCGCAGTACACACTTTCGTTACCATTCAACATTTGTGGAGGATGTTCTTCCTTGTCACTAGTTGTGTATCTAGTGTTAGGTAAGCCGCTGCGTCAAGATCTAGACACCTAGATAAGTGGTTGTGGCAATTACATTTTCATTTAGTAGTTTTAAGGATATTTGAAGTACTTAATCATCGGCTGTCATGGTGTAAGCATGTAATGCGGAGGAATAAGACAAAATGTGAGGAAAGTTTTGCGTATGAATGTGGATGGCTATGAGAGTAGGGGAAGATCAAAGAAACGGATGGACGAGATGGAGATGGATGGACTGTGAGAAAGATGATATGGCTAGGAAGGAAGGGGTAGCTGCAGGGATTACGACTAATAGAGAAATAATTATGGGGGAAGAAAATTATACTGCACTGATCCAAATAAAGTGGAATAAGGACAGGAGAATGATGATGACGTCTTCAATCTGGCGGAATTTTCTCTTGGGGAGGTCAAGGCCGATTGTTATAAGGCCACCTATCATTTGAACAGTTTGTAACAGACAGGGTAGAACAAAGACCGTGAGTGGAGATGAAAGCCAACTATACTCAAAGGAAATAAAGAAGAACTTTACACATTTTTTTAAATTCAGAACTACCGCAACGTTTCGCGAAGAATAATTTCCTGGCGACAGCTATAGGCCTTCAAATCAGGCGTTTTGTTAGTTCCGCCCTATTACCTACTGGCACATGTCAGACAGTTAAAGGGTCAAATCTCTGATACTAGGACACGATAAGGCACAGTTTGATTGCGATGGTTATAAGTAATAGGCGTGTGTTAGGGGGCGCGCGTGTAAATGTGTTCGTGGAGCGGTGGACCACCGGCGCCGGCGTGACTGTCCTGTGGCGGTAGGGCTGCTGCCGTTAGGAACGACTGAATGAATGTCTAATATCAACTCAGAATGAAGACAGCTGCCAAGGAATGACGACAGACTGGCTAACGAGATCTGCAACAGCTTTTTAGTTGACTTTATTTAATTTAGACGTCGACCACCTCCGCCACAGGATTCGATTTGATTTCATTAGCATTACATTGAAATTCATAAAGTTTCTGGAGACACATGTCTTCGTTTCCGAGAATATGGCTTTACAAATTCATAGGTAAGCAATGGTCCATCGGCAAGGTATCATTTCCATTTGCCTTTTCAAAAGTATTTTCACGATTTGGAATTTTCTTAGTTTAGATTCTGATTTGGCCATTGTAAAATCAAAACATTCATTTTTCTTTAACTTGAAAGTATCAACCCTACTTAATAGTCTGTTTTACATGTAAATGGCTTGTAAGTTGCTTACATATGCAATACACTAAGATGTAATGTTTTGATAAACATGAAAACTGAAATAATGGCTGACATAATTAAAACGATTCAGAAGAAATATAAAACTAATAGAGGATACATAGAATATAATCGTCACGTTTTGTTTAGAACCAAAATTGGCAAAGATAACCTTATACAGTATTTGTAAGGGTTGTAAAGTTTGTGTATATGTGTTCAGCTGAGGATCATTTGTCGTTGTAAATTAAAAATACAAAAAGTGATCAGAATCAGAGAAATAAATAGAAGAGAAAAACGAGGTCATATTGAGAGAAAAAATGACAACGTCACACAGAAAAGTATAGATATAACTTCTTACATAGACGTTGTTATGTTTTCTAGGCAACAGTAAAAGTAGCGTAATCGCCCTAACCTAATAAAATTGGGACATCTAAATACAACTAGAAACGCCAATGAGGCAATTTCAAAACCATTATTTATATTGAGCAGCGCTACCCAATCTTTTCAAAGTTATGTCTTGAAATTACCCACTGCGGTAGGTGTGAAAATTGTGGAAATAACAGGTTGCCTCCCAGACCAGCCTTAAGTGATCAGCAGTTGGTCAATTTTGATGGAATCCTGATTAAATATCAAACAGCGATGGAGTAAATCATACCCTTTAGGAAAGTAAACGCAATGTTGCTTGCGTTCGACTTAAACGTTTTAATTGTAAATAGGATCGCGTTGAAGTGGATTTTAATCATTTATTTACTGACTTCTAAAGCTATTAGTTAAAGAACACTTTGCAAGAGTGCTAGTAAAATATAAATTGCCCTACTAGACTGCAAGTGTTTCAGAAGACTTCAAGATTAAGTAAAACCTTTAACAATTTAAAGATAGAAAGAAAAACTATGTATTACAATATGCATATTGTTTCTTTTAATATGAAACCTGAGTAGGTTTTTTATCGAAAGAGGTTTCATTTTCAAAATAGTGATGTTGTCTCTGGCCGTATGATATCGAAAAACACTTGGATGCCATTAGTTTTGTTTTTTTTTAATATTTTTTAAAAATTGGCAAATGGCCAATGCATTATTTTTTTCCACAAAAACAGCCATTATTTTTGACGTTATTTTAGCAAAACCTTTTTGCAGAATTAAATTCTAAATTTTCAGATATAATTGCTAGAATCTTTTGGCGCTCTTAAAACAGAGATGCCGCTGTTGTAAGGTTTTTGTAAATCTGTATTGTGAAATGTATTGAAAATCAAGAGTGCTGCGTTAGTTCCGTTTTTAGCCACGTGCCAAAAGATTATTAATTTAACAACTATATTATTATTTAGTTTTCATCTAGCAATAATTGTACATTCTAAAATATTTAATTGATTATTTGGTATATCCCCCAAGCAAAACACCCTATTACACCCAAATAGATAGAAATCTTTATCGATAACATTCTTCATTTGAACATGATTTATAATCACTGAATAGAGCTGCAGCATCTTTAATGACGTTATCAGAACTACATTTTATACTATCAATATGTTATTGATAGAAGACGATACCAATTATGTGGACTAAGTTACAAGCAGGGAGCGTTTTCAAATTATAAAAGAAAAGTAGTTCTAGGAA
The DNA here is from genome assembly GCA_905163415.1 of Noctua fimbriata. Classification (NCBI taxonomy): domain Eukaryota; kingdom Metazoa; phylum Arthropoda; class Insecta; order Lepidoptera; family Noctuidae; genus Noctua; species Noctua fimbriata. The sequence continues at coordinate 3,494,178 of LR990926.1, read as the reverse complement.
GATACCACACATAACCCAAGTAACACAGGAAGCATTTTAACAAACCAATAGTAAACTTATGTACAACTTAAGGTCTGTATAAATTCTTATATAAGTTCATTGAGCATCTTGACGCATTATATTTTCATTCCAAAACCATAATGATGCTTTTCACTATATAACGGTAGTATAATGGCTTTACAAAATGCTGCTGTAAAGACTTTAGTTTTAGTACGGCATATCTAAATGCTACTGACCTGCTTTTAAAAGATTTTAGTGCGTTTGGAACTACAATAACATTTTATGTACTAAATAAATGTTAGTACCGTTTAATAACATAAGCTTGAACCATTATAATGCTACGTAAATCCGCAGCTTTCTACTGTTTTTAGTGCCTTAGGGTCTACAATAGAACTTTTAAAGGTAATGCCTAAAGCTAAATAATATCATAGTTTACGGCTTTGAGCTGTTTTTAGTGTCCTTTGTTGTGTAATTGCACTTTTAAGTGGTAAGTAAAGGCCTAGAACTGTGGAACAGCATGAACGTGAACCAATGTAATGCTTGCATTTTTAAAGATCAACTGAGTTCTGTTGTACAGCCAACAGCCCTTATATCAAATACACGTGAGTTATTTTAATGCAACTTTACATTAATTTTACTGTATTCGTAAAACTATTTGTCGGCCATATTGGGGAAAAGCACATATTATATGATCAACAAAACAACATCAATTTTTATGGTGGATTTTTTATTTTCAGTACTTCTTGATTTTGAACTACGTTCGTCCGGGGTGCAACCAAGCCTGTGTAATTCGCGTCTGTGTCTGATTTTTTTTCCATTATTGATAATTCAGCTTCGGCAAGCTGATGTGTTCGAATATTGATCCTTTTTAAAAAGTACCCCATTAATCTCCATTCTTTTTTATCGGGCTTGGATTGCTCATCCTTCATTAATTTGTACTGTGTTATTTTTAGGCGGGCACCACAAGGTAGCATTTTCCTCCCACAAAGAAGGTACAATAACTAATATTGTTTTCCCTCTCTCATACAATGCCGTACAAAATAGAACAGACAATACTGTTCTATTTTGTACGGCATTGTATTGTTGTTACAAAAATTTCTGAAAATAAGAAAACAATATTATTAAAAAGCATCACCCGTTTACAGTGCGTTTTCTGAAGAGTTTGACCATCCTACAGTGTACAGATATATTTGATGGCTACTGTACCTGACTACACTACACCGGGAATGAAGTAAACAACGGTCCTTTTTATAAAATAATTGCAAAAAAAATATCTTAATGACGCCTATTTATCAACTCTTGGCAAACGGAGTTAATTTGTACAAAATCTGAAATGGGTTTTATTGTTTTGCTCACGGATCCCCAAAATTGCATTCAAGTAATGGCACTACTTCAGTCTACATCAAGTCTACTATACCGGTGAACCCATATAGAACTACTTTATAGTCAATGGCACACAGTGGGTCATCAAAAGTCTTCTCTCTGGCCTCTGGCTTAATAATTGTTCACGTGTGAGTATTTATACTGCTGGCGACATTAATTTGCCTTTTTAACGGCTCACCGGGCTGGTATAGGCCGACACCATTTTGTAAATGTTTTATAACCAAAAAATATTATTCGGACATATCTATAAAAGCAATATCATAATGATATAACTTGATTTAATACTAGCCAACCAATACTAATATGTAAATTATGCAAAATTCGTTTTATACTAGGAATTCACAATTGTTTTGGTTATTTCACACATATCTTTATATAACATTTATATAAAAACCACAATAATCGAAGGCGCGTGAAAATTTTGAATGAAACTAATGTAAGATATTTACAGTTAACTACATTGCGAATAATATTTGAAGGCATGAAATAACATAAAAGTCGAAATCATATCCAGTATTATAAATTTTGTTTTGATGCAAACAAATAAGGACGACGTCACTAAACACCGCGTCTAACTAAATTGCAGCAAATGTTGTGAAACATGATCGACATGATTGATGTAAACGAAGGATAGCAAAGCAGTCTTATATTCTACAAATAGGTTTTGCTACAATAAAGTCAAAAATAATGGCTGTTTTTGTTGGAAATATAATGCACTATCCATTTGCTAATTATAAAAAAAAAATTAAACAAAAACTTTAATGGCATCCGAGAGTTTTTTTTATGTCGAACGGCCGGTGTTTTCTGAAAATAAAACCTCTTTCGTAATCAAAGTTACTTATGTTTGCTTGCGAAGTTTTCTTTATCTAATAGTTTTTTTTTTTTATATTAGTCTTTTCTGCCCCACAGGCCACAACAGTAATTTCTAAAAACAAATGTGTATAAAAAGGTTTAAAAACGCTTCCCAAACCTTTCTTAGCCCACAATCTGCATAAACTGAATGCTCCTACCTTACAATGATGGATGATCAGCGCAACTCCCCCTTTAAGGGTTTGTCTTAGCAAATTAAGCGGTACTTATAAACTGTCAGACCACAGATTAAGTCAGGCGAAGAGGCTGTTCGCTATAATTTCCTTTGCCTGGCCTCGACTTTGACAGATGAAATGGCGGGAATAGAAATATTGGGGTCTCAAAAGGTCTCGTGGTAATGTAATGAACGTCCGTGTCCTGGTTTGAATTAGATGCCATTTTTTATAGAAGTGTGTTAGTAATATTATACCGCTTTCACTATTTAATGTCTTTACTGATATCAAATGACATCTAGTTGGAATATAACCAAACCTTATTGAAGAAATGCCCGATAATGCTGATAGCTTTTCATAAATATTTGAAGGTACAGTTAGCTTAATCTTAACAAATAGTCCGAAGTCGGTCTCATCATCTGCCTGGTCTTTTCCTAACAATATTGGGGTTAGCTTTCAGTCTAACTGGATCCAGCTGAAAATACATTGTATTATACATGGGTCGACTGTCTATTTGCCGTCCCCAGCCTAATTACTGGGTGACGTGATACCCTTTGTCAAGGCTGATTGTCAGTCTCGGCATTCTGACTACCAGTAACGACTGTCAATGACCTACGAATGACAGCCCCCAGTCCCCATCCCCGAGTATGTCTATACCTAACTAAACAGCAAGCTTTTAAGTCCACAATATCCCTAAGACTAAGCTTGAATAAGCTATGGTGTAATAACTTAGTAGTAAGGACATACAGACATCAATCGTTCCACAATAACCATTGTTGGCTCTGTATCATTCAAATGTTACATACTAGTGTTAGTGGTCCAGGGTCTACTTTATATTGCTATTTAGTTTAATTCCACATCTGAATGTTGAATGAATAAAGAAAAGTTAGTAAATAAAATTAGTAGTGATTAAATAGAATCAACCATTTTCACCATGATTCATCATTCTCCTGCCCGTATCCCAATGTTTTTGGGGTCGGTGCAGCATGTCTTCTTCTTCCATACTTCTCGTCATCTCATCAGATACCTCCTTTCTGGCCATATCATCCTTCACACAGTCCATCCATCGTTTCTTTGGTCTTCCTCTACTCCACATTCATCCTCAAAACTTTTCTCATGACATAGGATTAACCATTTTATTTTTAGTTTATTTTATAACAAAATGACATTCTTCAACATCCGACACAACTAATCACTTGGCATCTTTTGCTCGAATTTAAACGCTCGAACGCAAAATGAATAAAAAGTGAAAAATTACCTCATTCATTAATGAAACGACCGAACAATGTTTTATTTGCACACTCGTCACAGCGAGCGAAAAATGCTCGCACTTTCTGTATACCGTTCATCGTTCGTTCATGTACGCCAGCACATCAAGCTATTACAATCTGTCAAATTTCTTTAATAGATTTTCAACTTTATCGCTCGAGCGTAACATTCAAGGTTGATTGGGAAAATTTGACAGTTTCGGGTACCTTGCTGTGCTGGCGTCTGTACATTTTGTCGATATCGTCTGAACATGGAATGAAACAAAACTTAACATTAATTCAAGGCGTCTAATAAGAGCATGACTCAAAACTCTATAGCTAAACAAAGTCTTTAACAACATCTACAACAAAACAGTAGTCTCCTGCATCGCCCACAGATTATTTTCCATTGCAATTTAATTCGTAGATAAACACAAACACACACGATTCCGTATTAGTAGATATCATATAAAGTTCAGTTGATCGCGATAAGTATTCTTTACAGCCCAACGAATACAATTAAACAATACTATTAAAGCTGCGCCCGCTCTTCGCTAGATACGGACTAGATAAAATTAAATAGGTACTAGGAATATCTCCACGTACCTACAAAGGTTATATTTGAATCGGTGAATTAACAAGGAAATAGCTGCTAACTACTGTTAATTTATTTTGATAAAATCGTTATTGAATAGAATTAAATAAACTTAGAGGGTGGATTGATGATTATAATAATTATAATTCTGTAACTTCATGCGTGTTACGGACCCAAATCATATTTAATATTGAAAAAAATGTGATTTTTCTATCTATTTCGGATAACTTGTTAAGTATGTGGAATAGGGATTTAACATTAAATCTGAAAAAAATGCAAAATTATTATTTCACATTTTGTAATTAATGTCGTAATAATATGATAATTTATTTTGTAATTTTTTTTTTTTTTGTTAATTTATTCTTTATCGGTTGTGTATTTTATTTTTGACGTTTTAATTTAAATCAATAATGATTCTAATTTAATGTAATGTAATTCTGATATTTAGGTTTTGGCTATAATTTATGTTTTTATTTTTCTATTTTTGTTTTTTATATGGGTCTCGGGCCTGAAATAAATGGAATTTATTTTATTTATTTATATCTATTTTTTTACTTTTTTCGACATCACGGCGTAACGCTTAAGAGTTATTCAATGGAATTTGCTTTAAAACATTTTTACAAATTAGTTTTAAATTTATTTTGCTAAAAAAGGAGTTAATTCGTTTTGGCACATACGTCGTTTTATTCCGAGCGTAGGTACACATATTATAGCCTGCATCTCTTCCTTTGCGTTTCAAAAGTAATTGCATGACTTTCGCTCGTTTAGTTGATCAGTCGAGCTACGATTTATTTTCGAGGTAGCGCATTACGACGTACAACCTGACATTAACCTGCAAGTCGCAAAAAAACGTAAGTAAATTAACATTTCTTGGACGGGCAGTCCAAGAAATGTTAATGCTGAAGAAGAAATGTTGGCGCTTTCACCAATGACACTGAACATGTAAAGTACCTCTAAACAACATTTAATAGCTGTCAGTTTCAATATTCCTTAGCAAATAAATGACACTGACAGTTCTGGGTGACATTCTCACTAAATTCTCTAATAATAGGCAATCTGCAGTTGTTATTTTAATTCAGTCGATTACTTTTTAAGCTGTTTAAATAACTGGTATTTTGAAGTATTTTCTTTATAATTAAACTGATGCCTATCACAAGCAAGACCTTTAAGAATGATTTAAAATTGAATTGAAACTGAGCCGTATCACCTACAAGTACTCAACATATAACTGTCCATACACAATGCGACAATTAAAGGCGCCTGGCGTAATATTATAATTCCTTTAATTGCTGATTAATTGGTCTGATAAAAATATATCTTAAAACACCTTTATTTAATTTCGAGATCTCGTCACAAAACCGTGAGATCTCCGCTATAAATGTGACATTTGACATGCGTTTGACATTTAATATAGTGACGTGACATATGCGTGACCAACAGCCAACGATTGTTTGCACGTCCTCTTAGACGTTTGTGGACAAATAATCATATAAACGTCTACATGTGCTGTAGAATTTATTTGACTTTTATTAAGATCCATGATTGTGTCAGTCACTCATGTATTTGTATCTCTTTATCTTAAAACATTATTTAAAATGAGATTATCGTTATAATTATAAAGGTTTGATACCTTTTTTTTTTATGATGGGAAATCATTAAATGACCCCCCGCCCTCTGGGCGGAGCGGAAGGGAGTGTCAGACTCGTACTGACTAAAACCCATCCATGTTCCTTCTTTGCCATTTGTGTTCCAGGGCCGCGGTATCTCTTTCGAACAGTCCCGCAGCCCTGGCAGGCATCGGCCCATGCGGACCCCTACGTGGTTGCTGACATCTCTTTGAGGCGCGCTTGGAACACGAACGCGCCGTCGACACGGCCTATAGACATAAGACCGGACGGCGAGCTAGCCCATAACTCGCCGTCCACAGGCCCGCGCCTACGGTGGCCGGGGGCCACCACGTGACCCCCGACGCCCAGGGCTTCTCCCGCGGCGGCTGGGACGTGAGGCTCTTTCCCTCTCAGGTCCCGCCACCTCCTTACCCGGATACATAGGTAATGTTACGATGAAATAAAACGTAAAATGAAGACCCAATCCAAGTTAATGGATGTCATATACAAGCTGGAAGGGACACTGATGCGAAAACGGTTACAACAAATCCGGTACATCATTATTCCCCCACATAGAAAGTTTAAACCTACACGGTCAAAATGTAGGGAACAACAGTTTTTTTTTTAAATTGCCGTTGAAAAATTTTCGCGTCGATGTCCCTTCCACCCCGTGTAACCTTATTTTTGGATGCGATGTTTTCCTTCAGCATTTAGGAGTGACAGTAGTGATCGGGTTGCACACGGTCACACAACACAGTGCTGTAATCAAAAATAGCTTAAAAAATTATAAAACAACATCCGACCTCTTTTATCATTGCTTTGTCTTTCATTTTATAGCAATTTACCTCTAAACTATATTGTAGCATCTAAAATATTCAGCCCGCAAGTTTTTAAATCACCATGATAAATGTAATATGCAAAACTACAGCTTTATTCCGGCGACACTCCACAATCGCACACAAGTCTATTGTGAATACAATTGAAGATTTCACTGTTTCACCCGATATGGCTATGTAATTGAGTATTCATAGTCCACAGGTAACTAATTGACAGAGAGTGGTCGAAGTGACATTGTAGAGAGGTGTGATGTGTCAACGCTAGGGCTGCTAACTCATATACGCCCGTCTAAAGTTCCGGTTTTCGTTTTTATGAAGCTGTCAGTTTTAATTGATAGATGCATATCGCCTTGTTGGTAGACGCAAGCGCGACTGCTGAGCATGAGGTCCTGGGTTTGATTACCAGGTTGGACAAAGTGTTATTGGAGTTTTACCGTCAGGAATTTGTCGGTAGCAGCCACGAAGTCTGGTGTTATGCCCGGTTGGTGGCAATAGGCTCGCCCCTATTAGGGACTTAACATAACGAGCAAGCAACCTCTTTTTTTTTTTTTTTTTTTTTCTCGATGTGGAAATCCTCTATGGATGTCCTCCGCCCTGGGGAGAGCGGAGGGGTCTGTCAGACTCGTACTGACTAAAACCACACCGGTGTTCCCTCGCACACTTGCGTCGGGGGGCAACGGGATCTGATGCGACTTCCGCTGCCCCGGACTAGTGCGGCCCGCCTGACCTGCGGGCCTCGTCCCGGGGGGGAGTGAGGTGTAAAACTCCCCCCGTTACGTCTGAGAGAGGCGCGCGTGGAACACTACGCGCCGCCGTCTCGGGTCCAGTGTGATCGGGGGCGACGGATGTCCCCGAATCCGTCGCCCCTGGACCTATTTAGGGGGGCCGGAAGAGGGCGTTGTCCGCCCTCTGCCGACGCTCGGTGCGTCTGCTGCGGGATGGGCGGGAGCTCGTCATCTCCCTCTCCCTTTCCGCAGCCTCCTTCTGCGACATGACGGTTTCGCAGAAGGACACCACCGCGTCCCAGGACTCTGCGCTGCCGACCATCGAGCGAACGACGGTCGGCAGCGACAGGTCTCCTCCTACCTCCGTAACGAGCGCACGGCGCGGCTCATCCCACGCGGCGCACTCGGCCAGCGTATGCCGCGCCGTGTCCTCCAGACAGTGGACGCAGTGATGGCACCGGGCGTCCGGCTCCCTGCTTATGCGACACAGGTACTTCCCGAAGCAGCCGTGCCCCGAGAGCACCTGCGTCGCCCGAAACGTCAGGGAGCCGTGCTTCCTCCCGAGCCAGTTGTCGAGTACTGGCCGGATCGCCTCGACTGTGTCGAGGCCGGCGGTGGGGAGCTCTAGCCTCCCCCGCCATTCCGCCACCATGACCTGTCGGAGCTGAGACCGGTACAGCGTGATCTGTCGCTGCACCAGCCTCTCGCCCCGATCATTGGCCTCCTCGCGCCACTGGTGCAGTGTCGCGAGGGTCTTCGCCTCCAGGTCCCACGGCGGGGATCCGGCCAGTACACAAGCCGCCTCGTAGGAGATCGTGCGATATCCCCGTATGACCCTGACGGCCATCGCTCTCTGCGGTCTCCGCAGAACCGCGATAGTGCGGGCCGTCAGGTCTGTCGCCCAAATCGGGGCCCCGTAAAGGGCCATCGATCGCACGATCCCCACGTATAACCGCCTACAGGCGGTGCTCGGGCCCCCCAGATTGGGAAGCAGCGTTGACAGCGCGCCCGCAGCGCCCATCAACTTTGGCACCAGCCGCTGAAAGTGGGGGCCGAAGTCCCAACGGCTGTCGAGCACCAATCCTAAGTACTTCATGGTTGACTCGACAGCGATCCGGACCCCACCGACCACAATGTGTGATCCCAACGGCGGCGCCCGTCGGGGGCCATGAAAAGCAATGGCCTCCGACTTGTTGAGGGCCACTTCCAGCCCCAGGCGTCGTATGCGGCTCACCACCTGTGAGACCGCAGCCGTAGCCAGCAACGCTGCCTCCCTGTACGAGCTCCCCCGAGCCGTGACCAGCGTGTCGTCCGCATAACACGTCAGGTCCACTCCCGGCGGGAGCTCGCACCGCAAAACCCAGTCGTACCCGATGTTCCACAGGGGTGGGCCCAGAACCGACCCCTGCGGAACACCGCACGACATCTCGCGACGGCCCGTGCCGTCGCGTCCCATGTAGGTGACACACCTTCCCGAAAGATAAGCCCCCACAATGTTGCGGAGGTAGGAAGGCACCCGATGGTATCGCAGGGCCTCCCTAATGCAACCCCAGGGCAGGGTGTTGAACGCGTTGGAGATGTCCAAGGATACCGCCAGCACCACCCCACCCCGGGAAAGCAACCTCTGCCCTAACCTAACCCTTCGACAGGCGTGATGTTATGTTATGTCATGCAAATGAATTTGTGAGAAGGAAGTTTTTTTTTCGTTGGTAACCATCGTAATACACCATGGTTTTTGACAACCTACGTAAAAAAACCTGCACTACATGGTAATATTTCGTAAACTGCGGTACCGCGAGACTATTATGTACTTACAAATTCAAATTCAAATTCAAATTCATTTATTGTTTGTCACAGGTGAGATATCAGTTCTTATGATTATTATAAAGGATCGCTGTAACATACCTTTAAGGTGTACAATATTTATTGTTGGTTCAATATTTATATAACATCGTAATCATTATTCGTATCATTATCCATGCATTAATAAAGTTGTTCATTCACAAGTCAGTTTAGGGACATTGATTTCATTAAAATTAAATTACTCATTTATGTCATACAAATTAAATTTTTCATTGATTTCATTACAATTTAATTACTCAGTGATGTCATACAAATTAATTATTCAGTGGTTTCATTACAATTAAATTAGTCATTAATGTCATACAAATTAAATTAGTCATTAATGACATACAAATTAAATGTCAGCATGAGTTGAAATACTCAGTGATGTCATACAAATTAAATTATTCAGTGGTTTCATTACAATTAAATTAGACATTAATGTCATACAAATTAAATGTCAGCATATCTTATCCATAGGTGTAGTCACCGGTATTTTTGTCACTAAAAAAGTCATTGATTGAATAGTAGGCTTTACCAATCAAGAATTCCTCAAGTCTTTTTTTAAAACTATGCAAGGTTACACTGCTTTTTACGTCATTTGGTAATTTGTTATAAATTTTTACTCCTATGCCAAATATACTCGTTTTAAATTTAACTGTCCTACACTTAATTCCGCTTAATACATTTTTATGCCGTGCACTTCTCAATGTGTCATAGTTATTTAAATCACGTTTTATCATTACTGCTGCTTCATAGATGTAAAGTGAAGGTAATGTTAAAATGCGTAATCTTGTAAACTCTGTTTTGCATGAATCGGTCTGTTTAAGCCCACATATACTTCTAACGCACTTTTTTGTGCCCTAAAAGCGTACTCTTTGTTAGTTGAGTTTCCCCAACAAAGAATACCATATTTTATTGTGGAACCTACATACGCGTGGTAAGCGGTCAGTAATGTTCTCTCGTTAACAACTTTTCTCAGCATGTAGAGGGCATATGAAAACTGGTTTAATTTTTTACAGACATGATGAACCTGCATTTTAAAGTTTAGTTCAGAGTCGATATTAATACCAAGAAACTTAGTGTTGTTCACTTCTTTTATTTGTTCACCTTTATAATGTATATGTAGTTTTTTTTTTTGAAGTAGAATTTTTATTTGTGAAAGTCATGTAATTTGTTTTTTCAATATTTATTTTTAGATTGTTTACATTTAACCATTTTATAATATCTTCAAGTGCTTTCTTAATGTCAGTTTCATATTTATCTTTGTCAAGGTTCGTAAAAATAGCAGTACTATCATCTGCAAATAGTACCATTTCCTGTTTTATAATTTTCGGTAAATCATTTATGTAGATGATAAACAAAAGAGGTCCAAGAATACTTCCTTGGGGCACTCCATACATAATAGTTCTAGGATCTGACATATATGTTTGTTCCAACTTATTATCATTTGTTATTTTTGTTATTTGTGTTACTTGAAATCTGTTTGATAAATACGATTTTATAAGTTTTAGTGCATTTCCTCTTACCCCATATTTTTCTAATTTATTCAAGAGTATTTGATGGTCCACGTGATCAAAGGCCTTTGACATGTCCATAAAAATGGCTGTTATAGTTAGTAGTATATTAGTTAGTAGTGTATTATAGTAGTCCTGTCATTACCTTCCTTAAAAAATTAAAAAGAGCGCCGCTAGTGGATCTGCCTTTACGAAACCCGAATTGCTCATCTGCAAATATGTGATTAGCTTCAAAGTAGTTATTTAAGTACAAGCATTAAAAATTTCTATTTGATGAAGTAATTTAAAAAATACCTCCTTCAAGACATCTTCTGTTGTCCTCAAGTAGATATTTGCAGTTCTAACTTGTAATAAACACGAAAGACTTTGGTGACCCTACGGTAACCTAGTATGGGTTGCAGTCGCATCGCAAACGACAATAAAGGCTCGACGCGGCGAGTGAATTAAAATGCACCCCGTGACAAGATTGTATCACTCGGAATTCTTACTAACATACTACATCACTAGCAGGAGCAAGTTGCATAAACAATTATGCAACTTGTTCCTGTCTGTGACAGTAAAGTTCAGCTTTCAAAATAAAGGAAATATTCATGAGAATCCAAAGGAATTTTAAAATAATTATTTAAATCATAATACTTATATCAATGTTTTTTTACTACAATAGTTCACATACAGTAGTGTAAAATGTGTCATTATCTATGCCTAGCGATTGAAAGCTTTAAAACGATCCTTTTGGCACGTTGCTAACATCGGAACCAACGACAATATCTTAGTTTTTCTTTCTTCTTTCAAAACAATTTTATTGCCAATGTCTTTCAAGCGCCAAAATATCCTTGTAGCACTGTAGGAAGGCAATTCGATATGAAACTACATAAATAAGACAATATAACCAAAATACTTTTACTAAACACAAGTCACATGCAACTTTCATAAATATTATTATGCTCAACTCCTGGGCACCTCTTTAATTAAGAAGCATACATTTTAATTTGTTTTAGCAGTGTTAGATGTAAGCATGTTATGGTGAACGTTACAATTGCATTAAGCAGGTGCAAACGTCCCATTAACTTCAAATGAAACAAGCATGTTAACTATTATTTTTATGGAACACCTAACAAGGTAAACACAATTACAAATTATATCAAAACCTCACTGCCGCTCTGGTAGACATCGATTAACGAACCATGAAACCTTGCAACTACAAGGTGTAAACGGACCCTTCACGAAGCCGCAACTAAACATTCTGTACATCAAATTACTCTACGCAAAAAATATTTCTGGGAAACGACAATTTTTTACCCGGTGGCAGAACTGGAGCTTATGTTGAACAAGCTCAGTGATACAATGCAAGCCTAGAGGTTGAGCTCGCGATGAACATGTCGGAGATCCAAACTGATGTTAAACACCACCAGAAGAACAGTGAAGAATTGCAATATGTCCATGAATACATACTGGTATCTTTCCAGTCGAGACAAGACAATAAAGTCATAAGACGAATCGACTGTAAGAGCTACTGGTCCATGAAAGAACTGAAAGGAAATGTTTCTGTGTCACTCAAGTGAAAGATCATGGATATGGGCATTCTTCCCATATTGACATATGGATCCCAGACTTGGTCTTTGACAAACAATCAAAAGTTCAAACTCAAGTTTTGCCAATGCTAATGGAGTGCAGTATCCTAGGCGTCAAACTAACCGACCATATACGCAGCACCACACTGCGCTCCAAAATACAGATTACTGACGTTGCTCAAAAAACCGCTAAGCTAAAGTGGGACTGGGCTGGCCATGTCTACCGTATGCCCGACGAGCTGTGGGCCATAATAATATGTGTACGATGTGGAGCCCTGACACAGCCAAAAGGTGACTCAGTAGACCTCGCAGGAGATAGCAGGACGAGCTGGACAGAACCAACGAGCAGTGGTTCACATTACCCTAGGTCGAAAGATTTGGAAGTCATGGGGCCTATTTGCCTAGCAGTGGGATGTCACAGGCTATCAGTTGACTTTTTTGGGGTGACGGTTTACGGTAGGACTCAATGCAATGAAAACATTGTGCTGATGAATGCATTGAATAGTATAGGGGTCATAGAGGTGTTTGAAGTAAAGTTATAACAATAAAAAAACTTGCGATAAAGTGACAAAACACACTGTCAAATTCATTTCTTTTAATCATACAACCAAACCAGATAAACCTATTTTTATGGAATATTTAAAAAAATCGGATATTATACACATTTCATTACCATCTATCATAGACTACTTCCATTAAAAAACCTCACACAACTCCCTGTAGAGATTTACAAGCAAAACGAACAATTATGATAGATGCAGATCAACAACAGGTTGATTCTAATTCATAGCCTCCCGATGATTAACCGACCGAGAATAATCGGCGTCGTGTTCTCAATAAATTGCTTACAACACTCGTAAACTAGCGAATGTGATGCCGACTGTTTATATTCGGCCGGGTTATTCTTAATTGGGCGACTTGGTAATGTATTGCATATTTTTTGATGAAGAATCGTTTTGGTTGGTTTTTGCCTTAAGGGGATTTGCTATATTTGATATTCATTCTAATTTCGTCCGTATGTTCTAACCCATCATGTCCGTATATCGAACAGATATTTTTCATGCTGGGCAACTTTAAACCATTATCAGCGTCATTTTTAGATATATTTTTGGGACAAGCCCACCACTCTTATAGCCACTACAACTCCTGAAAGCCAGATTCAACAATGGCGACCACCAGAAAAGCGTCGAGGCAGTGAAGTTTGACGTATCCCGGATAGACGATTCAACTGTCTTAGATCCCGCAACGAAATTAAGAACAGCGGAAGAGTAAAAAAAGTCCATTTCTCTCTATATCAAGCAGGAGAACGAACAGAGCTGGTCCAATAAGCAGCTTATAACTAGTCTTCCTCGTTGGTCAGTCAATGAAAAATTCCAGTCCAGCCCAGATTGCTCGATTTATCTCCGGTGACTCACAAACCCCTTGACCAGAAAAGTCAATAAAGCTAAAGTTTTATTAGCAAAAGTGAATGCGAGGCAATTCTTTGTGCAATTAGAATAGCTGCTAAATAAAAGGCGTCTTAAGTGCACAATTCTGCACATTGTCTAATAATATGTCCTCTCCAGTCGTGATATTGTGTTTACGGCTGCATACTGGGCTTTCACCGGCTTGGAATTATTTATGTTCACATAAAGCGAATTTCGCCTATAAAACTGAACATGGCGAAATCTAGGTGTACCATTAGATACACCTCTGCATAATTGTGATTTTATTATGTGATTTACACATCCAACCAGCTTTCAAGTTGCAGTTCAAATATGCTGATCGGGTTCAGCTTATTGTTGATTATTCTGTTGTGGGGTCAGTATTTCATTGACTGACCGATTGCGCCTCAGAAGATCGCTAGGATTATTTGTGCAGCTTTTGATTATCCTACTATATAATATTATAAACGCGAAATTTTGTGAGGATGGATGGATCAATGGATGGATGTTTGTTATTCTTTCACGCAAAAACCACTAACCGGATTTGGATGAAATTTGGCACACAGATAGTTCATAACGAGGATTAACACATAGGATACTTTTTATCCCGGTAGTACCATCCCGTGCGACAATTACCGAAATACACGCGGGCGAAGTCGCGGGCATGAGCTAATTAAAAATTACTCGTAGTGAATCTGGAAGACAGACTAAGGACATACGGCACGAAATAGGCGGCCTTTTCACAAGGAACAGGTGTCTATGTTTATGATTGATTCTAGCTTGAAGGAATGTCTATCCGTGCATGACTCACAGTTCGGGTTTCAACATGGACTGTCAACGGAAAGCGCCATAGTAAGCCTCAAGCATACGGTCCAGTATTACACTGATCGAAGGACGCCGGTTTACGCCTGTTTTCTAGATCTCTCCAGAGCTTTCGATCTGGTAAATTATGATGTACTCTGGAGAGAGCTTGAGGATAGGGGTGTATCGGTAGGTGTCCTCAGGATCCTACAGTATTTGTATGGGAACCAAGAAAATGTTGTTAGGTGGTCCAATGCACTCTCTGGGACTTATAGGTTAGAATGCGGTGTGAGGCAGGGTGGTCTGACCTCCCCTAGGCTATTTGGCACATATATAAACGGCCTAATCGTGGACCTCAGCAATATGCGAGTCGGATGTAGCGTCCATGGTGTGAAAATAAATAGTATCAGCTATGCTGATGATATGGCGTTGCTGGCACCGACGGCAGGTGCTGTAAATGAAATGCTGCGGGTTTGTCAGGCGTATGCTGCCTCGCACGGACTTATTTATAATGTCAAGAAGTGCGAATATATTGAGTACATTAAAACCGGCATGACCCAACCGTTGAAGGCGCGCACCTTGTTTCCGCCTGAAAGAAGGCTATGTAATACCTTGTTCAGGCGTCCAAAGAAGCGCTCCTTCAACGATTGCTTCATGTCAGTTACGTTAATGCCTAACGCTTCCGACATACCCAAATACTTATAGCTTTCGGTTGAGGAAAGGGTTCTCAGGTTTGTTTTTTTTTTATATTATTTCCACAGACAACAAATGCTTATCAGCAGCGATCTGCTGACAATGCCATACAACCGGTGCATTGTGGTGTTATAAAGAAGTCACATCAATTTCGCAAACAGGTAGGTACTAAATATTCGCCCTAAACCCTAACGACGCGACTTCTCACGAGATTCGAGATCTAATTGACAGAATGATTGTTTCAATAATTTTGAACAAAATGATCAGCATCCGCCCCTGTTCTTACAGTGTTGACATTGTAAGTACCAAAGTATTTATATAAAAACATACATAAAAGTTCATAGATATAGATACTTTTAGAGGCAGTTATGTATTAAAGTTCGTGTGAGAAAGTAGTTAGGATTTAACTTCCACGGGACAGACATATAAAACGTTTATCTAATCTACAAAATCGTGGGATGAATCTCTGGGAAAACCTAATTAGATTTAACTGAAATAATCCTAAATTCAAGTAAGTTTATATAACTTACTTCAATTTCTGATTATAAGTGGACTACAATTTTTGGCTGGGTGACATATACAACATAAGTTTTAGTATATGCGAAACCTGATACACGTGTCTAGTATTTTTATGTAAAAAATCTATGTACAAAATTTCAAAACTGTATCATGAAAAATCTCAAAGTTATAAGCTTGTTATGTTACCTAGTTGTCCGCACAAAAACGTTGTCACCACGCAGAGTGCGCCTCCAGCGTCGTCTTGAGCTCATTGATAATAATAATTTGGCAGTAGGTACCTAAATTATTGCGATTGGTACTCAAAGTCGCTCGGGTCCAACTTTCAACTTTTTTAAACATTTTTGGGAAAAAATATAACATGGTTTAAAAATTATTAGAATCGATTCAGTTACTTATTCTGAACAAACTATATTCAGGTTTCGCATATACTAAAAATAATGTTGTATACCTGACTTGTTTTTATACGAGGCTCAAGATTTTTAACCGTTAATAATTAGTGCGTAAATAATGTTTAAAACGCACATACTTTGGCTAGGCGTTGTTACTGTCACTGTCGCACAACAAGAGCACGGTAGAGAAGGGAACATGTGTAAGAGTGTGCTATGTAACTTTTATGGATCTCGATCTTAGACAGATCTTAGTTGAAATCTAAGGTCAGAAGACATCCTGACCATAACTTGGGCTCGTCATAGAAGGGACGGTAAATAAGTCTTTGACATAAATATGGTCTAAAAATGTTTACACAGTGCTACTATAATGACATTCACAGATGGGCATTGTTAGTGAACATTTGTAAAAATAATTGAAAAAAGAAATTTGGCCCACACGCTTAAAATCGATGTGATAACGTTTATTCTATCTGTCTATCCATCTCAGGTCGAAACCAAACAAGCGACTATGAACATGTTTGTGTGGTAGAGATTACATTGAGAGCCTCATTTTCAGATCAACTGTTCCACAATAGGTTTGCATGCAAAATCTTCTACCTGTACCAACAAGAATCAAGATGTTTCCATCGCCTAGAATGACCACAACGGCCGTTTATTTGAGTCCAGCCCTCGTTTGTTTGATAAACAAATGAGATACGGCGTAAACAACAATTTGTATGCGAGATTAGCCGCATTACGACGGACGCAATTTGAACCACAACTTAGAAGTTTTTCGCTGAATTGTAATAATAAGGTGTGGAGACGCTTGATATTTTTATCAAAACCCATTCTGGTGACATCACACGGAATCCTCTCATGTTTTCTGCAAATTATCTCCAGTCTAAGATACTCGTAGACTTTTCCTATTTTATCACTAACACTAAAATCGGGATATTTTCCCTAATTTCCTAAATAAGTAGAAGAAACACCTCGTGTCAAGAGAATAGACTGCAACGGCCTCCAGCATGGCTATTCACAAATGCTTCAATTCGATTTCGTTTCGTCAAGACGTATGTCTATCTTTTTTTGGCATTACGAAAGTGGGCGAGATAGACATACGACTTTCCGAATCGAAACGTTTGTGAATAGGTATGCTGTTCACAATCATTCTATCTGTTACATATGAAGATCCAGTGATATCAAGTAGAGGTAGAACAGATCCAAGTCAGCACACTTTGGTTGTGAATAGAAGGATGTTGCCAGTTCGTCCTTTATTCCCGCTATCTGGAACATTATTGGATGTGACACTTCGTATCAGAGACTCTTATTCGTCTCCTTATTGTGGCTATAAGTATATTCCAGTGTAAATATATTTTCTCTACATTTCTCAGCACGGTCCGATCTCATCTGAGCACAAACGGTACGCTATCTCAAATAATTGCAGCCTCACTACTCCACAGATTTTTGTCCTTGATGTCATCGGTGGCGTGAAGCCAGTCCATTACAGACCTATCACGTTCGTTAGTAAGACACATTCTAACTGCTCGTTACTATAAGGATCAATATCACTTGCACACTCCACCGTCCGCCTTGGAAACACCGTAATGCGGCGCTTAATCTTCAAACGAATACAGACTTTATTGCTGGAGGAATTCTTCAATTGTTTGACATGTCGAATAGTCATTGTGGGCCAATATCTATTCGGTGTGCAAAGTTCGATTTACATTACATTACCATCGTTGTAGCGGAATTTCAGCCTTATTTCTGTTGAAACAGGGCTGTTTAATAATTTTCTTCTTATCAGAAGTTATGTTGGTATTATATGCCACCCGCATTTGGATTGCGTTTGATAAGAATTGTCGGTAATGGGATGCTGTGGTCTAGGTCTGGCAAAGACTCGGCTATCTCTATTATTTAAGTATTAAAATGTCCTATTAAATATCAAGTAAAAGGTAATTTATTGGGTACCTAAAGCGTTTTCTGGCGTCGAAATCTATTTTAGGTTCGAGAAACTAAGTACATAGCTTTTATGTATATCCAGAAATGGGGCAGTGTCGATAAGATGCAAAAGGGTATGTTACAAACACCGATATCGTACGCGTTCACAGTTCCTCTCTAGAATTGATAAAATAAAAACAAAATGAAACGCCGTGTCGTCAGATGTCTTTTTTTATATATTAAATGGGCCTACTCTTGACCTCAATCTAGTCCTGAGGACAGAGATGAGGTCGACGATGGAACGAGCTAACCCAAAAGAAGCCTATTAACTCGCGACTTAAATAGATTTTGGTCATATGAACCCGGGAACACCGACGCAGTTATGTCGTTACAAATTTACCTACTCGCTGAAGTTAATAAAAGATTACTTACCTATAGTTTTTCTTCGACTTTTGTAACTATGATACCCTCAACATAATTAGCCTCTAATATTTCCAATTTCGCGCTTCTAAAACAGAAGCCTCCTTTCTGTAAGAGGATTTGGGCTTTAATTCACCACGCGGGCCCAGTGCGGATGGATAGATGTCAAATGTCTAAAATTATTTGGACAAGCCGGTTTCTCACGATGTTTTCTTTCACCATTTAATACCCTTTATACCTACAGGGCTCTCTATTACCAGTACTTAGCCGTTACTAAGTGACCCCATGGTGAGACTCCACCATAATTACGACATCGGCAACGCACGCGCGCTTATTGAAACTCACACACTGAGGATTATTCGTAAATAAGACATTATGAGAAAATATACGGGTGTGTATTGTGAGCAGGAGCTAAGCTTCATAATTTATTAGTCTTTTTAACCTATTGACAGCCACAGTCACAAATATACGTGACAAGAAAGCGCGTGCCCTGTACGCCAACCGACACAAATATGTGATAAAATGGTAGGTGAAATTGTGGCTTGGAGTGGAGGAACCGCGCGTGCGTTTATACTCTGGTGGTCAAATTACCTGGTGCTTATAGCATAGGAATCTGCCCCGTTGCACATGTCTTGTATCTTCACACTTACTTAAGTCCAACTTAAGATACAAGGGTTGTAAGTAAAATAGGTTTGAGTCTTGATTTTTTTTTTCATATTGTTTATTTCACTGTGTTCTGGTTTAAAGTTTAGGTGTTGGAGCTAACCATGTCTCTACTGTGGCAACACATGAGCTCTGTTATACATTTGTTCATCGGCGGAAGTCACGGCTTACCGTTAAGTAGACTATTCAGTTACGCCTGCGTTCTCGATCAATGTAACAAATAAACTGCTGTAATTGGTGAATGCATTATCAACACCCAATCGTATCACTTGGCTTGAGTTTCATTTGGACGCTTCAATAATTTTCGTTCCCGCAACTTGCGTTCATGATAATGTTTTGTTAGGTTGACAAACCTAACAATATACAGGGTAGAAGGGATACCGATGCTAAAACGGTTCCCACGTATCATCATTCTGAAATAGTTTTTTTTAAACAGCTGTTTCCTACAAAACTTTATTACCAACACGGTCAAAATGTAAGGAAAAGCTGTTTCTTTTTTTAGATCACCAATTAAAAATTTCTATTTCTATGGGTTCAGAATGATATACTGAATACCTGATAACCCTTTAAGCATCAGTGCCCCTTCCGCCTTGTATACGGCAGTCCCGTACACTATAATAACCCGTATGTTTCCCATCAGTGTGACGTTAAGCAGTTGTTACAGATTAGTTCCGCGACATACAGCCGGCGCTGGAAGCTCCTACCTTTGTAACAACACTCCTTACTGAGGAAACCAGAACAAAGCAGATTGTGCGTAGCCTTCTTGTTCTACTGAAGGGGTTAGGAGAAATATTACTTGAGGCCGTTATTGTATGGGATTTTCTGTATAATCTAAAATGGAGTACGGAATGAAAAGTTATTCCTATAGCTGGTTCCACTAGGTAAATAGGTAAAATTTACACCAAGATTAAAACACATCCCTTTTAAAATATTGCTGATTTCATTACCATACTCATTCTTCTTCTTAATCTTTATTGCACATAAAATTACAATATATGGCTTATGTACCTACAACGGCGAGCTTAACTCAGAATTGGGTTTTCTTACAGCAAACCTTACTTCGATTGCGATATTTGCAGAAGAGGGTATACTTAGAGCATAAACAGTACATTTAAAAACTTAAATTAACTTATTACTTGCTTTTAATTGCTTGTTACATTGCTTGTTGTTGTTTGCTACTTCAAATTAGCAATTCCTCGAGCTGTAACGGCCTCTATTCTGACTCCATCACGTAGAGACTTCCAAGTACATTTACTAGTACAACCTACCGTCCTTACAAATGGAATAGTTTGAAAAAAGATTTCATTAGCCATTCAGTTACCAATTTAATCTTTTCAACATACCACCAGCCTCCATCCGGCTCAAAGTGATTCACGTTGTATAATATGTTCATCTGCCTAGCCATTTCCCAACTACGTTGGGTTCGGTTTTCAGTCTTACTGGACGTAGCTGACTACCAGTATTTTACTGTGACTCCCACAAACTCGTTACTGGGTAAGGCTCGGTTTTTACCAAATCGAAGCTGTGCAAGATTTGGTCAATCACATGAGAGACGAAGGATGCAATGTGGACGTGCAGGAAAACAAACAAGCAAACTAGTGGTTAGTTTGCTTGTTTGTTGTCCTGCACGTCTCCGCTTTATATGTTACTCAATGTAAGACTGGTTTTCAGTCTTTTAGGTTTCTGACTACTCGTAACGGCCGTGTTTTAGTAGATACTTAACTACATTACATAACATCACGCCTGTAATCCCCGAAGGGTTAGGCAGAGATGTAACTACCTAATAGTACATTTCGCCAGTTATGTTTTTTAAGTCCCATGTAATAGGGGGCGAGCCTATTGCCATCAACGGGGCACAAATCTTGACTCCATGGCTGCAACTGAGAAGTTCCTGAGGCAAAAACCCAATAACACTTTGACCGACCCGGGAGTCGAACCCAGGACGTCATGTCAGCAGTCGCGCTTGCGACCACTCGATCAACGGGGCAGCCCGAGTAGATACTTAACTAACATATAAAATCCAAATGTTATATACCCCGGGGGTTCAGTAAATATTAAAGTTTTAGGACTCAATAAAGCGCGTTCTTTGATCGTTCCTAACTGGGCTCCTGACAACCTCGTAAATGTCCACCATACTTAAATCTCTTTTATTATTGCTTAGAAACTGTGTACTGCGGCTATGCACACATTTGTTTAGCCTCTTTGTCGAGATAGTGTTCTGATCGGAGCGTGATGACTAAGCCCCTAGTTTCTACCCCCAGGGCGATCAGATTAATTGAAGTTTTCTATTAGGAATGCTACTGTGAGGAGTAGCCTCCAGGAATTTAAATGTATATAATAGCCAAAACATACAGCTTAGAAGGGCACATCGTTGCACAAACGATTACCGTCTTCAGTATTCAGTACATCATTCCAAACACTGTTTCCTACAAAAGTGCTATACGATCAAAATGTATGGACCAGTAGATTATTTTAAAATTACTGATGAAAAATTTCTTATGCCACCCTAAATATCGCCCTATATTTACGATGTTCCACCCTGAATAGTGGAATATGCGTGTATCATTCACATCTGCCTATTCCTCCTTATAATTCTAAATCCAAGTGACGGCTTAGCAATAGTTCTTCGTTATGAAAACTACAACCTAGATCTAGGCTTCCTCGGTTACCTGCAGGAATAATATCAAATCAAGTGCTGCAATAAAGTGGCCCAACGGTAGTAAGTCACGTATTAAAATTCACGCATATTGTGCGACCGCTTATAATAAATCGCTTTTTTGGATTCTTACTGTGATGATCAGTCAAGTGTTCCAGGTGTTTATAAAAGTAGATACTGCCAACTATCCTATCTAGTGCCGTTATAGTAAGGTCACCAATTCAATACATCTTCGACAGATACCATATTTAAACAGAAAACGATCGAAGCTTTCCCAATGCACACTCACCAAAAATTTCACTTAAAAATAACAGTTTTCATGGTCCTATTTACTTTTATATCGAAAATCAGTGGTAAGACAACGATACCGATATCTGGCCACGAGCCTTTAATCAGATATCAGCTGTTTACATTCAGCCCCTGGGATATTTAAATGTACCGATGTTGTCTCGGTTCAACCTGCTGCTGACCCGAAGATCTCCGATAGTGGCCGAGGATTCCCGATTACGAAGTAGGATTGAGAGATTTGGATATCGTTCTTTTTATTTTACTATTGTTTTGTGATTAACGTTTTATGGTAGTAAAGGAACGGGTATTTTGTCACCATTGACCTACCGAATATTGAACTTACAACCGTCTTAGTAACAAATATCCATCAGCCCCTCCTGTGCCTGTTTAGTACATTGTGACCGTTACACTACAAAAATAATTTCAATATAATTTGACAATCAAATACAACACTAATCTGCGTGGTCCTCATAAGACCGCACCAGGATTATTATGGACTGGACTCTAAGTCACTGTGAACTCTGCTGAGTTTGTTTCCGTGTTTCTTCTCGAAGTAGACAGAAAGGAAACGCCGACCCCTTCTAGTTTTAAGACATAATTTATTTTATACGTCACCTTCAATCCGGGAACAGGTGGGTTCACTCAAGTCGCACTTGCGGTGCCGGGGACCCACCTGGAAGGTCCACTATGTATGGTGGGATGGCACATGTGCTCTATAAAACGGGGGTTGACACGAATGTGTTAAAAGTGTGTTTTACAACTAACTTACAAAACAAATAGCATTTATCATCTAGAGAAGTTACCATTTCTGATCAAAGTTAGCAAAAGCTTTGTCCAATAGACAAACCAAGTCAACAATAACCAAAGCAACAAAGGTCAGTTCCGTACCTCCATACATCTTAACTACCATCTGTACCGACGCAGAACATTGCTGTTTACAATCTGATCAGCCGATAAGAATCATTATGATCGCCTGATCAGGAATGGACACAAATGGACAAGATGGACAGGGGCCTGATAAACTTCTTGTTCTGCAAGGACATACACAGTTAATGTCCTATTTTGGGTACTGTTCTACAGTGCTGTATATAGGTTACTACAGGTATATTTAAAAAGGACATAAAAGAATATACTGTTTTCGAACAGAGGCATTTTAGATTCCTAGCCATCAGGGAGCTCATAGTTACCAAAGACAAGATTCAAAGTTTATAGCATAATCCGGCTATAAAGCCACAGCTGGGACACAGACCTCCTATCTGGGAGTGGAAGTGAGCCATACTAATCCATCACGGGGCGTAGTGCGGGTTGTTACAAGCCACATGTCTTCGAAGTTTCGGTTCTAGAGCATGTCGGTGCCAGTTGCCTCACGATGGTTGAGAGCAGTGGTAGTGAAATAAATTAGACAAAATAAAGTACCTGGCTGGGTTCAAACCTACGGCACGTAAGTTGCAGCCGTTACCATTCATCATCACTGTCATCAAAAAGAACGTAGGCACATATTATTTTCGACTCCCTGAACTTTAGAATTATTTTGGTCTTGGCCATAAAAGATGGAAAAACTTCATATTTCCAAACATCACAACTAAGTTCAAGACCTTATTAACCACTTCAGCAGTGATACATATTTCAACTAAACCCAACTACCGCTTTATTGCATTCAAGATAAAAGATAAATAAAACACCGCAGGTAGCGATCACGAAGTTAAACTTTAGCCGAGTATCGCAATCAGTGTTCTTAGGAATGAGCTCCTAATATTAAAAGGAAAAGCTAAGTTATTGAAAGCATTAAGAGTTGGGGAGTCGTTGCATCAGAACACCCAGATGTTAGGTATTATAGTTTGGGTTGGATCTGGTGGATGGTGCAAGAGATGTGATGTAGCGTTTGTGAAAGTTTTTACTTTTCGAGACGTTTTTCTTTAGACATAGTCAAAAATGTTCATCTTTATTTCTTCTGTTTCTATTACCGAGACAAAAAGTATCTTATGGCCTAACATAGGTCAGAAAGAAAAGAAAATAAAGATGTAAAGGTCTAACAAAAGATGGATGGATTGTGTGACGAATGATATGAAATATAAAGGAGTAAATGATGCCGTGACGTCTGACAGGGGAGAATGGAAAAAGAAAACGTGTTGCGCCAACCCCAAGTAGAATGGAACAAGCGCGGGAATGATAATGATACTGACCTAACACAGGTCATGGTCTAATCATTGCCAAACTTTATCCCAGTCTTTGTGAAAATGTAACTGACATACAGCGCATTTAAATTATTAGTATGGATAAATTGAGCTTTGCAGTGATACCTCTTCGATCAATTACAACAACCTATCATAAAGAAACAATTAACTAAGAATAATCTTTAAATAGTAGTCTAGCGTTAAATAAGTTTAAGTAATTATGGTGCAAATGGGCCTAAGTGACAGTTTTAGTAAAGGCTCTTCAACCCGCCACATCTGCTGACTCGCCCACTACCTCACATACAGCACGAACGTAAAATATCTGGAGTGTTTACGCGCGTGCGCACCATTTGTACACGCCACGCCGCGGACGCCCCCGATACTACTGCGTAGATCCACAGCCGATAACAGTGGCTGAAATACATGTATTTAAAGTACGGTAGGTCAGGATGGCCTGGTATCTATGAATGATCTGCTTTGCAGGAATTCAAACTGTGAGTTAACCGAGAGGAATCTGTGGAGTTTTGGCAAGCACGGTCACGCGAAAAGCTGTCAAACAGTCTGACCAAGGGGTATCGTACCCAATAACTGGGTAAATTAAATAACCATTTTTTTTAACTAAACCTTAGAGAGGTTTAGTTTTATTAGCCTCTGGACTGTCACAAGCGCGACTGCTCAGCATGAGGTCGTGGGTTCGATTCTCGGGTCAGGCAAAGGGTCCTTGGGTTTTTCTATCAGGATTTTTTCAATAGCAGCCATGGAGTCTGGATTTGTGCCCGGTTGGTGGTAAAAGATTCAGCCCCTTTTAAATGAGGCTTAAACAAACTGGCGAAATGTGGTGTACTTGTTAGGTAATACTCTCTCTCTAACCCTTCAGGGATTACAGGGCGTGATGAGGTCGGAGTTTCTTATCTGGTTACTCTATGAAGAAATACCGAAACAAACTCAGACACACAGGTGTGATTATCAAATGGCTTGATGACATCAATGTAGTCTGACAGTAGTAGTCTATGAAACAGTTAGCTCCTACTTGCTTAAAAGTGTCTATGGAGCATTTTAGGCAAGATTAGTTAAAAGATTTATTGAATCTATGTATTTTAACTAAAGATAATGCTGTCTTCTAGACGGATACGTCAAAAAGGGAATTACAAAACAAATATGAGAGATGCTATTCTGTTATCCAGCATATTCTTTCCTATTCTTAACCAGATGATCCAGGCTAAGAACCAAAGACAGCACACTATAATTAGTGTGCTGTCTTTGGTTCTTAGCCTGGATCACGCTTTTCGTAATCGAAAAGCGTGTCGTTAGTCAATTAAAACCAAAACTTAAACCCTGTGTGCACATCCAGCTATAAGCTAATATAGCTACGCAACTACAAAGCCCCATTCAACCATAAACCGAAACAAAGTGGCCAGCCCACCTTTAAACTCGCAACCAAAAGGTCTGAAACAATAACAAATCGTTGGAAACAATCGTTACTGATTACATCGCTACATAATACTAATTAATTTGGGTCTACTGTTCAATACACGGTATTTATTGTCCATAAAGGCTGCACAAAGAGTTAGGGCGTAATGTCGAGTAAACAATGCACTTGTAGAACACGAGTTGCTTTGCTGTGCCGAATGTTGCCGAACTACGAAAGAAGGGATTTGGTGATATGAAATCTTATAAAAATAATTGCTGGTGTTCAGGATGAATTGCTTTTATAAAATAACCATCCTCCTGCCCTTATCCCAATTTATTTGGAGTCGGCGCAGCATGTCTGCTTCTTCCATACTTCTCTTTTACTCGTCATCTCATTAGGCACCTCCTTTATTGCCATACCATCCTTCACACTGTCCATCCATCGTTTATTTGGTCTATTAAATAGTGTTTCAAAAGTTTTCTCCTTTATGATTAATGTCATCAAGAAATTGTTTAGTGTCTCGTTGGTGTAATGGTTGCAAGCCTTTCTGCCGAGCATGATGTCCTGGGTTCGATTTACAGGTCAGGTCAGTGTTAATGCAATTTTGTACCAAGATTATTCGTTTTTCCTCTAAGAGAAGTATTTATGACCATTTTCTATTTTTCTTTATCTTTCCTCTTTTGCTTCTGGTGTTTACAAACAGGCACAGGGAAAGTTTGCAAGATGAATGAAAATCAGGAAGAACCCCAGAGTATTTTTGTAAAATCAGTATAAACAAACCAATTTGTAAGACTTTGGTACTTTCGTTGGTAGAATAACGACCCTTTTATTTACTTTCTAAGTTATAACTGCATGTAAATATGATTTCTAGGTCTGTTAAGTACCTTTATGTGATCAGGAAACAATTTTATAAAATTAATATTTTGCCCTTTATTGACTATAAATCATATTATTTATGGGCTTCGGTTTCGACGACGTAGTGGCGTAGTACGTAGCCTACTGATTCATCGAATAGATTCTTGGTACACTGGGTAAACATTATAAAGTATAAAATAATAGGAAATATGAAGGCTGAGAAATACTCTACTGTATGATATTTGTTGTTTTATGCTTAAATTATGCAGGTTGCAGTCGTCTATTTATATAAGGGTAGTATTTAAATGAGCGAAAATAAATTCAAATTAAAGGGTATTGAAAAAGTGCTACTGAAATACTAAGTGAGCGACAAACAGTGGGCTAATACAAATGTTTAAAACAGCGACTTGAAAATACAAATTTGAGTTATTAGTTGTTAAATACGATCAGTGTGATAATTCAACGACTCTGAAAAAAACCTAAAACAAGGTTATTAACCACTAGATTGTAGATAAGGCGTAGTCGACGTTGCCCCGCTGCGCGGGGCTCTTGTTTCTGTTTGCAGGGTTTAAAGTAACCTAACACGAAGTGGATTCCGGGGTCTTAGTTCGCTCACTTCGCTCGCTCACTAGACCCGTCATCCCCTTCGAACCTAACCTGTCCGATTCGGGGTGCCACAAGTCTCTATCAGCCTTCGCTCGCTCTTGCTTCCTAAATTCTTCTTGCCGCAATGACCGGATAAATAGTTATTTACTTGGTACAATATCGCCCATTCAGTATATTGGTCGCCAATTAAATTTTTATTCGCCCGATTAAATTGAATAATTTCCCTTTATATAGTTATGGTATCGTTTCTTCATATCTCAGATTATGTTGAGACACTGGAAAAGCGATAAAAAAGACTCAGTGTCATCTCCACTCAATTATTACAGCGAACTCTCTGAAAACAAAATCGAAAAGAACAATT
Organism: Noctua fimbriata; assembly: GCA_905163415.1. Classification (NCBI taxonomy): domain Eukaryota; kingdom Metazoa; phylum Arthropoda; class Insecta; order Lepidoptera; family Noctuidae; genus Noctua; species Noctua fimbriata. The sequence continues at coordinate 3,466,656 of LR990926.1, read as the reverse complement.
CCACATTTAAATTTGAACTTCGTGCATCTCCGGCAATCTACGGCGCTCGTGCGGCTAGGATTGGTGGAAACAATGCTGTTATAAGATGGCTGCTAATGGCAACAATAGGCGAGATAACCGTCTACCTCCATTATTCCGCACGGATTCTGAATAATGTACTAGTTTTGAAAGCATTTAGATTGTTATTATTCAACCAGAGATTTATTATTAGTCTAGTTAGTTTTAGTATTGTGGAATCGGGCCGCTTCAGTTTTGATAAACCGTTAAATACGAATTATGGGTGTTACAAAACTGTAATGCGGTTGTAATCTATTGTAGGTCGTTGTTTTGCTTGTTCCTGCTTGATTTACTTGACTACACTGTATATCACTCACGCCACTTAAGCAGGTCCTTACAAAAGCGAATCCTTCATGCTGTCTAAGAAAACTCATGGACGCAACTACTAAGTACTTACTACTTACGCAAATAATAAAGTGCAGTGATTATCACTTTTCATGCGAACATTATATAAATCCTCGTGCTATCTACCGGCCAATCAGAAAAGAACATCTATCATAGAATTGTGCAAATTAAAATGTTCAGTTTAAAAGTAGCGAAACTTTCATCATAAAACTGAACGCGATCAGTCAAGAGGTATCAGTGTAATTATGGTGTAGATGTGCTAATCGCGTTCAGTTTTATTGAAGAAATTCAACTCAAATAACGACAATCGGCGCGTCTGAAAGGAAAACTCAATAGGTACTTTACAAATTTGAAGTTGATTTGAGTTTGAGGAGCTTAAGTATGCAAATATATTGATACATGGTTGTTACAATTTTTAATTAAACCTACGTCATAAATTCTAATCAGACTAGCATTTTGATAAGAACAAGAAATACTTGAATGGTTTTGAATAAAAATATTTATTACAATCCGTGTGGTCGGTCAAATATAAGTCATCAGAACTGCACCAATACCTGTTAACATGTAAAATTTACGCATTCACGCTAAATAGGGTGGATGCACCTTTTGCAAGGCGCAGGTTACTAATAAACTCTAGCCTTATTTCCCACAACACAACACAAAACACACGGGGTAGATAGAACCTACAGAAAAGCACCTTCTACATAACTTAATTATTCCTTTTACTTCGTCCACGTTCATCCATCTGGTCAAACACGCTCGCCAGTTGCGAGTATAGCACTTAACCTTCCTGAAGAGTTGAAAATCACCGATGAAGTCTGTAGATGGTACCTACAATATAATATTCCCGGATTAGATGGCGATTTTTACATAGAAAATCTTTTAGACACGGAAAATTACCATTGTTAATGCGTATATTTTAGTTTGGTAGTAATTACTTTATGCAGTTGCTTTGAGTAATTTTTTTTTTTTTTTTATGTTTTTTTTGTTTTTGTTATAGTGGATGATGTCGTACAACTGCAAAGGAAGGGGACGAGGTCCCTAAATGTACAATTACCGATAAAATAACTGCCAAGCTTTAATTGAGTTTCCTTTAAACTAATTTCTATTTCAATTAAAATATGAGTATAATCATATACGTATAATAATCACAATAATAATTAAACACTGATCATATTCACTTGCCGAGAATCAGTTCCATCTCCCTAATATTATCCGCCAATAAAATCGTTTTATCGACTTGACCACCCCGCATAGATGTTACAATTACAATGATAAATTTGCCTTCAGACAGCACAGTCACAACCCTTTATTCAAACGAAATAAGATTTATATTCGTACCGTGTAGCAGCAAAGTTAAGATTGCCCATAATTCACATTTACTACATGGTTAATAGGTATCAGGGGTATAAATTCCCTAGTACAACTACAGACTGTCACGCTGTCCATCATAACTCTTCGCGAGACACCCACCAGGATACCTGTATTGAAATTGGTTCACAATCCCATAATTGTATTGAGTGTCACCTGCAATTACTGATAAAACTAGTTTATTCCTTCAGGTTTTCTTGGAGAACAAGATATCAACGCTTATAGAAACTGAATTATTTATTGATATTGAAAGCCATTTATGCTTTCTTTTTTAAATGGAATTTCTGTGCAGCAATTTCTACAGTAGGCAACGATACTTTTTTGGTTCTTATCCTTACCTACAACAACATTGGTCACTCCCTAAAATCATCTTCCGTTGTCTTCTTTAGTTTACCATGCAGTCCATCTACAAGGCATTTTGTACTGCTTTCCTGACTCCAGAACCCGCAAAGAAGAACGATATATTTGTAAAATTTGGTCATTTGGCCATCATCATATTATTGAGCTGCCTATTAAAGGAGGCTCCAAACCGGGACCCCAAACTTTCCCCTCTATACTAAAGAGGCACAAACTAACAAGTTTTGAAATATAACCAAACGCGTATACCATAGAGTTCCGCGCCAATATATCACGGGGACCATAGACAATGGATACAATCGTCTAATTATATTGTGGCGGCGCCGCTGTATCGAGCACAGATAAACTTGATGCATTATTTTGTTAGACAATTAGTGCGTCTGTTACGAATGCAATTTGTTGGAAACCGATCGGTGGTTGTATTTGTTAATAGAAATACATTGCTGGGCTAAGGAAGCTTCGGGTCCTGTTTATTATTGTTTTTATCTTTATATTGAATCATTGTCTCATTAATGTAGAAGCAAACAGGTCTAATAAGTTTGTTACCTTATAAATAGGACTTAAAAGCTCCCTCTGACTACCTCCCTGAAGTGGTAGTCAGATGAAGCGTGATGATATGCTACGTTGTGTAAACAGCAAAATACTTATTTAGAGGCCATCTCGTAAAGCTACGAGATTCGTCTAGCTCGCAGGACATTGCTCAAATACTCAAACTTAACTTATGCTGCCACCGCGGAGTAATGAGGAAATTTCTAGAAAAAAATCGCTTAGTATCTATCATTGAAATGATTTTCAAACAGAAAAGCGTAAACAATTAAAGGTGACCTAACAACAAAGTTATTTCTAACAGCATAAGCCCCTGAATTCACAATTCCCTAGTTCTGATTCTAACAGCAGAAGTGTATAGAAAAGTGTAACGTAGGGACACAATCGAACAGTGCAAGAGGCATACAATATTAGAGACGATGGACAGCGGCGATAGCACGCGTGCCATACTGTCCTTACTTGGTGCTAACACAGAGCTATGTCTCATAGACCTGCACAGACGGATTAAAGATACTTTCGAAAGGCGATCAAAAAAAACGTCAGAGAAAAATGTGATCCCGTGTCTCAGTGATGCTTTAAACAAAAATCAGGCACAGGAAAAACGTGTTCACGGCGACCACGAGTCGCTTTAACATAGTTTTATCATAAATAGTCATGTCTACGCGGCGTAGCGCACCGTATGTATTTTGTGCCATCGACGCCAACGCGACAAACAAAATATAATGAAAAAAAATAGAAACTCTCCATTAAATTTGAAACAAATCAGGACTATAAGATTTTAAACTATCATGGTCACTAACATTATTATTTAGACTGGAAACGGGATATTAAACAACAAGATTAGGTTAGGTTATTTTATAACTTCAGTTTATCCGTGATCATGGTGCTTGCAACAGCGCCGAAATATCGGGAACTCAAAAGAAACAGTAAACATGGTAAATATTCCGTTTCCAGTCTAAATATTAAATCAGGACTCTTTATGAATAATTTTATAATTTAAAAAACCCTCTACGAGACTCCTAACTACACAAATTAGTTCATGCCACCTTAAATGGAGTCTAGATTACAGTGAAGCGTGAAATGCTGGTATAATTCGGTGCTATCAGCTGTCAAGAGAGAGAGGGAGGGAGGGAGGGCAATTAACTCCCGACCAGCGCACGATTGTGTAAGCTATTGTTAATTGTTTCTGGTCTTACCTATTTCGTAGCCATGTTTGTTTGTGGTACCCGTGTTTTGGCGGGAATACAAGATAATAAAAGAATGGACACATTTTGAATGTGGAATGGTTATGAATGACAAGGGTTATCATAGTGGCCGAATAGAAGAATGCTTGTATTTTTGTTTAGAAACTTAAAAAAAATAGTGAATGACATGGAAAATAAGATTGGAGGGATTTTGGCTGTACTGTTCGAAATGTTGTTTTATTTATTTTCCTGTTGTAACTTTTGCGATATATTTTCCAATTAGTTTTCTAATCTTCGGTGGCCAATTTGCTAGTCGTTAGTATAAATTGGCTCATGAAATCTTTGGTTGATTAGCTATTGGTGGTTTAGGACGCTAAAATGCTCAGTTTGGTAACCGAAGAAGATGAGGAGACTCGTGTTGGCCACCGTTCTAACGTGTTTGGCCAACAATGTTGGCCTGTTGGACGGGTATATGGTTGGGGCTGGATGTGAGTTAATTTTTTTTGGTTTGCAGATTATTTGGGTAAACGATATTGTCAAGGTCGCGGGCAACACCTGGGGAAGGGATGCACGGAACCGAGAAGTAAGGCAGAAAAAAGGGGAGGTCTATACCCGGCAATGGGTGATTCCGGGATTCAAATGATGATGATAAACTGCAGAACGTAAATTATGTTAGACAAATCTTTCACAAGTCTGTCATAAGTCCCTGAAAGTCTATGCCATTAGACAAAGCCTCAGATTTTTGTATAATGTGCTGCTAATCACGTGTGGTAGCTTACGTTACCATAGATCCCCGTTCACAATTTGTCACAAATCAAGGTTTGAACTATCTTTGAGATTTTTTTCCTTTTTATTTAAGCAAATAAGTAGACGTCATTCGCGTGGTCAAGCCGAATCCTTGCAATAACTGCATTCACTCCCAAAACCTCCCATTTCCTCCTCAGTAAATGTCCGCTTCGGCCAAATGCTGTTCACGGACAGTAAGTACCAAGTGCTAAGAGAAGAGATGATCAAGGCCAACACCAGGAACCTGGTCTATCACTGCAGGGCCGACAAGAGTGACTGCGATGCTGCTCTCGCCAAGATGCGGTATAAGGCCAGCAAGCACTTCTATGCGCTGGCGAAGGCCGTCGTTGATTATGTGAAAAATAAACGGCAAGCTAGGCCTACGGGATACGTTGGTAAGGGATGTTGTGTATTTTGTTGTCGTGGGGGCACAAATGAACCCATTTGGATACAGCCACTCGGATCGATCGATTTACAAGTGGTCAGTCCAGACTGCATTCAAAGGGGGGACGTTGTTGGGAAACATTAGTGAAATTGTATGGAAAAAAACCGGTCAAGTTCGAGTCGGACTCGCGCATGATGGGACGGAACCATCGTAGTAGGGGAGCCCTCTTTTTTAATTTATTTTTATGATTTGTTGATGGAGCGGAAACAGAAATACACATTCTGTGTAAATTTCAACTGTCTACCTATTACGAATCATGAGGATACAGTCCGCTGACAGACAGTCGGACGGACGGATGGACGGACAGCGGAGCCTTAGTAATAGGGTCCCGTTGGTTACCCTTCAAGTACGGAACCCTAAAAACAAGTTGGCAGCTAGGCGTTAATACTAATTTTGGCTACCAAAAAAAACCATGTACAACCGGGTGCACTGACGGTCGACCACTTTTCGACCTTATGACTTAGGGCATAAGGGTGAATGTAGCAGACCCTCAGTTGCACATTCACAATTATTTTACCTGAGACAGCAGCAGAAGGATAGCGTTAAGAAAAAGAAGAGCAGTAACCCAACAGCAGCCTTATTGTAATAACAATAAAGATCGCTGGCATTTTGGCAGTAATGCAAAAACAGAGTAATTGTGAAAGGACTGTAAAGATTTAGATTTTAAAAAGCAAAGAGTTCCTTTGAACTTATGTTTTTCTCCAGGAACTGCCACGTTTTGTCAAGACAACATCTGTGTTCCGGACACGGACCCACCCATCGTGTTCGGAGGCTGCTTCACCCTCATCTCCTGCGGCGGCAACCAGACCTGGCATTTGGACCCCGTCGTCTACAAGAAGAAGAAGGGACGATTCTTTTAGCTTTATGTTCATTAAAATATGTTATGGTAAACTTATAGTGTCACTTACGGGATATCTTCCTTGATTATCCATTATTCTGAGCTCCCGATATTTCGTCGCTATTGCAAGCACTATGATTGCGGGATGACGCTAGCCAGACGCTACGAGAAGGTGACGTCATGGCTCTGGCAACAGCGTCGAAGTATCGGGAGCTCAGAATAATGGATAATCACGGAAGATATACCGTATTTGACAGTATAAGTTTAGTTATTAACCGTGAAAGCTTAAAACAGTATAAGTTATGGTACTCTCATATTCTTTTTTTTTATTTTTAACTAACCTTTTCTCAATTTCGAGACTTCTATTGGTCCTATTGGTATTGGTCGCAGGATAACTAGACAAATCACATAAATCCAAGGATTTTTGCAATAAAAACCATCTTTGGTAAATCGCGAACCCCGACGTATGTGAACACTGATTGGCTGATATTATAAACATTATGCAATGACGGATGCGCTCATTGGTTAACAGTTTCTCCTGAGCCATGTTTTTCCAATCCAAAATGAATTTGACTCCTAGATTACTCAAGCAGCATACATGCAATCATCCTAAACGGACTGAGGTTTTTGAAAAAATCCTAGAGTTTTCGAAATAAAAGAATTCCTATAATCCAGACACACTCACATATAATCATGGACTTAGTATACAAACAGGACTGAGATCTGCGAAATTCGTAACACACAAAAATTAACCTTAACTGTCACACTGTAGGTATACTTTTGTTAAGCTATCATAACCGAGGCGAGCTATCATAGCCTGGGAGCCCTTTGTTCCTTTCACTCAATTGCCAAGAGATAAAAACGTTAAAGATGGTAGAAAATATTACACTGGCAGTCACCTCACACTACAAGTAAAATAAACTACGTGTATATGTTTTTAGCTTTAAGATAAATTTTAATTATTTTCTTTTAAAGGTTTACAGTCTGTACATAATACTAATTTATTTATTTTAAGTGAAATCAAATATTAGTATGATTGTTTGGAAGCTATTATATATATTCATTGTGGTAACACTGCAATCTGTCATCAATGGTGTTAATTTGACGTCTTAAGATTTATCTACGGTTTTATTTTAACTGTGAAAATGCTTAAAACTATTGTATCAACTATTGTGTCATGTAAAAGTGATTCATACGGTGGTTGTAGCATATCATTTCACAGGTAAGGAATATTATAGATTTTGTTCACTAACAATGATTAGTGTGACCCATGCCTTAGACGTTTTGCGGACGAAAGACTTTTGCTTTCGTCCGCAAAACGTATATATTCGTATTTTTCATTAAAACTGTTAATATTATGCGTATGATAATTATAATTAGTACCTATGTATCGCGTTATTGAAATAGCATTATTTTTGTTTGTTACAGCTTTCCATTGAAAGAGGAAATTAGGCAACAATGTCGATTCCCGAATTTCAAACCATTACCAAAAGTTCTGTTGCGTGCAGCCTTCATTTTAAGCCAGAGGATTTTCATACTACAAAATCACGACGAGCGTTAAATGCTTATGCAGTACCATCATTTTTTCCAGTGGTAAGGATATTGGTTTTATCATCAGTATAACTGATGAACACGGAAAGAAGGCAGGTTGAGTGTGCTTAATAGATGTTCTCCTGCACGAAGCTCTTTTCAGTCGGCACTGGCGCGCGCCTTGCAACTACAGGCTCCGGCCACTCCTGGTATGTTGCAAGGAACGACGTGAAGGAACAGGGCTTCGTTTCACAGAGATAACAACGCGGAAGTTAACTCTTCATAAAGTTTCAGGAAGTAACTCTTCAGGACGGTGTTGAACAATTTTTACATTTAAAATATCCGGATTGATGACTACGATTTGTTCAAATTTTGTGCGCACTTACGTACCTACTTCGGATGTTTGCCGTATCGAGAATATTTTTCAAAAATCTGATGCGATTATAACAAATATTTTATACAAGACTCAATCATCTAATTAGTCCACCACATTCTATCCAATGTATAACGGATGAAGAACGACACGAATTACAACTAGTAAAAGCATTGGCTAATTCGTATTTAAATTTAAGAATATTCCATCTTGCGAAATGTAATGCATTGAGAAACAGGCAGGCAGTAAGATTTGATTACGGCAAAAACTCCAAAAACAATTCTGTTTAACCAGGTTTAATTTTAATAAATGTTTGTTACACACTTTCAATTTTATTCCCTCCATTTGAACACCCAAACCCCAATTCTGCAGAGCAAACGGATAAAGAGCATGGAAAGGAAACGAAATTCTTTTTTTTTCCAACGAAATTCTTATTTTTTTTCTCATAAATTATTATCTCACTATTTTATGTAACCGTTGACGTCTTATCCGGAAACAATTTTTTTGTCAAAACGAAGTTTCTTATTTGTTAGAAAAATGTCTGGTCACCCTATTAGAAAGAGACAAAGGACTCTGTTATAAATGGGTGTGTAACGGTTGATATAATAACAAAAAATCTAACGTTCACTTGACCTAATTTCAGTTAATATACTTTTGTTTAATATAACGATCAGTTGAGATAATGAATTGTTGATATAATTTCATTTTATCTAATTTCTTATGATATAATAAACATTTCCTATAATGCACATTTGACATAATATTCATGTAGTATATTATTCATTTACTATAATATTCATAATCTCTAATAACTTTTAATATAATTTAGAAAATCTGATACGATTTTAAACGAAAACGAAACAAATCGATAATATTCTTAAAAACAAAAAGGAATACACTGAAATTGAATTCCTTCGGGCTTTGGCCTCTAACTTAAAACTGAAATAAGATGTAATATTTATGTGATGCTATGTTATGATTAAAAAAATATTGTACTGTTTTTTTTTTCTTCGCTTTATACCCTATACACCTACCACCCTCAACTATTGTAACCAGTAGAAATTGGATGCAATCTGGACTTTAGGGCACCCCGACTCGGACAGGTTAGGTTAGAAGGGGATGGCGGGGTCGTGTGAGCGAGCGAAGCGAGCGAATAGACCCCGCCATCCCCTTCGTGGTTATTTTTTATAAACCATCCAGAAGTAGGAGCCCCGCGAAGCGGGGCTCCGTCGACCAAGCCCACCCTCGACCATGCATTGAATATTTTAAGATTTGGTTAGGTGCCATTTGAGTTAGGTTAGAACTGTGACCATTAAACATGAAAATTAGGTCAAAAGAACATTAGGTCAAATGAATGTTATATAAAAAGAATATTATACATATTGAAAATTATATAAAATGAACGTTATACTAAATGTTTTATATTAAATGAAAATTATATCATATGAAACATTAGGTCATATGAAATTAGGTTATATGATTTTATAGCATATGAAAATTATATTATATGAACGTTATTTCAAGTGAAATTAGAGCATATGTTATTATATCATACATTACACACCCGTTATAAATATCTCTCTCGTCACGTTTTTTTGGTAGAGTGCTCAGTCCAGTTTATTATACTAAGTCCATGCATATAATAATATACATATTGCTAAAAAAACCTTTATTTCGTATAAAATACTGATATTCCGCTGCATTCGTTTAGACAGGAAGCCATCCCAAAAACAGATTGGGAAAGACTAGGCAGATGATGATTCATTTCTACGCCACTTACCGCAACCGCATCAAAGATAACAAGAGCATTACAATAGTAGACTATACAAGAAGTGAAAAAGGGGAATTTTATTCAAGGGACGAAGTTGGATCCCGAGAGCAGCGAAGGATTCTAGAATAGAATCCTGAGCGGATCGAGGGATACAAGAACCGAGCTGATTTTCTTTTTCACGAGTTGTGTACTTTACTTTTTACCATTGACTACGAGAAAATAAATATAATAGTATTAATAGTAGTTATATTTCTCGTGGGTTAATAATAACAGCCACTCGGGTCGATTTTCAAGGTTAAGCCCGGCTTACCAAGGTCGGTCAGTGGATGGATGACCACTAATTCATTACATACCGAGTTTCCTCTATGCCTTGGAAAGTGTGTAAAGCCGTTGGGCCGGCTGTCGTTACAGGAAGTCAGAAAGTCTGACAACCAGTCTTACCAAGGGGTACCGTATTACGCACCCAGTACTAACTGGGTTGTGTTCTGGGTCAGATAGGCAGTCGCTCCATGTAAAATACTGATATTCAGCTGCATCCGATTAGACTCGAAGCCGACCCCAATAAAGTTAGGATAAGTCTAGGCAGATGAGTGTTTATCACATTTTATTATATAATCGGTAATATAATAATAGAACAAGGGATTAAATATAAACATTAAAGATTTATTGTGAAATTAGAACAATTTTCGAAATTCAGAGTTAGCATCACAGAACAGATTTGCTCATAGTCTTAGGGCTGTTTGTACATACTGGCAGCATAAGCATAATCAGCCTAAAAGTTTCCCACAGCTGGGACACCAAATTCAAAATGTTTTTATTCACTGTTATCGATTAATAAAATGCCCTTTTTTGAGTGGCAATGGTAGAAAATCATTCATTTATTATGAACATAACTTTAACACGGACACTATTTACTACTTAGTAACAAACCAAACAGCTTAGAAAATTCCAGAACATTACATTTTGCAGTGACTATTCTTACGCAAACCAAACGCCAATATCACAACTGTTCCTTTTTTCAAGAAGCAGAAAAACTCTGAGATTCTACGAACATCTGGACGTAACTTCAACACCGTTTCATCCAAAAAAGTTCACTGATATAACATCAACCATTTCCGAGTCAATATGCAATAAAAAGAAAATTAAAACAAAAAGTATCGTTAACCACCTGTTGCATTGTGCAGAAAACAATAAGAATTTCATTCATTGTTACACATCTGAAAGGAGGCTTTAAAAGACCTTTGCATGTTCAGTCAAATTGTTAAAATGCTATAGTGACCGTCGACCAACGCAATGGAGTTTTTGTATTTTACAGTTTTGTTGCAAGTTTATTATGCGGCGGCTGAAATCAGATCAAGTGTAATGGTGAACAAGTGAGTACAATATTATACAATAGCTCCACAAGGATCTTCTGATGCGCGGCCAAAAGCGGAACTAATGACGCCATCTTGTTTTGTTTTTAACAATCACACAATGATTTCCCAAATGTTTATCGACAACGTCATTCAAGCACCAAAAGGATCTTGTAGCACTATACCTAATATTTGCTGTTTAAAACAAACGCTTGTCAAAGCTAAGCTCCAACAAAGCATTGAACATCGCCGCAAAGTTGCAAGCATATCGGTTTTTTATCGGTTACACTTCGGGGAGTGTGCTTTGGAACTACACAATCTAATTCCCTTCATCCCCAATCTATCATCGGACGAGCAGAGATACGGCGAAGCGTCACCGTTATATAATTGAAGTTCCACAGAACCGAATAAAGCGCTATGCTTCCACATTTATTGTGCGAACCGCCAGTCTGTGGAATTCACTGCCGGCTTCTCTATTCCCTGATCATTATAATCTGGATCTATTCAAACTTCGAGTAAATCGGTTTCTTCTAGGCAATAGTGTTGCACCTTAGGCCGCATCATGGGACGTGAGAGGGAAAGAGCCTCACGTCCCAGCCGCCGCGGGAGACGCCTTGGGCGTCGGGGGTCACGTGGTGGCCCCCGGCCACCGTAAGCGCGGGCCTGTGGACGGCGAGTTATGGGCTAGCTCACCGTCTGGCCGTCTTATGACGACAGGACGTATCGACGGCGCGTTCGTGTTCCACGCGCGCCTCAAAGAGATGTCAGCAACCACGTAGGGGTCCGCATGGGCCGATGCCTGCCAGGGCTGTGGGACTGCTCGAAAGAGATACCGCGGCCCTGGAACACAAAGGGCAAAGAAGGAACATGGATAGGTTTTAGTCAGTACAAGTCTGACACTCCCTTCCGCTCCGCCCAGAGCGGGGGGGGTCATTTGATGATTTCCCATGCTAAAAAAAAATAAAAAAGGCCGCATCATCGCTTCACATCAGGCGAGTTGCGGCCAAACGCAAGCCTATTTAGTATTAAATATTACTTTTGGGGGAATCATCGATAATGTAGATTCGTTACAATGTTCATAAATTTTTGCATTCACTTGCATCGCGCCGATTGTTCGGAAACGTCGTAAAAAGGCATGGCTAATGCAAAGGTTACATAAGTATTAATACTCAACAAACATACAAAAAAATGTACCTAGATCCCGTGTAGTAGAAGATATACATATATAATATATAGGTATTAATAGTTTCAGTTAATCGCTGACTGTTTCAAGTGCTAGCTCTACTCGAGTCTCGCTAATCGCTGGCGGTGCGACATGTGCCTAAGATTCGTTAATCACTTGTTTTTATTGTTAGTAGATAACAATTTTTCCCCTGATTTACCAAATAATAATCCACAGAATACTTCCCCCCAGACTCGCAAAAGTGCAGCCAGTTGGCGCACAAGTCGCAAAGAGCTTTGTGCCCCTCACAGAAATACCCCCACCAGCGGGGGTTATGCACACCCCCCATGGCCCACCCGACCAAATATCAGGCAGAAGACATTTACAAGATGAGTGCGAGAAGAAGCCTGGTTACAAGGAAATAGTTGAGGCTCCTAAAATAGACATCATCGCGGACTATTACGATGACAAAGTTGCGAAGACGGTAGCTACTATCATTTTTCCCGACCATATTGACCGTAAGTTTTAATTGATTATTTGCATATTCGGAATACAATGATTGGGCATTCTAAATGGTGCCTTCAAGATCCTACGTCTGCTGGCTTCGTATAACTTGTGCTAATCTTAAGAAAACTAAACTGTCGGTACCTTAATTGTTATCATCGACTGCATTACATAGATTTTTAATAAAATTTTCAGACAAACACTTTCAAGTGACAACTCCAATACCGTACCTGACTGTAGGCATCATTGAAGCTATAGGATACCACCCTAGCACAATGAAAAACGAGCATCCGAGCGAATGCGAGAAGATTTACCAAGACCATCTAGACAACCTATACTCTGAGGAGTCTTCGGACGCTTCTGGAGAGTCCCTGGAAATGGCTCGATTGCCTCTGTTCCCCGCAGAAGTCCCGGTCTCCATAGAAGCACAAATAGAAAATATGTACAGCGATTTAGATGTCTAGTTTTTTTTACTCTTTTATTTTTATACCTCCGCGTTGATTAAATGTTTTTTAGTATAACGGTGTTTTGATCGTTCTGGTATTTCCTTAATCATGTTGATAAGACTGCATGTACTTATTAAAAACCTAGTTTGTTGTGGTGTTTGCATACAGAAGATTCTGTGCTCTATAACAAGTTGTCGACGATGTAGATTAGAAAAAACTCTAAAAATTTGTACTACGCTGGATTTAAAATCATGATTTTAATTTACAGAAATACAGTTTGCACGTCGTTATCCCCCTAAATCATGTTTTATCCCTTGAAACGATTGCACATTATCCTAAATCTTTGATGGTGCTGTCCAGAGAAAAGCAAACCAATTTCTAAATAATTATGTAGTAAGCCTACATAAATATTGATAAACTATGAATTTTTTCTCGGAGCGCTACTGTTATGCTTATCCAACATTTATTTTGATAAGTAAACTTATTTACGAAAACGCCTATCATTTGTTTCACTCGATGTTGCACTAACGCAAAAAGCAAAGTTTATAACAGTAAATAAAAAACGACGTTCTTATACGACTGGTTTAATACATACTTTTCTTACAATAATCTTAATTCTAGTACTAAAATTAAGTTTTTAGTTCAGTTTCTACACGGGGCCAGCTTGTAAATTAAATTTGTTGGGCAGTTTAACATCCTTGTCCTTATCATCTAGAATTTCGTCCGTGTCGTCGTCATCAAAATCTTCCATGTCCATGGGGTTCCTTGAAAAATTTAAAAGCCTCAAATATAATTCAGCTGTCTGTTCACTAGACTATTACTGGAAGGTGCAAATATGGGAAGAGTTAAAAGTATTACTTGTACACACGGCGGCACATGAAGCTGTACATTTCCAGTATAATTTGGCCTCGGTTTTTATTGATTTACTATGAGAGATCCGCATAAACTGGTTTTGTATAACTTGATTGACCGTCGTGCATAGAGCAAAAGATTGAATATTCTCCTAGAGGTAAAGCTGGGTTTTAAAATAAATATACCTACAATCTTAATTTTGGTTTACCCTAAACCTCTTAAGATTCCCTAAGCCTCTTTACCTCGTACAATCATAATGATCAACTTTAACTACGAGAGACGACTCCTGAAATCGCAAAAAGCAACAGCTGTTCCCTACATTATGGCGATTTATGTGAACACGGGATAACTGTTTTTATTCCCCGATTTCAGGATTGATCCCTTATTAATAGTTGTTTATAATGAACCTTTAAGAAGTTTAGGGTTAATAAAAAGTAAGCTTGTCTATTTTCGATGACTTAACTCTTTTGCTAACTATTCTAATTTTTATCGAAATTCTTTGTGTATACTCACTTATTCCAGGCGATTCTGTGTCGTTTTCTGAAATAATTAAAAATTAAAATTAAATATAAATGCTTATAACATTTGAAACACAATATTTGTAACAAAAGTATAAAATCCTCTTACCTATTCGTAGCAATATAATCCTGGTCCATATATTCTTCTGAAACCTCCACGGATAACGGCTGTCCTCTATGGTCCTGGAGAATACCGAAATACCTAGGTGCTCGCGTCACCGTAAATAATAGGGCTGGAATGTAAAATATGACAAATTCTACAATATCAGGCAACGTATAACGTCGGGGATAAAAGGTTTTTAAAGGATGTCTAAATGCTATGAGAACAATCCACAATAATAAACTAAAGGCATAGATAGGTATCAAAGAATAAAAAAGTCCCAAAAAATTGCAGTTTCGAAACATAACAAGTCCTTACAATCATCAATAGCTTGAAACCCGTCTAACGCAACACATAAAACTATTAAAACTACTTGTAACTTTAATTTTGATTCACACATTTTATTAGATTGAATACAGTCTTTTTGGTATAGAACTTTGCAATAACTGGCCACCAATTAAATTCTCTTTTTCTAGCACACCAGTTTGAAAATCATACTAAAAAAAACTTAATTTCAATCGCAGCAAACAGGTCGTTCAGTAAAAAGTTTCGATATGAATTTGAATCGAGTTCGGTTTGTGGATTTCGGCTTCCGTTGGTGTAAACGTTTGGAAAACATTAGCTGTGTTTATTAGATTGTTGTTGATGTTTAACAGTTCTTTCGTAGACATTATGAACAATGGATTGCGTAACTAGGTTTTCTGCACGTGATTTTGACTAATCTCGTGGTGAAAGTTCCTGTTATTGTTCCCTGTAAAAAAAACTAGCCTCTTTCCGGGTCATCTTGCAAAATTTGCAGATACTAATGTACTGCAAGGCACATACACGATGACCGCTGGGTAAAAGCTTCCTCACACTAGGTGGCCGGGAGATAGACGGCGCCGACGAGACCAGTTCAGAAAGAGGTGGCGAAACGACCTGGACGCAAACCGCAAGAGCTGGATCGAGGTGGCGCGGGACAAGAGCCTTTAGAAAGGCTTGGAGGAGGCCATTGCCCAGCGGTGGGACAGTATGGGCTACAAAAATAAAATTGGGTTCTGTAGGTAGGTACTTTGCAAAACGTAGAGATAATATAATGAATCGCGGGTAGAGTTCATTGTAGCTACTATAAAATACACATCATCATCATCATTTTCATACATCATTGCATCATCCTCCTGCCTATGTCATAATTTTTCGGCGGTAGGCTTTGGCGGTCATAAGTTCATGTTCACCATTTCTGTCATCACTTCATTTCGGCCTATCAGTATAGGTACTTATCTAGTAAATACGAGTTGTATTCCCACCCAGGCACAAACTTAAGGTGGGGTTTAAATCCACCATGATTAACTGTAACTACATGGTCGGATTTGTGCCGGCCCTATTACATGAGACTAAAAAACATAACTGGCGTAATGTGAGTTTTAATAGGTAGAGCTACACCCCTGCCTAACCCTTCAGAGATTACAGGCGTGATGTTATGTCATGATTGACCGATGAGCTTCACAAAATAATTTATACCTATTCAATGTATGAATCCTTGTAGGAATCAAAAACTTAGTATGAAACTGTTACCAAAAAGGCTCTCGGGGAATTCCAGAACACGGAGTCGAAGTTTTCTATTTGAGGCGGAAGCGCCATTTTGTTAAGTATTTCGTAATTTGCAGGTCAGTGTCAGGTTGTATGTTGATGTAAATATGAGTCGACGATACAAAAACGTAGAAAATTTCGCGGGCTACCCTGGCTCTTCCACCTTAATAACAGATAGAGTAGGTACATAGAGTAGGTACCGGATTAGTTTTTGAAGCTCTTTCAATTTGTCTACACGTCCTCTTACCTACTATTACTTTTAATAATTGTTAAGACGTTTCATGCACAATAAGCAAAAGAGACACAATTATTAACCAATATTATTCTTCTGTATTTTCCGTATTAGCAGCATCAATCAATCGACTGAGACCCATTGTCCATTGCTGGACATAGGCCAAGCATGTACACCTTCCGTAGCCCTAGGGACTTAACAGTATAATGTCAGTTTTTACGACCAAGTCTGAATGTATCACTTGTTGATTTTATAGAGATAATCAAAGCAGGAACAGTTATCAAAGGACCATGGGCACATTTGTATTAAGCTTGGGCTAACGTTCCAAAAGACATGACACTTCGTCAAGTGAAGGGTTTTTCTTTGTACTTGATTTTATATTATGGAAGCAGAGTTGGATTTGAGTGCGAAACTGCAGTTTTAAAAATATTCATATACACGGTGATTTTTAATTCACTGTTAATCTTTCAGGGCATGAAAGTACTCATAATTATGAGCAGCTTTCACTATGACTTTCTAAATTAAAAAATTGCCTAAACACTATTTTCGCGCTTGATTTGATATTTGGATGAAATGAGATACACACGATTACCTAATATTTGGTGTGACTGTCACAAGTGTGTGGCAATTACAAAAGCAAAAATGCCCATGGTCCTTTACATTCCTAATTTACTGAATGTAGCTAGTTTCTTTTCGCCAAAAAATAGTAGGTATTGTTGTTTTTATCTTGTCTTAGATGTTCCCAACTTTTTGACACAGTGGAAGCAAGTTAGCAACGTATTGGTGAGTACTTTAGGGCGCCCTTGCAATATATGTACCTATACATATATCGCAAGGGCACCATTTTTAGGATATCCTAAGGACCGCTTGCACCACAAATTACAAAAAAAGTCTAATAGTAATTCATTCTATTTTTGTCAATCGTTGGAGTAACACTACAGAGGCAGAACAATGTTTTAACTATGTTTAGCGCAAAACGCTTTTACTCATTTTCATTTTGTGGTGCAAACGGACCTACTTCAACTAAACTCTTCAGCTCTCCAAAAAAACTCAAAAGATACGTCTGATGACATGGTTTTCAATTCTAATATTAACCTGTAGTGAAATAAAATATCCAAATTCATTATAAGTAGGTTTATTATACAATTATCATTTATTTCCTATAGAACAGGTTGCCCTCCCCTCCCCAAAGCCTTCTTCCACCGTAGCCGATCAAGTCTTGCCGGAGAGAATTGTACTTCTTGAAGAAAAGTTTCTTAAGGATCCGCTTCCGGCGTTTGTCTTCTTTAAGACACGACTCGAGCTTGTCCATGCACACTTCCTCCCTGAAACACAAAGAAATAGTTAAAGCATGCCTTATTTGAGTAGGAACATAGATTGTAATTGAGGAGCGGAACCTTCGCAAACCTTGAGCTAACTTTGAGCGAAGTCGTATGACGTATTCATATTGCTAACCTAACATGTTTTCCAGAATCTGAAAAATATGTTAGGTTAGGAATATGAATACGTTCTTGTTATTGAGATATAATGCCCCAGGCACTATTTATGTCCATCCTAATATGATTTTTAAACCTTTAAGTTTATAACCATTTCACACCAGTCATCGTATAACGCCTTTACCCTATAAATCAATTAACATCATCAGCTTTTCAGCCCAAAGACTTTCAGTGCTGGACAAAGGCCTTCCCAGAGATCGTCACAACAACCGGTCCTACACTGCTCTCACTCAATGGATTCCTGCATTCTTCACCAGGGCGTCGGTCCAACCTGTGGTTGGTCTGCCAGCACTCTAGATCTCTTCGGCCCATAAATGAATGATGAAGTAGTAAACTGAAAACTCGCTCACTTATAATTTTGATCCAGCATCAATTTAATAGGTTCCGTCTTCGTGAACTTGTCGGGGAGACGGGCGCCTGGTGGCATCTTCATCAGATCCTTCATGATGCCCATTATCGTGTTCTCCAGCTGCGCCAGTTTTGGTACCATCAACCTTTTGATCACCTGGATAAAATATAATAAAATTGACAATACAGGTCAAATTTAATTAAGATGATGGTTCATGGACCAAATAAACGTGTTTAAGAGATATGCCTAAAATCTCGGATGTGCAGCCGTCGTGGGCTGTTTAAAACGATCGAACGAACGAAGATATAGAACCTAAAAGCCAAAAGATCCTTTTCCGCAAGTATTGGAAGAAATAAAAGCTGTGTCCATGTCCCAAATTGGCGTTCTTATAAAAGTGACGCGGGATGATTGAATCAGGAGCGCAGTACGACTACAATAATGACTGTTGTGACCGAACAGAAAGAAAGGCATTTAAATTAATAGTTTAAAGAGGATATAACACGTACCTTTCCACATCGATTACCAGTCTTACATGGTGTCCGGAACTTTCTGCCGAGTTCCATAGTCGGCAAGTTCTGTATCTGAGTGATTACATTTGAGAACGTGCCAGTTGCCGTCTTCTGCACTAAAAAGTAAAAAAGTCGTCAAACATCTTGATAATCCTAACGGTAAAAAAAACAAAATGTCTCAGCTAAGAATAATTCCAAATTACGCAATTTAAAAGTATGTCCTAATTACAGATTTAACAAAATGTAGCAGGATCGCGGCATTATCTTTACCCGCTCCACTTAAAGTTAAGGAATTAAAAGAATGTATGATAACAAAAGTTGGTGGTACCCCCGTCTTAGGTAAGGTTACCTGTTGACAGCCAGTAGCTACGACGCTGGCAAGAATAAGGCCGAGGCCCCATGAATCGTGAGATCTTGGGCATTGGCCTTCGGAAAAGACAGCTCTGATCCAACGGTTTCACTGGCATTGTTTGTGTAACAAATTCGAAGACACATTGTAAGGTACTTACTCATCAGAGCTTTTTTCGTTTTCCCCTGCCGGGCTATTTCTGGTTTATTCTGGTTATTACTACCGCCATATTCATCAGAATTTTTACCACTGTGAACTAATGTAACAAATAGCAATGTAAAAATCACTTTAACAATTAAATACTTATTTGAAATCATTCTATGTTCTAAACGCGACTACTTGCTTCTACGACTTTTGTAATGGAAGTTAAAATATGTGACTTTTCACCTAGAAGGTATTTACAAAACATATGCCCCCATGGGGGGAATTATAAACTTTCAGGCCTTGCCTAAGCAACAATATAAATTGTTACATCAAGCCGTGTTTGTAAATACGAAAAACATACGCAGCAATACCATTGTGTTACCCAGTATACCGTTTAAACATAGTGGTAATAGCTACAATTTTATAACATCTCGACCTGAAAAACGATCCCTGACCAGTCGGGCAGTCGGGACTTCACAAAATTGAAGTCGGAGTTATCTCATAAATTAATGTAGGTACAGATTTTCTTACGGTTTACACCAACAGAAAAACAGATTATCTGAGTGGGACATCGGCTAATTTATGAATATTTTGCGAATATAAGCTAACGGTATGGTCATTAATTTTAATTAAGACGGCAAAAATCGTGTCTTCCGAGAGTTTCCGTGGCGTGCGCTGCGAAAATACGAAAATAATGTATGAGAGAATTATTCCTCTAAAAAAGTTCTAAAATAAATTCCGCACTAGCATATGTCCGTCTTTTATGATTGACTCACAATAACTATTTTGATCAGTTTCTTTGGCCTTAAGTAATGCTTTATTTGCGAAGGTGTTTTTACCGACATAGTATTAATCCATTTAACTTATAAATATGTTGTCATCTTAAGAATTTAATTTAGACCAAAATTGCCGGTCTAATACAACTTAATTTAGATGAATAAGATATTCGATTAATATATCACAGAATTATAAAAACTCACACTACTAAATAATACTTCTTAACGACGACACGGCAAGTAACGATGGCAGCGGCAGTGGCATGCGAGGGCTTGGTTCCCATTTTACTCATCAAGCCCCCATGCATAAGATCACGTTAGACGTTCTTCGGAGCACCGAAGAACGTCTAACGTGATCTTCTTCTTCTCCTCGAATGCATGACGACCAGTAACCTTATTTTAGACCTGGAGGGTACAGGTAGTTTTGAACGATGACTAGGAGAGCAGGTGCGGCATATCCTGTTGGTGGCTCCATACTCACATTGTGTTTCAGAGTGATTGATTATACGTCTTCTAGTCAGATTGAATCTGCAGCGCCCAAGTTGTGCCCCCAGTCGGTTCACAGATTTCTACATCGGCCACTGCAGGTCGTGACCAGAGGGTAGTTGTTCTGCCGGAGTGATAAACAACTGTGAATGTTTGTGAAGGTGGGAATAATCGTTTCTCCACGACGCACGGTACCTTTCGATTTTGTCGCACTATCTTCTAAAGGGGAACTCTCAGGAAACGTTTTCGTCTCTTCAGACGGACTCGGGGAAGTTTGTGTTCATACTTGGGGTGACGACCGCCTATTTGTTGTGTCCCTTCAGTACAAATTGCTAGTTCTCGGCGCAAGACTGTAGGTACAACATCGGAAGAACGTAAACAGCGTTGCCAGACGTCCCGATTTTGGCGGGACGTCCCGATTTTTAAATCAAAATTAAATGTCCCGCGTGGGACAGGCTCAGTCCCGCTTTTCGGGGATAACTCGACTGTTTTTATTTTTTTTATTCAGAAGACGAAAAAGACTCAACTATTTAACGATAGGGTAAATCTGAGTTAAAATAATACATTTTCATTAAAATACATTTTCTATGGCTATTTTTGCTATCTAATGTCACGTAAACGTAATTTGAATTCAAATAAAAAGATACATATTTAAAAACTTCTGATAAATTATATACGTTTTTTTACTAAGTCCCGCTTTCGACGAAAGAATCCCGCTTTTTTCACTCAAAAAGTTCCAAAATCCCGACTTGGCAAAAAAAAAATCTGGCAACGCTGAACGTAAAACTCTTGATGGAAAACTCCAAGAATCAAATCAAAAATGTTTATTTGTAAGATTATGGTACCTATAGATTACTACCAAAACGTTCGTCTCATGACCACCTCCATCCATCCACAAAATCATGAACACACTCGAATATGAACACATCCATATAAGATTTTAAACTATCATGGTCACTAACATTATTACTTAGTCAGGAAACGGGATATTTACCATGTTTACTATTTTTGTCGAGTTCCCGAATAGTAAACATGGTAAATATCCCGTTTCCTGTCTAAGTAATTACATCCATATAATTAAGAATAAGACACACATTTTACAAAAGCCTTTTTGGTCCTTTAGAGCCAGTGCTGCTATTAAAAAAATCTCGATTCCCCGCGTCAGTGTTGTCAGTTCCCCGAAATTCCCCGCTTCTTTTTTATTCATTCCCCTCAAAGTCCCCAAAATGATATTTTTGGAATAAAAACGCTGTTTTATACAAAATTTGTTTAATAAACTACTAAAACTTTTATAAAATACTATACCTTATAATCTTATTTCCTGCGGAACAAGGGCGGCTCTCAAGGAAACCTTATTGCACACCTCGACAAACTCAAATTCTGGGTTCCGGTTAACTTATGCTGAACATGCAACTTACCTGTTTTTTAACAGTAGCTGCACTTTTTAACCACATATCCATAGTTATATTGAAAATTTCAACCGTTCGCACCAATTTAAAAAATCGTCAACCATGAACAATTAGTTAGCATAATCAGCAGTGATAGGAATAGGTAGTGCCTATTTGCCTAAACTTCGAAGAACAGAGACAAGAAACGGAGACTTCCTTAGGACTAAATTTTTTCCGAGACATCTGTCCCGAAATTTTGAGACAACACATAAATACATTTAAAAAAATTGTTATTTGGAATAAGTAATTCGTCTATATTTACCTAAAGTTTGCGACTAGATATATCATAATAAATAACATACATAGTCGTTACAACCATAAAATTTTCTGAATTTTTTTTTGGAGAA
Organism: Noctua fimbriata; assembly: GCA_905163415.1. Taxonomy (NCBI): domain Eukaryota; kingdom Metazoa; phylum Arthropoda; class Insecta; order Lepidoptera; family Noctuidae; genus Noctua; species Noctua fimbriata. The sequence continues at coordinate 3,444,414 of LR990926.1, read as the reverse complement.
CATTTTGTAAATGACTTGTTGATCGTAATACACAATGAATCACAATGTTTGAATAAGAAGCCGTACACGTTTCGAAGTAAATATCTTCTTTCTAGCTCACTCTCGGCTACGTTTAATGAGATTTCTAAAGTTCAAGTGTAAAAAAGGCATTTTGTCTTTAAAATAATAAAACGGTAATTTTTTATCAGTAAAATAAATATGACATAGACATTTAAAGATAGATAAACATAAATTTGTTTCTTAAATTTTTCCTTCTGTACATTTTGTTTCATGGTTTCCAATTACGTCATATTTTAAAATAATATAAATATACATATATTTGTTACAACAATATTGTATGTGTTTTATTTTTCCTTTAGAGCCCATTAATTATTTAATTAACCTAGAGCGATATCGACCGGCGATTTTTGAGCATTTTTTCTTTCGTTTTTTTTGCATAGAAATCTTCTAAAAATCGCCAGACAATATCGGTGGTGTGAAAGGACCCTTACGTTTTTTTTTTTAACTAGTTAATGCCCGCGGCTTTTCCCGCGTGTACTATTGTTTTTGTATCCCATGGGAACTATATATTTTTTTTTATAGGAAGTAGCATATTCCACACCTTAATCTATATCACTAACAAAATCAGCATTTTCAGTGGAATTGAGTAATGGAGTTATAGACAAACTTTAGATAAATATAGACGAATTACTTATTTCAAATAACACATTTTTTTAAATGTATTTAAATGTTGTCTCGAAATTTCGAGACAGATGTGCCGGAAATAATTTAGTCCTAAGGAAGTCTCCGTTTCTTGTCTCTGTTCTTCGAAGTTTAGGCTAATAGGCACTACCTATTCCTATCACTGATAATCAGCCTATAACGTTCCCATTGCTGGGACACAGGCCTCCTCTCTATGAGAGGGAATGGGCTATAATCCACCACGCGGGCCCAGTGCGGGTTGGTAGATGTCACATGTCTTCGAATTTTTGGTTCTAGGACATGCCGGTTTCCTCACGATGTTTTCCTTCACCGTTTTGAGAGCAGTGGTGATGAAATAAATTACACAAAGTAATGTGCCTGCCTGGGTTCGAATCCACGACTTACTGCTCGTAAGTCGGGACCGCCACCACTGGACCACCGCTGCTCTACAACAAATAGTTAATGATGTAGAAATGCATGCGTTCAGAAATACAAAATCGTGTTCCAATGACAGTTGACCAGGCATTTGAGTGGTGTTGCCATTTAAAATTATGTTAGTAATGTCGAGCTTTTTTCTAAAAATCAAGTTTTTTTTTGTGATACTGTCATTGTCAATTTGACAGTGACACTGATAAGTAGTTTGATTTTGCATTTGTGTTTTTTTAGTGGACGCTTTGCTTGCCGTGGGATTTGTTGTACATTTGGAGAGGTTAGAAATTTTCATTGTATTTTATTAATAAATAGTTCCTGAGTTATAAGAAATTGTTGTAACTACAAACCTAATAAATTTATAACAGTACAAATGGTTGGAAACGAGGAAAAGATAAATAACCAGAATGACTTAAAAAACGGATTTTCCAAAAATATTGACACGAAAGTTGTAGAATATGTGACTAATATTACCGACCTGGACTTGAGTAATGGGAAATTATCAAGTTTTGATGAAAACCTTGAGCTACCACCTCACATGCTCCATCTAAAGTTATCCAACAACAAGTTGATTGAAGTACCACTTAAAGTATTGAAACTAAACAATTTAAAAACGCTGGACTTATCCTTTAACTCAATTGTGTTTTTCGATGATACACCTGGTTTTTGCCATTCTGTGGAATGGCTTGATTTATCAAATAATCACCTCAAGGGACCACCATTTTGGGTTTGGGCAGAAAAACCAAAAAAATTGGCATATTTGAATTTAAGTAACAACCACAATATATGCCATTCTTTTACTGATGGTTATTTTGAAGAACTAGTACATTACAAAACTCTAGTCAATGAAATAGATGTACATATGTGTAACCTAGGCAACTATGTAAAGCTTATGGCCACATTCTGCCATGCAAAAGTTTTGAGCTTTGGATCTGAAGATTATGACAACTTTATGAACATGAACTTTCTAGAACAGTTTCCATGTGCTGGGCTGGAAGAATGCCGTGAGGTAGAGAAAATGAATCTAAGCAACACACGACTATACTACATCAACTCTAATATAGATATTTATAAAAATATAAAAGAAATTAATTTGGCACAGAATAATATTTACTATTTGCCAAATGAATTCTGTAATTTGAAGAACTTGGAGACCTGTAAACTGTCATATAACATGATTCTGTCCCTGCCTGAAAATATGGGTAAATTAACCAAATTAGTGCGATTATATTTAAATGATAATAAGCTATGCATGCTTCCACAAACATTGCATGAAATAACTAGTCTAAAGATCCTGGATGTGTACAACAACGCCTTATATGAAGCCTTAGATAAGATAGATTACTTGGAAGAAGTTGATTTCGCTCAAAATTACTTTGATGAACCCAATCAAGAAGAATATCTGGTGAAGAGAGAAAAGTTAAGAGTATATAGCCTTCAGAGAACTGACGGAAGGTATGTTTGCATGAAATGTAATAGGATTTTTATTAATTTTATTTAAAAAAAAAATGTGTACATTAGTTTTATCCAATCTATACAAGTAAATAAAATTGAAGTGTCTGTTTGTAATTTCAAAATAATATATTTTTACTGAATGTTTAATGAAAGTACATACAGTACTTATAACAAAAAATCTTTTTTTTTTTTGTCTGTCTGATTGTTCCGGCTAATCTCCGAAATGGCTGGACTGACTTTGAAGGGATGTTTACTGGCAGATAGCTAATGTTATAAGGAGTAACTTAGGCTACTTTTATTTTAGAAAAAGGATTAGGGTTCTGGGAAAAAAAATTAAAACCTATAAAATTGTTAACAAAATTCGATTTCACGCGAACGAAGGTTGCGGGCAACAGCTAGTTTGTAATAAAATAAAACATTTTGCACAACACTATTGATGGTAGATAGTAATAAAAAGACTCGAAACTTTCTTGACTTAAAAAAAAACATTTATTTCAGGTTCTCCCATAATAAAATCACAAGTTACGAAACAAACAAATACAAATAACATTTTTATTTAAAAAAAAATGTTGCTCCACACTAGGAATATCTCCTGTATCGTGGGTGCGTTTACAAACATTTAAACTCACATACACAGACAGCTAGACCTAAAACAACTGTAGGCCATACAAATATTTGTTCCGTGCGAGAGTCGAACCCGTGACACGCAGCGCAGCAGCCAAACGCTCAGCCATTGCGCCAACCGCGCCGTCAAGAGAACTTATAACAACTTTATAACTTGCTTAATTTAATGACTCATAAAATCAAATTTCAGAAAAATTGAACCTGTGAACGAAGATAGTATACATAGTACTGACATAAGTGATGATGAAGAGCTTTATGATGATTTGATATCAAAAGAGGGTGTGAATTTTGAAAGCCACGGTGAGTTTCCATTTGTAACATTAATATTGAGTTAAACAAAACTAGTTTACCAAAACTGTAGCTCAATCTGATACAGCATTTCTAACTGCAATTAGAACATCACGCCTGTAATCACCAAAGGGGGCAGAATTTTACCTATAAGTACACTTGCATTACTACTACAGTGACTACTACTAGTTAGTTACTAGTAGTAGTCACTGTAGTAGTAATGCAACACCCAGTTCATTATTACTATTTAATATTTCAGTGTAATGCACAACCATATTTCTTGATTTAATTGAGTAATAACATAACATAATCAGCCTATAATATTCCCACTGCTGGGACACAGGCTTCCTCTCTATGAGAGGAAATGGGCTATAATCCACCACTCGGGCCCAGTACGGGTTGGTAGATGTCACATGTCTTTGAATTTTTGGTTCTAAGACATGCCGGTTTCCTCACGATGTTTTCCTTCACCGTTTTTTGTTTTTAATTGAGTAATATTGATGAGCTAAACATAAGAGTGAAATATTTTACAGTTATTTGTCCTGAAATAGGTAGGTATCTAGACATATACACAATTTTGTATTATTTTACTCCATGCCCGGTACTCTCATGTTGTTTGTGGCACTGAGTACAGAGTATTTTGTAACTCAAACTGCAAGGCTACAACTTTACTGATATAAGAAATTTTTGCTTTCAAGCACAATATCTTACAGCAGTTGTTTCAGGTAGTCAGAATCCCAAGTTTGACAACAGTTACACAGTTACTTGGAGCCAAGCCAATATTCAGCAATGTGGAGTTCAGATAAGCACCTGACCTCCATGTTGACTACTATAGGTGACTTATTTAGCAACCAGGCATTGAACACATCTCATCAACCATTATAATAAAATAGCTCATGAAAAAAAAATATGACCTTTTTCAGATGTACCAGATACCAGGTGCAGTACTCCTGAAGATTGGGACTCTGATGATTACTGGATTCCCCAATACTACACCCCAGTGACACCGCCAAGCTCGCCTTGGCTCTTCTTCGTCAAAAAGAAAATGGCGGAAGGCAATTTTTGTCCGATGGACGTGCATACGGTGTCTATAGCGGATAAAGTGAAATACGAAAAGTATTGCAATCCTCCGGTTTTAGTTGAAATAGACGGACAGTTTGACGATTATTCTGATGACGATAGCTGATTAACAATTTCATCGGGTTGGGTGATTTTTCGTAGCATTTTTTGATTTGGTTATGTAAAACTAATATTTGTATAGAAGACAATTTTCTTTACTTGTTAATATTTTGATAATTAATTCTCTCCCTTCCCAAAATTGACCACCAAAAGGGCTATGGCATGTTTCTATCTTTAAGGTAAGGCTACTTGCTTGTGGCTACCTACCTTTTGTTTCATATGGTAATCATAGTTTTTTTATTTGTTATTGTTGCATTATATAATGATTAAGAAGCCCAAAAAGCGCTTTTAGAAGTATATTCTTACAGTATACTTTATTTCGTGTGCGTCTAGGGCCTGAATCAATTTACCATACAAGATCAGAATCTAACAAAGAACTATTTATATTATAATGCATCGAACTAATATGTACTACCTGCAACTGGAATGCTTACATGCACCACAAATTCGGTACTGAAAGAGAGGATCAAAGATGGTAACTCTGTCTCTTCTTGATAAGGTGACCAAGCATTTTACTCAATAATAAGACATGATGGAAAAGCTGAGTTTATATTAATATGAATAAATTAAACAATGATTTTGGCAGGTCGGAAGATTGTTGTTAGTAGTATGGACTAACTTCCGCCATTTTATTTTAAAATAGCGGCAATAGCTGGTATCAATACAAACAAGCATTGTTTGAGACAAAATCTAAAGCGTCACATTCCCGAAATATAAGCTATCAAGTCAGACAAATTATTATTTGTGTTATTGTTTACTTTTGTGCTAATTCAATAGATTAATGAACATTGTTACATTGTGCGAGAGGGACAAGGCTACCATCCGTCCCATTCAGTGCCACTTTTTCCATAAATGTTTTGGTAATGAAAGATAAACTTTTTAGCCTCTTTTTCCAATTTGAAAGACAGTAAGCGGTCCAGATGTATTTAAGGTCCTTGTTTAAATGTTAACTAGTGCGTATGATAGACTGCTCATCCTCTAGGAACCGCACCGCATTAAAGTTTATTAATTTTATTCAGGCTTAATACTCTTCTTTCAATATTATCTTACACTAACTTTTTCCCGCGGCTTCGCTCGCGCTATGATTAGAAATAATCCCATGGAAACGTGTTTTGTATAGCGACTCGGGGACAAAGTAGGTTCCCAATATCATAGCATGCCCATACCTTCAAACTTTACTTCTTTATAATTACAAACTGTTAACGTCTAATTTTGATGTTGATAGGGCTACCAAATGACTTTGATCAGACAAACTTTCACCAGTTCGATTCAGTTACGCTGGACGCATGCACACAAATTATAAGACTGTTTAGTTTTAAATGTATGCTTGATGTAATTGCCCGGCGTGGTAGAAGTCTAGATCTTGTGGCCATAATCACACGTGCGATTTTTTAACGCGGCGTTTTTTGTTTTTACCACGCTCTGGTTTTTCAGCTCTGAACGTTGAGCTTAACTCTGTATGCGCTCATCGGCGCTGACCGTTGAAAATAGAGTGTGTTATATTGGATACGAATCCATAATAAGTATGTACGTATATCTTGTAAGTTGTTGTGTACCCTGTACTAGCCGCTACTGCTATCTTTACAAGCATCTTATAAAATCTGGTGGCTACAATGGTACAAAGTAATTATAATGGTGCTCATTGGTACATTAATAAAACAAAATTATTGTACACGTATGTACCTTTAATATTATATTAATAAATCATTCATGTTGTAAAGTTTACCGCTGTGTTTATTGCCCTCAATATTTCTTCATGGATGTTGTTTCTATTCTCTCTGGTTACCTGAAAATTAAAAATGGGTATTTAAAAACAATGTACTTACATTTCACGAATCCGCGTCGATCATTACGTTACATGACGCGCGTTCGTGGACTGCAATATCTAGAGTTCTCGAACTCTACATCTGCGTAGTTTTTACCAAGTATGTTGGGGTCGGTTTCCAGTCTAACCAAATGCAGCTGAATACCAGTATTTTACATGGAGCGACTGCCTATATGACCTCCACAACCCAGTTAGTACTGGGTAACAAGAGATACCCCTTGATAAGACTGGTTGGTAGACTTTCAGGCCACTGACTACTTAACGACTGTCAAATGCCTACAATTGATAGCCGGGCCCAATGGCTTAATGGGCTTTCCGAGACACAGAAAACTCTGTATGTAATGGGTGGTCAACCATCCTCAGACTAACCTAGGTAAGCACGGCTTAACCTGCAGATCGACCCAAGCGGCTGTCGATATTTAGCCACGAGCTCCTCCCAGAGTTCTCGACCTATTACTGGGATAATGACAGGGAGATGATAATGGACCTATGTTGTTTCAAACAAAAATATTAGAATAATGGAGTTTTTATTTAATCTCTCCTCAACCACAGAAGTTCAATCAGTTGTGCCCAGTGGTAATAGGACTTACTTAGTTGTGAGTTCGATCCTGCTGCTCTCAAAATAGTGAAGGGAAATATCGAGAGGAACATGGTGATAGCTACTAACCCACACTAGGCCCTCGGGGATTATAGTCAAATCCAGGGTCGGATTGGGCCGGAAGGGCCCGGGTGGCTCCCCCAAGCCCGGGGCCTGAGAATGGATAATGGTAGATGGGATAAAATCGGAAAATAATTAAATATACAAATTAATAATTATATACGATATAATTAACTACCGGAGATTTATTGTGAAGAACGGTACGGTTGACATAATTATGCCGGGCATGCCACCGTCCAGGCGAATCAATCCGTCACATTACATCCCGGTGTTCTCGTCTGGCTAACGGAGAGTACTTGCATAGACACAACCTTGTAGCCAGGAACATCCATCAGCAACTTGCTCTAAAATACAACCTTGTGGAATCGGAAGTGCCGTACTTTAAGTATGTGCCCGACCCAGTTCTCGAAAATGGCAGTGTCACATTGTACTGGGATCGATCCATCATCACTGACAGGACTATTGTAGCCAATAAGCCTGATATAGTGGTGGTGGATCGATCAAAGCGGCGCGCTATGATTGTTGACATAACGGTCCCGCATGATGAGAACCTCGTGAAAGCCGAGAAAGATAAGCAAATCAAGAATCTTGACTTAGCTCGCGAGATAGTAGTGTGCCGATAGTTGTATCAGCCCATGGCCAAGAGCCTCGACCAATACCTCAGGAGGCTCTCGTTAGGCAGCTGGATCAGGGGCTTGATTCAGAAAGCGGTACTCCTGGACACGGCTCGGATTGTTAGTAGGTTCCTCTCTCTGGAGCCCTGACCGCCGGTAGCTTGGAACCTGTTCCCGATACCGGTGGGCTACAATTTTTTTATATTTTTAAATGATTTTTAAATTGTCTTTTTCTAAGGAATATTTAAAAATGTAAATGATTTGTAAAAATATAAATAAAAGAATATACGATATTATTATTATTAGGTACCTAAATGAAGTCCAATCGTATTCCAATTAACAAATATGAAGCTAGCAAATCAACATTTTTTTAAAAGAGACCTTTCAGCTAACCTTTTTTTTTAATAGCTCAGAAACAATGTCAAATGTATTATAGACTAGGAACTAAAATAATTAGGCTCTCCACTCCAGACAAGTTAGGTTTTCTTTAGTTCTTTTATTGAGAAATAGATGTTGTTTAATCGACTTAGGGACAAAATGTTAAGAACAAAGCCTCTAAGAGCGAGCAAATCGAGCTCGAAAATTTTATCACCCTATCATTGACAGGCTAGAATTGTTTGAACCCTTCATACAGGAATTACTTGGTCGACTTACAGACAAAAGCAAGATGCAAAAGAAAATAAGCTAAAGAGCGAGCGAAGTAACTCGAAATTTTTTGAGACTTTTGCCTTGGACATGTTAGAATTGTTTTGATCGTTGGCTAAGAGAAAGTAGCGAAGTGAAATTTTGATCACCCTACCTACCTTGGACAGGTTAGAATATAATGGTGAGACAAAATGAAGATTCAAGATAAAGTAGGCTGCAAGAGCGAGCGAAGCGAGCTCGAAAATTTTTACATCTTGCCTCAAATAAATTCAGATATGTAAGAGATCAAAATGTCTACAAGCTCTATTTTTTGCAACCTTGTGTATGTATGCCATAATCGCCTATTACGGTCTCGGGCAAGTGCTCCTAATTTATTAAACCTCTGCCTATACCGGTAGATCATGTAAAAATCCAATAGGAGTGCTAATCCACAGGCAGAAAAAAGGAGCCTATATGATAAAAGTTTTTCGCAGGGTTCAAAGAAAGAACCGCATTGGTTTTAAGAAAATTTGTTACTTTGTAGCGATAGTACAAGTACTCAGAGGCTCATTTTTAGGCATAAGAATATTTTAGTTTGAGAGTGATTCTACTATATGTTACAATTAATGGGCCCCCTATGCTACCTACTGCCTGATCCTGGTCCACTCCCTCACACAGAGAGGAGGCTCACATCCCAACAATGGTAACATTATTGGGTGATTATACTATAACCTATAACTTACCATCCAAACTTTGGCCTGGCTATTATTTCGTATGGACTCGATCAACTGATCACCCCTTCTTACAGGAATGGTTGCAAGCACAGTACAGTTAGATGTAGGATTGAATATTGTTCTTAAAGCACTCTTGAATGGCTCGCTGAAGAACTCCATTTTACCTATTTCATCTATGACTAGTAAATGTGCCTGTGCGTTATCTGGCTAGAAATAGAAAAAAATAACAAATGACAGTAGTTTGCTGATTTTCTGAGGTGCATCAAAAGCTGTCGCTTCCTATCCTTTTTCTACAAAATTAAGTACAATTTGTATTTCATTCAAAAGATAAAAACTTGATCACCATAACTAAAGAGGGCAATGCAACATTCTCAAATTCTTGTATTAAAACGCCGTATTTTCCAACTTTATATTTCACTGGGCCGCTCAAAAGGCTCTGATCTCTTGCTAGACGGCCTCTGTTTCCATCCAGAGTCACTACATCAAATCCCTCTCTTGTTCGATTTTGTCTAACTTCTTCAGTATAAAATCCTTTAGTCTTAACACCCTTGCCTGCGATTTCTGATGATATTTTCTTTATCAGAGTAGTCTTACCAATTCCTGAAAATTATATTGGTTTTTTAAAACGTTGTTTATTTTTTATGTGTTAGACTTAGAATTAGGTACCTAACCAGGTTCGCCGGTTAGAATGAAAAAATCATATTTTTTTGTCGCCATTATCAATGATCATCTAGAATTAATAATCGTATTTCAATTAAATACCAGTATCAATTTTATTTGATCTCTAAAAACTGATTGAGGTTATGTTTTTATTTATTTTTAAGCAAATGTCATTGACAAATATTGGTTACGTTTAGTTCCTACTTCGCAACAATCACTTTCTTTAAAAAAAAAAAATATTTCGTTTCCTTGAATTATTCGGTTACTTTCAATTTTTTGTTTCTGTTTTGTTACTAAAACAGAATACTTTTAAATTTATTAGTCATCGTTGAGTTATATTAACTGCAACTAGTTTATACAAATAACTAAATTACGCAAATCACCACGTGAGACCCAACTAAACGAAATTGACATTTCAACCCACTATATGAAGCACTCGAATTATAATGTTTTACATTTCATAGTGTTTTCACTTAAAATGTGGGCAACCTTACACAGTCGTGTAATGCAACTCGAAAGAAAGTAACTAGTTTTCTTCTCTTTCACACATTAGAGCAATGTATAAATCTGTTTCTTTCTCGGTCCTCATTAATAATTCTTATCAATTACTTATCGCAGTACCAAAGTTCATTCTCTCGAAGTTATTTTCGCCGATGTATTAACTTTTTATCGGGCGTTCAATCGTTCAGTATTGGTTAAGAAAGGCGACGTTGTAGTCGATAATAATTCTAATCACAGAAAATGGCTTCAGTCGGTGTAGTAACCCGTATTTTGTTAGGAAAGAATGTGGTGAACAGAGTAGCTGCCACCAATACCGGTTTAGTTAAATTCTACAGCACTGGTAAGCAAAACTTTTTGACAAACAATTATTCGAAACAAGTGTCTGATTGGGCTTAGATGATGTGATGTAAGCGATAGCGGAGTTAAAGCAACTATTATCAGTAATCTCAATAAGGAATAGACTAATAAAAGAGAAATATTTTAAGACTCTGCTTTCTTAGATTTATTAAATCTTTTATCGATTTAATAGCCCATATATACATGTTACTCCTTGTTTTATTTAATATCTTTGAAACATAGTTATCGTCCATTTAGCATAAAGTTTATTACTTACCCACACAAGTTATCTTGTCTGAAGATTAATTTCAGACTGTTGAGTTGTTGGTACCAAGCAGGTACAGAATACAACCAAACTTGAAATTAGCTCTCCTTGAGATGCTGTTTTATGAGCAGATAAACAGCTAACACAATTGTAGCATTTTGACCAGTTGCATCTTGAGATTTCACAATCACCAACAACTGTATGGAAGTAGTAAAAAAAGTCAAGATAATTAATTAGTAGTAGTTATAAAAAAAAACTTGGAAGTTAAGTATTTTAGATTACCTAATAAGTATTTTTTACTATTTTTTTTTGTCTATTAGCATTCTTTTTATTTTCATTCATTTAAAAGGTAATTTTGTTACTGTGCAAGTAAAGTAGATGTTATATTATGACGGCCTTGACAATAAAACTGATATCTTATCACAATAAAGTTGTTTTGTAAGAAGATTAATTTCATTATTTAACACAATGATGATTTGTATATCTCTACTTAAAAATGTTAAGTATAGTCTGCTAAAATCATGTTTTGGAGTCACAATACCATAGACAAGTATGTAGTTACAAATCTTAAACTTATAACATGCCTCTTTTTTCATCAGGGGTAAAACAGGTGTTCAGGCTGAAAATAAACATACTATGAGAAAATACACAAACAAGCTATGATAAAAATTAAGTAACTTATATCAGCCCTCATACAACTTGAGTTAAAAAGTAATTGCGCCTAGCAATATGGCTACCTGCTTACAGTACTACCAAAGTTATTGTACCTCTGATAGCTGTATCCCTATAGCAACGTTATTGCAGTGTGAATAAGGATCAATGTAATCTTGACTGACATGACAATGTTGAACCCAAGCAACCTTACTGTTATGCTAATAAAATTAACTAGATTTTGACAGTGACACAAAGTCAGAGGTATCTATTATCATTGAAAGGACTGTACTTAGGACTGTCTTTCACCAACTTACTGTGCAAAACTTATTTATTCCACAGGTCCAGCATATGAAAACATCAAAATAGATGTTGTTGGCGCCAAGAAGAATGTAGGCATCATTCAGTTGAACAGGCCTAAGGCCTTGAATGCTCTGTGTGGGCCCCTCTTCGTTGAGCTAGGCCAGGCTGTCACAAATTTTGATGCTGACGAAAAGATTTCTGCCATTATCATCACTGGTAAGTTCAAAAGCAAAAGGAGTATGTAAATATCGTAGGTGGAGGATTTCTGTAGTGTCTACCTGGCCCTACCGCTATAGTTCGCGGTGTGAACAAAGTGTGAAAAGAGGTGTAACGACGTGTCGTTCGCGTCGCTTGCCCGCCCGCCAGCTGGTGGTGTGGCCTGCACTTTATATGCATGGTACGTTCAACTTAACTGACAACACAGTGTCAATTTTCATTACGTACCTACAATTCTAGTCTGTTTAGCTCTTGTAGTGTAATTTGAAGTTATTGAATCAATAAACAGGTTAGATTGTCGTTAGATTGTTCTAAATGCTTGAATGAATAATAAATAAGAAATGCATAATTTACCTTACTGTCTTGTTGGTCTAGTAGCCGCAAGCGTGACTGCTGAGCACGAGGTCCAGTGTTCGATTCCCTGGTCGGATAAAATTTTATTGAGGATTAAGGATACGATAAGTAGTTGAACTTTGTTAAATAATTCGACCTTGATCAAATATCTACTTTATAAGCATTTTACTAAAAAATTTGCTTCGTAATATTAAATATTTAAGTCATTCTTGTTATCTTCGTATTACGTAAAAAACACACCCAGTGTGGCTGAACTGTGCAAATATCATTATCAATAAAAAATATAAATGTATCATCAGATAACTTTGATAATATTTTTCAATAAGTAAGTTATAGGGTTGACGATCTGGACTCATTCTTAACGGATTGGTCAAAGAGGGCAAATTGTAAGCAGGATTGGAAAGCCATGAGGGAGGCCTTTGCCCAGCAGTGGGACAGAGCAGGCTAAAAAAAAAAAAAAGTTATAGGGTCTATATTTATTAATGGATTTAGTTGAAAACTTCGCCCATAATGGTTACATATAATATGTACTGAGTATACACGGCGGCACATGAAGCTGTAAATTTCCAGTATAACTTGGCCTCCCTTTGTATAGTTTTCCTATACGAGAGATCCGCATGAACTGGTTTTATTTAGCACAAGCCTACAAGCTTGGCTTACCCGTATAACCTACTACTCTTCAGGATGTTAGGTTTTCTGAACAGTCGGCTTACCGTATTGACGGCCCTGCTTCGTTGATCTCGTGGTCGCAAGCGCAACTGCTGAGCGTGGGGTAAGTTATAGGGTTGACGATCTGGACTCATTCTTAACGGATTGGTCAAAGAGGGCAAATTGTAAGCAGGATTAGAAAGCCATGGGGGAGGCCTTTGCCCAGCAGTGGGACAGAGCAGGCTAAAAAAAAAAAAGTTATAGGGTCTATATTTATTAATGGATTTAGTTGAAAACTTTGTCCATAATGGTTACATATAATATGTACTGAGTATACACGGCGGCACATGAAGCTGTAAATTTCCAGTATAACTTGGCCTCGCTTTGTATTGTTTTCCTATACGAGAGATCCGCATAAACTGGTTTTGTATAGCCTTGGCTTACCCGTATAACCTAGTACTCTTCAGGATGTTAGGGTTTCTGAACAGTCGGCTTACCGTATTGACGGCCCTGCTTCGTTGATCTCGTGGTCGCAAGCGCAACTGCTGAGCGTGGGGTCCAGGGTTCAATTTCTCAGTAGCACCCTGAAGCTTGGATCATCATCATCTTCCTACTCTTGTCCCATGTTACTTGGATCGGCGCAATACGCAATAGGTTTTTTTCTGGAGTTTAGATGTTGGTTGTATAATATAGCCTCGTGCCTAGGAAATGCTCGTTAAGCTGTTGGTCCTGCGGCTGATCTCTCACCGGTGTCAGGAAAACTAAGGATGACTATACACAATGGCAAGTCACTGCCAAGATAGAGACCAGACCGAATGCATCTCCCTCGAGGAATGGGTGCTTGGGAGATGCATTCAATCTGGTGCATTGTTTCTGCTCCGTCTTGGCGCTGTCTCGCCTCTGTATTTGATACGCGTAATCATGGCATTACAGTAGGCTGTAATAGTCCTTTAAACAGTCAATTAGAATGGCTTGAAGTCTTGTTCCATCCACTGCCGAAAATAATGCTCGTTGATTAGTTCAGATATTTTTATTTAGCTCATATTGTCGTCATTAAGGATAAACTAATAAAGACTATTTCTCCCTTAGGTAACGAGAAGGCCTTCGCGGCTGGTGCTGACATCAAGGAGATGCAGAACAACACATACAGTGAGAACATAAAGAAAGGTTTCCTCAAGACCTGGGAAGATGTCTCCAACTGCGGCAAACCTATCATCGCTGCTGTCAATGGATTTGCTGTGAGTACACGTACACATCGAAACAGATTTTCAAGCTGGTGGCCTACCTCTCACTTCATTTAATCTCACTTTCTTGTTGTTAGAAAGAGATGGCACTGATCGTGATCACACTATAGGTCTCCTTACACGATACCGAGTCACAAGGCATTAAAAAACATTTGGGTTTTATTCATTTTATGGACAAGTCGCACTACCAATAAATTAAGTACGTACCTATGCCAAAATGGCTAGCGCAAGCTGATGGATTCGGATTTCCTCATATTGTCCTACTTAGAGAGTTGTTAGAGAATCACTCTGTATGTTCCTCATTGAAACAAGATTAAAACAATACTGCCATGTCCTTATATGAAATCGCAAGGCTATGGTATACTTGCTTGCATGAAATCGCAATGCATTTCGAATTGCCAAAGAATTACCTTATAGTTATCAAACTCTGCATTCCTGTTTAATTAAAAACTGCATTTTCTTATCTCTGTAACACAGCTTGGCGGAGGCTGCGAGCTAGCTATGCTCTGCGACATCATCTACGCGGGAGAGAAGGCTAAATTCGGGCAGCCAGAAATCAACATTGGAACCATTCCCGGGGCCGGTGGCACCCAGCGCTTGCCCAGATACGTCGGCAAGTCTAAGGCTATGGAAATCGTCTTGACCGGCAACTTCATTGATGCTGTTGAAGCTGAGAAGATGGGTAAGTCGAATATTTGAGACTGTACAAATGAATTAGGTACTAACCTTTACAACATTGCAAAATATGTCATTGTTAGCTTACTGTAGACGCTATGCTTCAAAATATAATACTAAATTGACTTGACGGCACAGCTGGCGCAGTGGCTGAGCGATCGGCTGCTGCGCTGATTGTTGCGGGCCCGATCCCCACACGGAACAAATATTTGTATGGCCTACAGGTAGTTGTTCTGGGTCTGGCTGTTTGTGTATGTGAGTTTAAATGTTTGTAACCGCGCCCACGATATAGGAGAAATTATTAAAAACTTTTTAAAAGAAAAAGAAAATAAACCTAAACGGCAAAAGATTAAAATAAAAAAAATACACAATTCGGATCTGTATTTCCATTTGGTTCCCGAGTATTAAGTTCACAAATAGACTAACGGATGTTGCGTCGCATATTTGGACACCCAAGATTACAATAACATGCTGTACAATAACGCATTTAGCATTATCATTATTTCCTTGTCTGTCTGTCATTGTTTTTGAACTGTTAGGGTCAGGCGCTAGAATAACTTTAAGAGAATACCTTAGGTATTTAGTCCATAAAAAGAAGAGAACTAATGTTTACGACACTTGAAATACTCTGGGAGTCCTCTATTTAGCATTGAACAAATAATATTTAAGAATAGCAAGGAGGCCGCAAACAACAAATCGACATTTAGCCAGTTACTGTTATAAGTTTTTAAACTGTTATGGTCACTAACACTATCATTAACACTGAAAACGGGAGTCAGGGGTCAGTTACTGTTAGCCTGTGTGACGAATGTCCAGCAGTGGACGTTTTTCGGCTGAAATGATGAGGTTAGGCACTAACCCCACGATAAAGAAGAAAAGGTCATGCCTTTCAGTTCTTGCAATCCAGGGCCAATGTACTGGTCTTTGGTTTTGTCCAGCTCGTCACACGATCTCAAAAATACTTAAATATAATCCTTCTTCCCCAGGTCTGGTGAGCCGTGTGTTCCCCGTGGATAAACTGCTGGAGGAGACCATCAAACTGGCCGAGAGGATCGGCACTCACTCCCCCCTCATCGTGAAGATGGCCAAGGCATCTGTCAACCAGGCCTACGAGACCACCCTGAAGTCAGGACTGCTATTCGAAAAAGCTTACTTCTATGGAACTTTCGCTACTGTGAGTTTGTATTTTCAACCACCCTTTTTAGCGACGCGGAAACGACTTAGCCGCTCAGACGGTTTATTTTCATGTAATAGATAGAACACCGAAAAATTTAATGAAACTTCTCATACGCCCTAAAACTGTAAAGTAGTTACTTTCTATGCTAGGCTTATGTTACTCGTTATGCGTCGTTCTAACATTCAGTATTTTTTCTTGCAAAACAAGATAAGACGAGAACGTGAACGTGTTTTATGAAAGTACGCAAATTGATATAATACGGTAATATTCATTTTTGTGTGATTCTGTTACAGGAGGACCGCAAAGAGGGCATGACAGCTTTCGTTGAGAAGAGACCACCAAACTTCAAAAATGAATAATTTTGATATGATTTTTTATATATTGTATACTCAATCATGTTTCCCGTATACTGTAAGAGAAGGTGCTATATACACAGTAGATCCAGAATGCCTGTTATCCAGTTTGTATTTTGTTTATAATAAATGAATTTCTTTTTGGATCGTTATAATATTATTTTGTTTCTAATGTGGCATGTGATCTCTATCTCAGGGATCCTGAGATAGAGATCACATGCCAAATTTCAACCCCCAAATGAGGATATTGAAATCTCATATCAGTATTCTGCAATTAGTACATTCCTTCTGGCGAAACAGTCTCTTAAATATGAAAATATTTTAACTCATCAGACAACATGTTTGTATGTGAATTTTTACCAGTCTGAACACAGTTCTGGGGACCTCAAATGGCCGCTTTAGCAGAATCATAATAGGATTATATTATGAATCACATTAAAATTCTTAAAATGGTCACAGACGCAGTTAATATTAATTGTCACTTTGTGACGATTTTACGAATTGTAACGTAATTCATTCTGCTAATTGCGGCCATTTCAGATCCCCTATAGAACAATTAGACTGCATCCCACATTGACATTGAAATCTAATATCCTTGTCCCAGCTTCTAAACTCATTAGTTTGTTATATTGAGCTCTTCAAGCTTCTTTATAAAATTACGTACTTTTTAACCTGTGTTTTAAACCTTTGCTAGTGTGGGTTGCACTGCATTGCAGTATTTACTCTATGGCTAGATGGGGATGATGAATGACATGGCAGTATAGTTTGTGTACCTTTGCTTACATATAATGGCGTCAACAAGAATGAATTATGGGTGGAAATGTCAAAATATAACACAAATAAATTAAATAGCTTTCGAAATGTCAGAAAATGCACTAAATTTGCGTGTACAGCCAACATTTTAATTTGTCAGTATAAGATGTTATTCTGATAACAAGTTTGTGTTTGGTGTACGCATGTATTTGTGTTTAAATGAATGAATTAGCATTTCTTGCCTATTTATTTATAATGCAAAGAGAACTTTACTAGTCATATGTGTAGTTTCGGTGTGTATACAAGTGTCCAACGTTTTTATTTTAATAATCTGTGTCCATGTTTTGGGATCATGTTTATCGTAACAGGCACATCATGCAGGAGTTCGAAGACATAGAGGTACACAAAACAAGTGTATCAGTATTTGTGGCCCTATTTTATTTAGAAATGCTTTACATTTTAATCATGACGCTATCTATTCTAAATAGATTGAATCAAAACTTACCGTCGTAAACCTACATTCACTGTAAGTACCTTACCTATTTACATACAAAGTTAACATATGTTTTTTACCTTCAACTTAATTCCTCATCATTTTTGGCTTGTAACCTCACTTTTCAACATCACAATGTATTACCAATAGCAGCAAGAAGCAATCTTAATAGAGAAATCAAACAACAATTTCATGACATCTTGAATCCTGGTACATTTAAGCCATAAATTAATAGTCTCAGCTTTATTTCATGAGTTGCATGAATAAACAGTGAATTACTGTTAAATGGCTTATCAATTCCACATTATGTCCTTCAATAGAAGTAAGGATCAATATGTATATTCTTAGTAACCGCCCACATTGGAATCCCACTAGATAGTATTCTGAGATACATCAATGTTCAGTCAGTTTTGTGCTTTCATAATAATTTAATGGTGACAGTAAATGAGTGTAATTCTCACACTTTAAACAAAGTAAAATAACATACTTTATTAATGCGAGTTTATTTGTTTGTCAGACCTTATCGGCTGAACAGGTTTTGATGTTTTAAATTTTGTATGCAGGTAGACCATGACCCAGACTTAGGATTTTTATCAATCTACTAATAAAACATGAAAACAGTTTAATAATAGTGTAACAGTTAAATGATTAATAATTACATTAATTTCAGTTATACTAATTTACAATAACTCAAAATGATCCGCAACCAAAACATGTTTGACCGGCTATACCTCTCGCAAGGCGATGAGGACATCATTTACGTTGACCATGTCAAAATACCACAAAACACCATTAATGGCATCCGCTTTCTCTACAAGCAGTTTAAAAGGGTAAATATTAAATAATAATATAATATAACATCACGCTTGTAATCCCTGAGGAGTTAGGCAGTGGTGTGCCTATATTACACTCTCATTTTTGCAGTAGTTATTGTGTTACATACCCAGTAGCAAATGTCATATAAAATATAATATTTTAATTAGTGTCCGACCGAAAAAGGATTTTCAGCCGAAAACGAAATCGAAACAGGACCTTCGGCCCTGGTCCCAGTTTTGGCCGAAACCGAAACTTTACTCTCGAAAACCATCAATCAGGGAAATTTAAAAATAATTTTGCGTTGAGTTACTTAGTTTGATGTACAGAATGCTTGATTGATGACTTTGTGAAGGATTAGGATTTACACTTTGTATAAGACAATTTACACATGTTAAATAACAATAAATAAGTAATAAATAATAAGCCAAGAATGGCGAACTTAGTGATCACAAGCAATGAACTACTCACCAAATTATAGAGTTTCCGAAACCGTGCGAAGCTGTGGCCTAAACTAGGCTTTTTGTCCAAAACTGAAACTGAACCTACGGTCGAACACTAGTTTAAATTTCTAATTTTGTCTCTTCACTTAGTTATTTTTATATTGTTAAATTTAAAAAAATATTCTTTACCAGATTTTGACAATATAAATAAAATTTAATATTACGTTTTACTTTACAGCGAAGGAATGGCGTGATATTAAATGACCCATACAGCTTTGGTAGGAATGTTCAAATATGTCTGTTCCTGAAAGCAGTTCGCCCCTTTCTCCATAGGCCGGTACTAATCTTGTGTGAGGAACACAACGTAAAGGATTGGGTTGCTAGGTTCAACACCTGGACAGATGGAAAGCTGATCAATGGTGAGACAATATCTTGGCTATGTTCTACTCTTTGCTGAATACCTTTCTGCTGATTTCGATAGTATGCTAAGCTTGCTTTTGCGCTTTTGCAATATATGTAAAATTAGTACAAAGTATATCCTCAGTGTCTGTACTATATACACATGTGAGTTTACATCTACAGATGCCAGTAAATTAAGCTACCCAAAACTGTCAAAATTTCCCAATCAACCTTGAACCTAATGCTTTAGCGATAAAGTTAAAAATCTATTAAAGAAATTGTAACAGATTGTAGTAGCTTGATGTGCCTGTACATGGAAAGTGATGGTGTGGACCTTGCCAGCTACTAGCTAGCGACTATCAGTTGTTCCTTTTTTTGTTGGGGTATCGAACAGTCTCTGAATGATGCCCTACTGCTCGCTACAAAACTACTCGCGATGCACTGCGGCCACATTCTCTGGACGTCGGAGGAAGCCTTTATTTATGCTGCAACCAGACCTCGGTCGATCGAAGACATTCCTATTAGAAAGACTGATGATAATTTTATAAGGACTGTAAGGCCCTTTGAGACGAGTAGACGACTTATGCAATAGTTCATCTATTAGGGACCGACGAAGTATAAAATTGAAGTCATCGCCATTTAGATTATTATTCAAAGATACGGTGCACGATGAACCTGATTATACGGATAGGAAACACTAAAACAAACGATGACCTGGGACCCCTGGGTATATAATACCGTAATGCAGTTATACCCAACTGCAGCCTACTGAGATCTTGGGAGTAGCCCGCTTGGTAATGTCTTAGATCAATTAAAAAAACGTACCAACCGCTAGGTTGGTATTTCTTTTTTCTTTTGATTTTTTTTTCATTTTTCGAACAAGACTTACTGTTACTAAGTCTCCGCTGTCTGTCCGTCCGTCTGTCACAGGCTAATGTTTTCTTTTCAGACGTGAAAATAGAGACAGTGAATCCACACATCAAGAAGATGGTGATGATCAACCCTATGGTGAACCTACACCTGTTCTGTGCTCGCGAATGGAGCATCATCGTGGTGGAAGGCGATAAGGTCAAATCTCCTAACCCAATATTGAAGCTACCTTTCAGAGCCTGCTTCAAGATATGGAACACTTCGGTCAATATGAAAGTTAGTGAATATTATATTTTATTTATAGCTGTTATTTTAGTATGGAATTACGTACATATTCGGAATAAGACATGCTGCGCCGACCTCAAATAAATTTGGAAAAGGGTTGATGAGCTCAGTAG
Organism: Noctua fimbriata; assembly: GCA_905163415.1. Lineage (NCBI taxonomy): Eukaryota > Metazoa > Arthropoda > Insecta > Lepidoptera > Noctuidae > Noctua > Noctua fimbriata. Next base: position 3,423,751 of record LR990926.1, on the reverse strand, counting down.
CTAAACAAGAAAAACCGACTACTGAAAAATCACGTCTAATTAAAATCGGGGTTCACAAGGTAAAATCGACTCCTCCTATTGTTGAAGTCTGTTAAAATGTAGCCTATGTTATCCGGGTCATAATAACGAATCGATTGACACCTTATTCATCAAAATCGGATGAATTGTTCAGGCGCTACGGAGGAACATACGTAAATACAAACATAGACTGCTAAAATCGTAACTCTGCCTTTTGGCTTAGCCGTAGTCGGGTAAATATAACTATTATCTGAAGCTGCCTGTGCATTTAGTTTAAGGGCATTACATGGCTCAAATCCCAAAAATAGCGTATGTTCAAAGAAATTTGTTGATGAATCCCTTCGTGCGTTTTCCGTGTAAAAAATATATGTTATAGTTAAGTTCATCATAAATAAATTGTATTGTTTAAAATTTTAATAAACCTTCTCAATTTTTTTTGGTTAATCGTAGAAAATAGGTCCTTTTTCAACTTTAATTGTAAATTATCTCTGTAACGGCTGAATAGATCGGCATGAATTTTGTAACAACAAATACGTAATGATATACTTAACAATCTGTATTGTTTTTTTTTCTGTTATTTCGTTTAATATTTTTAAATAATAAATAAAAACCGAAATTTCGCGAAATGTGCGGGGCAAACCCTGTGACGCATACTCGGGACCGCGATACGTCAGTGCCTTGACGGCTCTTGTGACGGGTGGACTGCACGCGTGTTATTTTTTCCAAATAAAATTCAAAACTGCACGTTTTTAATGATTTCTGAATGAAATAATATTGTAAATGGTACAGTTATAAATATTTCGTAAAATAAGAATAGAAAATACGTTTATAAAATATATTTAAAGTAGTTTGTAATTTCGTTTTGTTGTTTGAACCTATCATAGAGTAAGCCTGACAAGTGACAGCTATGCCTAAATCTACACTTCTATACAAATAAATCAAATTGAAATTTCTGTTTGTAATATCAAAATAACAGCTTTTTACTGATTGCATATGAAAATATATCCGGCACTTATAACAAAAACACATTTTTTTAAATTTTTGTCTTTCTGTCGGTCTATCTGTCTGTCTTTCTGTTTGTGGCGGCTAATCTCCGACACGGCTGGACCGATTTCTATGGGACTTTTACTGACAGATAGCTGATGTTATAATGTCTAACACAACAAGTAATCGGATGGACCTTTGAGTAAAAGTGCTTTATCTTATACCATTGAATTTTTAAGTTTAGATTTCATGGTTTTCCTTGAATTTTTTCAAGATGTTATTTTTTCGAATTTTAGTCGGTTCGACTCCCGAGTATGGCAAGCGAATTTTCGAAAATCTTTGAATACAGATTTGTATCTTTTGAAAAATTAAGTAATGTTTCTTTTGAGTAAAATTTGCTATCTCCGGTATTTAGAGTACTTTCCCTCCAGGTGAGGTTGTCAAATTCCATCCCGTATATTACATGCAATTCCGTGTGGTCCTGGAATTAAAGAATACGACCACCCCATAAATAAAAGGCGACTAAGGGAACATCGACCTACAACGAAGACAGCTCTATGATACACTGGATAGTCCAGCAGGCCAAAAACACCTTTACCGGCTTGCTAGAGCTAGAGAGAGAAAGGCGAAGGATGTATGTCAGGTTAAATGCGTAAAAAACGAAACTGGAATGGTTATTTCGGATTGTGAGAAAATTAAGGATAGGTGGAAGGGTTACTTTGAAAGAAACCAAACACAAAAAAAAAACCAGCGAAAAAAAACAGAAAAGAAAGTGCAGTTTTCAGTGCTTGAAAATAAACCAGCGAATGAGGGACTAGTGAGAAAGGTTAGTTTGGATGAAGTGAGGATTGCAGGAAATGGAATTAAGAATGGTAAGGCATTAGGACCGGACGGAATACCGGTAGAAGTATGGAAGTTATTTCTGATGGACGGATGGACGTGGTTAGCTTTATTCTTCAGTAAACTGTTGCCGGAAGAAACGATTCCTGACGAATAAGAGAATAAGAGTAACAGTTATCTGATGCCCATTTTTAAAAACAAAGGTGATGTGGTGGAGTGCAACAATTATAGAGTAGAGGAATAGAGCTAATGTCACATAGTATGAAAGGAGCTCGTGGCTAAATAATAACAGCCACTCGGATCGATCTTTAGGTTAAGCCGTGCTTACCTAGGTTGGTCTGTGGATAGGTGACCACCCATTACATACCGAGTTTCCTTCGTGCCTCGGAAAGCACGTTAAGCCGTTGGTCCCGGCTGTCATTTGTAGATCTTTGATAGTCGTTACAGGTAGTCGGTCTTATTAAGGGGTATCGTATTATCTAGTACTAACTGGGTTGTGGAAGTCAGATAGGCAGTCGCTCCATGTAAAATACTGGTATTCAGCTGCATCCGGTTAGACTTAAAGCCGACCCTAATATAGTTGGGAAAAGGCTAGGCAGATGATGATGTCACATAGTATGAAAGTTTGGGACAAAATTATTGAAAGGCGACTGAGAGAAGAGAGCCAAATTTCGCAGAACTAATTCGGTTTTAAGCCTGGTCAGGAAAAGACGGATGCCATTTTCGCTATCCGCCAGCTGTGTGAGAAATAAAGACGTGGACATAAAAATTTGCACATGGTTTTTGTAGACCTCGAAAAGGCATACGACCGGGTACCCCGTGAGGTACCGTGAGGGAAGTATGTGCAGTTGATCCGTGCGATGTACAGTCGTTGTAGTATCCAATTTAAGTTCGGTCTACAGCCGGCAATACCGGCTGCTTCAATGTGGCTTTCAGCTTGCACCAAGGGTCGGCTCTCATCCCGTTTTTTTTTTCGGTTGGGACATCTTCAAATGACCCTACCCCCGCTCTGGACGGAGCGGAAGGGAGTGTCATATTTCTACTGACTAAAAGCCATCCATGTTCCATCTTTGCCCTTTGTGGTCCAGGGCCGCGGTATCTCTTTCGAACAGTCCCGCAGCCCTGGCAGGCATCGGCCCTTGCGGACCCCTTCAATGTTTCTGACATCACTTTGAGGCACGCGTGGAATACGAACGCGCCGTCGACACGGCCTGTCATCAAAAAACGGCCGGACGGCGATCTACCCCATTACTCACCGTCCACAGGCCCGCGCCTACGGTGGCCGGGCGCGACCACGTGACCCCCGACGCCCAGGGCGTCTCCCGTGGCGGCTGGGACGTAAGGCTCTTTCCCTCTCACGTTACGCCACCTCCTTCTCTAGCATGACTGCTTCGCAGAAGGAGGTGACGGCTTCCCATTCTCGCTCGCTCCGGACCAGGGCTTGAACCAAGGCCGGACGCGAGAGATCGCCGCCGCCAATCGCCGCTACGAGGAGGCTCTCATTCCTTAGCTCTTCCTCCCTTACCTCTTGCTCCCTTACCTCTTGCTCGTGATAATGGACGCTCTCGCGTCGGACATCCAGGAAGAGGCACCCTGGTGTATACTGTTCGCCGATGACATTTTGCTGGTTGCTAAGAGCGGCCAAGAGGTCCAGAGCAGATTGGAGGTGTGATGGCAAAGACTGTAGTAGAGAATGTTGGTCTGCAATTGAGTAGAACCGAAACGGAATACTTGTTTTGCGATTTCATCGGTCTCTCCAGTCTCTCAGCCTTTAACTCTTGCCGGAACGCCCATACCGATCTGCTTCGACTTCCGGTATCTCGGATGGCTTGTCCAATGGGATGGCAAAGTTGACCGGGACGTAACGCACCTGATCAACTCAGATGGATGAAATGGCAACAGGTCACTGGAAAAGCAACTTACGACCCACGGATGCCTCTCAAGTTAAATGGGAAAGTATACAAGTCCGTGATTACACCTGTCGTACTGTATGGATCGGAATACTGGGCTGTGAAAAAGATGGATGAAAAACGATGCCACGCATCGGAGATAAGAATGTGTGCGGTGCTTACTGCTTTACTACTCAAGAAAGTCTATAAACACCATTAACACCAACACCAATTCCAATAAACGACCAACCGACCTGTTCAAGATATTTGAATTTTAATGACTTTTTTGTGAATGGAATCATTTTGTTCTTATCAGAGCGTGGCAATATTAAAACAAAGCTATATTTTTTTTATTCCGCTCATCATCAGACATCCAACTTTATTTCTACACGATGTAATACACAGTCAAGTTAAATTGTCGGGCGATACCCATCATGCATGTGAAGTTTCGCTATCAAAATTTGATCTTGTAAAACTATAAGGTGTAAATCTCAATCATAAAGGTCATCATCAGACCTTCAGAATGTGAAATGTAGAAGCACCCGTGGTCAATTAGATTAAAGTTGAAAACTACATCATTCTAACTATTTCTGTTACTGAGAACCGATAAGCACTTACCTGGTCATCATCAGACTTTCAGAATGTATCAAGTAGGGGTACCCGTGCTCAGTAAAATAACTGATGAAAGCTAGCTCATTAGTCAAACTGTATAATTTATCTCAAAATAAATATAAATTGGAACAAAATGTATTCAGGTCTCTCAGAGAACGAATAAATTAGGCAAAAACGATGACAACAGTGTGACACATCTGTGTTCTTGCTTAATCTTTATTGTAGTAATGGTCGTTTGCCGGCAGGGGCGCCAAATAAACAAAAACCAGTACAGGGATCAAATCATCAAGGTCATCGAGCAATGTAATGCCCTTAAGCTAATATTCGTAAACAGTGACACGGGGTCGCGGCAGACGACGAAGGAGATGGCGGGACGAACGGGATGTCTTCCTTGAGAATTGGAAACAGGTAGCACAGAAGCTTGACCTTTGGAAGGAGTGGAGGGAGGCCTTTGCCCAGCAGTGGGACAATATGGGCTAGCTATAATATAATAATAATATTCGTATTTTGTGTTCTGATTACAGTCTAACCTGAGCAGATTTGAAGAAGTTTACAAATGGCTGTTTCCCCGCGAGATATTCGAAAAACATAATTTTATTCCTGACTATAACGATCCTAGAGACATGGTAGAAAAGTCTATAATGTTAGATTCTTTCTTTGAAGATATCGTTCTGAGAAGGAATGATAAGAGTTCTTCTATTGAGGTTAGTTTATAATTTTACAAGAAATGGTTTCCGTTCAAGACCACCCGGTCGTGTCACGTTGTAACGGAGTGTATGTGTTTGCGCACACACTTGTTCAAATAATGCCGAAGGATATTATTATATTACCTCATCATCTGCCCAGCCTTTTCCCAACTATGTTGGGATCGGCTTCCAGTCTAAACGGATGCAGCTGAACACCGTTATCTTACATGGAGCGATTGCCTTTCTGACCTCCATAACCCAGTTAATACTGAGTAATACGATACCGGGCTTACAAGTGCTTTCCGAGGAAACTCGGCAGATGGTGGATGGTGTTCCATCCACGGGCCGACCTAGGCCAGCGCGGCTTAACCTAAAAGAAAGAAAGCCACGAGACCTACAAATGTTCATGAAATTTATGTGCTTTTTAATAACCCTCAGTTTGGATTAAAATAAGCCTTGGTTTAGATTACCAATACGACCATGTTAATACTCAAATTCATTAGATTTAAATAATGGATACCTGATATCAAGGCTTTGGAAAAAAATCCTTCCTTAAGATAAACATTTACTTCTGATGACTGTAGGTGATCAGTGAAAAATCGTAACTTAAAATTTTGTTGATAATTTTCTAAAACAAGTTGTATTTTTTTTTTCAGAGTCACCAACAAGCACCTTATCAGCAAAATCTACCACAGCATACTTTAACTACTAACCCTTCTCATACTGCAACTTCTTTTAGGACTGTGGGTAACACAACTATACGCCCGACTGGAGCTTCTGTAAAAGCAGGTTCTTATATTGTTGGTGACACAATCGTAACTCCCAGAACTGTGGCCGCTTCTACTGCAGATTGTGTATTTAATGTAGGTGATACTACTGTAACTCCATCTACTGCAGATTGTGTGTTTAATGTAGGTGATACAACTGTTACTCCTACTGCAGATCGTGTGTTTAATGTAGGTGATACAACTGTTTCTCCTACTGCAGATCGTGTGTTTAATGTAGGTGATACAACTGTTACTCCATCTACCGCAGGTTGTATGTTTAATATGGGTGATATGACTGTAGCTCCTAAAAGTGTAGATTGTATATTTACTGTGGGTGATACAACCATAACTCCTCCAGCCGTAACCGTAGCCCATACACCTACTCCTGTACCTACAGTAACCATATCAAAGAAAAACAAAGATGCGACCGGTACCAAAATAAAACGTTCCAAAAAAAGAATAGATTCAGAAAACTTGAACACAACATTTGAAACGGCCGTGCCGATGGCTGTACTAACCAAACTTCTAACAGAACAACCTAAATGTAAAGGCGATGAAGGATTCGATAGTACCGTAGACTTCTGTTGCGAAAACTATAAGATAGAAAATAGGCAACGTAACGGACAGCCGCAAAGCAGCACGGATAGCAGCGAATTAAAGTCAGAAAAAAATAAAATAATCGGTATAGATGAGGAACCTGGTGCCGCGGCACAAATCTTAGGCAACAAACTAGTAGAATACGACGAGCTAATGTTAATAACAGATACATCAATTTGCATGGTTGATGATGATATTTCTGCGAAAGGGATTACAGCTTCAGACAGAAAAGAAATCGAACCGCACACAATCCTGACGTGTAAGCCAGTAGGCGAGCCTTGCGTTCACAATCCATTACTTACAGCCAACAGGAAAAGTACGAGTACCGTAACTTCACAAACATCTTCAAGATGTTCAGATACTGAGAGAGATGAAAAGAATGATAGGAAAATATTAAAAATTAAATCAAAAGTAAGTACTAATAAGCAAGAAGTAGATATCGTTAAAATTAATCTTGATGAGCTAAATAGAGAAATGCGAGAATTGGACACAAAAGACAAAACTAAAAATTTAGCTAAAAGACAAAAGACTGCACACAGCAGTGAAACTGCAACATGTGAAATACTAAAGAAATCTGATAAAAACAAAACACAAACCAGTGTTTCGGGTGCAAGGGGCAGCACCGAGCAAGTCGCAAATAGTCTTAAACGATTAAACTTAGATGTGAAAATGAAAGAATGTGAGGAAACTGTCTCGAAGAAATTCAAGGGGTCTTTGTTAGATAGCCTGTTTTAAATGTGTGTGTGTGAGTATTTGGTAAGTTCGTTTTAGGGTGTAACAATAAATGTTTTTAAAAGGCTATCTGTAACACTTTCCGTGTCTTATTCCTGTGATCCCATTTCTTGTAGGCTTTACAGAATCAACTAGCTTTTTATAATGTTTTTTTCAAGTCATTCCTTTTGACCTGCTTAATTCGGAAAGGGTAATATTTAAACGAGCGAAAATAAATTCAAATTAAAGTTCTCAAAAATACTGAATATGGGCTACTGAAATACTAAGTGACGACGTATCCCCGCTGCATAGGAGGCGGGGCTCTTATTTCTGTTTGCAGCGTTTAAAGTAACCTAACACGAAGGGGATGGATGACGGGATCTTAGTTCACGCGCTTCGCCCGCTCACTAGACCCCGCCATCCCCTTCAAACTTAAACTGTCCGAGTCGGGGTGCCACAAGTCCCTAGCTCGCTTCGCTCGCTCTAGCTTCCTATTTTCTCCTTGCCGCAATGACCGGATAAATAGTTAATTACTTGGTATAATAGTCGCCCATTCAGTATATTAGTTGCCAATTAAATTTTTATTCGCCCGATTAATAATTTCCCATACGGAAATATTCATTATTTTAAGCATAGTCGCTATGTAAATTATTTCATAATCCTAAATGTATCTACGCTCTGAATGTTTGCGTAGAAGTAGTGTTAAACAATCTAGTCATATAATATAGACCGAGGAAATATGATCTGTGCTAAAAGCAGTATAATATAATTAAATATTGACCTATATTTTTAAATTAAATAATTGATAATCATTATGTCAGAAAATGTTGTAATAAAGAAAATTATCTTACTCTACGTGGCCCGCATTATGTAAATACTATATTATATACTTTACATTGGACTCAGTGGCGTCAATACGCGCCAATTAATAGGTAGGTAACTTTACATAAACATTACCGCAATTCATATTATTATTGTAGGTACTATGTAAGTTAATGGTAACATTTTAATCTTTAGCCATGTAGAGCATACCTGCAGCGCTGTGGATCTTTTGGCACTTTAACGGCAATGTCGGGAGGGCCATGTTGCTAAACATTTGTGAATTCGTGGAGATTGTATTGAACAATTAGATAGCAGCGTTAGTTCCGACAATGGTCACGCGCCAAAAGATCCGTGTACAACTATACAGCTTTTTTATTTCATGGGTGATTGGCATGTAAATAGCTACTACTTATTTGTGGGGAAAGGGGCGGCAATATGAACTTTACCGGTTGTAGTACACAGCTGAAAATGGTACAATGACTTGATGAGTAATTTATTTTATTGCACCAATTTCAGCCGTTTACAAGAACAGATGAATTTGTCAGCTTTATTATCTTTTGTTTTGTATTCAGTCACAGTAAAAACAGATGTACTAGGGATGTAAAGGTTCATCCACACCAAAGCTACTTTTTGTAGAGCAACAAATTACATTATATATATTTTGCTATCCGTTGTTGCCCACTGACACTTGCAAACGTCGCTTCACAGAAAATAATTTTAGTGTAGATGCACCTCAATAAAAGGAAACAATTATGAAAACATCAACGTATTTATTTTTTCTATGCTTAGATAATATCATTTGCAATAAAAATTTGTATACAAGTGTATCACATCAATTCATAATTTGTTTTATTTTGCACCAATGGTTTAATACAAAGGAATTTTGAACAGAGATAAAATTAAAAACTATTTCAATTAACTGAAAATCAATTTGCGTAACTTAGATCAAAACATGTCTGTCATTCACAAAACCAACTTTATGGTTATCGCTGATAGAATATAATGTTTAAAAAAAAAAGTTTTTCTAGCTAAACCCTTAGACCATGCTATATTAGGGCCAGCAGAATGTTCTTCCTGATAGGTGTTCTTTAGGGTGTACTGGTAGTGCACCATAACTTGGCAGACACACTGATAATGAAGCTGTATTACAGTTTATTGTAGTTGCTTAACTCTGCACACGGCCTTATATTTTTCAGTTTTTAGAACACTTGGAATACACGTTTAATCACTAAAATAAGTCGTGACATTTTTGATAATACGACGAGAATCTAACACACATTAAAAATATCATTGTAAGATAAGAAAGTTGCTAGATACGAAATTTCGAAGAGGTTACCTCAGAAATATTTGCGAGTTTTTATAAGTAAGCAACGGTTGAACAGCGAGTACAGTTCCAACTGTCAAATAATATTATTTGGGAAATTTTACGGACAAACTAGTCGTAAAATTGATTTGAATCACAAATATGTACTTACATTGAGTACGTTTAGAGGAATGCCAACTTTACACAAAAGCATAAAAGTCTAGATTGATTCTTAGATACATATAACATTCAGCATATGAAAATATGATCCGTTATTGTGTAAATAATTAGTTTAGTTTTCCACAACCGTTTTAGGAACGTAATATTTTTATAAAGTTACCGATGTTTTTTTGGTAGATAAGTTAGCATATAGCTAACACGTAAAAAGTCGCCAAGCCGCTGAGTTGCTAATTTTTCATTCTAATGCGATGTGGTAGAGCTGTTGAATGGGAGTCCATGGAATAAATGAATACATAACAGCAAGCCTGTAATCCCCGAAGGTTTAGGCAGAGGTGTACCTCGCAGTATACCCACATTTCGCCAGTTATGTTTAAGCCCCATGTAATATGTCTAGAGTCCGTGACTGCTACTTATATATTCCTGATGGCAAAACCTAATAACACTTTGCCCGACCTGGGAATCGAACCCAGGACCTCATCCTCAGCAGTAGAGTAAATAATTATTTTTAATTTCAGTGCCTAGGTAAGCCAAAAACCTTATTTATAATCAATCAGATAAAAGAAACAGCTGTTTGTAAATATTGTAATAATATAAATATACTTATTACTTCCCGAAATTAAAAATATCGTTTAAATCGAGACATTTATAGAAAATCATAAAATACTCTAAACATGGTATAGACATGTATTTAAACTAATAATCCGTAATTCATTTAATATAAATAATTAAATACTAGTAAAACGAGACATCCGAATATGATAATATATAAAGGATAGAGAATGTCTTGTGGCATTAAGTCCGCTTATGTACCAATATTGTACACACGACGGCCAATCAAGCTATACAAAACCAGTATAAGCGGTTCTCTCACGGAAAACCTATACCAAGCGAGTCTAAATTATACTGGAAATGTATAGCTTGATATGCCGCCGTGTGTACATAGGGCATGCACCCGTTTCTTCAAATACTTGAAAGAATCGAGTAAGTATACCCGGCTCTGTTAAGGTATTTGTAGAACCAGGTGCACCGCGTGCAGGCCCTAATTGTATATGAAGTTTAATAAATATAATTATTAAATGCAAAATACAATAAAAGATTATCATAAAACATTGAACTAAGTTATACAAGGTGGCGCCGACAATACGACAATAAATTAAAACACTGGTAATACTAGTTCAAAGGTAGCACACACACTGGTAGTACTAGTTCGATAACCAGTCGGAGCTAGCCTATTCATTTACATCATGTAGAAAATGAACCCACTGAATATTTTCGATTGAATTTTTGTATGAAACTGGGAACGTCATGAGGTATACGCAGTTTAACTTATTGTCGTATTGTCGGCGCCACCCTGTATAGAATATAGGTAACCAGGTAGATATAATCTCAATCGTTATGTAGCTTACAAAGTAAATAAAACGTTATGAGAAATGATTTGGAATGTTTAAGAGATATTTTTTATAATATAGAAATCGCCTTTAGCGAACATTCAAAAAAGCTTTAAAAGGCTATAAGCAACATTATTGACTTAATTATTACACACATTTTTTAATTAGCTTTCCTATGTATCGTAGGTATTGTGTTGTAGGCAATCGATCTATGTAAAATAAGATATTGGTATTAAGCTTCATCCAGTTGGACTGGAAGCCGGCCCCACCCAACATAGTTAGGATAAGTCTAAACAAACGATTTCATGGTGGTTTTTCAATGGTGCTTGAGACAATTGAGCCTTTTACCCTTTGCCGTAGATATTATGTTTTGCTATCAAACCACCAGCTTAATTGATTCTCCGCGCCAGCCCTTTCAGACACATTTGTTATAATTTTAACAATATTTCTTATCATCAAGCAGTTTCAATTACAAGATTCAAAACTGGAACTTATAATTAACGGCCGGAACATAATATCAAATGTTGATGGACGTTATTTCGTAACATCTAAAAAAAGAATAGATTACAGAAAACTCGCCAGTTTTTTTTATTATATAAGCGACGTCGCAATTGCTTTACCACGTAAGTTGAACGTCATAAAACGACAAGGTCTATCAGTCGATGTGACACAAGTTACCGATAGAGCACATTATCGACGTGAATCGGCGTAAGCCAATAACTTATCACTAAAGTCAACGTCGTCACTTGAGCGCTGAAAGACTCCAGAAGCCTAGTATAAACATATACACAGATAAGTGTGGTCATATTTAAGAGTGTGGTACAAGCCATCAAACTGAACAACTTTCGGTATGGGAGCAAAACATATTCATCTGTCCCATACAAAAACCTCAATACCTACTAGACCAGAATGTATGGGACAGATGAATATGTTTTGCTCCCATCCCATCCCAGTTGATAATTTTACCGCGATTACGAATATGATTTGTTTTTGTATAACTAATTTGTTAAATTGTTTTTATACTAATTTGTGGTTAATTTAAGCTTGCAGTTATATTAAATGTGAACAAACCCGGTTAGCGATTCATATTAGGTCCTGTTTCAGTATTTTTCTTTGTAATTGGGGCTATTTTGGTAAATTCTTGCAATTTTTCCTAAAAGCCAATGTTATAATAGTTTCAGTTGTTTAGACTAGATATAGCGAAAATTTGCTTACACATGTATTATAGGTATACATACATTTTACATAACATCACCACAAAGTAGGTAGTTTATTTATTCCAAATAGGTAAGGTATATGTATATATCGAATGGTGATGAGACGCGAGTTGTAGAAAATTTACTAATTTACATTTGCGCGGCAACTTATTAGATCGCGATTCGCAGACTCCTGCGACAAATCGCATCGATATGAAAGAGTTGCTATACAGTGTTCATATACAACTCAGTAAATCAGGCAGTCTTCAATAACGTAGCGTACGTCTCGTACATGAACATGAACACTTCTGTATTAAACTATGGTTTGATATAACATGAGATGTGCTTGCACTCGAGACTTAAAACCTAAGATACTTACAATAATTTCATTTTAGGTACATCATTTCGCATAATTACAAGTTTTAAGTATCAATCTTGCCTCTGTGTTAGTTAGGTATAGTTTCGTCGCTACTTAGGTATGACATGGAGGTACTCTGAGACGAAGACGCGCATGATTTTGTTTAAGTTTTCTATTGTTTTGAAGTCTAGAGCCGACATGTTGTCGGACGGAGTGTGCCATACTTTGGGGAATGGCGACGGGATCAAGTGCAGGATGTCCACGTCTGAAATAAATGAAATATAAATCATTAATACAATGCTACATAGATCATTTGGCAAACACGTTGATGGTTTTATTGTTAAGGCGACATTAGGTGCCAGCGCCCTTGAGCGAGTCGCCGAACCGTCTGCCGCAAGGGTTCCCGCTTCAACGCGCACCAAGTTTATTCGAAAAAACAACCCCCCTTGATTTATCAAACTCAATATAAATAAAAACCGTATACTAAAATATGGGTCACTAAATTGTCTTTTAGATGGTCAAAATTTCATGCAAATACGCCCGATAGTTTTTGAGTGATTATCGTTTTTTTGCCCGCGTTAGACATTACTTTACAAATTAATTACACTATGCTATAAAAATATAATTTCACATTTTCACATATCAAATTATGAAGAAAATTGTCTAGTATATATGTTATACTAGACAATTTTCTTCATAATTTGATATTCTTCATTTTTCAAAGAAAAAAGACAAGAAGTTTAGACGTGATGTTCAATTTAAAATCATTGAAAGTCGTATATCTGCGCCTTAAGGGCATTACATGGCTCAAATCCCAAAAACAGCGTATGTTCAAAGAAATTTATTGATGAATCCCTTCGTGCGTTTTCCGTGTAAAAAAAGTATGTTATAGTTAAGTTCATCACAAATAAATTGTATTGTTTAAAATTTTAATAAACCTTCTCAATTTTTTTTGGTTAATCGTAGAAAATAGGTTCTTTTTCAACCTTAATTGTAAATTATCTCTGTAACGGCTGAATAGATCGGCATGAATTTTGTAACAACAAATACGTAATGATATACTTAACAATCTGTATTGTTTTTTTTCTGTTATTTCTTTTAATATTTTTAAATAATAAATAAAAACCGAAATTTTGCGAAATGTGCGGGGCAATTCAACAAAAACCAGTACAGGGATCAAATCATCAAGGTCATCGAGCAATGTAATGCCCTTAACAAAAAAAGACAAACATTGAAAACCTCCGCTACGGGCTACAAATGTTGCAATGTAGGCACAAGAATTTCCTCATGGTAAAACCGGGGATTGAGCCCAGAACCCCACGATTAGCAGTCGCGCCTGTGACCTCAAGAGCAACATGAGAAGGAACCCCACCCCGGCTTTGGAAATGAAATGAATCTCTTGTCAAATCAGATTGATAATATCAATGATGACACTAACACACAACTCTTGACCGTGGTTTTTGTCTTGGTCGTGTTCAGTTTATTTGTTTGGTGAAGTTCGTCGTAAGTCAGCTCAACTCTCAGTTAACGCAGTTTGACCATCCGTTAGCTAATGTTTGTATTGTTAATTTTAGAAGTTGGGTGTTAATTGATTTAATCAATAGGTAGGTACTTAGTATTCTAACTTTATAGTATATATCCTAATATGCTGACTTATATTATAAATGTGAAAGTAAGTTTGTTTGTTACCTTTTCACGCCTAAACCACTGAACCGATCATTCTGAAGTTTTGCATATATGTTGTCTGTGTGTTTGTGTTTAGAAACGGACAAAGGATACCTTTTAACCCGAAAAAAAGTAGTTCCCGAGGAAAACAACAATAACGTTCTTATGATAATAGATGGCGCCACGTGTCTTTCGAATCATGATTGAATTATTTATTATTAATTGATTGTCAAATTCTAAATTAACGCGGGCAAAAGCTAGGTCCTAATAAATAGGAATAGGTACCTCTGACCTTGCCTCGTCAATGTTATAGTTGAGTCGTAATTGTGAACGCACCGTTTACTTTTACATCTCAGAGTAAGCTTCAATGCCAATAATAACAAATTAACTAACTATTAATACAATATTGCGTTAAATTGTTTATGTTACGGTAAGTGTAAAACTTAAGCTAAGAAATTAATAACATTTATCGATAATTATTAACCTTAGTACCTACCGATAAATGCAATAAATTATCGCTGTGAAATGAAGTAGGTACTAGGTAGTTTTCACTAGGTGGGCTAAGATCGTCATATAACTAAGATCTGCAAAAAGGCTTTCAGAACCTTGGGGTTTGTTCTGAGGCAGACGCGAGACTTTATAGCATCACGGCCATAAGAGTACTGTATGAGCATTAGTCAGGAGTCATTTGGAACAAGTGCTGTCATATGGGCTCCACATGAGTCTAAGTACCTACTCAGTGACGTTTGAGCGAGTCCAGAACAAATTCACCAGCTGTACAAGAAACTATAAATAAATAAATAAATAATAATAAATTTATTGCTTCAAGAATTACAGATATATAACCATTACGTAGAGGTATTACAGAGTAATCTTATAACCAATTGGTGAATTGGTAGGGCTTGCGTAGGTTGGAAAAATCTGTATACAAAACTGATAAACCCTGCCTCTTAAACTAGGGTATCCTGTATCTTAAGAGAAATGAAAAAAACTATGGGGTATAGGTACCCATTTTACCTTTTTATGTACCTCACACTATTTGTACTGGGTAGGTATGGTGGGGTACAATAACTCGTGGTGCGACGGGTAGTTTTTGAGTTTATTCGTTACAAACATACAAATCTTTCCTCTCTATAATAATATAGTGTAGATTCAATTTAACATTGAGTTACCGGTTACCAAGAAAAGTCAGCTAATTATTTACCGATCAATGTTGTTATTCATGCTACTGCGAATTTGGTGACAGAAAACATTTTAAAAGTTATCTAAGTAAAGGGATATCTAAATAAATACAAGTTAGCTTATTGCTTATTGGCTACGACATAAATGGTTAGCATTTAAGTCGTAGCCAACTTGATAAAGTTCGTCAAACACGATAACTTTTCAACTTGTGCGATTAGAGTTTAAACAAACTCACACAGGGTCATGAACGATTAGCTCAACCCATAAGTAATAATGAGTCATTCATTATCATTACTTGAGTTGAGCAAAAATATGCATAATAATTTCTATTAAAAAAGAGAAAGGTTAGCCTTTTAGTTGAAGTGCTATGAGTAGAGTTGAACTCGAACTCATAATATGAATACAGTGCAACAAGGATCGTTTGGCGATCAAATGACGTTGTCAACGTCAGGGGCGGGCACCGCGCCGTTTGCAAACATTTGATAAAAGTAGGTATTGAAAAAACAAGATATTGGTTTTACTTCCGAACCACGCAACGCGCCTAATGATCTCTCGCTTGTTCTTTCTCCTTTTATTGGGCTATCGATTAAGAGAACAGGGCCTGCAAGGAATTTGAAAGAAATTATTGCCGTCGCGCTGTATCAAGCGTGC
Source organism: Noctua fimbriata (assembly GCA_905163415.1). Taxonomy (NCBI): domain Eukaryota; kingdom Metazoa; phylum Arthropoda; class Insecta; order Lepidoptera; family Noctuidae; genus Noctua; species Noctua fimbriata. The sequence goes on along the minus strand of LR990926.1, from coordinate 3,407,902 downwards.
TACCGTAGAGTGCAATAAGGACAGCTGCAGCTCAGACCGATTATATCACAAAAAAATTGCCGAGATCGACGTTTCGTATTCCCCTTTTTTCTCCCCGAAAACTGAGCCGATTCAATGATTTTTGACATTAAAATTTTAAGAAAGAGTAGTTCTAGGTTCCTTTCAATTTCTTTTATGTTAAAAACTTTTCGAATTTGTCTGATAGTCCTCTAATCAAGGTCGTAAAAATGGGGTACTTTTGTCATTTTTAGAGGGTTATATTTTCTTTACTTATTTATGAAAAAAAAGATTGCTCTAGAGGCATTATTCAGGAGCAAAAAAGGGGAATACATATGTATGGAGAATCGCAGCCCCTGTTCCCTCTTAAACGATGGACTATTTGTCCGCTGAACTGAAATGACCACTGAAAAATAAATGAATTCTTTTCACTGATTGTCGCGTTGTATTTTCATCCATTAATCCATTAGTTTTTAAAATTTTAAGAAAGAGTTAGTCTAGGTTCCTTTCAACTTCTTTTATGTTAAAAACTTTTCGAATTTGTCTGGTAGTCCTCTAATCATCATTTCAGCCGAAAGAAGTCCACTGCTGGACATAGGCTTCCCCCAAGTGTCGCCACATTGACCGGTCCGTGCGACTCGCATCCCGCGGATCCCTTTACCAGGTCATCGGTCCACTTAGTGGGTGGCCTTCCAACGTAACGTCTTCCGGTTCGCGGTCGCCACTCCAGAACTTTGCGGCCCCATCAGCCATCCGTTCTGCGAGCAATGTGCCCTGCCCACTGCCACTGTCAGGTAGACATTATCGTCTACAACTTCGAGTGTAGAGTCTCCGATCTTGATAGGAGTGGGTGTTACATGGGCATTCAACATGACTTTGGTTTTGTCCATGTTCATTTTCAGACCCACTCTTTCGGAAGTTCTACTGAGGTTATCGAGCATTGTACTGAGCTCCTCCATGGTCTCAGCCATGGCCACTATATCGTCGGCAAACCGAAGGTGAGAGATATACTCGCCATTGACGTTGATGTTTAGCCCTCTTCAGTCCAGAACCTTGAAAACATCCTACAGTGCAGCGGTGAACAGTTTCGGAGATATAACGTCGATAGGAATGTGTGTGAAACTAACCAATAAGATAGCATGTTTTTCACAGCTTGTGCTATTCTAGCGCTGTGATTGGTTAGTTTCACTTACATCCCTCGCTAAGCATCCTCTCTCACTTCTGGTGGTAACGCAGCCTTGCACTCCAGGGCAGTCATCTATGAATCTCCACCTGAGCAGGTTTTCCTTGCTTCGACCAAACTGTGTCCGGAGTCTATTAACTGCATCTATTTACTAGTATTATAAAGAACAAAGGAGACTGATATAATCTAATCTTATTTAAATAAGGAAGCCTGCAGTATCTATTTATATAATTTTGACCATGAATGTATAGTCGTTCGAACTACATAGAAACTAACTACACGGCCACAGACACTAGACGGCCACAGACACTACACGGTTCCCATACAAATGAGCTCTTTGATAAATTAAAGCGAAAAACTAATTGTTCTTCTTAGCTAGGGGGTAGTGTATTTTAAGACTTTTTTAAAAAGTACATTAAGTTGAGCCTTTACATAACATAACATCACGCCTGTTTTTCCTGAAGGGTAAAGCAGAGATGACCGACATAACTGTTTTATAGTACACCATATTTCGCCAGTGATAATGGACCCAATAATAAGAGACGGACCTAATGCCATCAACCGGGCACAAATGCAGACTCTAGGCTGTTACTGAGAAATTCCTGATGGAAAAACCGAATAACACTGTCCGACTCGAAAATCGAACCCAGGACCTCATGCTCAGCAGTAGCGCTTGTGACCACTAGACCTTAATGCTTTATTTTTCAAGATCGACAAGCTTTACCTTTAACTAATAACGTTCAGTAAACATTGGAACATAACAAACGAGTTCTCCGAAGTTAATAGTTACGTAGAAGCACGGTTCAGGAAAACCCCACCGATAATAATATATTTTGATTTAATTTGGACACTGAATTTTATCAGTATTGGTTGCTTATCAGAAAGATACCTAGATATTTTATTTTGACATCACACTCAAATGCCATATCGCTTTTGAGAATTTGATGGAAATATTATGTTCAGCATTGTTGATAAAGATAAAATACTAACACGTATTTACACTTACACTAACTGAAAGCTAAAAGAATGCCAAAATGAAATTGAAATTTCGACTTTTGGCGATAAATATTTAAATGTAGTGTTAGTGATAACGGTCATAATTAACGCATCAGACGTCAACCATTAGACGTCAACACATTTAGTTTGCTATGGTGACACAGCTATGCATGCCAGACTCCGAATGGAACATCAAAGACAACATTATGTATTCTGTGAGATAACTTAATTTACATCGCTAGTTGTTTATACTTCTCGTCTGTGAGTGACTCAATCATAACTATTTATAGTTAGCCAGATTTTAAAGCTAAGGTCAGAAAAATATATCTCATTTTCATTTATATTACAAATGTATACAACATTAGTTTTAGTATATGCGAAACCTGATACACGTGTCTAGTATTTTTATGTAAAGAATCTATGTACAAAATTTCAAAACTGTATCATGAAAAATCACAAAGTTATAAACTTGTTATGTTATCTAGTTGTCCGCACAAAATCGTGGTCACCACGCAGCGCGCGCCTCCAGCGTCGTCTTGTGCTCATTGATAATAATAATTTGGCAGTAGGTACCTAAATTATTGCGATAGGTACTTAAAGTCGCTCGGTGTCCAGCTTTTAACTTTTTTAAATATTTTTGGGAAAAAATATAACATGTTTTAAAAAATATTGGAATCGATTCAGTTACTTATTCTGAACAAACTATATTAAGGTTTCGCATATACTAAAAATAACGTTGTTTATACGGAGTGGAAGGGACACCGACGCGAAAACGGTTACCACATATGCAGTACTTCCATCACTTCCCCCACATAGAAATTTTTCATCAGTTAAAAGTTAAAAAAAACAGCTGCTTCCTATAAAGTGCAATACCTACACAGCTGATTTCTTTTTTAATAACCGATAAAAAAATTCTTTGTGGCGGGTTCAGAATGGTGTACTGATTATGTGGTAACCGGTTTCGCGTCGGTGTCCCTTCCACCCTGTATAGGATGAACTAAACAGGAAAATGTATAATTAAGAATTAGTCAGCCCACGCCGCTACCGAAATGGCGTTAGTCTGGTTTTTCCAGTACCCCGAGTCTATGAGAACCCGACTGATGGCAGATGGTTTTCCCCGGCCATAAGAAGTTCCAACATAAAGAGATTTAAAATAGTGTAATAAACGCTTCGCGTGCCCGAATTCGAGCAGTCTTTCGAGCACCCGAAAACGGGCCAACGACTAAGTGTCATTGCGCCATAAGTCCCGTGTCAGTTAAAGAGAGATTTTAACATTGATAGTAACTCTCTTCTAGCTGTACTCGCTTTTCGCTGACAGAAGGACAAATGCCTTCGGTCAATTTTGAATAACGCAATCATTATTCAACATTATCGAGCAGACGGTGTATTTGTAGAGGTCTGCTAGGCAGTGGCTCCATGTAAAATACTGGTATTTAAATGCGGTTAGGTGACAAGGCTAGGCAGATAATGGTATGAAAGAAACTTACTTTTCCTCATAAACGGAATGTGGTCGTCTTCAATGACTGCGCCGGAACTCCTGAGCCTGAAGTACGTCTGCTCCACCTTCCCTCTGGAGTAGGCTTGGAACTGGTCGAGCTCTGCCAGCCGCTGCTCCGCCACGGCCAGGCGGACGTACCACTTCTCAGTGGATTGGAAGTAGCTGAAGAACACTGGGTCGGGAGCACCTATTAGGTCGAGGAGAACTAGTACATCCTGTAGACAAAAGTTAAATTATGTTTTTGTTGACTTTTAATCAAAATGAGATCAACGGCATGGGCATCCCCTCCAGCTCCTTATTACAAGTAGGTAAAATCGGCCTCGCAGGAAAAAAAACAGCTGTTCCCTATATTTCAGTTCAGCTTGACATAAATCGAACAGCCGATTTAAATGTTTGTAAACAATAACCGAGGCTGTACAGTAGGTATATTCGAAGCCTTGTTTCCCATTGATGTTATTTCCATTTTAAACAAATCTTTGTATGAGTGTAAATTATACAGGGTGAAAGGGACATCGACGCAAAAACAGTTACCACGTATTTATTTATTCCGAACCCCACATGTATATAAATTTTTCATCGGTAATTTTGTTTTTTTTTTAGAAAATTAACGATTAAAAATTCCTTAAAAATCTTCGGTTATTAAAAAAAAATCAGCTGTTTCCTACTAAAGTGCAATACCTACACGGTCAAAATGTATGGAACAGCAGTTTTTTTTTCCGCGCTTTCCCTTCTACCCTGTATGTTTATTGACAAAGTCATAAAGTCGTAAACTGAACATTATAGGTATTTTAATTTCGATTTTACGAAAAAGCATACCTAAAACTTATAATTGTTTACATTTTTATCTATACTAATATTATAAAGCTGAAAAGTTTGTTTGTTTGCTTGAACGCGCTAATCTCAGGAACTACTCGTTCGATTTTAAAAATTATTTTAGTGTTAGATAACCCATTTATCGAGGAAGGTTATAGGCTATAAAATTTCACGCGGACGAAGGTCGCGGGCAAAAGCTAGTCAACTATATGAACACAAGACAGCATTTAGCACAAGAATAATACCTACCGCCGCCGTCAACCGAGAAAGACCCTCTAGAAAAAAACACTAGTACCTAATTATCGGAAAGGCCCTATTTAACAGATCCTTTTCCTTGTTCATTAGCTCTGGGAAAGAACGTGCGTTAAATACGAGCCAAGACGTGAAGGTGCTTTATTTTTAACTCCGACCTATTTCTTACTTCACCTTACAAGGCAAGGTTGAGTGAGTGTGTCATTTCACTGATAAAAATTATTATAAGATTAGCCTTCACATGAAGCATCGAAGCTTTATACTTTTAAAGTAGGTAAGTCGGGAATTCCTAAAATCACTAGAGGATTAATGTCTGCATATTTACTATTTTCAAATGGAACTTTTGTTTTTTTTTTATCCCCGAAGGGTAAGGCAGAGGTGTACCTAATAAAACACCCACATTTTGCCAGTTATGTTTCAGTCCCATGTAGTAGGCGGCGAGCCTTTTGCCGTCAACCAGGCACTAATCCAGCCGCCGTGGCTGCTACTGAGAAATTTCTGATGGAAAAACCCAATTTGCCCGACCCGGGAATCGAACCCAGGACCTTATGTTCAACAGTCGCGATTGCGGCCACTAGACCAACGAAGTTTTTATCATTTAATGTTAAACTTCGTCATTACCTATCCAGTCTTTTTTATACTGCTGACGGCTGAACTATATTGAGGACGGCTTCCAGTGTCCCCGGATGCAGCTTAATACTAATACTATTTGACATGGAGCCACTGCCTATCTGACGTTCATGGCCCAGTTACTGCGTAGCACGAAAGCACCCCCTTGGAAAGACTGGTTTCTAAACCTTCTAACTTCTCATAAAACGAAATCATTGTCATAGATGTACAAATGACATACGGGACCAAGAGCCTATCTTGCTTTCTAAGGAACGAAGAGGTCCATCCCGTCTATACACGGACCGCCCTCGGCAGGCATTACTGGAAGACCGATTCGTGTGACTGGTTTCAGAAAAAAATATGCTAGCGGTATCTAATTCTCAACTCTACACCATTCAACACGGTGAATTTCGTCGCGAGCTACTCAATTAACATGAATTCAAACAGTTGGATAGTTGGTGTGCACCAACTATACCACTTTTTGAATTTCATACGTGTTTCCAACTAATTAAATGCAAGTAATGGAATTAGCCTTCTACCGAAACGGAACGTGCGATGAATTTCACGGGGAACGTGACGAATTAGGACTTAATGAGATATTGATAATTGACTATTAAAGCAGAAACGTGAATTTTGAAGAAATGACATCCTGAGAGATTTTCACTCCTAATATGAACCCTTTCTTACTTTACATTTCTACAACATTAAGTACGGCAGTTTTCAGTAATGTCAAGCAAAGTCGAGTCAGGTAAACCAAGCCAACAGATCCAGCATAGCTATTCTATATAATATAAAGGACTAAACGCTTCGATTCGATTTTCGAATCAATTTTTTTCGGCATTACGAAAGCGAGTGAAATAGACATACGACTTTCCGAATCGAAGCGTCTGTGAATAGCTACGCTGTACTAAAATATCTGTCAAATTCGGGTGACCGTAGGCACACATAGCAGAATTCAAAAATTTCCACTTTGAGATAAGACATTCGAAAACTGTCTGTCTGCAATGTGATGGGCTCCTAAAGACATTGTTTAAGTATTCGGAGTCTGGCTGTTTGTGTATGTGAGTTTAAATGTTTGTAACCGCACCCACGGTACAGGAGAAATTCCTAGTGAGGGGCAAAGTTTCTTTTTTAAATAGAAAACAGAAGTGTGTTTAACCCTTCGTGGATAAATTGGCTTGATTTTATGTACTAGCGAGTTCACTGACGGCCTGCCACTTTTCACCCTTATACACGCTCATAACATAACACACACACACACATACTTAACTCTTTTTCTATAGAATCTGGGCCCGCCACCGCATCAGCCCGGCGCGTACGGCAGAGGACAAAAGGCCATCAGTGCATTGTTATTCCGAAACATTAAAACTGATAGGTCATGAACAACAAGTCTATAATGAGTATAAATACGTAGTATAATGACACAATTCTTGATAAACGGCGCCTGTATTTCAAAACTATAGTTGTAGTAGTTTACTTAATTGATGGAACAGCTATTAGCGTAGCGTAGAACTAGCTAGCGACCACAATACCAACAAAGCAGTCCGTAGTGCTGCTGAACGCAGTATTGATTCCCGGATCGCAGGATCGCGGAGGTATTTCTCGGTAGCAACCGGAATCCGGATATATGTCCGGACATAATTGACTAAATGTGGGTGGGTGTATTATAGGTTACATCTCTGAGTTACCCTTCGGCGGTTACAAGCTTGATAATATGATTAAAAAACAACTTAATGCAGTTTTAGTACCGACCATAGTACTACTATCTATTCTGTTTGTGCCCTCGTTTTATAAAGTAGGTTTTCATACTAAGGATCTTATTCGTTTCGTACTATTTTATTCACAGCGACAATCAGTCAATGAGTTAAGTTTGTCTAAACCTTCCTAATTTCCTTTAGAGAAAAAAAAACATATAACAGAATCGTGTAAAATTTGCATCAGTTAGACCAGTATTGCCCGAAATTATAACAATATTCATTATGCATGCGGAAAAATCTGTCAGTCCATCTGTCACGCCAGAACGGTTGAAAGGAATTCGGTGAAATTTGGGATACGGGTAGATCAAAAAGTAGGATAATTTTCATACTGATAAAAGTTCCCCACGCGGCCAAAGCCGTAGACAAAACCTAGACATAGATAAATTTAAAGAAAAAACCAAAAACATACCATTCTCTGCAGCTCATTAGCGCCATCTTTATACTGAGTGCCCTGCCATTTCTTAGCCAAATGCCTAGCTCCATATATGGAGTCGTCAGGGCCCCATTGTCTGAAGGCCTCTTCTCCATCGAAGAATATAAACATGAGGCTCAGCTGGTTGTTCTTTAGCGGCTCAAGTTGCGCTGACATCACTTTGGCTAGGTTTATCATCATCGCACACGGCACGGCTGAGTCGGTTGCACCTAGAACAGGGAGTAAAGTTTACATGCCGAAACCATGACGGGGTTTACGGAGTCCATGTGACTCCCTCTAGAGAAGCTTCTGTATGTCCATAAAATAAAAGTTTGTAGTCCGTCGGTAATATTGCATGGACTTCCATGATCCAGTGCTTTCTAACCAGCTCTAACAGATTCTGCGTCGATACATATGGTGGCTCCCTAAACCCCATCTTAGTAAAGGCAAGCAGGGGGGGGTAGTGCGATTAGAATAATGTATTCTAAAGGATACCTATATTTGTCACTATGGGATGGTAGACATTTTGCAAGCTAATGTATGGTGGTTTCAAAATGTTGGCATTGTGCTACCGATTACTTTAGAATACAAAAAAGTAGTCATAGTGCAAAAGTAGACACCGTGCTACAAAGACATTTTAACTTGCTTGCACTTGTTTAAGCCCTAGACTGTGAAATTACTGAGAGAAAACCTCAATAAAAAATTGCCTTAACTGGGAGTCAAACCAAGGACCTTGTGCTCAGTAGAAGCCTTCCCAACAAACGAGGCAGTTGATTACAGTAACAGTGCAAGCACACGTCATGAGTAAAGTTAATAATAAAACTGTGAGAGTATTTCCCCCGCGACTGTCGCCCGCCATGTCCCAAAGGCCCGCCGGCAGGTCGTAGGTCCTGAACTTGCGTTATCGATTCTATACCTTATTGCTTATGCCTTATTGCTTATGGCTTATTGCCTACCATAGCTACGTAGAATCAGTCCTAGGATACGGAGTCGTTTTCTGGGGTAACTCGACACACAATAAATACGTTTTCATCGCACAAAAAGAAAATGCGTACGCGTATGTAATCTACACTCAAGAGACAGTAGTAAACCATATTTTGAGTCCTTGAAGCTTCTAACGTTGCCGTCATTATACATCTTTGAGGTGGCAGTGTTTGTTAAGACAAACCCACAGCTTTTCGAAATAAGAGCACCAGCTGATCCACGGTTAAGGAAAAGGGATTCGAACATTCTTCCTCCCTTCGCATTCGCCCTCCTACGTAAAAGTATTTATCGAATGGCTCTAGTTATTTTTAATAAAATTCCACGACGGATAAAAAATCTTAATAATAGTATCTTTAACCGAAGGTTTTGTCTGTGCAATTATGGATGAAGTTATGATGACGAATAACTACCGGAGATTTATTGTGAAGGACGGTACGGTTGACATATGTCGGGCATGCCACCGTCCAGGCGAATCAATCCGTCACATTATCTCCGGGTGTAAAATACAACCTTGTGGAATCCGAAGTGCCAAGTAAGTATGTGCCCGACCCAGTTCTCGAAAATGGCAGTATCACATTGTACTGGGATCAATCCATCATCACTGACAGGACAATTGTAGCCAATAAGCCTGATATAGTGGTGGTGGATCGATCAGAGCGGCGCGCAATGATTGTTGACATGACGGTCCCGCATGATGACAACCTCGTGAAAGCCGAGAAAGATAAGAAAATCAAGTATCTTGACTTGGCTCGCGAGGTTGTCGACATGTGGGATGTGGACTCAGCGATCATTGTGCCGATAGTCGTATCAGCCCATGGCTTAATTGCCAAGAGCCTCGACCAATACCTGAGGAGGCTCTCGTTAGGCAGCTGGAAGAAGGGCTTGATTCAGAAAGCGGTCCCCCTAGACACGGCTCGTATTGTTAGGCGGTTCCTCTCTCTGGAGCCCTGACCGCCGGTAACTTGGACCCTGTTCCCGATACCGGTGGGCTACAATTTTTTATATGTTTTAATGTTTTTTTATATTGTTTTTTAAGGAATATTTAAAAATGTAAATATTTTGTATAAATATAAATAATAATTTGTTTAAAAAGAAACTGAAACAATTTTTAATTCAGAAATGTTATTTCTCCACAGCTAAGTTTATGGAGGACACCACTGACATTTAGATTATTACAATATTACATTTAATTTAACGATTTTATTCTCCTCATTGGTTTAGTTAGATGTTGATAAAATGGCTGTTTCTTTTGTTTTCAATGTAGATTTAAGTTAATAATTAAACATTTAGATTATTATGTTGTCATTGGTAATTGTGTGTTAGTACGTAAGGAATTGTGTGTTATTATGTAAGTAATGTAGTGAGTTATTTTATTTTAAATGAGTGTCAGTGGTTTCGACACAACTAACTTTATTATTATTATGTGTATGCTCTCGAGTAAAATGCAGTGAACTGACCATTTTATTATGACATCCTATTGTAATGAAACCTACATTTACGAATAAATTTGATTTGATTTGATATACTACGGAGTATGAGGGTGGAAGGGACGCAAATGCTTAGGTACCACGTTTTTCAGATCTGAACCCACAGACCCACATAGAAATTTTTCATCGCTAGTTACCTAATTTAAAAAAAAGGAATCAACTGTTCCATACATTTAGACCGTGTATGTAGCTGTAGGTACCTATTGCACTTTTGTAGGAAACAGCAGTTCTTTTCGGAATGACATAGGTACTGTACCGTTCCACCACCACATACAGACTTACTTTGAGATTTAGATCTGTATAATTATCTAAATCATTGCCATTTTGCCACCGACTTCCGAAAGTAAAGTTATTTTAGACATTTTTAGTGTTTTTTGAAAGTCGGTTTTTTTCGCAGAAAGTTTTTTATTTTGCCCTTTTTAGTTGTAGTAGGTACGTACACCACACAAATTCTTATCATGAAATAATTTTTACATTGTAACTAGAAGTTATTAAGAGATCATCATGTCATCAACATAGCTTATAAAGAAAAAGATACGCACGTTCATTGCTAAACATAAAAGCTGAACTTACCTAGATGGCCAAAATTAAAAAAATCGTTGAATGTCTTCCTCAGTGGCCTAAACAAATACTAGTACCCAATACGCTGCGGCCGCTATTTTATGGCCCGTAAAAACTAAATTACTGAACCGATTTTGATGACATTTCTATGGGACCAATCGGGAAATATATCCTTTCACATTAAAATGAATTTTTCAAGTTTGTTAAGAAATGACGGAGTTATGATATGACTTATGAGGTAACAAACATAAAAAACAGCCGAATTGAAAGCCTCCTCCTTTCTGAAGAAAGTCGGTTAAAAACAAAGGACTCCGCTGCGTTTCACAAACAACAGACAGACGTCTGTTCGCGTTAAACTCAAAAACTACTGAACGGATTTTCATGCGGTTTCACCAATAGATAGAATGATTCATGAGGACGGTTTAGGTATATAATTTGTCAAGGTTTTGTGTAAATTGGTTGAAATATGACGATATTGTTGGAAGTGTTGGAAAAAGTCAAGCCGCCTGGGAGCTTTCATCAAAAACGCTGCGGTGGGATATAACTCTTTTATACACCGAGAAATTTTAATGGTTGTTTTCCCGCGGCAGAACAACTTTCCATAAGGAGTACTTTCGAAGAATAGAGTGAAAGTAAAAAAAATAGGGATGTTTTTATTTTAAAATAATTTAAAAAATATTCGTCAACTCGAAAACGTGAGAAACGATAGTAACACTAGACGTAACTTGTAGGTACTCGAATCGCTCGCGCCGCCACGGACAAAGGTAACAGCGATGCATAAATGTTCAAAGCAAAATAAGCTCTCGCACGTGGTGATACGGCATAAACTAGTTTGCACGCAAAAACACAAAAAATAGCCGCGAAGCCGACAAAGAACAGCCGAATTTATAAATGTTCAAAGCAAAATAAGTTCTCGCATGTAGTGATACGGTATAAACTAACCTGCGCAACAATCACAAACGAAACCGCGCGCCGGCTCGTTATTGTGTTATTGCGGCGGCGCATTTAGTTTTGCCGCGAATGTCGTACGCGCAGCACGCGTAATCAGTTCAATGGATCGACATTACAGTTATTGCAATTTGGAGTACGTTTCTATGGTGCAACTGTATGCAAGGGTTGATTATGACTCTTATGCTGCCCGGCGACTTAACGCGGAGCCGCAACACTTGGAGTCGCTCCGTCTTCGCGGGGTCCTGAACCCCCAAGTCCCATCGCCTCGGACGATCGTAGCGGCGACACAGCGGCTACTCGACCATGGGCAGTTCCAGACACCAGCACATGCACAGGGCAGAAGCCGATCGGCCGTTATTTCGCCACAGCTCGACGAGGAGATCATCGAGTTCTTCGAACAAGGTCCTCGTCGAAGTACGCGTAAGGCTGCGGCCAAATTTGGTGTAAGCCAATATTACATCTGGAAACTGCTCAACTCTGAAGGACTGCATCCTTACCATTTTCGCAGAGTTCATGCTCTCCACGAAAACGACGCGCCTAACAGAATTGTTTTTTGTCAGGGGTTGATCGACAATCAGAATACGAACATTTTGTGGACGGATGAAGCAACTTTTTCAAAAGTTGGACTCTGAAATTTTTTTGGGCTTTGAATAACCCACATCGAGTGTGCGCATCAAGTGCGTTTTAGTGTTAATGTGTGGGCTGGCATAATAAATGGCCACCTCATTGGATCGCATTTTGTGACAGGACACTTAACTGGTGGAACCTACCTGGAAATGTTACGCAACGTTATCCCGGACTTATTGGACGACGTTCCGCTAGCGGCGCCCGTGGACAGTCTGTACTATCAGCATGATGGGTGCCCGGCTCATTATCACCGCGCCGTGCGAGAGCACCTGCACTCGGTGTTTTCCCAGCGCTGGATCGGACGCGGCGGGCCGGTGGCTTGGCCAGCAAGTAGCCCGGACTTAACTCCGTTAGACTTTTACTTGTGGTCTGAGCTCAAGCGCCTGGTGTATCGTGAAGAACACGGAACTCGCGACGCGTTAAAACTGCGATAGTGGACGCTTTCGATATCGTAAGAAGTGACAGAGACACCTTATTAAAATTGAAAGACAATCAATTAAAACGTGCTCGATTGTGTATTCAACGCAGTGGCTTGCACTTCGAACAATTACTCCGTTATCGGGAAGTGTAAGTACCTACTCGTTCTTTTGTAAATACTGAACATTTAAAAGTAGTTCAGATAATTAAAATAATTGTAATTAAGTTGATTCAAATTTTAAATACTTTGTTAGGTATCTAATTCAGAAAATTATTTTTCTTAGATAAAAAACTTGTTTTTGTTTAATTTCTTGTTCAGTAAATTGCAACTAAAAAAGTATTTTTGACGGTCCTAAGCCCGTAAAAGTATGAAGGGAAAATCTGAACAACTTGTTGGGTAAAGCTGGTAAAGCTTATTATTATTATGTTTCATTAACTCATAAGTTATCAGCTGATTGAAAAGCCTGCGCGTCAACGGCCGCGCGGCCGTCCGGTGCCCGGCTTGCGTCGAGCGTAGGTATCGGGAAGCATTACTATTGGTTCGTGGTCGCTTTCGAGTTTTTTTAACACAATGTTAAATCTGCCATGGTTTGGTTCATGGTTATTTGTTTATAAAACGATTGTATTACCGAGACAAAACCATTTCGCTGCGGGAAAACAACCATTAAAACTTCTCGGTGTATACTAGTCAAAACAAAGTAAGGGCCACTTGTGTTTTTTGAGCTTGGTAGCGATAATTTATTTTTTATGCGTTCTCAAGTAGCTGATTATTTATTGTGGTGTTACCTTATTTGCATACAAACATTTTTTGAGTATCCCAGCTGCATAATTATTTAAAATGGATAGTTTTTGATAATTTATTGCAACCACTTGATTCTACCCGATTTTTAGACGGATTTTAACTCAGTCAAAGTGACGATTCTGTCAAGAACAGCTTGAGTTTTGTTTAACTAGTGGCTGAAATAACATTTTAAAAAAGTTATGCCGAGAATCGATGACATATGGACTTACCATCCGTAACTAGGGCCGTAGCATTGCTTCAAGAAGGCCATTCGCAGCGTTTTGGCGTTGCAGCTGTTTTTATCCCCGCGAGCGTTTCAGAATCCTTGGAATCGATTTCAAGAGACTGGGAGACTAACCAGAAGACGGGGATCTGGCAGAGTTCGAGCAACTACCGCACAGGTGGAACGCTACGTGCTCTTGACTGCGCGCAGAGAACGCTGCATCACAGCCCGCTCCTTACAAAACCATTTGCGCCAGGCGAAGGGTACACGCGTTAGTGATCAAACCATTAGAAATCGGTTACAGGGTACCAGGAGACGCGTAGTGCGGATACCATTAACAAGTGCTCATCGTGCAAACCGATTATCGTTCGCAAGGCAGCATCTGGCATGGGATATGAGTGATTGGAGCACAGTATTGTTTACGGATGAGTGTAAAGTTAATTTTTTTAGTGATGACCGTCGCATTTGGGTCTGGAGAAGTGAAGGTGAGCGATTTTCGGATGCTTGTATCCATGAAAGTGACAGATTTGGGGGCCCCAATGTTATGGTTAGGGGAGGAATCTCTATATCAGGTAGAACCGAGTTGGTAATTGTCAACGAAGGCACAATTACAGCTCAACGTTATATCGAGGAGGTCATAAGACCACAGGTGGCCTCATATGCACAGAGAATCGGCGCAAGATTCCATCTGATGCACGATTATGCTCGCGCTCATACACCTAGGGCCACCAGAGAAGCCCTAGAGGAGGCTGATATACAGGTGTTGCCCTGGCATGCAAACAGTCCGGATCTCAATCCCATTGAACTCATGTGGGATTTACTGAAACGCAGAGTTCGAAGCACAAACCAACCCGTGCACAAGACAGCGAATAAACGTTCTGAAATCAAGCCAGGAAAAAATCCTCAAGAAACAGTGGTACACCTGGTGGAGAGTGTATCTTCCAGGCTTCAAGAGTGTATTAGAAAACGAGGAGGGCACACCAGATATTGAGGAAAGTCACAAATCAACCAACACTTTTTGTTTTTTTTTACTTAATTTTTTCTGTTTGTTTTTTCAAAAATGTATTTTTTTAGACAAAATGATGTAATTTTTTTTTTTAATTGTTTCCATAATTATTTTATGCTGTTTACAATAAAAATCAATTAATTTATCCAATCTAATCATTATTCAACCCTTGAACCTCAAGAATTCATGAGAATACTGTAAAAACGTGGTGGCCCTTATTTTGTTTTGACTAGTATAGATCTACAAAAAAGTCCGCGATGGCATATATCTATACACGGTTACTTTTAGGTCGTTCTGGAACCAAAACCCATAAACTCGATCATCGAACTCGAAACGATTGGGACTATTTTTTTCAAAAAGTAACAATAAAAAAAATCACGAAAAATTAAATTTATTGTTTTTTTTTTGTTAAATAATGAGAACTCGAAGTAGTAGTCCTTGCGGTAAATGCATGTGTGTGTACGTAACGTATCGACGATCGGCAACACATGCAAACGGTACCCATTGAAAAATCCATTCATCGATCAGACAGTATGATCCGTAAGCCACGCCCCCACCCCACGCTTACACAGTCTAGCCGACGCGATCGGCGCCCTTTCTAGTATAGTGTCAAAAATGATTCGGCAATATGTCTACTCCAATGTGGAGTATTGGGCAATGGTGGATTTTTATGGGATGGCACACCAGAACTTGGAAGAGGCTAGACTCTTGTATGCTCAGCCGGAAAACCTGAACTCACTGCGCGCTCGTGGAATCACCGACCCTCAAGTTCCCTTCACCTCCACCAATCTGGCTGTAACCCAGCGCCTCCTCGATCATGGAATGTTTGGGCAGGCATTATTAATGACCAAATAATAGAGCCTAATTTTATTGAAGGGCACCTGACTAGTGGTTCTTATTTGGATATGCTGCAGAATATGATACCGGAGTTGCTACAGGATGTGCCTCTGGCTTATTTACGCGGTATGTACTATCAGCATGATGGATGCCCTGCTCATTATGCGAATTTAGTGCGTACGTATCTGAACAGTGAGTTTGGTGAGCAGTGGATAGGTCGTGGTGGCCCTGTGGCTTGGCCCGCAAGGAGCCCTGACTTAACCCCACTGGATTTTTATTTGTGGTCTGAGATAAAAAGACAAGTTTATTTCGAGGAACATACTACTCGAGATGAGTTAAGAAGTGAGATTGTGGACGCGTTTAATATTGTGAAAAGTAACAGAGACGCATTAGCTAAATTAAAAGACAATCTCATTAAACGTGCCCGTTTGTGTATCGAGGAATACAGAATACAGGGAAGTATAAATTGTGAATAATGATTATGTTTGTAAATAGCTCAATTTTTTTAAATACGCCTGCGCCTGTATTTATTTTTCTTGACATTAAAAGTGTACAAGTAAGTAAGTATTTAGATACGTAAAATGTATAACTGACGCGACGTTCCTAAGCCTGTAGAAAGTATGACGGAAAAATTAGAGTTATTGAACTTATAAGTAGATAAACGCAATTTAAATCAAGCAATAATTCGGCGCCGTGTCCTTTAAGATAGGTACATCAACATAAATAAAAATACATTCGCGGTAGATAAATAGGTAAACAAATAATAACACGAAAAGCGAATTCAGACTTTATTTCTTAACCGTAAACGGTGAAATTTAGAAATTTCATCAAACTAGGTAAATACGCAGTTTACTAAAAAATATTCTGAGAAATCTATTGTATCGTGTTTGACTACACTTTACAAGGATGCACAACCGAATTCCACGGTTAACGTTATAAAAATAGGGTCTTTTTCTGTTCGAATTGCCTGCCTTTGTAGAAGCCGCCACACGCATTGCCGCAACAAAATTGTTTTAAGCTGTAATACTATTTTTTATTTATCATATGGTAGGGTATTGGGTATGTTTCTTAAGTACCTATTAGATCGATTGATCAACACTCGATTCAATGCCTTAAAAACAACTCCCAAGCGTACTCGTCGATGTGTAGTTGAATAAGTACGAGTATTAGTGATTTCGTGATGCGAGAATGAAATATCTACTTGCAAGTACTTTTTCAGCTGGTTGTTCGTCCGAAGTCCATTGACCCACCGCGAGCGCACGACCTTGCGTTTATGAATGAAATAGTGAGACCGCTACTAAGATTTAACTCGAATGACAGAATAAAAGTGATAAATTTCTAACTTCTTTATTTGATGTCTTAAAAAAACAATAACAATGCTAGTAGTAACTATTACTCGACTGGAGTTACTATGTTTCGGCTCCAGAACGATGTAAAAATATTCGTGTATTTTAAGGATAGCTTACTAAACCCATTCTATCTTCTAAAAAATGGTCACGTACCTACAATGCGGTAATCGGAAATCTATTTAGACGGATACAGTATGAATCCTTATAAACTTAAATACGGCATTTCATGCACATTATTATAATCTTTTACACCATAGTTATAGGTAATTTAAATTAGGAGTTATCGCAAAAAAATTACGCGAGCGATAATTAATTACTACCCGTAAGAAGCAGGGGCGGATCGCTAATTTGTTCTAAATCGTAGAACCGATTTTGATGAAACTAATCGACACTAATATTATTTAGGGTATGGAGAACAGGGTGTAAAGTTCTTCATCCCCCATAGAAAAGGGAGGATCCTCCTGTATGTCGGGTTCTCCTATATAGTCTTAAGTCGCGGATAACTTTACTTGCGCGATGTAGGATTTTTAGGTGTATTTCGATGTTTAGTTCATCGTCTGTCATAGATGGCGCTGTTGTACTTTTTGTTCATGTTTATATTCATTGTAGTGCCCATAGACTAATATATATAAAATGAGAGTAGTGCCGCCGCTACATTATAAAGAGGACAGATTTCAAAAATTCTTTCACCATTATAATGCTACATTATCCCTGAGTAACATAGGCTATATTTATTACTGGAGGTGGGGGGGGGGGGGGAATTAGGGGAAAATAAATGTCCATCCGTGCGAAGCCACGACAGGCCTATATTTGATACATTGGATGGATGCAACGCGAACATTTGCGATGTTTTTGTCACGGCTTGCGTTTGATGAGGCATTTTCTGGTTCGTAATCGTTCGGCGTAAACCTTGACTCAAAATATTAGGAGAGAGTTTCATTCGATTACATTCTAAAGGGCTGTAAGCGTCTTACATTGCATT
The DNA here is from genome assembly GCA_905163415.1 of Noctua fimbriata. Lineage (NCBI taxonomy): Eukaryota > Metazoa > Arthropoda > Insecta > Lepidoptera > Noctuidae > Noctua > Noctua fimbriata. The sequence goes on along the minus strand of LR990926.1, from coordinate 3,390,180 downwards.
CACTGGACTCAAAAACCACGTAAAAATACAACCTAGACTAATAACAACTTGTACTTACCAACAAACACGTGTTCCCTCATATATTTGCTGTCATAGTGGCACGCTAGCACCAAGAACCTCTCTGCATTAGGGTTCAGTTTGGCAATAATATTCTTAAAGTTTAATGGTCCAAAAACAGGTGTATAGTCTGAGAATACATTCTCAGTCACATCCCAGCCAAGGTCCCGCATCTGTTGCGATATGTAGTTGCCGACTTTAGCATGGTTAGGAGTACCCACAACTCTTGGGACCAGAATCTCGTCCAGAACAGACCTGAAATGAGTCATGTCGCTCAATGCTGCTATATCCTTCACATCTTGGTCCGATAGCTCTTCAGCTTCGTGAAAATTCTGCAAAAAAAAGAATAGTTAGATGTTTGGGGAATTGAGAAAGTATGGGATTCTGACAAAATATTGCAAAAATTTAAGGATTGCTTGTAGTATTGCAGTTTTGTGGAGCCGATCCTCGATGTAGACCGCGGCAAATGAGTAAAAATTGACACAGCTGTCGAGTACGGTATCGCAAAAGTGCTGATGAAAAAAAAAATTAAAAAAAGATAATAAATAAATATTTTTTCTTTCTTCTAATGCTGTGCGGAATCCTGTTCTTGTACCCTCGAATCATCTCTTCGAATGTTCAGACTTTCAGAGAATACTCATTTTAGAATAAATCCCTGGATTTATAGACACGCATTCACGAATTAAATTAAGTTCATGTCATTTTTGACAACTACTTATACCAAAATGGACAGTTTTGAGTTTTGACAAGGTTTTTTTACGTGCCGTCGCGCGTTCGGTCGCCGTGCAAGAAGTGCTGCTTTTTTACCCGACTGCGCGACGCAAAGGAGGGTAATTAAGTTTAGCAAGGCCAGGCATATGTGTGTGCATGCCCGTGGTGCATACACATGCCCAAGCTTTGAACAGGCCTTTATGTGTACTGAAAAAACATGTGCATTGAATTTGTCGCTTATGTATGTCGCGTCCTGGTACATAGGGCCCTGGCCAGGACGTACTAAGTGTCAAACAGATGTGGGCGCAGAATGGGATGCAGCTAAACTAGAGAAATAGCTCTTGTAACTTGTACACAGTTCATTGTTACAGACTCCATTACTAACACTACTGTACTAACTAAATACTCTGAACTTAAAAGGAAACAGAGCAGTTTTTAGACTAGTATGTGTCGCGACCACGCCCAACCACGCCCGAACGATAACTGTCGTTCCATGGGACTATGGTCCGTATCGGACACCATACCTCTAGAGTCAGCACAACACCTAAAAAGGCGCTTATGTTTAATTTTAAGTACGTATGTACTTAAAATTCATCAGCAAAAAAAAATTGCCGATTTGCCACTTATTTGTTTTCAATAAATTGCAATATGTTACACACCTATTTGTACAGAATAAGTATTATTAATTTAGAGCTTTCAATATTTTACCATAGAACTTGGCCTGCCTAAGTATTTGTCACTTTATTTTCAAAATAGCAGCAGCCACACATACTCAGATTGAGTTAATCAATAGCAGGGTTTATGGGATTACCATCAACAATTTCACGTGTTTTTTGCATGGCACACTAAACCCTCTTTTTCTAAAATAAAAGTAGCCCGAGTTATTCCTTATAGCATCAGCTACCTGTCAATAAAAGTCCCGTTTTAATCGATCCAGCCGTTTCGGAGATTCGCCGGAACAAACAGACTGACAGACGAAAAAAAAAAGTTTTAAATTACAAACAGACACTTTAATTTTATTTATTTGTATAGAATATAGATTTATAGATAATTAGCAAACGTGATACTTTAGTAGATTGTTTAAATTAAAAAAAAGAATTATTTATTTATTTATTTAACACTTCAAGCACAAAGTACAGAGGCGGACTTAATGCCATAGGCATTTTCTACCTGTCAACCTTTGGGTGATGCAGAGACAAACAGTGGTAGGTGTAAATATATCTGCAAAAATTTAATTTAATAATTTTTAGAAAAAAATAAATTTTGTCAGTTGTCACTTATTTAAAACAAATACATAACAAATGATGAGTGAAAAACACTCATCATTTCTCTTTTCCTTGCGCAGCTTTTTGTAAGTAATAAGAATAACACAGGATAGTAACACTTATATGTTTATAAAATGTTGCTTTATAAAATTTATAGGTTCAATTTTATTTCCGTGTTTGACATTCAAAAGTGTCTTTTAATGGCCTATTGAAATAAATGGTTTTGACTTTGAGTACTTCAGAGTAGATGGGCCTTAAGGCCTACTGACATATTACAAGAGCTCTATCTTAAGTACTTTTGTTTGATTTCAAGTACCATTTAAAAGTGTATTAAGTGGCTCTTCATATTATCTAATCCCAACAAGAAGATTATAAGTACACACATTATAAGTACGTACGGGCATTATGATTTTAGAGTCAAAGTATGGCCTATGTCCGTCCAGATTTCCCATTGGCAAGTTTTCAGGAATTTTGGTAGACGAATTTCCAAAAAACTATGATACCTCCAACTAAGTTCATACTTGACTGTTTATGAGTAAAAGTTAGTTTAAACTGATATCAAAGTAGGTAGCAACTTAAAAGTTCCTAAGCTGAAACTGTGCATTGTCTGTGAGTGAATTAAAGTTTGTCAAGTGATTGCCTACAATCCAGGGAGGATTGTAGGCAATCACTTGACAAACTTTGAGTTCCGTGGTTTTAACAATTAAACATATCTATATAGATATGTTTAATTGTTAAAACCTTGGAACTCAAACCTTGGACCTTGAACTCTTGCTCTTTTGGAGTGCAAAAGAAAAATGTGCTTGTCGTCAATTCAGAAAACATTTGTCAGGTTAAATTGGAAATTAGCCAAATTGTGTCGAGCTGTTATAGTTTCTAAGTTTTATTCCTAATTGTGGAGTGCTGGACAATTTAACATAGTTAACTTTTTGTAACGCTGGAGCAAAACTACACTAAAATGGTCCGCAATAAGAACCATTTAACATGTAGATAAAACATTAAATTTCAATTTGTTTTGAAGAATTTATCCTATAATTGAAACACCAGAAATCCACTATCTACATTACCCATACTGATTTAAAATTACCTAATAAAAAAGTTGATTACTAGAAGTCTAATGACATTTAATAAAAAAGAAACTCAATGTAGTGGATAATTTAACGATTTGAACTAAAAACTATCATTAATTTATATTAATTTTACAAAATGTCTTGAAATCAAATCACATTTGTTTTGAAATTAAACAACAGAAATCCACTATCTACATTGCCCATACTGATTTAAAATTACCTAATAAAAAAAGTCGATTACTAGAAGTTAATGACATTTAATAAAAAAGAAACTCAATGTAGTGGATAATTTAACAATTTGAACTAAAACCTATCATTCATTTATATAAAATTTTACAAAATGTCTTGAAATCAAATCACATTTGTTTTGAAATTAAAATAAACAGATAACAATGCAGAACATCTTGCACACTATCAATGAGACGGTTTACGGTTTATGAATTATTGAGTTGAGTTGACGAAATAACTTTACCGATTTAAAGTCGGACCAAACTTGTTGAGATGGAAAAAAAACTTTTTATATGTATAAGTCAGTCATAAAATTACACTCTGATAATAATACTGACCTTCTCCTCATAAAATTTTATTCCTTTTTTAGTGTTTACAGATGCAAAACAAAGTATCGCGATGGCCAAATAAAGCACTGATTTAGACATGATTAATCACGTTAATAAATGCACGGGTAAACTTTTTAGTACTTTTGAAGCATATGTTCGTATTCACTTTACTACTGTTATGTGCTCGCGGCCACTTCACACAGTATCACTGATACAACTAGGTTTGTGAAACTTGTTTCGAGTTTCGACAACCTTTCACCTCTCGTCCACACACAATTGACACAACTGATTTTGACAGTTAACTTTAGGGTTACAACGTCAAAAATAAAATTTCCCCCATTTATGTAAAAAAAACAACGGCTGAATATGTTTTTTATTGCGTGAAATCATTTGAACACGAAATCAAATCAATTATAAGATCATTACCTTATAATATTTGAATTTCTTAACAGGATATAATATTACTATTCCTTTATTTATTTTATTTACATTTTTTAATACCTATACAAAGTAATATAAAACATTTCAAAATATAAAAAAATAGTAGCCCACCAGCATCGGGAACAGGGTCCGAGCTACCGATGGTCAGGGCTCTTGAGAGAAGAACCTCCTAACGATACGCGCCCTGTCCAGAAGAACTGTTTTCTGAATCAAGCCCTTGATCCAGCTGCCAAGCGAGAGCCTCCTCAGATGTTGCTCGAGGCTATTGGCTATTAAATCATTGGCCGACACGACTATCGGCACAATAACTGCTGTACTCACGTCCCACATGTCGACAACCTCGCGAGCCAGATCAAGATACTTGAATTGTTTAAATCTTTCTCTGCTTTCACAAGGTTCTCGTCATGTGGAACCGTTATATCAACAATCATTGGGCGACGCTCCAATCGATCTATCACCACAATGTCAGGCTTATTGGCAACAATAGTCCTGTCAGTGACGATAGATCGATCCCAATACAACGTAATATTACTATTATCGAGAACTGGGTCGGGCGCATACTTATTGTATGGAACTTCTGATTCCACAAGGTTGTACTTCAAAGCAAGTTGCTGGTGGATAATCCGTACTTGTTCCAAATAATTTTATTCCATTTTCGTTTTTTTTGTTTTGTATTCTAATTGTCCAAAACATACTTATTCCAATTAAATTAGTCGAAAAAAAATTATAAAATTATTGAATGGCAGAAATAAATCTAAAAAAGAAATCTAATTCATAATAGAGTCCATGATTTATGGGAAAAATATTGTCTGAGCATCCCCAAACGACAAAGATTAGCTACTGCCGCTTAGCTGTAGAAAAGACTTCATTGCCTACCATAGTGGCTGTTTTCTACCTACGAAAAGTGTTGGTATTTTGAAGGTACGCAATCTAAAAAAAAGTTTTGATAAGAATTAGATATTGGAATGTCAGCTGTCAATCTGAGTGGTCCATTGTGCGGTAAGTATGTATTATTAAAAAACCTCAAGTACCTACACTAAGACAAAAATATTTAACTAGATTCCTATAACTGGTCCTTTTAATTTTTATTGTTGGGCGTTCCCTCAGCGGGAGCATTCGGCTGTAATGTAACAGTTCGTATTCGAGCATAACATCAGGGAGTGAGGAGAACCCTGTGGGAGAACCGAGCATTATAAAAGTACTCTATGCGAGCATTACAGTGGCCACCCTGGTGCCACCCTGTAACGATACAATTTGTGACAATCACTTGTTTCCGTAAGAAACAAAGTCTTGGGTTGTTACCTAGACGAATGCTTGAATTTTCTATCCATTTTCATATCTGTTTATTTAAAATCTTTGACCACTAACTAGTGACGTCGCTCGCATCCCTCATGACGTCAGTGATTCAGTGACAATTCAATCAACGGAAAAATGTGTTTTGCTGGTATAACGGTAATGAACCATGGTTTATTTATTATTACAAACAATTAAGAAACGCCGTCCAGGCGTGATGTGATGTTATAAAAGACAGAGAAACAAAGGATTTAAATAGGTTCCTATTTATACCGTCATGATCGTTAAAGATTAAGGGAAATCCAAGGATTTACATTCGTGAATAATGATGAATTTCTTTTTTAAATGCTGTCACGAAAAAAAAAGATAGGCAGGTCCGATCTTATACAGCTACCTGGCACATACCTGCGTATATATATTGTTTATAATTAGAAGACTATGTTCACATAAAAATCTAGTATAAGGCGAAATGTGGGTTTTCTGTACGGTACACCAAGTAAACCTTTGTCCAACCCTTCGGGGATTACTGGCGTAATGTTATGTCATAAAACAATAGGAAATACGTGCCCTGAGTGGGCATGTGAGGAGTATCCCCCCGGACGTGGCACCATGGGTGGCCGCCCTAAAGGTCGATAATAGGTCGCCTCCCACTTACAATGGTGGGTAGACAGTCAATCGCACGTCCATGGCAACAATTTGACGTTGACAGCCCCCTTGTTTTGGAACGAACCCCCTTTCTCCCCCTTTCTCTGGTGATGCGACTTGCGACGCGGCTTGCGTCAAGCGACATATGCGTCGGTCTTGTTTCCTTCGCAGTGACTCGTAGCATGAACTAAGCAATTTCTTTCATTAATTTGTTTTCTTCGCAGACGACAGCTTTCGTCGCAAGACGCGTGTAGCGAGTGGCCCAGAAGATGCTTGGAGGAGAACTTTGCCCAGCAACTGAAAAGATTTACTGTGCTTGCAGTACCTAAATCTTTTGGCTGATATGATTTGCAGGATTGCCGATACGACATTTAGGTACCTACGTGTCAAAGTCAGAAGAAGAAAGTTTAATCAGTAGCGTATCAAGGTACCTTTACAGTCTTTTTGCGAATTTTAAGTGTGTAACACTTCATGATTGTCTCTGTCTTCAAGATTGTTGATTTATCGGAATGGATTGAAGTGCGGCACTTTTGTCGATTTCGGTTAACCTACCTAAGCTACTAATAAACCAGTAGGTACGCTGCTCATCAACGATAAAGTATTTTATTAATAAATGTCTCAAGTATTATTACGATAGTTACCTACGATGCAATAAATAAATAAATAAATAATAAAAGTTTATTTCGGAACAAAAACACAAGTAGACAGTAGTACATTAAGTAAAACGATGGTAGCAGCAAAAGTATAAACTGCAGCGCATAATCAATCAGTCTTCAAGTCTTCACTAAAATATTATCTTGAAAACGAAGGACGTTGGTGGGCCGCATAGAATCTCGCTAGTTTTATAAGAAAAATGTCAAATGACCCAACACCAATAGGTACCAACCAACCTATTACAGCATCGATATTATTGTAGTGGGCGGCCTTCAGAAAAGGGACGGAACCACAACATAAAGATAACCAGTAAACCAACTAACCCTTTTTTTGAAATTCAACGCCACCGGTGTAGCCATCTAAACTTTTTGTTATCTTGCACTGCATATTCTGCGCATACCTAATGGGTGTAAAAATAGAATCGAAGCCGAAAGGCAACCGACATTCATTCAATCATTTCAGACTATTCCTGGGAACCGTCTAAGTTTTTTTTTTAAATAATAGATTTTTATGTTATACAACCCCTGTACTATTCAATGCATCCATCAGCACAATGTTTTGAGTTCTACCGTACAACGCGATTTTTCACCCCAAGAAAAGGCCTTTCCCAGCAATAAGAGTTACTTAGTTTGATGTACAGAATACTTGGTTGACGGCTTCGTGAAGGGTCCGTTTACACCGTGTAGAAAAGTGCGAAAAAACCGACAGGTCTCAGGCCTGGCTGCGGACGCCGTACCTACTTAACAGATATTTCAGTAATTTATCTGTCATAGCCTGGTGTCCGGAGACCAATATAGACGGTTTGACCGCACCTTAAAATGAAACCACTTGTTTCGACTCTCGATCATCTTCTTTCTTTCTCCCTTGTCAACCGGCACGCAATCATTTAAACCTTTTTCTTTCATAATAGCATTCCTCACACAATCCATCCATCGCTTCCGTGGTCTACCTCTCCCTCTCCATCCATCAACATTTATATTCGTCACTCTTTTAGTCACATGCGATTCGTCCCTCCTCGTCACATGTTCATACCAAGATAGTTCTGTCACAGCTCACAAGCAAACTGATAGGTATCTCAAAGTATCCAATGCACAGCTCATGCTTAGCATGAGTGTGTGAGCCCATTCGGGCCATTTGTTCCTAGTTGATATACTGTACCTATGTTGATACTAAATGTGTACTGTGACGACTGTGTCGGAACGTAACCGTGGGCGGTAAATGACCTTTTTACCCCGGAGACATTCGTGATATTTTTGTGTACGCACAAAAGGATTCTTATTATATGATTTGCTATACATACACCATTTTCATGTCGACACATTACACGCTTTGACGAATGTTTTAAGCTACAATATTTATACTATTTGCAAGCGCTACTGCTGAGCCAAGAGGCTCAACAGTAGCGCTGCTAGCTTCCTGGGTTCCATTTCCAGGATGAGCAGAGTGTTATTCGGTTTTTCCATTTGAAATATCTCAATAGCAGTCCAGAGTCTAGACTTGTGCCCGATATGTTGTATTTATAAATGACTCTATTGTCCCTATATACTTATTGCTGGAGAGTTTGTAGGTACCGCCACTCCTACCCAGGTCCCAGGAAAATTCAGGGAAGTGACGAAGGGCAGGCGTTTTGGGGGACTAGCTGTCTCTTGTAAATTGTGACGTTCAAAAAGTGGTGGATAACAGTCTACTTTGAATACATGAATTTTGATTTTGACTAGAGCGAGAGTTACGACAAAGAAAGTAGACCCCCTAAGTTGGACATGCAATTACATGAATGACCGTTAATAAGTAACGGTAATAGGTAGGTATGACACCCGGCTTCGATGGTCCTATTAGTTTCATTCCGTTCCACCTGGTTTCTACCTGGGTAACGGAAGCCTGTAAAGAACCTGCATGAAGCTGGTTGAGCGTGGACAATGCCGGCGTTAGGGGGGGGGGGGGGGGGAGATGGCGAAATCGTTGGTGTGAGGTGGTCACTGGCTGTATACATTTCGGTTTTCGGGACTCGCACCCTGTTGCGTCATCCGTCATCTTGAATTTGAAGGTGGATGTTTGTTTATTGAATAACTCGTTTATTTTCAAATTTTACACGAAAAATGTTTATTATCGATATTTTTTTTAGTTTAGACCCGAAAAGTAGGGGTGAAAGTTTGTTCCAGCATTATCACGTTTATTTTCCATTTAACACCAAACCTCTTTTCGTGTAAAATGGAAAATACCGAAGTTGTATTACCAAAATTGTTTGGAATTCAATTTCCTACAATTTTAGTCTTTTTCTCCACGTAACGCTGAAGGATTCATCTTTACTTTGTATTAAGATTGATATGATTCGTGACCGTTACAAATATGACATCTATACATATAAAATTCAAAGTCCTGACTGACTGACTGATTGACTGACTGACTGTTGGTCCTAGAGACATGAAATTTGGAGGGTGTATTCTTTGTGAAGAGTAGGTATCCACTAAGAAACGGTTTTTCTAAATTCCACCCCTAAGAGGGTGAAATGGGGTGTTGAAATTTCGGTGAAACTTTTTATGCTTGTCTTAAAGACATGAAATTTGAAGGTTGAATTCTTTGTGAAAGGGTTTGTGAAATTCCACCCCTAAGAGGGTGAATTGGGGGGTTAAATTTTCTGTGAAACTTAATATTCTCTGGGTCGATTGACTCGAAAATTGGTGTACACACTCTTCTATTAAAATTATGAGACATGTGTATCACAGTGTTTCCAAAATCATCCCCCAACAGAGTCAAATAGGCTTCGAAGCTCACGTAGACGGGCGCATAGCGCGCAGTGTTGCATGGGGCATGCAGGGCGCGGGAGTATTTACCTATTAGTAAGTAGATAGGATTTTTCCGAGGTAGACGTGCCAGTCAATATAATATGTGAAATCCCGATATTCGCGTTGGCTCGTGATACGCGACATATTATGTAAAAGTATTATTGTCTATAAATAGATTCCTAACGAATCATTTGGTTGTTGTCACCGGTGTCCAATCTCAAACCAAGGTATTAATATTTTACATATGTAATCTAATTGATATTACTATGAACTAATATTTGCAAGTTATAAGTAAATGTAAAAAACCGGAGTGTGTCTGTATTTCTCAAATAAAATTAAATACTAACACTAACCATTCTTTCTTACCTATCAATCAAAATCAAAATCAAAGCATATATTTCAAATAGGCCAATTACAGGCACTTTTGAATTGTCGAAACAAAGACAACAATGAAAAATAGCTACAGTCCCAGTCACAAGGCATAAAAACTGTGAAAGTACTGTAGTTGCCCATTCCCTAACGTAGATCTCTATGGAGAAGAACGGGCAAGAAACTCCATGGACACTCTTTTAAATCAGAATACTTTTACAATAACTTGGTTACATCATTTATGTTGAGATGGTACATTACGTGAGAACGATGTAGCAATATGTGTACTTTAAAAGTGTCCATAGTAAAAATAAAATAATTAATTCAAACAAACCGTGGCAACCAAGAGATGACCAGTCACAACTGACAGCGCCCGTTCACGAACATGACGCATGTATCGGCACCATTCAACTCAACCATTTTGAATTGAACTAAATGAACTTTAAAAGTAAAAACTAACATTACATGTATATCTTACCTATAAACTGTTATAAATGCGAAAGTTTGGATGGTTAGGTGTTTGTTAGGTACTCAATCACGCCAGAACGTCTGAACAGATCTGGATAAAACTATACACAGAGATAGATTATAGTCTGTTATAGTAAATGCATAAAATTACTTATTATCCCAGAAGTAAGATCCAGTGGGCAATTCCCGAACTCCACGCGAGCGAAGGCGCGGGCATAAGCTAGTTACTTTATAATCATTTAACGTTTCACGTATGTATTGAATCTGTAAATACATACATACCTACGTGTTACATTCGAATATTAGGCGAATATTTTGTTCAACATACAGCCTGACACACCTGCAAATTGGAAAAAACGTAAGAAAACTTTTAATTTCGCAGGCTACCCTGGCGTGAAAAGTCTGGGGAAAGTGCAAGGCCGGATAAAGAACATTTGGAGGACCTAAAATCCGGATAGATGGTGCCCGCACAAGCGAATAAGAGTCCCGTGCACAGAAGCTGGTGAAGTCAGGCTATGAACGACGGCGGTGATCCGAGTACCTTCCTAGGTACTAGGATCACCACCGTCGTTCATATGGCCTGACTTACTTACTACTAATTAGTCTCAAACAGACATTCTAGCGAAGTAAAGAATTAAAAAAAAAAAAATCAATACCCTTAAATTCTTTATTAATCCACTTACCTATTATTACCTTGTTATATATTTATATTTTGCTGCGTAATAGAAACACAATACCTATTGTATGTGGTACAACAATTGTCCAACACATCATCAAGCATCACTCAACGCACTTTCATGATTTCATCTATTGATGACGCATTCTCGCGCTCCAATACAACAAAAAAAAAAACAGTTTTCGAGTTAGAACTGAACTGTTTCAATGACCCCCATTCAGACCCATAATTGTCCATTTTTGACCCATTCGTTATTCCGCGCATTTAGGGACTTCTGAATTCCTTTTGACGATTTACGTCCATTGTGTCAGGAAGACCTACCTAAATCAATTGTAGGCAAACAACTTTTTACGTACTTGGGTAAGTTCCATAGCATTCTTCGATATTGTTACTTTTATTACTAAACCCATTATTTAGCTACGTGGTGATACTGTAACTCTAATGATATCTTTTAATAACTTGATTATTCATCTGCTTGCGGATTTTGCTGTCATAACCAACGCTGCGCCTGAGTCGATATTGTGTCACATGTAGTTGCGTTTCACCTGCGATCCTTATGCGCATCGATTTCCGAGGGTATATGCGACTCGAGAACACAACCTCGCCCAAACCACAGAAAACTTCTATGGAACTGTAGTCAACGAAGATGCGCCAGTGGATGTGCGACATGGGCTGCCAATCGGCGCGACGCACGCCGTCCACGCCTCCGCGGTCCACGCTTACGAAGCCGCGCTCCGACGAAAACCCGATGGTGAACTGCCGCTCCCCACTCCACTCCAGTATAATCGCAACGTCGTACAGCACTGTACTCGAGTTCACGAGCATCTCGAACGCTCTGGAGCCCGCAAAGAACGCCTCCCCGGGACTGTACCAGGCGTTTTCCAGCACTTCAGCTCGCAACTCAATTACTTCTCTAACCGGCACCATCAGCAACTTGCCCTGATAGGTGAGCTTCAGTTCTCTAACTAAAGTCAGCATGCTCGCCCAGCCGTCGTTCGTTTCCTCGAACTCGCTCTCCCACATCCCCAACCAGGCGATCAATAGTCTTCGTCCGTCGAGGGATTGCATCGTTTTTGCTGCGTAAAAGTCGTGCCCGTAGTCCAGTTCGTTGAAGGTTGCTGTTGAAATTTCCAAGTCTTCAAACTGTCCGCTCAGATAGTTGAAATTCCCGATGACGTATCCCGTCTGATATAGATTTCTGAATCGATGGCCGTCACCTTGTATACCTTGGACTGACAGAACGAGAACGTTGTATCCATCTATTTCAAAAAAATCTGGACTCTCCCACATGTATCCCATGTCTCCGTAGGATTTGGCTATTGTCCCGTTTAATTTCCAGTTGAATAAGTCAGGCGAAGTGTATAGTAATAAATATGCTTCTTGCAAACTCGAGCTTCCGATCAGCATGTACCACGAGTTTCTAAACCTCCACACTTTTGGATTTCTAAAGTCTGCGTTGCCGAATGGTCCATTTTGTACTATGGGGTTATACAAATACTTCTGGAAGATGATGCCATCCGCACTTATGGCGACGTTTTGAGTTTGGTACGTCTGGTTGTTTGCAAGCACATGTCCCGTGTAGAATAGCGTCAGATAGCTGTTGTGAATGACCGCGGAGCCGGAGAGACAGCCGTGCCTGTCGTAGTGGTCCTTGGGCACGAGCGCGGGTGGGTAGAACGCCCAATCGACGAGGTTGTCGCTGATCACGTGGCCCCAGTGGATCGGGCCCCACGCGCCGTTGTACGGGTGGTACTGGTAGAATATATGGAATTGTTTCTTGAAGAATATGAATCCGTTTGGATCGTTGAGCCAGCCCACCGGCGCGGATATATGGTACATAGGGCGGAACTTCTTCTTCAGTAGGTATCTCTTTTGTTGTATGAAGTCCTCGATGTGCGCCAGGTCTTGCGCGAGCTGGGCAGCGACCGCGCAGAGCCCCGCCATCAGTGCTAACACTACACAACAAACCATCTCAGTAGGAGTCTGCTCTAACACTAAAGCCCACAGAAGTAAAATTATCCAGTCGTAATTACGCCCGGAAAGTAACAATAGGATATGTTTGTAAACCTATTGTTTAATAATGATGACATATATTGCACAACCGCTTGTTCGAGTACGGAAGAAATTGTAAACAATTACATACATTTTTTACTTAGATCATCTTTTGGAAGGTCTTGTTTATGTAGGTACGCAGGAATGTGTATTCATCACCAGTTCCTCCTAGCGGTTGCCGTCGCATATTGTAAGCGAAACGTCACTTTATTGTTGAAAGCGGCCGGAAATCAGAGGTTTCCTAGTAATTTATAAGTTTTCATACAAATTACAATTACAATGAAATGTTGTGATAGCTGAGAGGTTAAGGCTAAAGAAAAATAAAAAAAAGGTTTCGGGTTCGGAACCGGGTAAGTGCCAACATGACTTTTTAATAGTCATCTACCTATTGCCAGCCACCAGGGGCGAAGCTACTGCCATATCAATGACACGGGGCCCCCGAATGACAAGGGCCTCGATGTGTAGAAAAAAAATCACAAAATCTTCTCATAAAAAACCTCTAATTCGTATTGATAAGAGGCCCGTAATGATTTAATAATGAAAATGTAATTTATCGCAGTCCAGAAAGCTCCATAATTTCGAGCTCAGCTTAAATGAAGACTTGACTCATCGCGTCCCAGAAAGCTAGAATTTTTCAAACTTGCTTTTCGATGAAAGCATTACCCGTGCGAGCCGCGATAACGATTACTAAATTTTCTATCCCACTTCGCTCTTTCTTACAATATTTTAGTAAAATCAATAACAGCTTAACCTGTGCAAGTCAGGATGCCATTTTAATATTGTTTTTTTTTTATGTTTGCCGCACTCGGTTTCGTAGGACCCCCAAAAATGTTTGATACAGGGCCCTATTATGACTAGCTACGCCACTGCCAGCCAGTCGGTACAAAGATAAAAATATATTTATAGCATAACTGTGTACACACGGCTGCTCATCAAGCTCGACTGTTTCGACTTTGAACAGTCGCCATCAGATATATCGTAGCGGGCGAGGTACTCAAATATTTCGGAGCAGCATTACTTTTCAATAAATTCGTAATACTAGAAATGGTCAATAACATCCGAACAAGCAATTTGACATAAATATAAGACCAGCGACTTTTCAATAAATTCGGAGCACATAACGAGGTAAAAATATCAGAAAGCACAGAATGTCAAAGATATCTTGATATATAATGATTGTTATGGTTAGATTATTTTTCTATTTGCGCTGCACCTGTGCACTAATACGTCTATTATTAAAAGTTATTAGTTAGCGTTTTTAACAACGATAACAACGTAGAAAATGTATGTTTAAGAGTATAAAAGTAATGTTTTAGATTTTACTCATAAAATTAAATAAAAAAGTTCCCATTCGTACTGGCATATAAGTGTCTACTTTTTCAGTTTCACAATTTCGTGAGGCACATTGGTTCGTGCCAAGCAGCTTAGACAAATAGATAGCTAGAGCTGCCTATAAACTGGATGAAAAGACGGCAAGGTTGGCGCAGTGGCTGAGCGATTGGTTGCTGCTCTGTGTTGCGAGTCCTGCAGAGAACTAATATTTGTCCAACTGTTCCGGGTCTGGCTGCGTGATAAACAAGCAGTAAGATTAAAGTTAGTAAGCGCACGCACCATTCTGGAGAATTCCCAATTGTCCTCGAATGCTGCCTTTGTGATTCTTGAATGACAGCGCATGCTTGCGATTCTTATCTAAGACCTGCATTGTGTTTTGTGTGTTGTTTGTTGTTGTATTGTGTAATCATTTAAATCCTAATACATACTTGTCTTAAAAATTGCTTAACTGTGTTTGTTTGTGACTTCTTTCCGTCACAACTATCGACGATTTTCAACAGGCGTAGTATAAAGCCTGGGAAAATATATTATTTCTTTTCACTAATATTCGAAATGTATACTTGTCAAAAGCTCCGTTTCTACCAATCGGAAAAACCCTCTCGCACTTTTTTGATGTCATTAAATAGACTATCTGTGTTGCCTTTAATTAAGTAGGTATATAATTGAGCGCTCGCGCATCCTTGAGCACGCGCGAAGAGACGCTTTGTCTGCGTGGAATTCCTTTATTCAGTGACATCAAAAAAGTGCGCGAGGATTGTTCAGATCCGATTTTGACGGGACTTTTACTGGCAGATCATCATCATCATCATCATCATTTCAGCCGAAAGACGTCCACTGCTGTACATAGGCCTCCCCAAGGGGGGTTTTGCCATAATCGCCACGCTTGGCAGGCGGGTTGGCGATCGCAGTATGTTTGTTATAAAAAAAAAAAAAAAAAATCACAGAGAACGCTGCTGCCCATTCACTGGCAGATAGCTAATGTTATAAGGTCTAACATAGGTTACTTTTATATTAGAAAAAGAATTAGGATTCCGTGCAAGAAAAAAAATCTTGAAATTGGTAACAAAATGCGATTAAAAAAGAGAGCTAATATTTTTTTATAATAATTTTAATCGAACAAAATGTGTTTCTGAAACTACCCGACACGAGACGAAATCAGTCTTAAGTGTAAAAAGACCTACTTTTCAAAATCTCAACAAAATAATAAGTTGTCTTAGGAGCCAAGAACAGTTAAAAATCATAAAATAATAAAAGTTGACAATTTCCTATAATGAACTACGCTAAATAAAACTTAACTACTACTTAAAGAGAAATAAGCTCAAGCTAGAATTATTTTGTGTAAATAGTTAGATCTGTAAATAGTAACTAAGCTAAGCATTGTAAAGTATTAACAATTAAATATAGAATAATTATCTTTAATCAATAAATATAAGGAGCTAACAATAGTAACAAATATTTAAAAAAATACAAAAAAAATAGTGTAACAACAATATCAGCTGCCACTGTTGTGGCGATAACTATGGCGCCATAAATATTACTTCACACACTTCGACAGCAAAAAAATATTCGTATTGATCTTGAATCCCTATTGACTGCAACCAATCAGTTATAGTTATTAATGTTCTATTAACTTCAGTTTCGTAAATAAGGTCATTGGAATATTCATTTGAAATAAATATAGTTGCGTCATCAGCATATATTACACAAAGATGGTCAATTATATTTTGAGGCTCGTTTATTAACAATAAGAATAAAGGGGGTCCCAATATATTGTCTTGCGGTACGCCTAGTATTACAGATTCGAATTTAGATTTCACTACCTCCACCAATTTTGTACGTTCATTATATACTTCAATAAAAGTGCCTTAAATTCTTTTATTTAAATAATTCTCAATTAATTTAAGTGCCTCTTATTCCTACGCCATCTAATTTATCAAGCATAATATCATACTTAATAGTCAAATGCTTTTGACATTTCAATGAAAAGAGCACTGTACATTGTTTTTTATCATTGATTTTATCGCAAATGGTATTAAATAATTTATATATTGCCAATGATCTAGTTATATTCTTTTGGAATCCAAATTGATTAACATTCAAAATATTATTTAAAGGGTAGTATGTAAACGAGTGACTGTAAATTAAAGTTTTAAGTGACAAAAATAATTAATTTACTTTATAGTATTACTAGGTGTGCGATTGACTGCGAGTGACGAGAAATCAACAGAACAGCAACTTACAAACATTAACTTGAGTTACTTAAAATACAAAATGAGAAGCTTAACCTTTTTTTTTTTTTTTTTTTCTCGATGTGGAAATCCTCTATGGATGTCCTCCGCCCTGGGGAGAGCGGAGGGGTCTGTCAGACTCGTACTGACTAAAACCACACCGGTGTTCCCTCGCACACTTGCGTCGGGGGGCAACGGGATCTGATGCGACTTCCGCTGCCCCGGACTAGTGCGGCCCGCCTGACCTGCGGGCCTCGTCCCGGGGGGGAGTGAGGTGTAAAACTCCCCCCGTTACGTCTGAGAGAGGCGCGCGTGGAACACTACGCGCCGCCGTCTCGGGTCCAGTGTGATCGGGGGCGACGGATGTCCCCGAATCCGTCGCCCCTGGACCTATTTAGTGGGGCCGGAAGAGGGCGTTGTCCGCCCTCTGCCGACGCCCGGTGCGTCTGCTGCGGGATGGACGGGAGCTCGTCATCTCCCTCTCCCTTTCCGCAGCCTCCTTCTGCGACATGACGGTTTCGCAGAAGGACACCACCGCGTCCCAGGACTCTGCGCTGCCGACCATCGAGCGAACGACGGTCGGCAGCGACAGGTCTCCTCCCACCTCCGTAACGAGCGCACGGCGCGGCTCATCCCACGCGGCGCACTCGGCCAGCGTATGCCGCGCCGTGTCCTCCAGACAGTGGACGCAGTGATGGCACCGGGCGTCCCTGCTTATGCGACACAGGTACTTCCCGAAGCAGCCGTGCCCCGAGAGCACCTGCGTCGCCCGAAACGTCAGGGAGCCGTGCTTCCTCCCGAGCCAGACGTCGAGAACTGGCCGGATCGCCTCGACCGTGTCGAGGCCGGCGGTAGGGAGCTCTAGCCTCCCCCGCCATTCCACCACCATGACCTGTCGAAGCTGAGACCGGTACAGCGTTATCTGTCGCTGCACCAGCCTCTCGCCCCGATCATTGGCATCCTCGCGCCACTGGTGCAGTGTCGCGAGGGTCTTCGCCTCTAGGTCCCACGGCGGGGATCCGGCCAGTACACAAGCCGCCTCGTAGGAGATCGTGCGATTGCCCCGTATGACCCTGACGGCCTTCGCTCTCTGCGGTCTGCGCAGAACCGTGATAGTGCGGGCCGTCAGGTCTGTCGCCCAAATCGGGGCCCCGTAAAGGGCCATCGATCGCACGATCCCCACGTATAACCGCCTACAGGCGGTGCTCGGGCCCCCCAGATTGGGAAGCAGCGTTGACAGCGCCCATCAACTTTGGCACCAGCCGCTGAAAGTGGGGGCCGAAGTCCCAACGGCTGTCGAGCACCAATCCTAAGTACTTCATGGTTGACTCGACAGCGATCCGGACCCCACCGACCACAATGTGTGATCCCAACGGCGGCGCCCGTCGGGGGCCATGAAAAGCAATGGCCTCCGACTTGTTGAGGGCCACTTCCAGCCCCAGGCGTCGTATGCGGCTCACCACCTGTGAGACCGCAGCCGTAGCCAGCAACGCTGCCTCCCTGTACGAGCTCCCCCGAGCCGTGACCAGCGTGTCGTCCGCATAACACGTCAGGTCCACTCCCGGCGGGAGCTCGCACCGCAAAACCCAGTCGTACCCGATGTTCCACAGGGGTGGGCCCAGAACCGACCCCTGCGGAACACCGCACGACATCTCGCGACGGCCCGTGCCGTCGCGTCCCATGTAGGTGACACACCTTCCAGACAGATAAGCCCCCACAATGTTGCGGAGGTAGGAAGGCACCCGATGGTATCGCAGGGCCTCCCTAATGCAACCTCAGGGCAGGGTGTTGAACGCGTTGGAGATGTCCAAGGACACCGCCAGCACCACCCCACCCTGGGACACCGCTTCCTCCGCCAGGACTCTCACCCTCATGATGGCGTCGATGGTGGAGCGCCCTCGCCGGAAACCTAACCTAACCTAACCTAAAAACATCGTCTCTGTCTTAATATTGAAATTGCCGTTTCTGTATTTCACTTAGTAATTTAGTCGCACGGCTAGAATTTTAATATCTGTAATAGATTAATCACAATCCACTTTTAGTAAGCTCGTTCTGGATTTTATTATTAATCAGTATTCGTCGTTAATTTAGTTAATTTTTCGCTTACTCAAATTCATACCGCTCAAGTTATTAAAACAGTATCTCATCATCAGTCGCTAAGTTTTTTTTTTATTCGTTCGTTTTATAATCCCCCTTATTTAAACACTTATTATAAAACTTTGCGATTCTAGCATAGATAACTTTTTCAAATATCTTCGAGAAACTTGGTAACAATGCAATTGGTCTGTAGTTATTAATGTCGTGCCGTGATCCTTTCTTAAATAATGGCTTCATGAGAGCTATCTTTAGAGTATCGGGAAATTTACCCTTTTATAACATAAGATTTAGTCAGAATATGTACCAGTGGACCAACAATATATGGAATGCTTTCTTTGATAACTCTAATGGGTATATTATCTTGCCTGCAACTAGTTTTTATTTTTATTTTAGAACTATATTTATTATTTCGCTTCTGTCTACTGGATAGAAGAAAATACTGCTTGATTTAGAAGTTGATTGTGATTTCTTATTGTTATTTTCCGATGTTGTAGTGTTGAGATTTTGGTTAATGTAGAAATTGTAGCTAATTTTAAAGGAGATTTTATTACATTGTTATTGTGCAGGATGTAGTCTATCTTTTGTGCGTTGAAGAACATTTACAGTTTGGATTTGTCGTTTTATTAATGCCCATGTGGCCTCTGTTGTTTTAGTACTGCATGAGATGAATTTCGTATTTAAATTTTTTCTTAATTGTTTTATAACACGCTTTAAAATTTTACAACAGCGAACATATTTTATTTTGTGTTCTACATTTTTCGTTTATTTTTACTAGAAATTCTGATGCCATTGGTTTTCCATGCTGTAATTACGACCATCAGTTTAGTCTGCATTCTTCTACCTTCAGCATTCAAAAACTCGTTCCGTCTAAACTTTTCATTTAATTTAATCTATTATAAATTATGAACAGATGGTAGCTGGTCCTCAAGATCTTGTATGATCATTATTTTAATAAGGGGCAGGTATCTACTATCTACTTAGGCTTTCAAGATTTTTTTCTATTGTGGTTTTGATGTTTAACAGACAATTTGATTTTTGATACAGTTTTAGGCCTAGGCTTTTCGAGTTCTCGACCACTTGTTTCTCGTTTCGAACAAGGCCAAATTTCTCGAGAATTTAAAATCTCGATCAGAAACCGTAGTTATGATGAGGGAGTGTGAGACTGCGACGAGCGATTAGGAATAGTCGCGAGCACAGGCAACTGACAAGTATACGCCTAGCAACTTTTTAAACTGATTCTCTCCTACTCCTTTAATTGTAATTTGACGGCACGGTTGACGCAGTTGCTGCATAAGCGATTGGCTGCTATGCTACGCTGCGTGTCGCGGGTTCAATCCCCGCACGGAACCAATATTTGTATCACCTACATGTATTTGTTTCGGTCTGGCTGTTTGTGTATGTGAGTTTAAATGTTTGTAAACGCACCCGCGACACAAAAGAAATTATTAGTGTGGGGCAACGTCACAAAAAAAAAGAAGAGAGAATCACTTGTACCAAGCGAGAGTCTCTCAGCGAGAGTTTTTCTTTGAAAGCTCTTGGCTTTTATCGCTACAGAGCAGAGAGTCCTCGCTGGCCGGCAGTGTGAGGAATCTTTTACCGATATTTACGTTTCTTGTGCAAGAAGATAGTCGTTAGCTAGTCGGTTCATCTTGTAGTCGAGGGACTAGGACCTTATCGGGTCATTTCTATGCATCAACAACATCACAGACTAACAAGCTTATAGTAAAAAAAAACATGTTTATACCAAGCTTTTAAATACAGGGTGTAAGGGACAGCCCTCTGCAGACTGATGGGGTGAATTCAGTATATCTTACAAGATGACGGGTACAAGAAATTATTTCAGGAACGTTATGGGAATCCAATAAATTTCATTTGTTTTATTTCCTCATATGCAATGTATCGTTACCGTGGCAAAACGCAGGGAGCGAACGGCAAGCGCGACGACGCGTTCGATAGACTCTGTAGCTAGGCAGGAGGAAGTGAACAGCTGATTTCACGCGTCATTCGTTAGAGTATTTCAACATCTATTGTTGGTTTTTTGACTTTAGCCGTATTGTTTACATATTTGGAGTGCTGAGTACAGAGAATGTAATTTAACATTGAAATAAAGGAATAGTAGGTAACTGAAAAAACGATTAAAAAGATGAAAATCTTCCTGAGAAAAATCCGATGGAATATGATTCAAAATAAGGAGCTGAATGCACCCTGTCAGTTTACGGAGGGCTGTCCCTTATATCCTGTATAAACGTGACGTCATTTTTGTTTTCGTATTCTGCTCAGCACACCCTTTTAATTGATACCCATATCACATGGGTGCATAACAAATAACTAGTCCGCCGTCTTTAGGAGTCCGCCATATTGGATTTAGAATGACTTCACATAGCTAACCATGCATTGTCATCCAAACTAAATATTTATGCAAAATTTCAGCTCAATCGGTTCGAGATAACTGTTATAAAATTCAGTTGCAAGATTTTGACCTAAAGCAACAAACATACAAACATTGCAAGTAAAATAAAAGCTTTTAAAAACACATATTTTGTTTAAAATACTGTATATTTATTAAATACAAATTAAATTACAAACCAATAACAAAATATAGATACTCTTACATATGTTTATTATTTATGAATTAACAATAATAGGTACTCCGCAATCCTTTGATATGCTATTAGTAAATAAGACCATAATATATTTCATTTTAGTGGTTATCGTCCACATGAGATAAGTGGTATTAAGGCGCTCCCTCACCGGAGCGTTCGCCTGTAATGTAACAATCCAACATTCGATTTTGTACCGTCACCAGCGCATCAAGTTACCAAAAACTAAAATTTCTCCTAATGATTTTAAATCATAAAATTTTGATGGATTTTTGAAGTATTAAAAAGAAATGTGAAATTTTGATGTATTTTAATCCATAAAATTTTGATGGTTAAGTTCAAAATCGACATTTTGTGATAACTTGATGTGCTGGTGACTGTACAGAAATAAGTGCTTGTTACAAATTGTATCGTTACAGGTTGCGCACTGTAACGCTGTCTCTTTACTCAATGATGTAATGCTCGAATCTACACTGTTGCATTTCATGCGAATCTCGAATGCACCCGGTGGGGGACAGCCTTTAAACTTAAAAAATATAAAGCCCTTTCTCAATTATTTTAACCTCTGATCACTACCAAAATCATCTTTATGTTCTTCACAATTAAGTTGCTTTTCTTTTGGCTGTCAGAGATTAAAACATCGTGACAGGACTGTACAGCTACAGTGCTACATGGATCTTTTAGCGTTGGTAAGCATTTACGTATTCAGTTCAGTGTTTTATTAAATTGTATTAAGGGGGAAACGCCAGGATGGCCCGCGAAATTTCAAATCTTCTTACTTACGTTTTTTGCAATTTTTTGAACGACTTTTAAATGAAATACTGTTTCTGTAAATACATGCGTATTACGGCCGTTAATCAATTTTTTTCGACATACAGCCTGGCATTGACCAGAAAATTGCAAAAATCGTAAGAACATTTGAATTTCGCGGGCTAACCTGGCGCTTCCACCTTAAAAACAAGATGGCGGAGTTAGTTCCAATTTTGGCCACCCCCAAAGATCCTTGCACTTGTACAGCTATAATTGTCGTTATTTTAGCCTTTAAAACCACATAATTATTTTTAACATTATTTCGAATGCGTCTTACCTAATATTTTAAAATTAAAAACATGACTAAATTATATAATAGTAATAAAACTATGGCCTGTACAACGCGGCATGAAATAGTGTGTGTAAATGGATTCAGCAAAAAAACACGGACAATTAACAAATGGAGAGATAAGAGCGTAAGAGCGAGAAAGTACTCGTGAGATGTGGATTAGACACTATTAGTTTACATCTGACAGCAACCAAACAACAACCTTACTCTAATAGGCATAAAGATCACTGTGATTCTGAAAGTTCTGCCAAATCAGAAGTAGACTATCTATCTATCTATTTAAATCGCGAGTTAATAGGCTTCTTTTGGGTTAAGTCGTTCCATCGTCGACCCCATCTCTGTTCTCAGGACTAGAGGTCAAAAGTAAGCCCATTTAGTATAAAAAAAAAAAACAAAAAAAGACTAACTGAATGAACAGTAGTGCCAAACGACAAAAAACGATGGAGTTTGTCATTAATTTCTTTCACTTCTTAGCTGTCATTTGTTCTTGCCCGTGTACTAAGATATCACAGTATTTAGGTATAAAACCTTTATCAACACTATAAGGGGGGAGCGGCAGGGAAGCCCGCGAAATTCAAATGATCTGCAATTTGTAGGTCAGTGTCAGGCTGTATGTTAAACAAAACATGATTCGCGACCGTAACACGTATGTAGTTACAGAAATATAATCATTAAATTCATGAAAAAGTCATTCAATGGGGTTAAATGAACTTAGGGGGATGTATTGATGATTCTAACTCTGTTAAGCCATATTTGCCAAAAAACGTAGGATAATTAAAATTTCGCTGACTTCCCCGGCTCTTTCAACTTAAGGGAGTGAAGTGCATACAAATATGAGCAACTTTCTGCATGGGACTTCCTATGAAATAATAAAAAATAAATATATGATACAAAAAATCTGCTGTTGCCTACAAATGTTCGAGTTACGAGACCAATTGTGTATGAAGCAGCTGAAAATATTAGCGGTATAATGATCGGTCCCATAGACAAAGTTGTTCATGAGTACTACACGCCCCTACAATATTGCCCACATTAACAAATAACCCAGGAAATCAATAGAATATTCGAGATTTTAAATTACTTAAACCGCAAATTATAGGTGTATCCTTTAATTTAGAGGATGTGCGCTGCGTGGTGCGGGGGGTATCTTCACATGTTGCGAGAATGGCGGCTATTACGTGAATCCGCCGTTGGAGGCGCTAGTGTAGAGGAATGTCTTCAGAAACGTCAGATGTCATAGTGTTCACTAATTGCACTTTTTTATTACGTATTTTTGCAAGATTGAGCCAGTCCTGATTAATTATGAGGAAGAATGACTTTTATGTGTTTGATGCCTGCTAATTTTAGGGACAGTTTTGTAAATATTTATCTGTAGTTTAGTTTATCTGTAACTTATGAAGTTATTGTTCCTTTAATGTATAAAATAAAGTACTGATAGGACCTTACTCGCCAGTGGCGCCATCTGGTGAGCTCAAAAACGATAGGCCTCAGTTTTTAACCCCGCGCATCGCGCAGCTACCTTACGCACCGTCTCAGCTAAACGACAAGCCTGTAGTACCTACTACCTAGTAAAACTTAACAACAATCAGATTCAAATATTACAATAAGGCACTTGATTTGCTTACTATAATATTATTGCGTTTTTTTTAAACATAATTTGCTTATATGATTAAATCATAAAAATTATAATATTGCGATATTTTTTGAGCAATTTCCGTACAAGGATATAATGAATAATATGGAATGTATGGAAGTTTACATTGAGATTCCAAATTAATAACTAATTAATTCTACAAATCAACGGCAAAAAGTACATTTTTAAAATTTTACATACTTTCTTAACTTGTTTTGTTTAAATATTCACCAAAGTTACCGACAATCTATTATATTACATACATACTCAATATTGCCTTGAATACATCAGATTATACAGGGTGGGAGGGTCGCACAGACGGTTCACACACGTGCAATACCGGGTTCGGAATTATGTACTCGTACTGAATATGGAGAGATGGGCTAACTATGACATTGGCCAACTAGTCGGTTGCAAAAAGGCGGGCTAATAGGCCAAGCCGATCATTGCTGTCGGTGGCATTCGGGGAGCTGAACCACTGGCATTGAGTACAGCATAAAATTTTATTGCAGCCGCTCGCAAACGCTTTGTGTTCAAAAAAATCCAAATATTTTTTCTGTATAATTTTTGACTACCGATGGAAGAGCTCCGATTCCTGGATTATACGGGGTGGAAGGCACACCGACGCGAAAACGGTTACCACGTATTCAGTACTTCATTCTGAGTCCCCCCCTCCCCCCTACATATAAATTTTTCATCGGTTATTTAAAAAAAAACAGCTGTTCCATAAATTTTTACCGATTTTTCTTTTAATAACCGATGAAATATTTCTGTGTACTAATGAAGTACTGGTAACCGTATTCGCGTCGGTGTCCCTTCCACCCGTATATATAACAAACTGTAAGGCTTATTAAAAAGTAGAAATAATTAACAAAAAATGTTATAATTTCATTTAAATGAATCCAACCGGTTCTCGGCGTTTTTTGCCCACTAGTCGCAAACTACAAAGATGGCCGCATTAGTCCCGACTACTCGGTACACTCGGTACACCGTAGTGGTAACCGGTTGCGCGTCGATGTCCTTTCCAAGCTGTGTAAACATAACATTTCAAACTGGGCTTTTATCCTGTAGTTGACTATACCTACTTAAATACACAATTAGTTGTAGTGTTTCGTCAGTTAAAATAGTATTATATTGATATTACACCATTCTGGTTTTGTTAATTAAAGTAAAATAATAATGATGAATATAGTTAATTGATGTTAGTTGATGAATAAGTTTTAAAATAAAAATGTATTGAGCAAGTTTAAATACAATGTTATTTTTTTATATTATTTGATAATATATTTTTAATCCAATCCGATTTTTTACCTAAATAACCAATTTCAGTAAGGGAACTTGATAGTTGAGCAGATTGGCACACTACGTCAATTTGCCGTGATATGGCCATTTTATAATAATAATATTATAGTCAATTTGTTCATCAATATTAGCCTTGTTTACACTATCGAGTTTAGTGGCGACATAGTGCCTAGACAACAAAAACAGCGCACTAGGTCGAGTTCTCTGTCTTGGCAGTATCGCGCCCTGTACTCCGTACAAGTAATCATGGCGTTCCCTGACTTTACCTTTTTTATTTCTATTCTATCCATCGACCATTAGAGTGAAGCCACACAATCATCGCGCCGAGGGCCATACGAACAATGCGGTGTGTCGCAACGTACCGACAACGCATCGTGTGGCGTGATTATCGGTCAGCCAAAAAGCCTGCTTTTTAAAATGTTAATTTAGTCACATTCATAATAATTTCAGAATTTAAATTTATATTATTTCATTGATTATAGTTGTTAGTTTTTGTTTCAAATGTATGCATCATATGATCCTTAATGGATTGAAATAAATGATTTTGAATTTAATTTAGCTGAGCGATAATGACGCCCTATAACATTACCGCTCTGAAAATTAGTAAAGTCACAAATAGCTGTAAAATATATAACGCAGGGTGCTAAGGACCTATTTTAAGAAATAGATCCTTAGGATACGAAGTCATCACGTGTGGTGTAGTGTTGGGAGAACGCGATGCAGGTCCTGCCACAGCGCTATGCGTGCGTGAGTGCGCGGTGCAGGTCCTGCCACAGCGCTATGCGTGCGCGATTGCGCGGTGCAGGTCCTGCCACAGCGCTATGCGTGCGCGATTGCGCGGTGCAGGTCCTGCCACAGCGCTATGCGTGCGCGATTGCGCGGTGCAGGTCCTGCCACAGCGCAGCGTGCTGAGCGTGTGACGCAGCGCGCGCGGCGCACAGCGCGGGCAGCGCCAACAGCGCGCGCGCCAAGTACGCGCGAGCCACGCACCCCTCCTGCATGAGCAAGCATTGTCAGCCTATAATGTTTCCATTCGTAAGTAGGCGCAGAGCACTAGTGACATGGCGACCTACCTGCAGCGCAGCGCGCAGCGCGTACCGGTGGCGGTGCAGCAGGGGGCGCGCGGCGGGCGCGCGGGGCGCGGCGGCGGCGGCGGCGGCGCGCTCGGCGTGCAGGCCGCGCGACAGGCGCGCGCCCAGCTCGCGGTAGGCGCCGCACGCCTCGCCCGCCAGGCGCACCAGCCCGCCCGCTCCCTCCTCGTCCCAACACTCCTCGCCTTCCGGACACACCGTGCATGCTAACCTATAATAACCATATCATCATCATCATCATCTCCCTAGCCTTTTCCCAATTATATTGGAGTCGGCTTCCAGTCTAACCGGGTGCAAATTAATACCAATAGATTACATAGAGTTCCACAACCCAAACCCAGTCACCAGGTAACACGATACCCTTCGCTAAGACTGATTTTCAGACTTTCGAGCTTCTGACTACTTGTAACGACTGTCAAAGATCTATGCTAGCTGGGATCAACGGCTTAAAGTGCTTTCCGAGGCACGGAGGGCTAGCCATATGTTATGGACGGCCATCCATCGGATCGAACCGAGACCGGCATTTTCATTGAGAAGATTGCAAATAAACCCAAATTTCAACGACGTACGGCTGGGTCTTTTGAGCCTTATTTCCAAGCACGCAAACTCTTCTGCTGGGTGTAAGGTCCTGGGGTGGATCCCCGGGTCGGGCAAAGTGTTATGGGTTTTTAAACATGGAATTTCTCAGTTTAGCAGCCCGGATTTTGGATTTGGACGCGGTTAAAAAAATGGAGAAATGAGAGAAGGTTATTAGGGGTTTCAAAAGTGGTGTGAGGTTACGTACTGTGCGGCGGCAGCGAGCGCGCGCGCCTGGCCGGCGGGCCCGCCCGGCGCCTCCGCCGCCAGCGCGCTCAGCGCCGCGCCCAGCTCGCGCATGTCGCTCCGCTCAGCTCCGCATCTGTCCTGCACTGGAACAACAAGCCAGGTATTCAACTATGACAGGGATGACTTTGACTTAACTTCCATACAAAAATGCATTCTATTTGTGTAAAGTTAATGTTTATATTCGTACAATGCGCTTGGTGACAGTCACTCAAAAGACATGATACAAACAAAAACACACACATAAAATTAAAACGTACAAGGTTTCTTTTCGAATGAAACGCTACTGTGCTTAACTTGATAATTCTAAGTTCGCTCTTTAGATCTTTGCCTGACTGCCACACGAGCAACGTAACGCATGCAATGACGACGCTACTATGTCGCAGACATTCGAAATTATAACAATACTGTGCTTCGCTGCGATGACGCTTCGGTGTCGCAATGCAGCCTCGCTCCTCGCTTCGTCTCTCTGGTACGACGCGCACGCGTTCCGTCACCGCACGCCATTTCAATGCAACGTGTGGCATGTCGTCCTTATTACTATTCTCTTGGACAAACGATCCGAGGTACTGAAAGTCGGAGCAGATCCATCTCAAATAGATGTGCCCCGCGATTTCAACCACCGCTCGGCTGCTAGGAATCTTAGCGTGATGCCCATAACCAGCCTCAAGAATTGGGCCACAAATACAAAAAGAATACAAGAAAACGTCATTTTTTTAAACTTTATAACTGCTGTTTAATGATAGTATAAACGAAATACGAGTCAAATAAAATAATGATGTTACGAGTAATATTGTATTGCAAAAATATGGGACGAAAAGCAAGGATTAATTGGTTATCGATAAGATGTTGGAATATTTTTTTGTTGGTATTTGCGCTGAATTAGTGGCTTGGCATGGAAAGATCCGCCGATGTGTTTACGCTCTGGCGTTCATAAGGTTAACTTGCGTCATAGAAGTCGCTACATTTCTTTTTGTATATTTGACTGTCGCTACATGGTATTAGTATAGGTGAAGTTACCTTTTTCAAAGATCTGTGTGAGCCTCCCGAGACCGAGGTGCGCCAGCCGCAGCTGTTCCTGCTCCGACACGAACGCCGCTTGCATGTCCTCCGTGCTCAGCTCGTCCTGCGGACATTAACATGTAAGATAAAAGTTCATTTATAAGTAAAAACATGAGAGTACAATTAGAGTTTGTAAAGTAAGGTGAGACTGATGAGTTGTCTTAAATGTCCCAAATGTGTTACCAGTCATAAAAGTGTAACAAATTTTAAAAAAAAGTCCCATATACGTTCGTGTAACGCCAGAGCAGACATAGAGACGTGGGGTGAGGTAAGTATGCAGGGAGGGCAGCTGACTCGCAAATATAACTGTAATTTGGCTGTCTGCAGTGTGAATACAGTGTGTAACAGAAACGTGCGGTTATTTTAAGGGTGTGGTACAGACCATCAAACTGAACAATTTCCGCCATGGTACCAACATCATTATCGCGGAAACAATACTTAGTTTGGTGGTCTACGGCGACTCTTCGCTCTTAAATATGAGCACACCTGCATGCATCTTGTATAAATGTCGGACAGCTAACTGAGATGGAAATATAGTTGCCTGTTTGTCTCTGCATTAACCAAAGGTTAACCCGTGGACAATTTCTATGTGCTACACGGGGTGGAAGGGACACTGACACGAAAACAGTTACCACGTATTCTGTACATCATTCTGAGCCGATGAAAAAGGTCTATGTGGAAAAAAATCAGCTGACCCATACATTTTAACCGCGTAGGTACCTATTGCACATTTGTAGGAAACAGCAATTTTTTTTTTAATAACCGATGAAATTTTCTATGTGACCCCTCAGAATGACGTACTGAATACTGGTATCCCTTTTCGCGTAGGTGTCCTTTCCACCCCGTTTAAGTGGAAACTTGTAATTGGCTTTCTTCTACATAATTATTATTGTTACTGACTACTTGAATGCTGTCAGTTTACTTAAAAAATATGAAATGAAATAAGTCCGCTTATAGTCTTAGCTCTTAGAGATAGTGTGTTAAGGGCATTACATGGCTCAAATCCCAAAAACAGCGTATGTTTAAAGAAATTTGTTGATGAATCCCTTCGTACGTTTTCCGTGTAAGAAATATATGTTATAGTTAAGTTCATCATAAATAAATTGTATTGTTTAAAATTTTAATAAACCTTCTCGATTTTTTTTGGTTAATCGTAGAAAATAGGTCCTTTTTCAACCTTAATTGTAAATTATCTCTGTAACGGCTGATTAGATCGGCATGAACTTTGTAACAACAAATACGTAATGATATACTTAACAATCTGTATTGTTTTTTTTTTGTAATTTCTTTTAATATTTTTAAATAATAAATAAAAACCGAAATTTCGCGAAATGTGCGGAGCAAGCCCTGTGACGCATGCTTGGGACCGCGATACGTCAGTGCCTTGACGGCTCTTGTGACGGGTGGACGTACGCGTGTTATTTTTTCCAAATAAAATTCAAAACTGCACGTTTTTAATGATTTCTGAATGAAATAATATTGTAAATGGTACTGTTATAAATATTTCGTAAAATAAGAATAGAAAATACGTTTATAAAATATATTTAAAGTAGTTTGTAATTTCGTTTTGTTGTTTGAACCTATCATAGAGTAAGCCTGACAAGTGACAGCTATGCCTAAATCAACACTTCTATACAAATAAATCAAATTGAAATGTCTGTTTGTAATATCAAAATAACAGCTTTTTACTGAATGCAAATGAAAATATATCCGGCACTTATAACAAAAACACATTTTTTTAAATTTTTGTCTTTCTGTCGGTCTGTCTGTCTGTCTTTCTGTTTGTGCCGGCTAATCTCCGAAACGGCTGGACCGATTTTTGGCATCCATAAATGATCGATTCATGTCATAAAAGTACAGGATGTTATTTTTTTTTTTTTTTTCGAATTTTAGTCGGTTCGACTCCCGAGTGTGGCAAGCGAATTTTCGAAAATCTTTAAAACAGATTTGTATCTTTTGAAAAATTAAGTAATATTTCCTTTGAGTGAAATTTGCTATCTCCGGTATTTAGAGTACTTTCCCTCCAGGTGAGGTTGTCAAATTCCATCCTGTATATTACAGGCAATTCCGTGTGGTCCTGGAATTAAAGAATACGACTACCCCATAAATAAAAGGCGACTAATGGAACATTCGACCTACAACGAAGACAGCTCTATGATACACTGGATAGTCCAGCAGGCCAAAAACACCTTTACCGGCTTGCTAGAGCTAGAGAGAGAAAGGCGAAGGATGTATGTCAGGTTAAATGCGTAAAAGACGAAACTGGAATGGTTATTTCGGATTATGAGAAAATTAAGGATAGGTGGAAGGGTTACTGGTTTGAAAGAGTGATGAATGAGGAGAATGACTGGAGTGGTGTGCTTGAAAATAAACCAGCGAATGAGGGACTAGTGAGAAAGGTTAGTTTGGATGAAGTGAGGATTGCAGGAAATGGAATTAAGAATGGTTAGGCATTAGGACCGGACGGAATGCCGGTAGAAGTATGGAAGTTATTTCTGATGGACGGATGGGCGTGGTTAGCTTTATTCTTCAGTAAACTGTTGCCGGAAGAAACGATTCCTGACGAATGGTGTAACAGTTAGCTGGTGCCCATTTTTAAAAACAAAGGTGATGTGGTGGAGTGCAACTATTATAGAGTAGAGGAATAGAGCTAATGTCACATAGTATGAAAGGAGCTCGTGGCTAAATAATAACAGCTACTCGGATCGAACTTTAGGTTAAGCCGTGCTTACCTAGGTTGGTCTGTGGATAGGCGACTACCCATTTTCGCTGTCCGCCAGCTGAGCGAAAAATACAGACGTGCACATAAAAATTTGCACATGGTTTTTGTAGACCTCGAAAAGGCATACTACCGGGTACCCCGTGAGGTACCGTGAGGGAAGTATGTGCAGTTGATCCGTGCGATGTACAGTCGATGCAGTAAACAATTTAAGTCCGGTCTACAGCCAGCAATACCCGGCAGCTTCAATGTGGCTTTCGGCTTGCACCAACGGTCGGCTCTCATCCCTTTTTTTTTTCGGTTGGGAAATCTTCAGCGGAAGGGAGTGTCAGACTTCTACTGACTAAAACCTATCCATGTTCCTTCTTTGCCCTTTGTGGTCCAGGGCCGCGGCATCTCTTTCGAACAGTCCCGCAGCCCTAGTAGGCATCGGCCCTTGCGACCTCGGACCCCTTCATTGTTGCTGAGATCTCTTTGAGGCGCGTGTGGAATACGAACGCACCGTCGTCACAGCCTGTCGTCAAAAGACTGCCGCACGGCGATCTAGCCCATTACTCACCGTCCCCAGGCCCGCGCCTACGGTGGCCGGGAGCGACCACGTGACCCCCGGCGTCCGGGGCATCTTCCGCGGCGGCTGGGACGTACAGCTCTTTCCCTCTCACGTTCCGCCACCTCCTTCTCTAGCATGACTGCTTCGCAGAAGGAGGTGACGGCTTCCCATTCTCGCTCGCTCCGGACCAGGGCTTGAACCAAGGCCGGACGCGAGTGATCGCCGCCGCCAATCGCCGTTACGAGGAGGCTCTCATCCCTTAGCTCTTCCTCCCTTACCTCTTCCTCGTGATAATGAACGCTCTCGCGTCGGACATCCAGGAAGAGGCACCCTGGTGTATTCTGTTCGCCGATGACATTTTGCTGGTTGCTAAGAGCGGCCAAGAGGTCCAGAGCAGATTGGAGGTGTAATGGCAAAGACTGTAGTAGAGAATGTTGGTCTGCAATTGAGTAGAACCGAAACGGAATACTTGTTTTGCGATTTCATCGGTCTCTCCAGTCTAGTGCCTTTAACTCTTGCCGAAACGCCCATACCGATCTGCTTCGACTTCCGGTATCTCGGATCGCTTGTCCAAGGGGATGGCAAAGTAGACCGGGACGTAACGCACCTGATCAACTCAGATGGATGAAATGGCGACAAGTCACTGGAACAGCAACTTACGACTCACGGATGCCTCTCAAGTTAAAGGGGAAAGTAAACAAGTCTGTGATTACACCTGTCGTACTGTATGGATCAGAATGCTGGGCTGTGAAAAAGATGGATGAAAAACGATTCCACGCAGCGGAGATAAGAATGTGTGCGGTGCTTACTTCAAGAAAGTCTACATGCACCATTAACACCAACACCAATTCCAATAAACGACCAACCGACCTGTTCAAGATATTTGAATTTTAATGACTTTTTTGTGAATGGAAACATTTTGTTCTTATCAGAGCGTGGCAACATTAAAACAAAGCTATATTTTATTTATTACGCTCATCATCAGACATCCAACTTTATTTCTACACGATGTAATTCACAGTCAAGTTAAATTATCTGGCGATACACATCATGCATGTGAAGTTTCGCTATCAAAATTTGATCTTGTAAAACTATAAAGTCTCAATCATAAAATCTAATCTCAATCATAAAGGTCATCATCAGACCTTCAGAATGTGAAATGTAGAAGCACCCGTGGTCAATTAGATTAAAGTTGAAAGCTATATCATTGTAACTATTTCTGTTACTGAGAACCGATAAGCACTTACCTGGTCATCATCAGACTTTCAGAATGTATAAAGTAGGGATACCCGTGCTCAGTAAAATAACTGATGAAATGCTAGCTCATTAGTCAAACTGTATAATTTATCTCAAAATAAATATAAATTGGAACAAAATGTAGAACGAATAAATTAGGCAAAAACGATGACAACAGTGCGACACATCTGTGTTCTTGCTTAATCTTTATTGTAGTAATGGTCGTTTGCCGGCAGGGGCGCCAAATAAACAAAAACCAGTACAGGGGTCAAATCATCAAGGTCATCGAGCAATGTAATGCCCTTAAAACACTGCAACACTGATAAAACCAGTAGGTAGGAACCGTATGAAGAGTTAAAAACTCGTGAATTATGAGATAACTTTATAAAAGGTTCATCCTTCCTGTCAGCGTTATCAGTTCCCCCATATTTCACTATCAGTACTCACAGCACTATGTTATCCCTGGTATGTGTGTTTGGAATAATATACTAACATGTTTATTTGTTGTTCAGATAAGAGAAGTAAAATCGAGTTCCTAAGGACAGTTCCCACCATTTTTGTAGGTTAGATCGCTTACAACTGCATCACACGAGCACGAGGGCCCAGAAATACCGCGTACAAAAAGTCCCCCGTAAAACCAAGGAAATTAACACACCAGATCGCACAAAAAAACGGGGAAGTATCGTAGTACCTACTATTATTCACAAGCTTCGGGGATTTTCGTCCTCCGTGAACAAAAGACCCTCAACCGCGTAAGCCTTAGTTAATAGCAGGTAAGGTATAGAACTAAACCCATTCCTAATGCATATAAAATGATTACAAAAAAAAAAAACTTACTGGGCCGTCTTCTTGGGTGCCAGCAAGAACAAACTCATCATGTTTGGGCTTCTCAAGTCGAATGGTAGTCTCGCACAGGAAGATTCTGAGATCAGCATCGTGGGCCATGATTGGATGCCGCGCGACCAGGGTCAGCCAGCGCTGGAGGGCAGCGCGTCGCCGTAAGAGGAACCGGGAACTGCCTCCACCAACCACCACGCGCTTTGGTGGTAGGCGGCAAATTGCGCTAGAATTTGTCTTATGTTGATTTCATCAAAAGAAACATGTGTGAATCAGCGTGTAATGGCATACAGCCATGCCATTACACGCTGATTCAAATACACAAATTGGTGTAATAGTATAACTTATTTACAGCATGTAAAAGAAACGTGTGGTCATATTTAAGGGACTGGTGAGGATCATCAAACTGAACAATTTTCTCCATGGAACCAATATCGAAATCGCGAAAAAATTACTATTGTCCCATACAATTCCCCTAGTCGATAGTCGATACAAATGCTGTAAGAAGTATTTGAAGGTGTCATTTATTTCTTACCGCATTAAGCAAAAAAACCAATAGAAAATTGCAAAAAAAAAAAAAAGTTAACTCTGTTTATGTTGTTGTGTATTTGGGTAAATTAATGGCTGATCTCACACTTAATAATTAACTATTACTGTTTAATAATTAACATCATAACTTAATACATTATGCCTCTTATACCCAAAGGCAGACCTAATAGTACACCCAAATTTCGCCAGTAATTGTATAACGGTCTGATGACCGCAACTCTACATCAAAGTGCGTATTTTGCGTGCGTTTCGCCAGTAATGCTTAAGTCCCATGTAATAGGAGGCAAGCTTTTTGCCATCAACGAAGCACAAATCTAGACAGTAGTAGACCTGTGGCTGTCTACTGGGAAATTCCTAATGGAAAAACCTAATAACAAACAAACCTGGGAATCGAATCCAGGACCTCAGGCTCAGCAGTTGGGCTTGCAATCACTAGACGTTGGTCTAGTGGAGGCAGTCTTAGTTGAGCCTTAATAACTATCTTAATTTAACATCACAACATAATTGGAAAAAATGCAATAAAAAGAAATTATAAACATACCGATAAGGGTATTTGGCATATAACACATCATACAGCTGCACAAAATCATTGTATCTCCTTGAAACTGTTGTGCCATGTCTTCTAGAACTGACATAGTATTCACAGTGTTTCAGTATGAGACCTTTACGTTCAGGCACAAGCTCCACGCTAATGACATCAGTGGCTTCCAAGTCTTCAAACGTCACTCTCTCACTTGTCATCATCTAAACTGAAATTTAATATTTCATGTGATGAAAATTACAAAATAATAGAACTTACTCTTAACCCACTGCATCAGAAATGTTAGTGTGCCTCTCACTTGGAAACCAAGAAAAACCAACTTTTCTTTAGGGATGCGCCCCATCTAGCAGTACCTACGGAATTGCATTTTTCTATGCTCTTATCCTTTTATGCCGAACGCATCGTCGATGCTACCACGTGTTATAGCACTCCCACTGTTTCTCGCTCTTACCAATGACTGCCCGAGCCAAGGAAAAGCATAGCAAACTGAGACTCTGTGCTGCTAGATGAGGCGCAATCATTAGACTTATCTAATAAGCTATAAGTATAATGTAATCTAGAACTGCGTTACCTTGCTTACAGCCCCGTTTGTTTACGAATACACTTTTAAACAACTAAGTTAGCGTTAAGTAATGTATTCGCAAGCTGCAAATCTCCAGGTGTATCGACTTCTAAACTTTCTGTGGCGCTAACTTCTAATACAGTACAGCTGAAATAGTCGTTTTCGTATTAATATCGTGTATAGATTATAGATCTAATTAAGTAAAAATAACTTTAGTCTAAAATGTTCGAAAACACGTACGTAAGTAGTAACTGTCAAGTGTCAGTGTCAGTCAAGTAGAAAACACAACAGATATGGAAAACAGCTGACAACATAGTACGAATTGCCAGATGCTCAGTGTCGGTGCCTAAAAAAAAATCGGTCGGTCGGTGGTAAAATGTTGTGGTCGGTGCTTGTATGGTGCGTGGTGGTTGGTGCAACCTTAGGTGCAAGTACAATGTTTAGAAGGCTATTGTTCTCTTCACACCATCACAGCAACTGCATAGGCACATCAAGTATGACTTGCTAATCATTCATCGGATCGAACTCGACGAACTCGTAATTCAATAATACACTATAGGTAGGTAAGTCCTAAACTTCAATTACTTGCTCAATTCAGAAACCAAACAACAATAACACATGATGTGTGGCTCTAGAACATCCGGGACGGAGATGATTCATGGTCAAGTATTATATGCTTTAGTGCTTTATGTTATGTTCTCGATGTTTTCGATCCGTGTAAATAAAGAGTAGAATACTTATACCAAACACTTCCGTGGCATGGCTCCAGCTCGCCACTGACTAGCATGACAAGATAATAAAATGACCAGGAATAAGACGAACTAAAACAAGTGGAGCCACACGAATGATTCCAGATCTACGTTTTGTAACGTACTTGTAATTTTGAAATTTTCCCTTTTCCAAAAGCCATCTCCTCGTTATATAAAATGCTCCTGTTTCCAAAAACTCTCCGTTCCAGTCTTGCCTACGAACTCGACCATCAACTTGAAAGTTCACTGGATAGAATTTTCCATTCAAAAGCTGCCAACGAAACTTGTTACTCCTAAAAGAGAAATTTTATTAATATAAAACTAGTACCTGCTTGTTGTTTATTTCAAGTACGTTACCCCGGCCACTAATTATTTATATAATTACGCACAAAGACTTGTGATTATATTTCGCATGGCTTAGACAATTTACTAATCCTAGCAAAAATAGGATAATGTACCTAGAAAAAGAGTAGGTATATTGTGGTTTGCGTGTGCATGTAAATATGTGTCATTTATTCACATGAGTGACCGAGGCTAGGGAATAATATTACCTTGTCACAGAAAACACACAATCAAATGGAACAGGACTCGTTATTTTTTTAAAAGCTCTTCTTAGCTGTGTAGGTCGAGTAAATGGCGAAGTAACTTGCATCAATATTAGAATAGTCACATTTGGTCGAGATGACAAAAATTCGAGCGCTCCCCAAATCGAAGGTGCCCAATCAGTTGCAGTTACAGAACTTCGATGAAAAACGGTAACATTATCTAAAACAATTCAAACAAGAATTCATTTAAATGTGTTTCAAATGCCTATCCTAAACAATCTCAGCACTAATACGCGATCGTCACATCATCTGCCTAGCTTCTCATAACTACGCTGGGGTTGGCTTCCAGTCTAACCGGATTCAGCAGAATACCAGTATTTTACATGGAGCGCCTGCCTATCTGACCTCCACAGTTAGTACTGCAGGCTGCAGGGTAATACGATACCTCTTGGTAAGACTGGTTGTCAGACTTTCGGGCCACTGACTACTTGTACCGACTTTCAAAGATCTACAAATGACTGCCAAAACCAACGCTTAACGTGCTTTCCGAGGCATGGAAGAAACTCGTTAAGTAATCGATGATCACCCATCCACGGACTTATCAGACCTTGAAGATCTACCCGTGCGGATGTTATTATTTAGCCACGAGCTTCTCCTCGATCGTCACGATCAGAATAAAAGGACGTAATGATTACGATTATGATTCGTGTGACGATCGCTTCATATTAGGAAACGGGACACAGATCATGCTACAAACCTTTAATGCAATGAAGCGCTATTAATGGATTATCTGTGGACACGGTTATATCATGGAAGCCAGCAGTTTTAACCGTGTTTATTGTACGACTCAACAAACTAATACCGCCCACCTTTTGTAAATTTTTAAGACGCACGCCCTTCGAGCCTCCTCTGGCGAGTATAAGGACCGCAACTTCAGCGCTGCTGTAAAACAAGCTGGACAGGAAACACAATATTTTTAATAATAATGTTCGTCAATGTTAATATCACGAATTCACGATAACATTTCCATAAGGGGTAGGCCTAGGCAGAGGTGAATGTCGCCAGTATAGATATACATGCACCAAGTATAGTAATGCCTCAATGGCTCATTGACTCGTATCGGCAATTCTTTAAGTCTCATATAATTTTCGCTCATAATAAAACTGGCATGGTCACACTGCAGGACAAAGGGAATTTGTCATACACAGAAGGCGTGAGCAATAGTGAGCATTGATCACCACGCTTGCTCAAGGCAGTTTTGCGATTTCAGCCTTATATACACCTTATTACCAATGACAAGAAATAAGTTATGCTACATAAAATAACACTAATAATCCCCGAAAGATTAAGTAGAAGTGCAGGTACCTAATTGCGTACACCCATATTTCGGCAGTACTTTTTTTAAGTCCCACAATAGGTGGCGAGCCTATTGGCATCAACCGGGCACAAACTCCGGGCAAGACTCCGTGACTGCTAGTGAGAAATTCCTGATGGAAAAAGCCAATAAAAATTTTGCCCGGCCTGGGAATCGAATCCTGCAGGACCTTGTGCTCAGCAGTCGCTAGGTACTTGAGACCACTAGACCAACGAGGAACTTATGCTACTATGTTAAGCAATTAATAAAAGAGATCTGCTATGAGAGCTATTGCTGTATGATCGCAGTAAAGACCTTTTTTAATTATGTTCCTTTCTAATAAAACACAAATCTTTGAACGGTTTACATTAAAAATATAGGAGTAAAGTAACGGATACGGTAAATAAAATATTAGAACACAAATTAATGAAATAACTCAATCATAACATCTCATTAGCGGCAGTCATTGCGAAGGTATTTGACAGCATGCTTAATGCTCAGTTAAACAATACAATAACCTTACACGACAACCAGTTTGGGTTCAGGCCCAAACTGTCCACAGATAGTGCTATACTGAGTTTTAAGCATGCTGTCAGATATTACACGGATCGGAGCACGCCTGTTTACGCCTGCTTCCTCGATCTGTCCAGGGCATTTGACCTGGTTTCGTACAAGGTGCTGTGGAGGAAGTTGCTTGATAGGCAAGTTGCGCCTGAAATTGTTAAAATCTTCCAGCACTGGTACGGGAACCAGGTTAATAATGTTAAGTGGTCGGGAGCTCTGTCGGACTCGTACAGGTTGGAGTGCGGGGTGAGGCAGGGAGGATTGAGCTCACCAACGCTCTTCAATCTGTATATCGATGGACTTGTTGCCGAGCTCAGCGGACGCCATGTTGGATGCCATGTTGATGATGTGTGCTTTAACAACATCAGCTACGCTGATGATATGGTGCTGCTGAGCGCGTCAATTGGGGGACTCAGAGAGCTGATAAGCATTTGCGAAACGTACGCTCATACACATGGCTTAAAATATAACATAAAAAAGAGCGAGCTTATGGTTTTCAGTGCGGGTTCTAAGTGTCCGGCTGAGGTTCCACCGGTAAGGCTATGTGGGGTGCCCTTGGAGCGGGTACATACTTTTAAGTATCTGGGTCATATTGTGACGTCCGACCTGAAGGACGACGCTGATATTGAGCGAGAAAGGAGGGCGCTGTCGGTGAGGGCGAATATGATTGCCCGCAGGTTTGCTCGTAGCTCCAAGGATGTGAAGATCACCTTGTTTCGAGCCTTTTGCACATCTTTTTATACGGGTAGTCTGTGGGTGTCATATTTGCAGAAATCCTACAGCGCTCTCCGCGTTCAATATAATAACGCGCTGAGGGCGCTGCTGCGGCTGCCTCGCTTCTGCAGCGCATCGGGAATGTTTGCAAGCGTCCGCATTGACTGTTTTTATGCCAGCATGCGCAAGAGGGCGACCTCGATAGCGAGTAGAGTGCGGGGCAGCGGCAACAGTCTTCTTATGGTTGTTGCCAACAGGTTGGACGGACCTTTCATGAGGCACTGGCAGGCCTTACATGCACCCGTATATCGTACCTGGGGCAGGTAAAAAAAAACACCACTTTGAATTTTTTTTTTTTTTTTTTTTATATAATTTTTATATTGATTAATTATTATTTTATTTTAATTTTAATTCAATTCAATTTATTTATCTCTATTTTATTCAAATGTTGATTTAACGTATATTATTTTATAATGATGGTTTGATTACGGACTTTTTACATTGATTTTAATTTGACGAAAAATGGTTGTGTTAATTTAAGTTAAATTTTTTTGTGTACAACTTAAATAAGATATTATTGTGTGGTGTGTATTATTGTCTCTGATTATTTTGATACTAACATTATTTTTAAGTGTACTTACTAACTCAAGTATGGATCGTTGTGTCTGATGCAAATAAATAAATAAAATAAATAACAACCATTAATAGGTATACTCACATAGTTACAATTGTTAGAACTTTAAACCACATTATTTACTCACAAAACAAATACGCTCCACTATCACATAGCTTAGAGCGTATAAATATTAGAAGTAGAAGACTTTGTTATCAAAAAAACATAACATAAATAATTTAACACCCACTCTTTTGCGACCACTTCGTGCGCTCCCGTACACTTCGTCGATTTAAATAAGAAAGACTTCCTCAGTTGGAACGGAAGTCTTCATTATATCGATAAGGTGAATTGAATTAAATTAGATTGAGATTATTACCGAAAGCTTACCTACTGGAGTTGGTAGGTACATTTTTGTGTCTCGGTTTAGAAACATAGATGCTCTAAGTTAGGAAAGCTGCACAGACTGCAAGTTAGGAAAAAGTAATAATAATAATAATAAAGAAGTAGAATACGTGTACCTACCATAAAAAAAAACTATTTTGCAAAAAATAAAACTGACTTCAAAAACACAAAACAGTGAACACAAAGCTTCAGAAGTCGGTGACTTTTGTTTGTTTGATTCAGTTTTTTTTCCACCGACTTCTGAAGCTAAAGTTATTTTTTTATTTTAATTTTTCCATTTTTATTTGTTGATCCTTTACAAATATTTGCGCACTGCTACAGTGAGACAGCGAGGTTTCGGAGTAAACTAAAATATCGATATATACAATTTTTAGATTTTTGTTGATTTTTCAAAAGCCGCTTGACCGGTTTTGACAAAATTTCAATGGGAGGTCCCATTTAAATTTGACCTGGTCTGACCTGGGAAGAAACAAAAAAATATTTTTCAAATCGGTTCAGGCGTCTTCGAGTAATCGGTGAACATACATAAAAAAAGATTACGACGAATTGAGAACCTCTCTTCCTTCTTTGGAGTCGGTTAAAAATGTGATTGATTCCATGCTATGCCTATAGTCGCCTGCAAAGAATAAAATACTTACATGGTCGCCTGTCAATAGGCAGTCGCAGAATGCAGAATGATGACAAAATAGTGTAAGGCATATACATTTTAGACGCCAGCTCATCAAGCTACCCGAAACTGTCAAATTTTCCCAATCAACCTTGAACCTAATGCTATAACGATAAAGTTGAAAATGTATTAAAGAAATTTGACAGATTGTAGTAGTTTGATGTGCTGGCATCTGGACGTTCGCGTTCGGTTCGGAACGGTGGTCCATGGGTGGACCCGAAAAAAGGGACCCCTATTATTCTCTAACCGTCTCATGGATTAAAAAGTTGGTTAAATCCAAAGAAATTTTAAAATGAAGTTCGTGGCAAACTTGCACATTATGAATGTATGGCCTTTATGTGTACAGTTCTAGGTGGCGCTGCTTGTCAAACAAAAA
Organism: Noctua fimbriata; assembly: GCA_905163415.1. Classification (NCBI taxonomy): domain Eukaryota; kingdom Metazoa; phylum Arthropoda; class Insecta; order Lepidoptera; family Noctuidae; genus Noctua; species Noctua fimbriata. The sequence continues at coordinate 3,348,892 of LR990926.1, read as the reverse complement.
TGCATCGATTGGTTAAACTTGGTAAATTTATTTTAGTTCTGTGATTTCCCGCCTACACAGATAAGTTGCTTGAAGGAAGTGTAGGTTTATGTCATAGTTTTGTACATTGGTAAAAGCAAAGAATAAATAGCTCTAGAGTTACCATAGCTGGACTTACTCCTCTGCTAAAGTAATTGGCCATAAGACCATAGACGTTATATAAAACTAGTTAATTCACCGACAGACTCCATTGTGTATCTTTTTACGTCGCAAACAACTGCTCTCTAAAAATGGTCAACTGCGTAAAAAACGATCTGCGACTTCTTATCTGCAAACCCATGGTGATTCATATCACATGTAAGTACTAAATATACACAAACCCTGTTTTATCTAAGTACAATGTCGAAATACTTTTAAAACAGTTAACGGTAGCTCAAACGTAATACAGGGGCTAACAGGTATGTGATTTGGCATAAGGCTGGGACAACGGGAACGGGCGTGCCTCGCTTATTCAAAGAGAATGGTTACGAAGCTAACCAAATAACTGGCTTTGACCTAGTTGACTTATCAGCAGCTTACGACACGGTCAACGTTAAACGATTGCTAACCAAACTCACAGCCCTAACAGACAATCAAAATGTCATACGGATCCTGGGTGAAATGTTGCGCAACCGACGGTTCATAGTCCACTTGAACTAGGAGAAAAGTAGATAGCGCATCCTTAAGAATGGCTTACCTCAAAGCAGAGTCCTATCTCCCATTTTATTTAATATTTACAGCAACGATCAGCCCAAAACAGCCAACACCGAAAGATTTCTTTACGCAGACGACCTGGGCCTATCTAGAACGACTACAAACTTCGAGGATGCCGAAACAAACCTCGAAATAGCTCTGATTACTCTCAGTAGCTATGAGAACAAAGCTTTGAGGCCTAATCCACATATAAAACAATCTTACGCATTCCACCTCAGAAATCGTGAGGCGAACAGAACTCATAAAATGTAAGAAGAGAGGTTGAATGCTCTTCCAAAAAGTATAACCAGCAGACAGACAAACGCCACCCTCTGTAAAATATGGAGACGCCAAGAGGCAGGTTGAAGAGTTGAAAAAGCTTCCTTAGGTCGACTAATTCATTAATCGACAACAACAGGTCTACTGAAGCAAAAAAAAGGTTATGGCTCCTCAGACATCCCCCTCCGATACATAATGTCGAAGTTGCAGAAAGGCTCCCACCGGGACAGCTGCTGCCATGGCTCTCCTGGAAGACCAATTGCGAAGCCAGGTGGGCCGCTGCAGATACAAGCTGGTGTGGTGGGGGTATTCCGATGAAGCCATGTGTGACTGCGGTGCTTCAATGCAAACTATGGCCTGCCCTGCACTATGTGTGGTTCCACGTGCACTTAGAGGGACCCGTCCGAGGCCACCACCAACGCCGTCGAGGTGGCAGAGTTCTGGTTAAAACTATTTTTTTTTTTAAATTACACAGGAGTTGCACAGAGGGTAGGTCCAGCTATGCCAACTCTAGGGCTATTTCAGTGAATAATTAATGAAAAAGTAGTGTGTAGTAAAAATAGTAGTAAGCAGTAGTTATTTCTGTTTTATTTCAATATGTTGTTTTTATTTTAACGTAAGAAAAAAATAAACAAGCCTTGTGGTTTGAGTAAGAACCATGAAACAGAAGTGTCAAAACTCTGAAGCACTGACATTGGCAGTTATCCGACAGAAAGACAGTTAATAATAAACAACCGATAGATGAACGTTTGAGATTATTAATTTAATTGCTCGTATTTATTTATTAATAAAATTACATTTATCACAAAACATAATCATGAAAACTATAGAAGAACTCGAAAAAGAGCTAAAAAGTGTAGATAAGGAAATATCTAAAGTTGACGCTGAGTTATCAAAATGGAAGAATCTCCAACGTGTGCTGCACGAGAAGAAAGTTTCGTTGAAAAATTCTATAAACAAACTGAAGACAGATACTTTAGCCAGTGTAGATTGGGCAGGCACCACTTACGAATGGTCTGACGATGTAGTGCGTACGTTGAAAACTGTGTTTCACATTGAAAGCTTTAGACCTAAACAGCTTGGCGCAATTAATTCAACTCTGTCAGGGCAACATGCAATTGTTGTAATGCCGACTGGCGCGGGAAAAAGCTTATGTTACCAATTGCCAGCTCTAGTAAAACCTGGCCTGACTGTTGTAGTGTCACCCCTTATATCATTAATGGAAGATCAAGTAAGATCTCTAACTAACAGGAATATACCAGCCAAGCTGATTACAAGCTCTAGCTCTAAGGATGAAACTTCTGCAGCTTTAAACATACTAAAAGATAACAAGACACAGATCAAATTGCTGTATGTTACCCCAGAAAGGTTTGCTAAAAGCAAAAGATTTATGTCAAACTTACAAAAATGTTATGCAGATGGTAGATTGCAAAGGATAGCTATAGATGAAGTACATTGCTGTTCTCAATGGGGCCATGACTTTAGACCTGACTATAAGTATTTAGGTATTTTATCTAACATGTTTCCAAATGTGCCTATTTTAGGGCTGACCGCTACTGCCACAGCTAATGTTTTGACTGATGTGCAAAAAATTCTTAATATTTCTGGTTGTTTAGTTATCAAGTCTACATTTAACAGAGCAAATTTATTTTATAAAATACTGGAGAAGCCAACATCACAAGAAGAGTGTGTTTCAATTCTTGAAAAATTGTTGAAGGGAAGATACAAGGGTGAAAGTGGAATAATATACACAAACAGCATTAAAGATTCTGAAGACATTTCTGAAGGTTTGCGTAAAAGGGGATTGAGAGTGGGTTGCTACCATGCAAACTTAGATGCTAACACCCGGTCACAAGTTCATTTGAAGTGGCATGAGAAACGCTACCAAGCCATTGTAGCCACTGTAGCCTTTGGTATGGGGATAGACAAACCTGATGTTAGGTTTGTTATACATCACACAATAAGTAAGTCTATGGAGAACTACTATCAGGAGAGTGGCAGGGCAGGTCGTGATGGTCTTCGAGCAGAATGTGTTACTATGTACAGAATGCAAGATGTATTCAAAGTCAGTACTATGGTGTTCTCCTCTGTTGGGAGTCTGGAGCATCTGTATGGTATGGTAAAATACTGCCTCAATGGCACATTGTGTAGGAGGCTTCTTATAGCTGAGCACTTTGATGAAACTTGGGGTGATGCAGATTGTAACAAAATGTGTGATGTGTGTTGCCATCCTCATTCAAATGTTAAAGAAGTTAATCTAAAGCCTCTCTGTAAAACATTAGCTGGGATTATTGAGAATGCTGACAAGCAAGATGTAAAACTAACAGCTCAGAAGTTGCTTGACGCATGGTTCCTCAAAGGGCCAGTCACTTTAAGACACAAAGGAAAGGAGCCTAACTTCTCAAGAGTATTAGGTGAAGATGTGATTGCATACTTATTAGTTGGAAATTATTTAATAGAAGATTTTCACTATACTGCATATTCTACTATAAGTTACATAAAGATTGGCCCAAATATGGATGCAGTTAATGATGATAGCTTTATACTAAATATGCCGATAAGGAGATATTCATCCTTTGAACTTCAAGCACCTCCTCCTAATGACTATCAACCAATCAGAACAATTGAAAAATCAGATGAAAGTAGTCAAACAAAAAAACGGAAGTCTAGTGCTTCTAATGAATCAAAGTCGAAAATATCTAAGACAGTAACAATGATTGATGATAGTGATTAATGTAATTAAAATGTATTCCTAGTTCTGCAAATAATGCAAATATAGTTTTAATCTGCAGTGGTTTATTTAGATATCGAATCAGTACGCACGGCGTCGAATCAAGCTACATAAAACCAGTTTATGCAGACCTCTCATAGTACTGGAAATCTATACAAAGCAAGTCCATGTTTTACTGGAAATGTATAGCTTGATGTGTCGCCCTTCCCTCGTAATCACAAGCCCTCGGTCCGAGATTTGGATTCGGAAAGTCTATGATCAAAATTTGCCAACCTTTTTTCGACCACTTGTTGGTATCCGATAAAGCTGAAATTTGGCACACTTAGTTCTAGTGACAATACATTTTTATGACAGACATGACTTGACCATGCAGCCAGGATCGCCTCCTCACGAGAGAACTCCTCAACTGTTAAGCAAGGACACGAAACTTTGTATACGCTTTCAATGTTGATAGATAAACCTAATTTAATTCTTTTCATTGTAATAGAAGGTTGCTTTTTTAATATTATTATTAAAATTTTGTTTATGGACTTATGGTACATACCCTGGACACGGGATGTACCCAAGATGTACCTAACCCACATAACCAAGTACCTAAGACCGGTGAGGATGAATGCGATATCTGATAATAAGTGACATGCATATAATATACAGAGTGGGGCAGGACGATTGGCAATCCTTCAAACCACGTGTAGAGTGTCATGTTCTTTACCCGTATACAAAAATTCAATCAAATCCAATAAATACTTTAGCCACAGGAAATTATTTTTCACTTTCTTATTTTACAACATGATGTAGATCTGAGTCCGCAATAATAGGTAAACATTGTAAGGTCAAGAACCTGTGCAAAACGTACGATTCTATTCTCTACGTCTCAATATGCTTGAAAGACAGAGAAAGGTGTCATACTATTTCACTCTAACGCGCCCCGCCCAGTCACACAAAATACTACAATTAGAAAGAAAAAGAAATATTACGCAAATTATGCATTAGTGGTGCATAGACCATTGCGTATGCGTGTGTGAGCGGAATTTTTTGGCAAAAAGTCTCGGACTCGGTAACTACGCAGTCAGTGCATAGCGGCGCCCTTTGAGGAGAGCACACGCCTAATTTTTTTATCACGAGACGAGCCGCGCGCGCAATATCGTGATTTTATAAAAAGTTTTAGTTGTTATTGTGATTAAAGACGATTTGTGATAGTTGGATTAGTGCATAGGTTAGTGTGACTTATTGTTAAGTTTTAGTGTAATATTAGTTAGTTAATTAAGCATTTAATAGGTATAGTTTCGTGATTTAGGTTAGGTTTGAAGTTTTGTAGTTTAATTATGCCTCAAATAAGGTACCCAGCTGCCGAGTACACCGACATGGTACTTACGTAAGGAGAATGTAACCAAAATGCAGCTTTACCATTGCATACATATCGGGAGAGATATGGTGACACACAAACGTTTGATGGTGTAAATTCTGATTGTGATGTGATATTATGTGATTAATTATTCAATCAGTGATCTTTTAATTAACAACGTGCAACTTAGTGAGTTTATCCCGCTAATTTGTTGTTCTGCGACTAAAATACCTACCTTCGACTACCTACCGCCATCGCTGCGCTCCGCACCGCGCTGCGCAACGGTCAGTGACTTTTCGTAGATAAAGCGTGTTTGCTTTTTGCAGTTGATTCTGCTATTTATTTTGTTTGAAAATTAAAATTATTAAATTTTCCATTATCTACTAATTTTCGTGTTTTAAAATGTTTAGATGGACTAGTACTGTGCTCGTTTTAATTTATTGTCGTGGTTCCAGACACACTTTGTATGTATATTAAAAACGGTAGGACAAAAGTACCGAGTTGGAAATAAAAATACTCATATTATTAAAAATTAGAAACAAAAGTTTTATTAGAACATGAAATGACGACAATTAATACAATAGGTATATTTATAGTTACGTAAGAACACAATGCGTCTTGTTACGAATCGAGTTCTAACTTTAAATTAGACGATAGGACAGGTATTTTTTAAACTGTTCTTACAGACGTAAAGATCTTCACAAAATTGCAGCTGTAACTGTGTTCTAACGTCAGTTTTTTTTTTTAAACTAGACTATCATACTTAATCTCTGGCGTCACTGAGGCGGATCCCGCGCAAGACGCGAGTGCGCGCCTTGTTTGTTGAAGTTATGCGATTTTTGAATACCCCCATACAACGTTGGCATAATCAGTGCGACCGTATTCCGCCCCGCGTCCCGTGAGGGTTTCACTTCTGTATGGCCAGAGTTTTAAAAGTAGCTCGAAGGTTTGGGCCGAGACAAAGTTAAAACACTTTTTGTAAAGAGGCTAAATATATTGGCACCAAGATTAGCACTGCTGAGACAGCTTTTCAGTTGCCCCGCAGACAAAGTTGGCAGTATATTATTTACTAGCCTAGCCATCCCTAGTACATAATATAGGTACCTAATTATAGATAAAATTAAAAAAAAAACGACAAAACAAAAACATAAAAGAGTAACAAAGAATCTAAGAACTTACTATTGCTCAACAAAGCTTTGTGATTTGGGCTTCTACACACTGCACTTTGCTAGCTGGTGCTACTCTTTTGCGGCGCGGGGGCTCATTTATGTGGCACAGTCAGAATGCGGCCGTGCCGCCAGCATAGTGTGTGGAAGCCTTAAGGCGCTCCACTCACTCACCGAGAGCATTCACCTGTAACGCAACAGTCAGATTCGAAAATTAGATCAGGGGATGAAGAGAACCGAGAATTACAGTGCACAACCTGTAATGATACAATTTATAACATCAATGCGCACCACTTGTAATGACCGTCTCGCGGCGCAGACGACTCTAGAATGCTAGTCAGGCATTGAGGCATTATTGTAACGAAATGATCATAATCGAATCTTGGATTGCTGCATTGCAGGCAAATGTTCAGGTGACGGAGTGCCTTACAAAATTAGATGCTACAGATAACAACCAAAGGCGAAGATACCAATGAAAAAAAAATGGCCCCCTTGAGTTGTTTCATTGAATGGTCATTGGCGACGTCTAGGCGAGTATTGTAACGGTGATAACTGAGAGTAGGACGATACGTTTTCTTCCTTGTTCCGATCTCTGACTGAATTCCGGGCACTTTGTTTTTTCGCACTCTTGTCTGATCTACTCGATGGCACTGAAATCAAATAAGATACGACTAGCATAGGTGTATAAATTGTTGATGTAAAACAATACCAGTCAAATCATAATTAAGTACTCCAATTCATACTTCTATCTATTTAGGTAGCCAAAGTCAACCGAGATCAGAGGTAGGGCCCCCCTAAACTAGGTTTATTATTAGTTAGAAAACTTATGTCCAGATCTCATTGAAAATTGCCCAAGGTCTTTTAACGACGCGATGGGCGGAGACGCATAGGATGTTAGGAGGTACACCCATAATAGGGGTCGTGATTTTACGGGTGAGATCACCAGATGTTTTTTTTTTGAGGTTTCTGCACTCGTGTTTGACTATGTAGACGAGGTTTATAAGATGAAACAAAAATGAAGCTGTATCTACGGTTTTCAGACCCACATCCTACTATTTAGAACTTTATGATGTTTGCAATTGCCAGCAAAACGGTTAAGAAGAAATCGCCAATTATCTTACGTCTTTTGCAATATGCAGGTCAGTGTCAGGTTGTATGTTGATGAAAAATGAGGCCCGCAAGTATCACTTACAAAGAATTAGTAGTAGTTAAAGAATTATAATCATTTTAATCATCAATACAACCCTCGTAAGTTCATTTAACCCCATTGAATGACTTTTTCATGAAATAGTTTAAGTTTACACCCTGTATTTTACGTACGCCCGTTTACACTGTCAACGGACCCTTCACGGGGCCATCAACCATGCATGTACATCAAAATAAGTAACTTTACGGAAAAAATATTGCTGGGAAACGACGATTTTTTTTTAGGGGTGAAAAATCACATTTTACGGTAGGTCTCAATGTAACGCACTCAAAACTTTGTGCTGATGGATGGATTGAATAGTACGGGGGGTCTTGAAGGTTTTCAAAATCATACATAAAAAAATAAGTATTTTTAAAAAATCTAAGAAAAATTCTTTGAAGGAAAGGAACTTTGACTCTCAATATCTCCATAACTAAAAGGTTCCCAGGTATGGTCTACTAGAACAAAAAAATGATAGCAATGCCGGGGAGCACAAGTCCCTTTCCGCTTCGTTAAGGGTCTTGTTACACCCTTTATGTTCTACGGGCCGTGAGCCCGTGACTGAGCCTTTGAATATTATTCGCATGTGAAATGTGCGTAGGTACAGGATCGCGGAATTATGTACAGTAAATAGTCTGCCTAAGTTTAGAATATCCATGATATCCTTGACTTATTGTGCCTAACATAACATCACGTCCGTAATCCCGAAAGGGTTAGGCAGCGGTGTACCTATCTAATTTAATCAGTTATGTAAAATACCATGTAATAGGGGACAAGCCCATTGCCATCAACTGGGCACAAATCCAGCCTCTGGCTGCTGCTGAGAAATCCTTGATGGGAAAACACAATAACACTTTGCCTGGCCTGAATATCGAACCTGGAAGTCAGTAGCAGTCAAACTTGCAACCATTAAGCCAACAAGACAGTCAGTTCATTAAAACAAATAATGCTTGAAAAAGACAAGTACCTGATGATTTACGTCTCTGACTAATTGGTTCCTTCTCCTGGTATCTTAATGTAAATCCAGAAGCTGCTGATTTCGGGGTCGAGCACTCACTGTCGTCAATGCCCAAAGCATCCAAGGCACGCATCCTCTCAGCGATCTGATCTTTTATAATGTCTCGATGCGGGCCAGCTTGACCCAAATACTCCATTTCAGCAAGCCATTCAGTACGTTCTCGAATTTGAGTTACCACTGAAATTAATCTCCTAATAAAAAATAATAAACCAAATCGAATTTTACAATCAACACAGGTGAATTGAGAAAAAACTCTGTACTGATCTATTATTGTGATAATCTATTGTTGTGGAATTGTACTGATTGAGGAGCAAAAGAATTTTATCATTAAAGTCTCACATTCATTCCACATTTGTTTAGAACTTGGCAACTTGGACTCTGGTTTTTTCATAATTGGAGGTGGTGGCTGTGGCTGTTGTTCCTGTTTGTCACCATAGGCCATCGTATTTGCCAGTCTCTCCTTCATTTTCTCCCTGTCTTCCCCACGTTTCAAAGGGCGATATCTATGAAATAATTAAGACTCATGTAATATGGGCAAATTGTACAAATATCATTTAAAAACAAAAAATAAGTAATTACCCATCCATTTCATAGATTCCAGACTCCCTGATAGTTGACAGTGACCGTCGACGAGATGTTCTTGGGCGAACAAGCGGCATTTGAACCAGTAGTTCAGAGTCTGATTTCTTTTCATCATTCTCACGAAGCTTGAAAGCAGATTTATGCCGCTGGGCAATAGTAAGCTTTGATTCTTCTAAGAGTACTAAATACATATGAAAAAGACATCAGTTATTAACATTTTGCTTGAAATAACTGAAATGGTAACTACTTTTAAAATGAAAGGGGTTCATCATTTTTGAGCGTGAAGCATATACAGAGATTTGAGGGCAGTTATCAATAACTGGCCTTTCTCCCAGTAGCATAGTTGCTCCTCTCATAGCTTCCTCTTCACTTAAATTTACAAGGCTGTAGAAATCCCTTATGTCCTTTTCAGGTTTAGCATGGTGGTAGTAATCAATAAGCATCTCTCCCGAATTTAGGTCCGGCGTTCGTAACTCACGCATTTCATTGCTCATTAGACTTGAAATATTTCCTGCAGCATTATCAAAACTGACTCTATGCAAATTAGATGTAAACCTACAACAATTTTGAAGGGACTCTAGTACTTTTAAGTCCAGTTTGAGATGACTATCATAGTCATATTCAGCTGGAATGATCTGATCAGGATTTAATAAGGTGTGACTCTGATCCCATGTAGATGCTGGTATTGGATTATTTAGATGAAAATTCTTCCTATATAATGCTGCAGCCTCTGAGTCATTAAAATCTGCCAATGCTTCTAATGTTTCATGAAGATTTGATAGAAGGATATTCTCAGGTCTTGGTACAAATTTACCAGCTATTTCGGTGTTTCTAGACATTGCAGGAAAATAAACACCTTCGTCTTCATTCGTGATTATTCCGATTGCATCTATAATTCTTTGTAAAGTAACAGGAATAAAAATAACTCTTTCAGTTAAATATGCCAATCTGTAGTTATATTTATAGACGTGTTCAGTATTTCTTAAAGGAAGGCCTAGTTTCATTAATTTTGCTTCCAGAATAGCAAGCATTGCTCGGTAAACAGCATATATATCTGGGAGCTCATTCCTCGAAGATCGCACAGCATTGGCATAAAATGAACACAGGTTGAGACCAATTCCTCTAGTTGAAATGGATAATAACATTGGTCTGCAACGCCAATCAGATCCACCCAAATTCAAACGTAAATCCGAAAACGCCATGTTAAGCTCCAGAAAGGATTCAGATTATAAAACGGTGAAGTTTATTATTTTACTGTACTAAGTCTGTACCACTCAATAGATCCTGATCTACCTAATTGATAAAGGCCCTATTTATATAAATTCTAAGTATATACAACTGAGAGAGTAATGAAAAAAATCACGAAAACAGTTTACATCCAATCTAAGTTGAATATTGAAAATATTATAATAATTCAAAATCAAAAGCACTCCCCACAAATCGCCATATGGGGTTACCATTTCAAAATTTCAAAAGGCCTTAGTAAGCCCATAGAGGAATAAGCCGAAAAGAAACAAATAAGACAGGATGATATTTCGATATCGTTATTCATTCATGTTTATTTTCTAAAAAAGATTCCAGCGGCAGGAGGCTGGGACGTGGGTTATGGTTCAGGGAATTTGGCATAGAGATAGATTATAGTCTAAAATAGCACATAAGCAGAGCTATCTTTTCCACTGGGCACACTGGGCACGTGCCCGGAGCAGCACGATCCAAGGGGGCCCAAAGTTCCTGTAACTGTCAAAGCTATAGGCTGTCAATAGAAACAACTTATCCCAGGCAGGAATGCAGGAAACTAAAATTTTCCGCTCGCTTTAGCATCTAACTTTTAGCATAAGTCAATCGTTACATATAAAGGCTGTTTTTTAGAGGCGGAAAACTTTAAATTGAAACAAAACACAATAAATGACTTATAATTTGTATGTCATTAATGTTTATTTGACATGAAGGAGCTTATGAAAGGAAACCTTCCTTTGGCACTCAAGCGAAAAATATGCATTTTTTTTTCCATTTTGGCCTACCATTTAGTCCAGTAATATGGGTTTTACCCTTAGGAATTTCTCAGTAGCAGCCTGGCGTTTGGAAGTTGGTGGTATGATACCCCCGTGCCTCGGTAAGCACGTTAAGCCGTTGATCCTGCGCCTGATGTCGTAGTCTTGTCGGATTGTCTTCCAATCGGAATATGAGGGTGAGGGAAGAGAGAGTGCAACGTGCCAGCGCACACACGTGCTCAATAATATCTCCCGGGCCGATGGCTAATCTCCGCTGAGATTGAAAATGGCCAGCACGACTATAATAGCCTATGACCATCCTAAATAATGTACCTTTCAAGTGGTGAAAGAATTATTGGAAAAATATACCGTGGTTCCGGAGATTACTTTCCATAAATCCGCATACACACAAACTTCGTCATCTCTCTTAATAATATAAGTATATTTAATGATGATCACAATAATTTCGGAAACCAAAAGCTATTTCGGCCTCGGCTTTGATTATACCCTCTCGTTAGAAAATAGAACAGCAGCAATATTTTTTTACATAAAGTTTGAATGATGCTTAAGGTAGCTCTATTACAAAACTATATCAATCTAAAAGGAACGTGTGAGAAAGTTTGGTCTGCCATGACCCAATAAAAAATATGAATATACCCACCCTTCAGTAATTGTTGCTGAGTCTCCGTTGGTTCAGCCACACGTGTATGAAAAATACCCCCATGTGGAATGTTTTTACTCGGCCAAGTTACATTTATAAAACCGTCAGCGTCAGGCTTAAACATTACGAATGATTCCGTATAAAATGGGATTTGTGGTTTGCGTTTGCTCTTGTGTGTAGGCCTATTTTATTTGTTTAAAACATTTCCCAGGCAACCATTTTTTATGTCAATATTTTTACATTCCTTTACAAACTCTCATAAGTAAACAGTGTGCTAAATAATATTTTTAAATGTTAATAGATTAACTTTTTTAATAGAATAATAAAAACGAGTTTTTTTATTTACAGCATTCCTTCAGCATGCTGCACACAGCGACACTTCAAGCTACTAGTCCAGTATAAGATGGCCTCGCATTGTATAGATTTCCTGTACAATGAGAGGTCCGCATAAACTGGTTACTTTTTGGCTTAAGTTGTTGTCGTGCGTACTAAAATGTCCATGCTGCTGGTCCATCATGGCCCAGTCAGTCACCGCCATCACTTTTTTGGCGCCATTTTGTTTGAAAATACTACGAATTTTAAATATTGCTTCACTATAGTTTTGCGCTCCCTTGTCAGTCAGTGATTTCACATTTTGATCCAGTGCAGTACCTAGAAGTTCGATTTTAATCTTGTGTAGGAACAATTAAAAATAACCTATCACCACATAATTATGGACTCATCTATAGGGCAAACAATTGAAAGAATAAAACTGCAAGAACAGGATAATGAAGTGAAACTGAGAGAAAAACGTGAATGTGAGTTTATTTTCCAAGGTTCCTTTAAATGATTTTATGATCAGATCTTTCGATTGATTATTTTTTCTTTGCTTTATGTACAAGTGTGGTGTACAAGTTTAAACATAAATGTTAAATAAGCAGATAATAATTCTAAAATATTTTCAACAGTAAATAATGCAATATTGTCGACCAACCGAGCAATACGTGATACATTGACCAACCTGGGAAAACTGTCAAAGGAATGTCAATCACTAACGCTTGGTACTGATATGTTGTTGCATCAGTTGACTGTGGAGAAAACACGACACAACTCTCTTGAACATCAAGTAGAAAGCTGCTGCAAAGAATTGGAAGAACTTCGTGAAAAATCTGTAGGTTTGGTTGCAATCAATCCTTCCTAATTTAAAAGAAAAATATGGTAGGTATTCATCGATTTAAAAAGTTATTAAAGCACCGAATGCATTATGCTTACAGTTCAGTAAAGTGCATTTCGGGACGAAAAAGGTTTTTCGTGTTCTTTCTTGAGATTTTTTTCTCAAAATTTTGGATTATTTTTTGAAAATATTTTTGCATAAGTCTTTTACTTATACATTTGACTATACACTGTATTAATTTGGGCTTGTAATATGCAGCAATACGACTAACTCTGCAACTAAAAAGAGGACGTTTTTACAATGTCCCTGTATGGGCAGAGCTTTATTAGGACGCTCATATTAATATTATATGCATTTTTTTTTTTACTGAAATAACAGTGCGATGGCGTATCTATCGTATGGAATAAAAGGTCGAAGTTACTCGAGACTATTCAAGGCATCGCAGACAAGTGCGACATTTGGGCATTACTCATTAAACCTTCATGCAATGAAATAGTTCAATGCATAAAACATACTCAAAATAAAGAGAAACTCATCCATGACGATAATAAACTGGAAAATGCTTTAAAAAGACAAGAAAAAGCACTTGCTGAACGCAACTATTTGCTATCTGAGCCTGAAGTTGGAGATGAATTCGTTCGGTGAGTTAAAGATGGTACATAATACACGACTTGATTTTAGGAATCACGCAAAGCCAAAATGGTTATGATTTTAACAGATTATTTAAGTGTTTACAGCACGTGTTCACGTGTTCTCTCATCCTAAACTTTTTATTTTGACAAACGCATTTTCTTTTCACAGTATTAAAAATGCTCTGCAATATTCAATGGAGATCGCTGCTAACGTATATCAATGTTAGTAGGAATCACGAGTAGAATACAAAAAATGGATCTATAATGGGCTTCCTTAGATTACTAAAATCATTCACCTAGTCTTCTTAAGAAAGCTTTCAGTCTAAACCGATGCAGTTGAATACCTGCATGCTTCGTAAACTGCCTATCCGACCTTAGCCTTCTAAAATAATACCCAAAGCTCCACACATGTGCTGGGGTTATGTGCATCCCAGCCATAAATGACGCTGCGGGACTTCGAAAGAGATACCGCGGCCCTGGAACACAAAGGGCAAAGAAGGAACATGGATGGGTTTTAGGCAGTACAAGTCTGACACTCCCTTTCGCTCCGCCCAGAGCGGGGCGGTTCATTTGATGATTTCCAACCTAAAAAAAAAAAAAAAAGCCATAAATGACGAGGAGTAACACCGTGTGTATTTAGCCAGTAAGAAGTCTGACAGAACCCTCCGCCAGCCCCACGGTGGCGGTGGTTGGGCTTTGAAATGAAAAAAGGCTTCACTCGTGTTCGGGTCAGCTTGATTCAGTCTAGCCGGGCGGAAAAATTGAAATGTAGTCACGTTCGGCAAAAACCGCTCCGCTTATCTCGAATTGTATACAGCCAATCAATTCATCGATAGTACATGCCGAATGGAGGTTGCCGATCGGCACGAGCCAAATGAATGTGTAGTAATTGCTTGGGGTCGGCTGGGTGGTTCAATACTGATGAATCAAATGAGCCGAACCGAACAAGTGTGTAACACCCTTCGCTCAGACAGAATGTTAGTATTTAATAGTTCCATGTATTTAAGACGACAAAGAAAAGAAAGATGTCACTGTCAAAATCATGTCATTAGTCAAGTCAAGATTGTCAAAAATTTCTCATTGAACAAAATACTGAAAAATTCAGCTATCTAACGGATGTGGTTAAAAGAATCAATATAATGGTTTTTACCTTAAATCTACAACAATGAACAGACATATCTTCACCTGCTTTAGGTAAATTATGTTATTTACAGTTAACATCTCAAACCAATGTGAAATGGAGCCTCACAAGAACTCTTTTTCTTTCAGGAGGTTAGCCCGGGACTGCAGGACAGGTAGATCATTCAGCAGTAAAGTTGAAGCTAGTGAAAATGAGCCAATCAAATTTTCTACTAGTCAAGCTGCAAGGAAAACAACTAGACCTTTAGTCAAGATGGTAACCACAGATATGCCATGGTATCAGCCATTCTCTGTGGTGGGAAGTGTTGCAGTACTCCTAATATACTTCTGCGTCTTACGTGAAGAAAGCGATATAGACCTCGAATTTGATAAAACATTGTATGATAGAATAAAAGGTCTAGAAAAAGAACAACTTTTGCAATCATACAGATTCAATAAAGAACATGGGAAAAGTGTAGATGATATAGAAAAGAGACTCAAAGAATTAGAAGAAAAAGAAACCAAACTAGTTGCTTAGATAATTATATAAGTGAAATAGACATGTACACAATATTTAAATAGATGATTGTTAGCTTTGTTTTAATAGTGTCTTTTATTCTTATCACCCGTGACAGCTGGTTCCAACCAACCAGTAAGCAACCTATATCTAGCTAGGCCTCAGCAGCAGCAACTGATGCAGTGGAAAAGCAAAAGAAATGTGTATTGACTTTAATGTAGGTAGATGGATGTGATTTATCACCAATAAAATTATGAAGTTAGGATGAAAACAAATAGCTGGATCACAGAAGTCTAATAACTTCCAAGTATATCATTGTCATGTTTATTACAAGTTACTACTGTAACACTACTCCAATGCTTGTTTTCAGCAATACTAACTCACCCTTAAATTAACTATGCATAATATCCAAACAACTATACATGGACAAGTATTCATTCAACCAATGAGTATGGTTGAATGAATGCATGCATGCATGACCCTGCTTGTTTCAGTTATATCCACATGCATGTTAGTCAACTGCATCATACTGGATATCAACTCACGCTGATCTGATAGATAAACAGAGTGGAAGACAATAAATTTTTCATCAGTAATCTATACAAATAAATAAAATTGAATTCCATCTTCTTCACAGCCCAGCATTCCGATCCATACAGTACAATAGGTCTAATCATTGTGTATTTTCCCCTTTTAACTTGAGGGGCATCCGTGGGTCGCAAGTTGTTCTAGTGGCCTGTCGCCATTTCATCCATCTTGAATTGATCCGGTGCGTTAGGTCTCTGTCTACTTCGCGCTTCCCCTTGGACAAGCGACCTGAGGTACTGAAAATCGGAATAGATTGGTATGGGCGTTCCGGCAAGAGTTATGGGCACAGAACTGTAGAGACCGCCGAAATCAAAGACTGAGTGTTCTGTTTTAGTCCTACTGGCTTTCAGGCCAACATTCTCCAGTATTTGCCACCACACCTCCAATCTGCTCTGGATATGAAAATATTACATAAGGCACCAACTAAAACACATTTTTTGTTTGTCTGTCTGTTTGTTCCGGCTAATCTCCGAAACGGCTGGACCGATTTTGACAGAGCTTTTACTGGCAGATAGCTGTTATAAGGTCTGACTTAGGCTACTTTTATTTTAAAAAATAATTAGGGTTCCATGCAAAAAAATTAAAACCCTTAAAATTATTAATAAAATCCGATTCAAAAAGGGAAATAATATTTTTGACTTTACTTTTTCGTTACACCTTGTATTATCAGCCCCACTGGGCTCAAGGGCCATGTTTCTTACAGTTACAGTTAATGGGCTATGCTGTGCTCTAGGCCCATGTAGTTGATTTCTTAAGTCATTTTGATGATTCCACATCCATTCTATTAATTTTGTGTATGTATGTGGATGGCTATAAGAGTAGAGGAAGACCAAAAAAACGATGGATGTGAAAAGGATGATATGGCTGGAAAGGAGGATTAAACTCCTGAAACAGCATGACTAGGAAATCTGTAAAGGTGTGCGGTTAAACTGGTAGGAATATATTTCAGATCAGACTCCAGACACGTCAGTGTATGTCATGCGGTGTCCCACAGTGATCGGTTCTGTGGCCGGCTTTGTGGAACATCGGTTACGACTAGGTGCTGCGCGCCGACCTCCCTAGCGGCGTCAGCGTAGTTTGCTACGCTGACGACACGCTGGTACTGGCACAAGGGAGGTCGCACGAGGTGGCGGCCGAAAACATGACACGCGGGGTTGCGATTATCGTGGAGAGGATCCGGCAATTGGGTCTCGAGGTGGCATTGCACAAGTCCGAGGCCATGTGTTTTCATGGGCCTCGGAATGCACCACCGTCGGTCTGTCATGCTAGTGAAGGAGGTGGCGGGACGAGAGAGGGAAAGAGCCTCACTTCCCAGCCGCCGCGGGAGACGCCCTGGGCGTCGGGGGTCACGTGCCTGTGGACGGCGAGTTATGGGCTAGCTCGCCATCCGGCCGTGTCGACGGCGCGTTCGTGTTCTACGCGCGCCTCAAAGAGATGTCAGCAACCACGTAGGGGTCCGCATGGGCCGATGCCTGCCAGGGCTGCGGGACTGTTCGAAAGAGATACCGCGGCCCTGGAACACAAAAGTCAAAGAAGGAACATGGATGTGTTTTAGTCAGTACAAGTCTGACACTCCATTCCGATCCGCCCAGAGCGGGAGGGGGTCATTTGATAATTTCCCAACGCTAAAAAAAAAAAGACATGTCAGTGTCTGGAGTCTGATATATCTGTATGCGGGAAACGAACCCGCGACCACTGTGGCGATTATGGACCGGCTATGCTGGACGCCCAATATATACCTATTGTCAATCTCTGTCTACTGAGAATTGAACGCTGATTTAGTTTGTCATGAAGATAAACGAAGAATTCGTCGATGATGATGAAGCATCTACTGTTTGTAACAGCTAGATGGAAAAGAGAAACTGAGCAGAATTTGATTAAAATAGGCACCTATGGTGTGAGGACTGATCGTCAGAGGCGTGGTATATTTTATCAACTCTGAACTACCACCATGTGGTATTAAAGCCATAAAAAAAATATTGACAAGTATTAACTTGTAGCAGTTAGTCATTATTCTGCGAGCTTATACTCCTTGTCTAGTAAGTTATTATCTGATTGGTCTAGTTGGTAGTAATTTCAAACACTCACAGGCAAGTCTCTAAGAGGGCTTATGATGATATTACCTTACTATTAGAGAATAGTTAAATGTCTGTTTTATTTTGGTGACTCAACTTTTTAATTTACAGACATGGTGCAAGAATATGAGTCATGTTGTTTGTAATGGATTGTTTCGACAAATAAAAACATATTTTTGACACTAATCATATTTATTAAACACCAATTTTCTCATAAAACATCATAAGATGCAACTTAATTATGCCAAACACAGAATATTCTTACACTGCACATGGTTCACATTACCTATTATACTACTTATGATCAACTTACTAACACAATGCTATGCCTATGTAAGGAATACTGCTGAAGTCAATTAGTATTGTAGATCAACTGACATTAGTATTTCTTACATATGCTTAGCCAACTTACATAATACGAATGTATTTAATAAAAACTCAGTTCTGCTGCATCCTTATTATTATTATGAATGAATATGATAAGTATTACAAAAATTAAAAGAGACATTATAAACTTGTTATGGAATTTAGATCTAGGTATTGAATTACAAAATAATTTATGATTAAGTATACTAGAGATAAGTTTAAGCACGCTCGCCACGGATTCGTCGGGCAAGCTGGATGTCCTTAGGCATGATTGTCACACGTTTGGCATGGATAGCACACAAGTTGGTGTCTTCAAACAGGCCGACCAAGTATGCCTCACTTGCCTCCTGAAAATTTAAGTTAAGTACATTATTCCACGCTGTTGACATGACGCCCTAGTCATTGACCATAGGTCAAATCAGTGCTCACCTGCAGAGCGCCAATAGCAGCAGACTGGAAACGCAAATCGGTTTTGAAATCCTGGGCGATTTCTCTCACCAGCCGTTGGAAAGGCAGCTTGCGGATTAGCAACTCAGTAGATTTCTGGTAACGACGAATTTCACGAAGCGCTACTGTACCAGGGCGGTAACGATGAGGTTTCTTGACTCCACCAGTGCTTGGCGCTGACTTACGCGCTGCTTTGGTGGCCAATTGTTTACGAGGAGCTTTACCTCCGGTGGATTTACGCGCGGTCTGCTTGGTACGTGCCATTATTCACTAAAATAAAGATAAAGCGTTAAGTTATGATAATGCCTTCAACAAGGTTTCTCCAAACCCGCGAAACTGGGAGTATCATGATACGAAGAGTACACTTATAATTCACACTGAACAATCAACTTAATTTGTACTGATTTACACACCTTTCAAAGTTATTTTCAAGAAATAAACCACAATTTTTTAATAAAATGGGATCAGAGAATCCACAACAATGATCATATGCTCAAGATGGCGTCGAAGGGAATGGCGGGTGAAACAGACGCCAAAGTTTCCGATAGCCGATTGGTAGACAGTATTCAAGTTTAGTGAATTTGATTGGTGGGAAATGCGAGCCCTATTATTCGTTGACTAAATCAGAGATTCTGAAAATCACGATGTTTGATTGGCTGACAAAAGGAAAGTGTAGCCATAAATTATAATTGTATTGCAAAAATAAAAAATCTACTAACGCCGTTACGAAATGTTGCTATTACATAAAAATAGTGAAATTAAAATAGCCCGAGTTTATTCAGATATTAGATTTTTCGGTCATTTTTCGTACAACTCGGACGTGTTGGTGACGAAATTTTACAACTCATTTGGTGTGTCTAGACGTCAGACACGTTTTAAGCTCCGGATATGAGGCCAGGTTACATTTAGTTATTTTATTATATAAACTGAGCTAAATAATAACTAGTCGATCTGGATAAGCATCGCTTGTGAAGATCGGTCCGTGTAAATGAGTAACCATCCACTACATACCAAGTTTCCTCCGTCCCTCGGAAAGTACGTAAAACCTATGTTCATTCGTAGATCTTTGACGGTCATAACGACAGTCAGCCAGCCAGGCCCGAAAGTCTGACAACCAGTCTTTCCATGTTGTAACAAATTATCAAATTAACCAGTAACGGGTTATGGAGGGCGGGGGTAGAGGTCAGATAGATAGTCAACACGTATAAAATACTGGTATTTAGCTGAATCCGGTTAGACTGGAAGCTGATGCTAACATGGTTTGGAAAAAGCTTAGCAGATGATGATTTGAGTTAGTTCCAAAAAGAAACGAAGACGTCACTAACTGACTATCTTCAAATGATGTATTCCACACGAGACTAGTGAAAGGCCACAAGGCCAGTGACTGACCTACCTAGAGCTCACTAAACTAATGGGCTTTGCAAATGAGGTCCTTTTTACTGATTATCTGAATTAAAAAAAAACGTACCAGAACTGTCTTATAAATGTAATTGTTTAAATTTATATGTGATGATTTATTTACTACATTAGTGAGCGGAGTTCGCGTTGCTGAGTTTTGGGCTAAACATATTGAAACTTTTTGCATCGAAACGCTAAGAAGAAAATTTGTTCACGAGGCCAGTTGCAGGGAGAGGCCAGATATGAGATATAGCATTCTCGCAAACTGGATGACTGTTACTTGAGCCCAACACACAGTTCACTGTTTTGAGTCATGTAATAAAATATATACTTTTTTCAAATACTTTTTTTTATTTTTAACCATCTTTTTTTTAGTTTCATCCATTGTTATTGTTACTTGATGAAGAAGTACGTGTCCTATTTTTTGTCTCGGTTTCTCTAAACTCTATCGCCGTTGAACAGAGCGAGCCAAATAGAAAACATTCTACTTGACAGAGCGACGGTGCTGTCAATTGATGGCGCTTTATTTTTTTATGTACCGAAATTAAGTTAGACTTAAAGATAACGCTTGTATAAGTTCAAGGCCGTTTAAAATTAAATTGTGTGGTGATTTCAATATTATTTTGATACTATTAAAACAAATTTGAACTTTATTTACCTTTTCCCTTTCTAAAGTATTATGTATCACGTGATCGTATATTGAATTTTAATTGGTCGTCGGTGAGCGTGCCCTGCGCGACGCGAGAGGCGCAATAATTTTCCAAAATGCCGTCGGAATCTAAACCTTTGTTAGCAGCTCAAACAGAAAAACCGAACCATTATAAGTAATTGCTTGTTTTTATTCGTGTTATATGTGAAGTGATAGTGTTTCATGTGAGGTTCAATATAGTATATTAGCTCTGAGTCTACGATTTTATGTTCCAGATATCTAAAGGAGTTTCGAGTAGAGCAGTGTCCGTCTTTCTTACAACATAAATGTACACAACATAGGCCTTTTACATGTTTTCATTGGCATTTTAATAATCAAAGACGGCGGAGGCCGGTCAGAAAAAGAGATGGGACTTTTAACTATAGCGCTGATAACTACTGTACGAAATATAACGAGACATCGGGCATTTGTGAAGATGGGGACGAGTGAGTATCGTTGCTTTGTTTTGCTACTTATTTTATTTTGTTTACTCATACTGTTTACTTCTATAGGATGGTTATTGTTTCGAGCCGCATGTTATTACTGAATCTATATTTTATTTGAAACTAATTGGTTTCCATTTGTTTACTGCTATCTAAAATATAACCCGACCAAATTCTGAGTGTACAAACTTATGTACATGATTGATTTGGTTCATGGCATTGTGGTTTCGCAAGATTATATTGATGTGGCTCATTGTTCACACTTGTTTTGAAATTGAGTCATTGTGAGTATGGAAGCTTAACAGGTCCGTTCCATACTAAATAATATAGTGAAAAGCTTATTAGATACCTACCAAACATGGCATTGAAAGTTTTTAGAATTAACAATATTGTAACAGTTTATTGCTTTGCAAACACTGGATATTGATGTAAATAAAAGCTTTTTAAGATTCTTTTTCACATCAGCACAATATTAAGGCTTGTTATTCCTGAATATATCAACAAAATCAAATGTATCATTCTGTTAACAAGAAACTAATTTCTGATTAATGTGACTTATCACTAGCTGCTGCTGTTTTTGATAATTTGATGGTAAAAGTAAGCTTTGTATGGCTGCAATGTGCTGGCATGTGTTGCAATGAACCTTTCCAATGCACTTTTCCTACCTACTACCTCCATAAACTTTTTACTACTCTACCCTACCCACGTAGGAAATTAGGTAGGTACCTAACTTCCTACCTACCCTACCAACCTACCTACCTACCCTACCTTACCTACCTATGTACCAGCGTTGCCTGTTTTTTTTTGCCAAGTCAGGATTTTGAACTTTTTGAGTGAAAAAAGCGGGATTCTTTCGTCGAAAGCAGGACATAGTAAAAAAACATATATAATTAATCAGAACATATTTATCTTTTTATTTGAATTCAATTTAAATCAGATTTACCCTATTGTTAAATAGAGTCTTATTAGTCTTCTGAATAAAAAAAATAAAAACGGTCGAGTTATCCCCGAAAAGCGGGTCTGAGCCTGTCTCGCGCGGGACATTTAATTTTGATTTAAAAATCGGGACATCCCGCCAAAATCGGAACGTCTGGCAATGCTGCTATGTACCACTAACTACCTACCTACCATATCTAGCCTACCCATGAATTTATGCTAACCTAGTCCTTTTGGTCGCCAAAAAGAGGGTTTTCATCAAAATTAAAGAAAATCATATTTGGAGTTATTTGATCATTCCACGGGAACACTGCATTTTTCCAGAAACAAAAGCAGCCTATGTGTTTATCCAGAATATAAGCTATCTTGATACCAAATTGCATTCAAATTCGTTAAGCCGTTTGAGCGTGGAGAAGTAACAAAGACACACACATAAACACACATACAAACTTTCGCCTTTATAATGTAAGTGTGATTTAATCAATCATTTGAAAACAACACCTGTAAGTGTGATTGCTCCAAATAAGAGTCCAATACTGCAAAAGTAGATTTGATAATTGTAGAGTTTCAACAACAATTAACAACTTCTAACACTATAATAAATAAGAACAGGAAAAATATTCTAAATCCTAGCTATTTATGGTTTGCATATGTCATATACAGATATTGGAATAAGTAGAGTTTATTTGCCTAAAGTAATGATACATCTCTAGCACCAATAAAATCCTGGAATAATTTTGAACTTCAGAAATAAAGTTGTTATAACTTAGTTTAGGCAAATAATATTTCTAAATATTAACAGCCGCTCGAATCGATCTTCAGGTTAAGCCGCGCTTACCTAGGTTGTTCCGTGGATGCGTGACCACGCATTACATACCGAATTTCCTCCGTGCCTCGGAAAGCACGTTAAGCTGTTGGTCTCCGCTGTCAATTATAGATCTTTGACTGTCATAAAGACAGTCAGTCAGTGACCCGAAAGTCTGACAACCATTCTTACCAAGGCGTATTGTATTACCCAGTTAGTACTACTGGGTTGTGGAGGCCAGATAGGCAGTCGCATGTAAAATACTGGTATTTAGCTGCCTCAGGTTAGGCTGGAAGCCGACCCCAACATAGTTGGGAAAAGGCTAGGCAGATGATAAATGCCATCTTTCTTAAAATCACGCCAATTACAAGATGGCGGTAAATTTTACTGTTACAAAACGAAAAGATTAGGTTATTGTGTCTATATTCATTGTAACTTGTTTGTTGAAAGGTGATGACAAAGATTTAAAGCTAAGATAACTAATTCACAGTTTTAATTGATATTGTGTAACATTTTGTTGTGACTTAACAGACATATAATTTGCTGAAAAAAAAATGTTCTATTTAAAAAACATACTTTTCTGAATTGTATGTTATAGTGAACTGTATATATATCCATATTTTGACCTCAAAAAATCTGTCTGAATATCATGTACTTATATTTTATTGGCGAAAAGCCGTGATTATTTTTTTATTTTGGCTCCTGTGTGAAGTTTGAAATTTTCGTTTAGTAACAGTTTAGGAATTTAGAGGTGCGAGATGTGCAACCAACAACATTCTACACAATAATAATTCATATGACTCATTCACAGTTTTAGTAAGACAAAGAATAATAATTCCAATTAAAATCAAGTTGAAAATTATATTAGAAGTTTTGGTTACTTGACTTTTGGCAGAAATAAGCTGTCATTAAATCTATTGAAATATTCTGTCTTATTTACTTTCTTGATGGTCAGGGCAAATTTTGTTTTTAAGAACGTTGCTCTGCTGCTCTTTTCAAGCTTATTATTAATTGTACTTGACCATCTACCAGTTATCATTGTTGTTGTTTTTTTACGATAGGTGTCCTTACCTGCACCGCACGGCGGGCGACACCGAGAGACGGTATCACCTGCGGTACTACAAGACATGTATGTGCGTGCACGACACGGACGCGCGGGGCCTGTGCACGAAGAACGGCGCCCACTGTGCGTTCGCGCACGGCGCGCCGGACCTGCGGCCGCCCGTGCTCGACATGCGCGAGCTGCAGGCGCTCGACAACCCCGACGCCGCCGACGCAGACGCCGCGGCACCCAACGCCTTAGATAGAGAAAGAAATCTTCAGAACGAAGATCCCAAGTGGCAAGGTATTAACTAATTAGCTGACTTTTCTAATAAGTTTAGGAAACAAGTAATCCAAAAATAAGGAACGACCTTTCTTTTCTTTTATTTTTTTTTATTAAATTGAGTTTTTTGAATATTATAAAACTGTTGTTTTGTTTCAGATACAAATTATGTTCTATCGTCATATAAAACGGAGCCGTGCAAAAGACCACCTAGGTTATGCAGACAGGGTTATGCTTGTCCTCAATATCACAATAGTAAAGTGAGTATGACCCTATTATGGGATGTAAAGAACCAAAACATTCACAATTCTATTTTCTGTTAATTGCTCAAAGACTTGTGGTTTATACTTTGTTCAATGTATGGTTTCTCTTCTTCCACAAAATGCGCCTTCATTCATTCCTGCGCGATCATTCAATTCTTAACACAACTTAAATCATATTTTTTAGGATAAACGCAGATCACCAAGGAAATATAAATATCGCAGCACGCCTTGTCCGAACGTGAAGCACGGCGAGGAGTGGGGCGAGCCCAGCAACTGCGAGGCGGGCGACGCGTGCGGGTACTGCCACACGCGCACCGAGCAGCAGTTTCACCCCGAGATCTACAAGTCCACCAAGTGCAACGACGTGCAGCAGGCCGGCTACTGTCCGCGTGGCCTCTTCTGCGCCTTCGCGCACGTCGAGCGTGAGTATCCGAGTCCGAGCGAGCCCCGCGCACCCGCTACGTGCCGGCTGCGCGGGGCTCACGGCGCGTGTCTGTGCAGCCGAGGAGCTGGGCGCGCGCGAGCTGGCCGGCGCGCTGGACTGCGGCACCAGCCTAGCCGAGCTGCTGTCGTCCGCGCTACCGCCCGAAAAGAAAGAGCGCCCCCCCTCCCCGCCGCCTGCCGCACTGGCCGCGCACGCGCCCGTCAGCAACGGCAGTGGCGACGGCTCTGAGTGCGCCTCCACGTCGTCCGGCGGTTCGGCCAGCCAGCACAAGCCGGCGCCTCCCCCCGCCTGGCCTGCGCGCGCGCCCTTCGACGCCGGCGTGCTACACGATGTGGTGGGCAACGCGCTGGAAGACCTGCACATGGACGAGCCGCTCAACCTGGTGGCGGCACTGGACCGCGACCTGGCGGACGGCGAGGGGCTGTTAGCCGGCTCCGCGCCCGTCAACATCCCGGCGGCGCGCGCCGCGCTGCGTGGATTCAGCCCGCCGCCGCCAGGCTCGCCACTGCCGCCCTTCCTGCGCTACGCCAACGACACCGAGCGCCTGTTCAACTCGCACGCTATGAAGGCGGGCAGCTTCGGCGGCGGCGGCGCGTACGAGTTCGCGGCGGCGTCGCCGTCCGCGCCCGCCGAGCTGTCGCGTCTGCGCGAGGAGGTGGTGGCGTCGCGCGCGGCCGTGGCGCGCTGGGACGAGCGCATCGCGCAGGCGCGCTCGGCGTGCGAGGCGTGGCAGCGCGAGGCGGACGAGGCGTCGCGCGCGGCGTCGCTGGCGGAGCGGCAGCGCGACGAGGCGCGCGCACACGCGCTGTCGCTGCGGCGCGAGCTGGACGCGGCGCGCGCGGCGCTGAACCCGCGGCGCGAGCTGCGCGGCCTGCCGCTGACGACCCTGAAGGCGCTGCAGGTGGCGGCGCGCGCGGAGCTGGAGGACATCGAGAAGGTGCTGTACCTGGAGACGGCCACCAAGTGCATGACGTGCGAGGAGCGCGCGCGCTCCGTGACGCTGGCGCCGTGCAACCACTACGTGCTGTGCGACGTGTGCGCTGCCACGGTGGATGAGTGCCCGTACTGCCAGACGCCCGTGCAGCGCCACCAGTAGCCACTTGGGAACGTTTGTATCGACGTTTTACTCGTTGCGAGTAGATATTACGTTGTTTATCGATTCAGAATATTTCGCAAAATCTAGGTTCCCTTTTAAATGCCGATACAATGAGCACGTCGGTTCGATCCATGAAACTAAATTTTTATTCACAAACAGATATATATATATTTGAATAATGTCTTGTCATATGTCATTGTTGACTTATCATGTTCACCTGCTCACCAAAGTTGCAGATAATTATATTATGGAGAATATAATACCTTTGTTGGTATATATTATTATCATATTGATTGATGTTTATAACTACATACTACAACATATACTAGAACGTAATGTTATGGATATAACGCTTTTGATGTTAACATTTTGTGTTTATTAGCCTCTCGTGTTAGTGGACTGTTGCTTTTACTCATAAAGATACAAACAAGATATATATATATTATAGGTATTTATGAGGTTTTATCTTGAAAAATTAAACTTTGTGGTTATGCTTTCACCAATGATCGTAGATTTAAGAAAATTTTGTATCGATTTGGATATTCTCATTGTGACTCAATTTATATGTAAGGTATATATTATATATTGATATTGATGGAAGCACGGCCATGAATATATTAGTGATTAAAAGTATCGGAGAATATTTAAATGTAGTATTTAGTTTTATACAGATATCTACAAATCATTTTACATATTCAGAATAGAATAATTTTAGTGGTGTTTTGAATGTGTAACACGGCTATTGAGAGAGTGTGGCTTGTATCGGCTTCCTCGTGTTTATTGCATTACATGATTTTCACTAATAACTAGCTATCTAAGGACCAAATTTTTCTATTAAAGTATTGAAATCGTGACTATAGTAGTTCAGTAGGCGCGCGTGCAGCGTGTGTGAGAGATGTGCTCCGAGCGCTCGCCGCGCGGCTAGAGCAGGCGGAGCGGGCGGAGCACGCCGCGCGGGCTCTCTTTAGATCAAACGACTATAACTGCTTTACATATTTGTCTAGATGCCCCACATTTAATAAAGCCGAAAAATATATTTTTGTAGACAACATTACGTGCTTCATTCATGAATGTCTCATGATAACCTCATGAAGAAGCACTGTTTAATACATAATCGATTTCTATCACGTGTTTGTTTTCCGCTTTTTGCGATAAAAAGAATCTTATATAGTTATTAACTTGAATTTCGTTGTACTCCCGATCTCTAGCAGCGACGTGTACGAATGATGCTTTACTGATGGACATGATTATTTTTTGAAGAGTTAAAATCCAATACAGGTCATAAAAGTAAAAATATTTGAAAGTGTAAGTAAACAGATACATGAGAGGGTAAAAATGGCAGAGTATTTAATTAAAATCGGTGTTTTTGAGATTAAAGTATAGATAAAACTAACAATGTTTTGTCATTACAAGGACAAGTAAGCATGTTTTCGCATGTATCTCTTTCTAACTCTTTGAAATCATATGAAGTTTATCAATGACCTGTGTTGGATTTAAAGTAGGTAGTGGAAACTGCGTTAGGCTGCACCACTGCGGCCACGATGCACCACTTGGTACGAGCCTTGGGGGGGGTTTTTCAGCAAGCAAATTCAACATGAAAACTTTTTAGCTGAGTAGGTAGAGCGTGATGTGTAAACGCCAAATCTGTATTTGAAAAGATTCAGATAGAAACCTGGGTAGGTAGGTGCCCACTTACAAATGTCAGAAAAGGCCAAAAACTAACGAGATGTTCAGAAACATTGATTTTCATCTGACATGAACAGGCAAAACTTGACGAAGATATTATGGAAATATGGACTTTCTATAAATCTGACTACATCTGTAGTTTCAAATATAGTTTTGGCGTTCTCTTATCATGCCCTACCTACTCAGCTGTCAAGTTTTCATGCTGAATATGCTATTTGAGAAACCTAGGCTCCCCTACCAGCTGAGCGGCCTGACGTGGAAAGCTGCACTGAGATTGACCTGATTGAATGTTAGAAAAGAAAAAGTTGCTGGTAGAAAGGTTTATTATAACATAAAACCATGACATTAATCAGTCGTCTCTAGAGGTCGAGCGTAAAAGTAGAATACACAAAACGTAGCGCATTTTATGTTAACATTCCCAAATAATCACTAGATATTATATTTGTATTCAATTATCCCTATGATTATCATCATTGGTGTAGAGGACTAAATGAAATTCTTACAGGATAAATTAAAATGTTATTCTTACCTTTTTACAATGTTGGTTAAAACAATCGAAGGTCTTGCAACTTCCACTTAGCAGCACATTGAATGCATTTAATTTAATTTGTACCAGATGATACATTTATGAATAAATTTAAACCAGGGACCATGTTGGTTATCCATTTCAAAGGGTTTTACTAAAGAAACCCTAAGGTAACGCTTTTGAACGGTTTAATTTAAGCTTCTTTGAAAGGTAACAGTTTAACTCTCTTAAAATCATAACAAGTGTTTGGTACCCTACCACCCACTAAGTGGTTATTCAAACAAAACCATGATATTGTAAACGTTATCATAATGGTGGGTAACCTTTTCACTGGGTTGTAAGTATCAAGGAATCTTGATTTACCGACTTAACACTTCAAAATGCTTACCTAACTCTTAACTGGAGATGTATGGTCCCTGATTAAATCACACACAAAATAAGTTTTGTGATCTGTATACAAGATGTCATTGAAATAACTGAAAACATCTTACGGGCTGTTGTTCGCAAAACTAAACACGTCTAGTTTGAAACGCGTACAACTGTTTTTTTGTCGCGTTGAGGTTTGGTGCCAAGAGGTTTTCAGTCATACCAACTACACCTTTTATTAAGTTTCCCTGCCATGGAGCAACCTCATTGCAAATGTTAAGTTCTTTAATTTTAACATTGTTTTATGAAGCGCTTTGTATTATGATATGCTTTAATGAATATCACTAGAATATGTTAACTTATGTAAAGCGTATTATCCATTAGCGACTAGAGTTGACTTGTCCAACTGACTTCATAAAAAGGTTTTGTCCTAATATAAGTGATTGCGCTCATTTTGTTCGGCGAAATCGAACGCGCTCAAAATTAACAAGATTTATTGAATCACTCGACGTTTGCTTATATTAAGACACGGCCCATAGACATGCAAGCGCTTTTTTAAGCGTTATGACTATTTCTTTGTTACTAATGCTACAGTTTTATTTCGTTTTTTCCAAGCATGCAATGAGCATTGCTTCAATTAGAAATCGTGCATGGAGTCGCTCAGTGTAATGACAAGAAAGTTGTTCTATGGCGGAAAAATGTTTTTCCACGAACTTTAGTTTTGTACTACTTTTGCTCTGTTTGTATTGTTAGTGTGAGCCATTTCTGCTCCGAAACGCGCAAGGGTTTTTTGCACTTTCGGTGAGATGGGAAGAGACATGACTTACCTTCAGTATTGAGAAGCCTGTGAACACATGCCAAGCAACCCCTTGAGCGTTTGAGTCAGAACTGTGTTCTTTTGTGGACGTCACGCATACAGGAATGCGCCATTAAGAGCGGTATGTCTGTTTATTAAAACCGACGATTGTGTTTCGAGTGGACTTAAACCGCTCAGGCCGGTCAAGCTGATTCCGCGTCCATAGGTATGGTTACTCCCTTACTGTTGGGTAGTCTTAAATCGGAACTGTTTTTTCTCCAGTTTTACCTACGGGTCGAATCTTACGAATTATTTAAATATACCATTCTACTCTAATTCAAACAAGTTTCCTATAACACGTTTTATAGATACATATTTTATTTATATTTTACTATTTTAACATTTGACCGCCTTGGACGCGATGGCCGCGATGTTGCGTTATATGGATGGAGTGTGTGAGTAATCAGCAGGTCGTCGCTTCTTGTACTACAAGCTGCATGTCATTCATTTTTAAGAAAAGTAATCCAGTTGTAATAGTTGTAATAGTAGAATACATACTGCAATAAAAATATTGTTACAAATATCTATTAAAGTTACACATACTTTTGTAGGGCATTTCGTACGTGGCGGTCAGATTTAAATATATTTATACTATGAAACTTTAATTTTTTTATATTGATATAATAGTAATAACAAATTTAACTTAGATATTAACTTAGATTTAAGTAGTGTTTTCAAATTGTAATGGACATTGTTTTAAGTGTATAGAAGCGTCTTGTATCGTAAAAACAGAAGCAATATGACCACAGCCGCCTTTTATAATATTCAGATATATACAATGTTGAACGGCGCGGCACACACGCGGAGTCGTTTGTCGATCCATGTACCCCCCCTCCACCCCCTTGCCTGTGTACACACAAGCACGCGACTGACTAGTAATAGAGATATTTGATGTATTGAATGCAGTTTTGTGAATTCATTTAAACCTGTTTTAATTTACCATCATGCCAACGTGGTAGGATCATTTCCCAGATGTCCACTAAATAATAACCACATTTTGTGACGGCTCAGGTGCCGACAGGTAACTTGACATGGAGCGCCGCAGCGTGTGGCTCAAATCCCAATGTTACAATATTATATTAACCATTGACGTAGGTAGTAGCTAGGAGAGTGTATTAGGTAGTTAGTAAACGCCTCCGCTGTGCTCCGCAGCCTTTATAGAATTATGTCGACACGGCACATTTTGTATACTGGTTTGGTTTTGTGATTCAATAATGAAATAAGATCTCTGTGGTAGGCTTTGAATTTTTTTACAATAGTGTCTTCAGTAATCGGTGAATCGGTATTTGCAATCAATTTTTTATTCGATCTGAATCAATTTATTGTTACATGGTGCATGTAGCTATGAAAACGTATCTGTTACGGTAAGTGGGCATTTACAGTTATCGTACTTCTGTTCTCAATAATATTTTCAAAACATTCAATGTCTCATTTAGAACTACAGGTTACTATCCGCCTTTCACATTTAATTAACGAAATTAGATATAGGTTTGGGGTTTTTAGGGTTGGACAGTCTGGCCACCAAACCTTCGTCGTTAAGTCACCTTTATTTAAGCGACAGTATAACTCGGTACCCTGCAGTCGAGCCACGATGAAGAAATCTCTCTTCATCGTGGCTCTACTGCAGGTACCGAGTACAGTACGTGATTTTTTAACAATTCTGCACGGGGTTTAGTGTTGCCAGCTTTCGTTCGGCCCAAGGCGAGGTGATTACCTATATTTGTAACAGATACAGTGTTATATCAACAATATACACACACGTACACTATCAGTTTATTTGATTGGTTTTAAATTTGATATGGATGTAAAATTATGCTACGTTGTCTATAATATTGTGATATATCGCTGAGGGCGATTCACTGTGCTTCGTAATTACCTTTAGAGACCTGAATTCTCATCAGCTTAAACAACTTGTTTGCTTGTCGAATATCGTTGTTAAAGCTCTTTTGGAGTTACTTGTCTTAAATTTAGTTTTATCTTAGATTAGTAAGAGATCTTCACAAATATCGTGATCAATTGATTGTGTATGAAAAGTGTTGAATAAGTGGCGTGAAACAAAATGTTCTGTGTGGCCATAGCGTATATAGTCTAGCTTGCTAATAATTTGAGATTTAGATGTGTATTAGAGTTGATATTTATTTTTATATAGAAATCTTTATCACATGGAGAGTGTAATTTTGTTGATGAAATTTTATAGTTGCTACAGATAATGCGTGGAACCTGTCTGTACCTTGCGTGTTTTAGTTTCGGTTGACTTAACTCGCGCGGGTTGAAACACATCGAAGGAACTGTAACCTCGCGTTTACACATGTATTCTAAATGTTGTGTCTAACAAAATATGTGAACAAGACATGTCTGAAATACCGTTACTATAAATATGATTTAAATAAGATACGTTTTGGTCAAGCTTTTTCAAGTCAATTGCAAACAAAATATCACAAGTTGTATTTGGGTGTAAACGCGTCGTTAGAATATGTTTTAGTCGATCTCTTAATTGCTTTATCTCTTTTGACATCAAATCAAAAGTTTGAAATTGATACTATCTGTCATATAGACAAATAAACATTGTCGTTGTACGACCTCCAAGTGATACAGCAAGTACGTGGTCAACTAAACATGAGAGTTGCATGCATGTGGGCTGCACGGGCCGGCTTGATCAGACCTGATGACCGACGGGCGTGGTGTGGTTATTGTTTATGTACACATTGTTTTATCCTCGTTTTAAGCAATTATTTTATCTAACATTTATATCAATATGTACCCACAGTTTGCATTTCGTTTTTAGTTTGTTTAAGGACCAATGTAGTTTAAAGGCTTTTAAAGTTTTTTTGCATGTGCATAATAACAGCATTCGACTATTTTACTTAATATATATTATACACATATTTTTAATTTTATTTAATTTTTAGGTAGGTAGGTCCAACAAATTCTTTCAAATTTTTATTGTTAAATTAGAAATAGAATGTTGTAGTAGATAACCAATTGAGACATGCGTTCACACTCACATACTGGAGATCAAATTGTTTTTTTTTTATTTATTACAAAAATATGCATTATTATAGCTTCTAATATCATAGTAGATATTTTTTAACAAAGTAATTTTCAAATCCATGTGATACAAATTAATGTGTAACAGAGATGTGAAGATTATGAATATTACTAGATAGGTAGGTTTAATAAATTTAAAATTCCATTCAATAGCATATGAGTTTTATTTATATCTAGCCCTTGCCTCGCCTTAGTATTTTTACTCTATTTTTAATGTTTATGTATGTTCAATAATAATTTATTATGCCTTTCATGTGATATAGCACCAAAATTAGTACTCCAGACGGCGGGATTAGTGCCCACAAAACTCAGGATTTCTAGTTATCATATTTATTGAGAAATAGCCATAAAAACACTTTTTCAATTTTACCATTCGTATAACCCTGGCAAGTAACATTTACCCGAACGTGTCATTCATTTTTCCCTTTCTCACACCAACGAGTGTTCATTTGTTCCGAGTGAAGTCAGGATTTTTGGGCACTAATTCTGGAGCTATTTCATATGCAGGGCAGCCTTTAAAAGCGATTATCTTTGCAAGGTGTTTGAAAGGGCGTTACCCCAGTTGTGTCACCTTCAAACGATATATCTTAGGAATTACTGGAGCACAAATTTTGAATTTTGTGGGCACTGAGCTTTAAATATTGGTGAAGTCTGTACCACATGGTGGTCTTGCTGGGGTAACGGAGACGAATGGATGTATTTAAAATAGACAACATAGAGTAGAAAATGTCGACGCTGACGTCTACCATCGCGTCGCGCCTTTAAACTTCCTATTTTCAATGCAACCAGTATAATAATATAATAGATCGGGATTTTTTTTCCATTCTGTCTGAATTTACCGTTACTGGCAGGAGAGTGGGATGGCCTGTCATAGAGCACTATGACAGGCCATCCTTCTACCACAAGTAGCAAAATACAAACACCCCCGACACATTCAATTCATGGGTCTGTCAGCCTGAGGCAAACCCCGCGGTGTCCTTCAACTACGCATGGCGGGGCGCTATATACATCCGCTGTCGCGCTCTCCCGGTTAGGCCCACCAACTAGGTACCTACTGTTAGGTCCGCCAATTACCGTAACTAGTGTGTGGGTGACCCAATTTTGCATTAATAAATAAAACAAAATAAATTCTGATTCTTTAATAAATAGGTATGTTACAATATTGCATTGTTTTAAAACTTTAAAGTATTGGTTAACAAAACATAAAATTAATACATAACTGTCGAAAATTCTCTGTTTGCTTTACCACGGTAAAATGCAAATAGCGTGCATATAGTAGTAGCACGGATGGAAACCAAACGGAATAATGTGATTATTCTGTAGTTCGGAAAGTACAGTGAACAGTGACTCTGAACGCGTCCTTATTTCGAAGCAGAATGTGCTACCTACTTCAAGTGTTTCTACTGACGCGTTTAGTTTGCAACTTAAGACTAGACATGAAACAGAAATCCGGTAACTATCCGTTATCCGGATACCGAATATGAAAAGGAAGTCAATAATTTCTCATTAACACTAGATGATTCATACTAAAAATAGCTTTTCATCATCATTCTCTTGCCCTTATCCCAATTAATTTGGGGTCGGCGCAGCATGTCTTCTTCTTTCATACTTCTCTATTACTCGTCATCTCATCCGACACCTCCTTTCTTGCCATATCATTCTTTATACAGTCCATCCATCGTTTCTTTGGTCTTCCTCTACTCATATACCCATCCACATTCATACTCAAAACTAAAAATAGCTTTTATACACCATTTATTTATAAATATAAGATGCAAAAGTTTATTACTGACAATAATCACATGTCAAAATATTATTAATTCTAATTTAGTACTCAAAATTATCAAGTGGTAAATTATTTATTCAGCTTTTGATGGTAACAAGCGACGACGCTTGGCTTAGTCGCATTTGTGCGGAAGCGTTAACTCAAATGAAAAATGAAACTCGTTACAACATGTAACGCGACAAAGTGCCAAATATCCGGCCTCCAAGCTTGCCGAAAATTCGGTATCCGGCCAAAGTACTATCGGTTTCATCTCTACTTAAGACTACACCCCGGAGAATATAAACTAATATCATAATGTTATAAAACATCATAACTTCGTCATTAGAGAAGGCTAGAATAAATACGGCAACAAGGAGAAATAGTATAAACAAGTAGGTAGCCAAATCTGAACAGTACCTAGTTATAGTAAATTATTTTTTAACACACTTGCTCATAAAAGTGACTTCACTTCGGTTCAGTTTGAAATGTACTAAAAAAAAACACCCACACTTTTACTTTGAATATTTGCCGGAAATACGCCACAGATTACTATTGAACTATAAAATAATCACAAAGTATGATTTTTGGTTAATCTCAGCAAACCTTCAATCCAACGGTGAAAACAAAATAATATGATAAATACACATAAAATTTAAACAAATTATAGTCGTGAAAAAAATATTATTATTTAGTGGTCTTTAAATAAAAATAATTCCTATAAATTTTAATATTAGGCTTATAGGCTACGAGTCAGGCATGGAAAGAGTCGGCGAGTCGCGACCTTTCACGAATATTTGTTACAAAATATTGTGTTTTATTTATCCTTTGCAAGTGTGTTGAAAATCGTCGTGTGATACGCCGAGCATTTGCCAAATGTACACTTACATCAAGTAGTATGAGGTACCTACTATTGCTTTGTTTTATTGGAGCAGGAGATGACAGTTGCATATCATGGGACAGCTCTGACTATGATTGACAAACAGCCAAAAATAAGCAGTAGGTGTATTTTGTTATAATTTATATTATTACCTACATAATTTATAGATATTTAGTCTTCAATTAAATAATATAAATGAACTTACATACACGTGGTTAACCATAAATTTTATTAAAGTAAAACAGAAATGCATTGGGTAATATTTTAGAAAACACGAGGATACTACAACTATCCTCTTTTAAAACTCATTTTATTACAATAATAATAGTATGGTCTGAGAAATTTTGAATTTATTAAAACTGAGTGAAGTAGGTAGGTACAGAAAATAAATGTGTAGGTATAATAATGTTCAATACATAGACTGACATTTTAACCAGGTACTATTTTACATAATCAATAACATTGTTTTCTTTTTAATAAGTTACTTACATCAATGGAATATTAAAAAAAATGAGGCAGGTCATCAGCAACAAAGCAATTTTTGGGTTAATATAAAAGGACGGATATGATGTTCTAGTTAAAAATCTGCTGCCAAAAGTAAAGCTAAATAAACTGTAGTTTAGCTCCCGAAACCATTGAACTTAGTTTAGGCTGAAGTTAACACAAAACTAACAGTTTTTGCACAGCTATTGTTATTTTAATTAGAAAAGAAATGAGAAAAAGATCTAAGGGTGCCCAAAATATTTATAACGTTAATTACATACATTCTTCATGAAACTAATATTGTGCATGGATTATGTCAGAATATGACGTAATTACCTTAAGGACTAGGTATTATATTGTAAACGTAAAACATGAGCAAACACTGCGCCGCTACGTCAGCCCGGTAACATGGGCCACTTATACTCTAAATAATGGTGCCGATTCTATTGTGCACAGGCTAAACTTAACTTAGAAAATATCCAGCTTTTTCTCTCTTCATACACCATCTTTAACTCAGTTCTTCTGGAATTTTGTAATCCGATTTGTGAGTAAGAGATTTCAATTTTCTAATTACAGTTTAGTTTTTGAACAAGGCAATCGGCGCCAATATTAAACGATTTAGCAAATTAAACTATATCTCAACAGGTTGTATAATAGGCCTGATAAATATATTAAAATAATTTCATTGCCAGTTACATAATTTTATAATCTATCAATAAGTTTAGAATGTACGAGAGAGCGTGTACCTACTTTTAGGTATATTAGACTACGTCATCAACGGTAATCACTCAGGCATCAAGCGATATTACTAGCTCAACTGACAACACCACTACATAAAGAGTTCTTTGGTAAAGTTTGAGAAAAAAATCATTCATAGCCACTAACACTTAGGAAAAATAGAACGCACCCTAACCAAAGCGACCATCGCGTTCATTTTGTTCGGTGGACGTCCCGCCGCGCCTTTCGGTTTTCCGAACAAATCTGTTACATATGAACGCAACGATTGTTTTCGCACGATCGATCGCTTTGGTTAGGATGCGGGGTTAGGATACCTGTGTACTTAAGCCATAAATATAGTACATCGGGTTTTATAAAACGTTATCTTTGAATATTACAATCTGCTCCGCTCATGCCAGTGTGACACATCAACATAGATCTGAATAAGTAAACTTCAAAGACGTAAGTGACACGTGGATAATACCTCCCTCAAAATTTTAAAAATTATTCCGGTATTTTATAGGGGGGTATTATTCACATTTACTTCCTTGAAGTTTAGGCGAATGTGTCTCATTGACAGGCCGTATTGTCGGCTATCAAACCTGTCTGTACTTTAGGGATCAGTTTCCACCAAGCAAAGAAAAAACGACGCTGACATGTGTCCTCGCGCGTGCTCGTAGATGTGCGAGCGACCAATTTTATACTTAGAGACAATACTGATTAGTTTGTTACCGAGCTGCAGCATGCGATAGCACTCCCGCTCTGTTTTCTCGCTCTAGCAAATGACGGTTCTGAGCATAGGAAAAGGATAGGCGCATGGAAATATGCGATTCCATGCTGCCAGATGAGGCGCCTTGAGGTGATGAGGCCTTATTCAGTGACATCAAAAAAGTGCGTGAGGATTTTTCTGTCTTGTGGAACTGACCCTAGGGTGCGTAACACGTCATGATATATAAGTATGAAGGAGTTCGGGTAAATCTATAAAAAACAAAACAAACAAATGTTCTCCATTGAAGAAACTTCATGACTTTATGTATGGTACCCCATAGATAAGTTTTACAATTAGTCAATTGCACATAAGTACCTATCTGTCCCACCTGTCTGGGTGAATATAGTAGGTACATTCACCCAGACACACATACATTCGTACGGTTTTTACACCGGTAGGTACCGAAATAATAATTGTATAATTTTTTTTATTGGGATTTGATGCCTCAATATTTAGGTTGTAACAAATAAGCGCAATACCTCAGAGGGGGTGTTTCAGACCATAAATAAACCGAAAAAAAAATTACTTCCATACAAACTATCGCATCGGCTAACTTAATTAATATGAAGAGTCCAATTCTTTTTTCGATCCGTGTTTTCGCGAAAGTTTTTCAGTGTGATGGTCTGACTGAAGCACCACCTAAGAGGTATTGAGTTTATTATGTGACACACTGTATTAATAAATACAATAGTAGTACAGAAAATCATATTTGCTAAACATATTTAAACGGAGATTATTTCGATTTTAATATTACGTTGCTATGATAAAAGGTGTTGCCAGTCTAATTAATAATTACATACCCAGTACGTGTGCTAGCACTATCTGTTTGTCATTTTAAACATCATTCTTAAGTTCTAAAAAGGCAAATTTGAATGAATTAAGCCATTTATACTTTGGCGGTCTAATTCTAGTTGGCTAGTAACCACTGTACATTAGCTGAACAACAAGTTTTCGACGATGACATATGGTCATATCAAACACTTTTTTGAATACGTTACTTATACTTGTTGAGACAAGGTACGAGTCGCACGAGACGCACGAGTCTATGAGCGCGTGGCGAATGCCTAAAGACAAAATATGGTGAGGCATTCGTGCACACGCGCGTAGCAGGCGCTCAGGGGGTCTAAAAGACCACTTTAAAGAATCATATCGTCTTCATAAGGTGGAAGCACCAGAGCAGCCCGCGAAATTCAAATTTTCTTACGTTGTAAATTCGGCTACCCTGGCGCTTCCGCATTAAGCTTAAGAATCTGCTAGTTGACACTAAAGCAATTCATAGTTTGTGGACCATTTTACGTATTTCCATACGACACTGTAAAACAGATGAATTGGGTGCTATGAATTGTACGCAGGTAATATTATGTATTGTCAATTGCGGCCATTTTTAACCCCCGACGCAAAAAGTGTTATAAGTTTGACCGCAATGAATGTGTGTGTGTGTGTGTGTCTGTCTCTGGCACCGTAGCTTTACGAGTGCACCGATTTGATGCAGTTTTTTTTATTTGAAAACTAGTACGTTTTATCAAAATCGGTGCAGCCATTTACTAGTTATGGGGGATGAAAGTGGGTATGAATAATCGAATATTTTCAAATATCAAATGAAAGGGCATGATGTGTTTATTACAATTAGACATGTTTTATCAAAACCGGCTCAGCCATTTTATTGACTTTCCAAATGTTTATTCGCTTGTTGCGATGGGGGTTTTTAAATTTTATATTTAATTCTATGTTATACGATTAATATGATTCATATTGTTATCTAAATAAGATTTTGCTAATGCGGTCTTTTTAGGCCCGTTTAAACGCCTTCTCTCAACAGGCATTATGCGTCAGTACTCTGTGCTTCTCTGAGTACAGTGATACAAGCTCAATCGTTGCGTGAGGTGAATCCTTTACAATACATCTATATCTAAATACAACCTAACCTAAATAAAGCTTACAGTCATGGTCTTAAAGAAATGCAAAACTCTAAATACTATGTTTTCTTACTAATTCGAGGTAAGTTTTTGCTTTACATTTATTCAAGTACTTAAAATGTGGAACTTGTGTTATTTTGTGACATGGTTAAAGCATATTAGGTGACATATCAAGCTATACATATCCAGTATAACATGGCCTCGCTTTGTATAGATTTCCTATACAATGAGAGATCCGCATAAACTGGTTTTGTATAGACTTGCTTGGTCGTCGTGCATACATATAATAAGAATCATTTTGATCTTAAATTTAACATTTTAACTCTTCGGAGTTCATATCTATCGCATTACTAACATACAATTAAATGTTTAGTTACTCGAAACTGGCAGTATTTATCTCCTTATAACGGTACACAACATTCAAATTCATGCATCATATCTGAGCCAAATACTATCCAACCGCTATAAATATGTCCACAACGAAGTATTTTTGTGCGCTTTTGCTATATAAAACTTGCGATAAGGCCACTTTCACACGTGATCCTCATAATAAACCACTGAGACCATTCACGTGTAACGCAAAACTGCGCACTAATTACATGCGGTCGTTGACTCCAATTTTATTGTTGTTTTATCGTGTTTAGATACCCATGACGTCTGTAGAGTTTCGGTAGCTAATTAAAATACTTCAATTAAAAGTAGGATATAAATGTCCGCCGCATACGAATACGCATGTGTAATGCACGAAGCAGATTTATTACAAAAGCGAATTTTGCTCTGGTCAGTTATGGAATAAATGTTACATTAAATGGTCCTAGTCAGGCGGAAAAAAGAAACTTTGTTACTCTGACGTTAATCATGATAAAAAACACAGCGTTAATTATAAAGGGGGATCCCCTATATAACGAACGCTGTGTGTGTTCAAACAAATAAAATTAGTTGGAGGAACTCCACAAACGACATAGTTATCTATCAAATGATGATACAACTAAAATGAGCTTAGTAAGTGAATGCGTATTTAATATTATCCCATACATTTTGAATAAATTTATTTTATATAATAATTATATGTATTTATTAATTGTGAAAGTGGTCTTATTCTGGCTCAGTCGGCGCATGCTTGTTTCATATACTTAATTGACGTTTCACTACAAGTTCCGCTGCAACTTACTCACAATCGTAATAGCCTTCAATTCGTCAGCGCATCGGTCAAAAGAAAGTTCATTGCATCCTGCAGTATTGTCAAAATGAAAGGGAAGAGAAGTGTGGAGGCACTGTTCTTTTACAATTCATTTACGGTGAGCCTAAGTTGGCTGTTTGTATTTTTCGGCCAGCAATCATCTCAAGCCTTATTTTACTGCATCCTAAAATTACGCGTTTACAGCTGCCATCAGTTTCAATCATTACTTTAAAAACAATCTCAGATAAAACGTATGCTAACATACAACATGCAAAATTTTACTTTATTCAAGATTCTATTTCAGATCCTTTGATGTTTTTAACATCACCAAAACATTTTCTGTTTTTGTAATAATTGTAAATATGATAAATAATGATACATATTTATATGCCGCATTTATATACAATTATTTTACTTACAGTAGATACTACAAGGACTTAAGTTTTGGTACTACAATCTGTTAGTCTAGGCACTAAGAAGTTTGTTTTACAAATGTATCAATTATAATACTTGGAGACCTATTTCCTTATTATAAAAGCCAGATCAACATAATAATAATTCAGTAAGGCTTCGCGTTGACATGACATTAAATATTATACCTTAATTTAAGTGTTTTTAAGGAGCAGAATTGTACAAACAATGACGAAGACACAAATGTATTTAGCGTCCACAAATAACTTGTTTGCATTTTAGGACAATAAATATAAAGTTTATTATTCAATGTCATTAGGAAATCAGGTCTGTGCTGAGCAAGTAACCCCTCACAGGGATGTTTCTACGCTAGACCATGCCGGGCGCGAGGCGTGGACGAGGTACGGATGCAAAACTTCACAAACATTTCATACAAAGTTACTACGCTGAACCGTGAGGCGACCGTGCCTCGTTCGTGTCTTGGTCCCTACATATCGAGACACGGATGCGGCTCGCACCCGTGACGGTCTAATATAAATAATCCCTAAGGATGATTAGGTACACAAGTTTTTTTTGCCGTGAAAATCACTGTTCAAACTCACGGTGCATACGACCGCGGCGCCGTATCGTAGCGGCAGTGTCTGCCAACAATCTTCCATAGTGATCCACAGAACACTGTCGAGCGAGGCTGTCTACACACGGCAGTTCATCATCATCTACCTAGCCTTTTCCCATCCATATTGAGGTCGGCTTCCAGTCTAACCAGATGCAGCTGATTGCCAGTATTTTACATGGAGCGACTGCGTATCTGACCTCCACAACCCAATTAGTATTGGGTAGTACGATACCTCTTGGTAAGACTGGTTGTCCGATGTTCGGACCACTGACTACCTGTAACCACTGTCTACTATGTCGACTATCTACAAATGACAGACGGGACCAACTCGATATGAGATGGATGTTCCCATTCACGGACCAACATCGACAAAAAAAAACGTGTGTACAACTGGGCTAAAAAGGTAATATGAAGCAGATAGATATTCTACCTTACTTCTACCTCCAACGTATGAAAATACAAGTAATAATTGCAGTATCTGCATTCTTTACTGGATTATAGAAATCTAGTCATGAATAATACGTAATCATAAAGTTTTATAGGCAAGTTCTCTCGTTGGTCGACTGTGACTGTGATCGAAGTTCAATCAAATCTTCTTACAAATAAATACAAACTTATATCGTTTTTGTCAAAATATAACTTAAAACAATTATTAATAATCTCAAACATTTTAGAATTTGAATTATCATGATTGTCCACTTGGTTCTAATGATTATGAACAATAATGAATTCTGTATATACATTTTTTTACAGCCGCAAATCATATTTTGATATGGGGTTACCCGCATAGGTGTTCTATTCAGGTTATTTATTAAAAATGTGCATTTTTGCACATAAAAATATAAAAGAAAGTGACGGAGTTAGCCCGTGTTCGGTGGTTTGTCTCTTTCATTCTGGGTAATCAGCAATATTTAAATTATTAAACTATATATTAGGAGAGTTACCCCGTACAATGGTTAATCAAACATATGGGTTATAGGTCTAACCGGTTAACCTTTTTAACATAAAACCAAATACTAGCCCGCAAGTTGTCAAAAACATAACTAAATTAGAATTTCGTGAACTACCTTGGCTCAACCCCCTTGAGTCAAGACAAACCGTTTCTCCGCATCTTATTCATCTTGTTTACCTTTACAAGCTGCAATTTTCTTTTACAATGGTGGCAGTACGTCCAAATTATAAAGTTCAAAGAATAATTATTAATTAATCTCATGTAAGATGCTAGTGAAATTTACTTAAAGATATTCAATATTTCGCAACTATTATTTTACTGAAATGTGATTTCAGTATCGTTGTGATACAGGGTCGTTTGACGTCGTGACATTCGTCATAGAAATTTTGCCTCAGACAGGGGTAACCCAAAGGGAACCTTATTTCAACGAGAATAAAGCCAACTGTGTTTTTGACAGACTTGCCAGTGGCCATAGACCTCAACTACAACTTCATTGTGATTTTTGACAGTGGTGCAAGTCAGAGGTGTAGAGGTGTGAGGAACAGGCTGTAAAGTTTAGTTCGCAATATTGAGTCATAGATGTCGCTGCAGAGATAGAATAAGAGTGAAATGAGTATGAGTGTTTCTACATGCATAGGAATCAGGTGGGTGGTTTCTGACGTCACTGGGATCCAGGTCAGTAGTAGGGTGATGTAGCGGGTCGTCCCGTGTTCAGACAGAGGTGCCGTGCGCACACGGAACAGGGTGTACAATTGAGCGTGTGTTGAGTCACAGATGTCGCTACAGAGGTAGACTAAGAGTGAAAGACGTCTAGTGTGCACGTCTGCGTCAGGTCGGGGCCGTGCGCGTCACACGGAGGTGCCGTGCGCGCGCGGCGGGTCCAGCGTCACGTCCTCGGGCGACGCCAGGTCGGCGCGCAGCCGCACGCCGCGCCCCGTCAGCGTCCAGCGGCACGCCGCGCCCGCCCTGCCACACAGGGAAGCGGTTACTGATTGTGGGAAGTGCCTGACTCCTGTGCTACAAGACATTCTTAACATAACATAACGCGCCTGTAACGTAAGGTTAACTAGACGTAAACGTTACTCCCAAGAGTTACATTTCGCGTTAAGTCCCAGGTTATAGGCAGCCAGCCTATTGCCATCAACCGGGCCCAAAGCCAGACTCTGTGGCTGCTACTGAGAAATTCGTCATGGAAAAATTCAATAGCAGTTTGCCGTACCTGGTAATCAAACGCAGGGCCTCATGCTCAGCAGTTGCTGGCGACCACTAAAGTCCAGTCTAAACATTCTTACATTTACATAATGTATACAGGTGGGACTTATGACATGGGGCAGTGAGGGCAGGTACCTTACCCGAAGTAGCTACAGAATAACGGTTTTAGGGGACTATCAACCTTATCTTCTTGAAAAATGTGGATCTGCATTCACAGATTTTAGAAAAGGTGTACAGTCAGCAAGAAAATGGGCAATTTTTTTGATACCAGT
Source organism: Noctua fimbriata (assembly GCA_905163415.1). Lineage (NCBI taxonomy): Eukaryota > Metazoa > Arthropoda > Insecta > Lepidoptera > Noctuidae > Noctua > Noctua fimbriata. Next base: position 3,305,275 of record LR990926.1, on the reverse strand, counting down.
CGATTTAATTTCATGAATGGATCAAAAATCTCTATAGGACCAACTGCAGTCTGAGTACTAGAATAGTCTGAAATCCAAAAAAAATGTCATTATTTCATTTCCTTTAAAACAAAATGTAGATAAGGTGTTGTTACATTCTGTGACTGAAATGACCTCAAATTAAATAAAACTTAGATTTGTTTTGAAGCTCATTTTTTGAATAATACGTATAGGCAATTTCCACGCCCTTTTTTTATTTTTATTTATTAAGGTAATAAATAAAAATAAAACGGACACAAAGAGGTGGCGCGATGACCTTGACGCGTACTATGATGACTAGTTCGAGGTGGCGCATGAAAAGAGGACCGGGAAAGATATGGGGAAGCACATCCATGGCAACTAAAAAAAAGATAAAAATATCGAGTCAATATCGAGGTCGAGTGTACCTGCAGAGTGAGTCTTCGGGCGGGGTGGGCGCGGGCAGCGCGGGCGCGTCGTCGTCGTCGGGCGAGCCCTCGCTGGCCGAGCTCGACCCGGCCGAGCTGCCGCCGCCGCGGTACCGCTCCACATCTTCTGCACATGCATAACATTGGAAATAACTAAGTTTAAGGTAGATTAGGGATAAATCACTCGCAGTTATAGTGTTCGCACGAGCACTAACGGTTACCAATCTTATTTTTTCTTTTACGCGACTGAGGAGGGTAATGTGTTTATCAGCCTATATATATATGAATGTCCCTTTGTGGCGCTCTAGACTTCTCAGTCTTATTAATAAACTTTGACTAGAGCAAGACTAACTTTACTCTAAGGTTTAAGTTCGAAGTAATTAAATGTAGTATTATTAAACGTAAAGCACCCCATAGTTTAACGGCTGACTAAGCATAGAGTAGCCGTGTGTTTTGACGTTTTATAAAATTCGTAACCGATTTTGACCATTCACTGTTTGTGCTTTTTTGTTCACGCGTGTTAATTTTATTGTGCATAGAAAATGGAAAGAGATTATTTTATTGATGATTTAAGGGTGTTAGATGAATTAAATGAGGTTGGAAACCAGGTGGCATTAGTGAGACGTGTTAAATTATATAAAATACGGAAGAATCCACTAGAAGAACTTCAGGAAACTGAGTTTAAGTCTAACTACAGATTTTCTCGATCCACTGCAGTGTTCATAATTGACATGGTGAAAAATGATTTAGCTGGTGATTCAAGAGGTGGCTTTATACCACCCCATCTGAAAGTTCTGACAGCAATAAGAACATGGGCCATGGAACATGGTTCTACTGTATATCCTACCAATAAATATTCAATATAAATTATATTCACAAAAGAGTACTTATTTAGGTACTTGTTTTTACTTTGTAACCCAATATTTTCACGTCAACAGATTCAAGATGATGCAGGGGATCTTAGTGGTATGAGTCAGCCAACAATATCACTCGTATGCAAACAAGTTGCCTTAGCTATACTAGCACAAAGGACTCAATGGATTAAAATGCCACAAACCGATGCAGAACAGAATAATGTAGTTGCCGAATTTTATTCATTGTGTGGATTCCGACAAGTGATTGGGGCTATTGATTGCACACACATTCGAATTCCAAAAGTTGGTGGAGAAGTTGGACAATATTTTATAAACAGGAAAGCATACAGTTATATAAATGTGCAAGTAAGTTTTTTAATGCCTAGGTAGCCTGCTTGCTTGTAACAAACAAGTAATTACATCTAATGAACACCCTGTTACTCATATTTCAAGATATATGTACTTTGTTTCAGGTAGTATCAAATGCTAACTTAGAGATCATGGATATTTTAGCTCATTGGCGAGGCAGTACACATGATTCAAGAATATTTAATGAATGTCGCTTGAAACAAAGATTTGAGCGGTCAGAATTTAAAGGCAGACTGTTAGGAGATTCAGGATATGCTTGTACTGCATATTTGTTTACTCCTGTCCTTCATCCTAGAACAGAAAAGGAAGAAACATGTAACCGGGCACACATAAGGACCCATAATGTTGTAGAAAGATGCTTTGGATTGTGGAAACAAAGGTTCCGTTGTTTACTGAGAGGATTCACATCAAAATTAGAAAATACAAAGCTGTATATTGTTGCATTGGCAGTACTGCACAATATTGCAATGCACAGACATGATTTGATTGAGGGTGAAGAAGATTATGAGATTGTCCCAGTAATACAAGCAGTTAACAACTCGCTCAAGGGTAATTCTGCACGGGCAGCATTTATTAATGAAATTTTTAAAATAGATGTGATAATGATAAGTGTATATGTACATACTATATTTCAAGGAAATAAAAGATTTGACTTGGTAGTTTACTTTATGGTTTTATTTTTTAAATCATCTTTTTCTAATTCTAAAATTTCCCGTTCTAATTTTGCTGATTTTAATTTCTCCCGGTGTATTTCCATTTTGATTGCATGTTCTTCATCAGCCATTTCCATCCGTCTCATATGCTCCTCGTCTTTTAACATTTTGCTATGGCTTAGCATGCTATTTACGTAGTCCTCATGGTTCTGTGAATATCAAAGAGTTAAATTAAATATAGGGTTAAGATTTAAAATAAGCAGCAGTAGATGATATAAATATTACCTTTTTTGAGTTTGTACCCCCATTCATCACATTATTTAAATTTATTTTTCGTTTGGCTACCTGAAAAATTAAGAATTAGATTAATAAGAAAAAGCTTTTCCTTACACCCTGTACACTGTTATTTAATCTGTCAAAATATTTAAATATTAAATGTTTTTGTTTGTGTTTGTGTCCAGCGATTTATTTTCAATAATTTGAGCATATTCCTTAAAAACTGTACAAAATAATTGCTGATACAATAAAAGACATTAGGAAATAACAACCACGGTAACAATAATTAAAGACCACGCATTCAAAAAACAACATGGTTTACCTTTTCTTCTTCATCCGAGTTTATGGAGCGAATGCGTTTTTGGCTCATTTTAGTAGTAGACGATTATAGTAAATAATGCTAATGTATTTGTATCTTCTATTTTCACTGGAAATCCAAAACGCACACAAAGCTTCGAACAAGCAAGCAGCGTCTGTCTTGTCACGTTGACACTAGACAGCTTCTGTCGTTCATTTTGTAATCGCATTGAGTTCATTTCATTCAATAATTCATTCTTTTTACTTTTAAATTCAGTGTGTTGCCAGAACATTCGTTCTTATCTCGATGTAAGGAATGTATTGCTAAACCGAGGTTGTTCCTTGTTTATAAATAACGTTCTTATTCCAAAGTTAATACTTTGTTACTCTCGGATTAACTAGTCTGAGATTAACGTCGGATTACCTTTGGAATAGGCGATTTTTATTAATAAGACTGCTAGAGACCAAACGCGTCGGCCGATTTTAATGATTCTTACGTCAATCGATTTGTCTTAATATTGCGAGTGTCACTAAAGACATCACAGAAGTCAACGAACTACATATGTTAAATCGGGTATTATTGAATGGGTATTTATTTGAAAATCATCTTTGGGTTTCCCGTATCATTTATAACGATTTAAAGTAGGTTATTTTAAATGAAAAATCATGTAAAGTAAAAAAAAATCACGAAGATAAATCGTCTGTGAAATCATTCACAGCACTAAACAGAAATGCTGGAAAAATATATTATAAAACTAAAGCAGGCCCTAGGTTCAATGGGTCCCCATTGAAAAATAAAATCATTAAAACATGGAAAGGGTCCCGGTCCCGCGTGCTTCCAAATGCGCTTGTTTTTTGCTTTTCAGTCGGGGTTTTTAGCTTTTATAAATTCCTTTTTTTTCCAGCTTTGTAAGCCGCTTTATTAGACGGTCATATTCCTGGTGAACCATTACCTCGTTTATCGTCGCAGTCGGGCGCATCCTCCAGACTCCTCAGTATTTCAGCGCACAGCTCCGAGTCAAGCGGCACCGGGTTGTCAGACTCCCTGTAAGAAACATAGGTACCGTCAATATGCGTCTGACCATTCACGCCGGACGGCTGAACGGATTTCAATAAAAATTTGGCACACAGTTAGACGAAGACATGGGTTAGGACTTTTATCCCGGGAGAATGCCTACAAGATAATTTCTGACGGTTTTATGGGCGTAGCCGCGGTCAAAAGCAAGTAATTAATTATAACAGATGATATGGATTGATTTATTGGGGGAATGCTACAGACAGGGAACTCGCTTTTAGGGCACAAAAAAAATGTCTTAGAGCTGTTTGTGGCATACGTGCCCCCGATAGCTGTAGGCCGTATTTTAAGAAGCTCAAGATTTTAACCTTTCCTGCCCTCTACATCTACGAGATTGCTATATTTGTAAAAACTAATAGGGAAAGGTTTGGTAGCCTTCATTCCCGTCGACACGCCGACAAAATAACCAGTATACCCTCAAAAACAGCTTTGCTTTCTAAAAGTTTCTTCGGAATGTCTTCACGAATTTATAATAAGCTTCCTAAACAAATAAGGGAAATTGAAAGTCTAATTTGTTTTAAGAAAGAATTAAATGACTTCCTGGTGAATAGACCATATTATACACTGCATGAATTTTTGTCCGACAGATTCGTGAACAGTTAGAGCCAAACTGCCATTTATGTTTTGATGCAAAATATAATAAATATAATTAATATGTTTTAATTTAATGTAATTAATAATGTAATGAAACTAATAATTTTTAACTTAATATAATTAGCAATAAAAAATAATCAATAGCATTATAATTTAGAAATTAATAACAATGAATAATTTTGTCACAATTATTGTATGCCTAACATGGTGGAGCAGTGCAAGAGCACAAAAACCTCTAGAACAACTTTTAAACCGCTGTCTCACAATAAAAATCTTTGACTTTGACTTTGACATATGCAATAATCTGTCAAGTTATAGTTGAACTTGTCACGATGTCTTGGGTGGGTATATCGGGGGCGAGTACTTCAAAATGAGTTGGAGAGGGGCGAGGCGAGGCGAGATTTGTGGGGTATTTGTGTTTGGCGATGGGGGTCGCCGTGGCGAAGCGTCCAATTCGTGTAAGGGGAAGCCGAAGAAAAAATGTGAAATATACCCGGAATAGGGACACCCGGTTGGAAGGATTTTTTTTTCGCTATATATTTAGTCAGTGTCATCTTGAATTTTCAATTCGACTTTAGCTTCGTTATCAGCAACCCCGAAAACCATAAAAATAACAACATGACGAAAAAGCCCAATATTTTTGTTGGCGCCATCTTGAATTTTATTTTTTTTATTCTGTTTTCTTTTTTCGTTTGGTAGTCAGTGGCCCAAAAAGTCTGACAACCAGTCTTACCAAGGGGTATCGTAACACCCAGTATTAACTGAGTTGTGAACGTCAGATAGGTAGTCGCTCCATGTAAAATACTGGTATTCAGCTGCATCCGGTTAGACTGGAAGCCGACTCCAACATAGTTGGGAAAAGGCTAGGCAGATGGTGATGATGATGCTCTAATATAACAAATAAAATGCAGAGAAAGTAACACACACAGTAGACACACATAGAGTGGTTGTTCCAGAAGAGAATTCGGTATCAATCGAGTTCTTAGGTGCCTTCCGGCCAGCGGTCGAGTGTGCTGGGCTGTATTTGTATCAGTGTCTGTAGTGTATCATCCAAATCTGAAGGCGCTGGCCTCCAGCACCGGCGCCGCCCCATGCTGGACACACATGCAGCAAGCAGGTCGTGGTACGTACCGGTTGTGCAGCACGAGCGCCACGGCGGCGGGGTGCGGCACGGGCGGGTGCAGCGGCGCGCGCGGGCTGAAGGCGCTGGCCTCCAGCACCGGCGCCGCCCCATGCTGGACACACATGCAGCAAGCAGGTCGTGGTACGTACCGGTTGTGCAGCACGAGCGCCACGGCGGCGGGGTGCGGCACGGGCGGGTGCAGCGGCGCGCGCGGGCTGAAGGCGCTGGCCTCCAGCACCGGCGCCGCCCCATGCTGGACACACATGCAGCAAGCAGGTCGTGGTACGTACCGGTTGTGCAGCACGAGCGCCACGGCGGCGGGGTGCGGCACGGGCGGGTGCAGCGGCGCGCGCGGGCTGAAGGCGCTGGCCTCCAGCACCGGCGCTGCCACGCGCGGCAGCGCGCTGCCTCCCCATTCGCACCACACACCCGATGCTGGAACACACATGCAAGTCCCATATTAAAATATAGTTCAGTGGTGCTGAAATAAATTCCAACAAGCACTCGGCCTGCGTGGTGGTTTCGTCTCATAGGGAGAGGAGAAGGCCTGTGTGCTCTTAATCTTCTTTTCAGTCATTGGTAACTTCAGACTTGAGTTGTGCGAGAATTTAAGTTATTCTGAACGACGGCCAATTCGCGTGGGTGTGATGCATTTTTTACCAGCCGCGCTCCGCCTCGCGCTCTGTACAGTAGTATAGTGTAGGTACTGACGTGTGGCGGCGCCCCAGTCGTCGCGCTCGGCCAGCACGTCGGGCGGCGCCGGGTCGCGGCCGGCGCGCGCCGCCCAGCCGCGCTCCGCCTCGCCACGCTCCAGCGGCAGCCGCGCCTCGTGCGCCTCCAGCGCGACCAGCACCTCGGAGTCGAACACCTGTACCACACGCAGTTTTTATTATTGGGAAACAGAGAGAGAGACTAGAATGAAGTATCGCTTCGCTTACCGAACTCGGTCATACACACACACACCATGACGTACCTCGACGAGCGTGTTGGCCGCGAGCGCGTGCCAGTCGGCCACGTCGAGGCCGCGCGCCGCCCACCAATCGTCCGCGCGCGCCGCTCCGCCGCACGCGCGTGCTAACTCCTGCGCGCACGCCTGTACTGCACGCTACGGGGAGTAAACAAACAGTTTGCGAAACCTCACAGACGGGATGGGTCACGTGGTTACTGTGGTCAGTGTAGGTCCTGACAGCAGTATAAAGTGCAAGGGTTTAAATATGGAATAGTAATATGGCTGACTGACCCGTAGATCGTGTGAGGTGAGTCGCACTCGCGCACGCGCCGCGTCACTGAGCCCGAGTGCCAGCTCGCGTCGCCGCGCTCCCGCCTTCTCACGCAGCGAAGCAGTCAGCGAGTTGCATTCCTTTTCCAACTGCTTATACGAGCCCGTCTGCCGATACACGACTTCGCGTTAGAACAGCAAGCACACATGCAGCATGTTGCAGAACACAAACCATCAATTTGAACAGCTCTCTCTGTGGGAACATTATCGATATCGTAATCGCAAAAAAATAATTAGCTGTTCCATACTAACTTCCAAAGTTCCAATGCTTTCTGAACCCAAATGCAACCCACCCACGCATATCTTAAATATGCTGTATATTACGGGCGTTCAAAAAATTAATTTCACACCGGCTTAAAATTTTGCAATTATAGTTTCCCTTGGTAAATAATAGATCTGATAGGCTGGTCCAGTAGTGGGGGAGTCCAAAAGTTATTTCATACCACGCCAAAGCATATAGAATAATTTTTGGGATAAAATACAACCCTAAAAAATTGCCAGCCGCATAGATGTGACGGAAATAAACAGGATGGAATTCTGTTGGTTCAAGGCCGAAGGCATCTAAGAACCCGATTTCTGCCGGCTTCCTTTCGGGAACAACCATTCTACTTATTGTCTACTGTGGTCAAACAATATTTAGCATACACATCTGTGGGTATCACATCACGCAGATTGAAAACATTACAAAAAAAGCCAAAACTTTTTCAACAAAGAATACTAGTTTAGAATTTTGACACCCGAGCGCCAAATAAGGTGGCGCTCGGGTCTCAAAATTCAAAACTAAATTCGTATGTACGCACACACGTGACTTCGCGGCCGGCAATACCGTTTTGGAGGCAACTATGCAAGTCGAACATTGAGTTACGATAGAAATAGAAAGTATGAAGGGGAGAACGAGATAGAATGAGTAATGCTTGTTAGCGTATAGATAAATTACGCGTTCATCATATGTTTAGTTAAATTCACAATTATATACACTGTTTTAAGCTTTCACGGTTTACAACTAAACTTATACATTCACTTACGGGATATCTTCAGTGATTAATGAACAATCACGGAAGATATCCCGTAAGCGACAGTATAAATTTATATTGTTTTAGTTCCTCTGCATTTTATTCTTTACAAATAATTAGAGATGGCGGCGATTTTCCCAAAAAAAAATTCAAATAAAGATTCTTCATCATCATTTTCTCTGTTCTTTGCGTCCTGATTGATTCTTATAAGGATCAAAATTCTATGGAATTAACTGAGGTTCGAGTGCTACATAAGCCAGAAATTGCAAAAAAAAGTAGCGGTTCTCGGTATTGAATCGAATATTGGATTGTTACGTAACAGGCGAATGCACCTTAACTAAAATATCTTTTATTACATTCTTCTCGGTGATAACTATCTAGAGAGATAAAGCACTGGACAATCGTTTCTTACCTTAGCGATCTGCACAGAGAAAGGCCCGAAACAAGCGTGCACGAAGTGCTCGTAGTCGCGCAACGGGCGCTCTACGGCGTGCTCACGCTCGGCCAGCCAGCCCGCCAGCGCGTCCAGCTCTGCGCGTGCCATCACCGCCGCCAGCGCCTGCCCGCTCCTGTGCCGACCACTTAATATCACGACAGTTTCATAATAGAGATAGGCAACGGTGTGCCGATAGTAAACCCATATTTTGCCAGTTATGTTTAAGTCTCACGTAAAGGGCCTAGTTATAAAGCCCAACTCCTGGCTGCTATTGATAAATTCATGATGGAAAATGTTGCACCGCGCAGGGCCCACCATGAGGCGTCTGTTACAGTACTCACGTGATCTGGTAGTAGGTGGTAGCGTGCAGGCCGGGCCCGCGCACGCGGCGACAGAAGGCGGAGTCGTGCGCCGGCACGCGGGCCCCGCGCGCCAGCACGCCGCGCCACGCTGCCGCCTCCCACGCGCCGCGCAGGGCCCACCATGATACACCGCCTGCAGAGAAATATATGAGCTTAGTTTTGAAAGAGCAAAAGTGGACCAAGCGACGGTTATTATAAGTGTGCGTTCTGAGTGACAGCGCATCGCGGGCGCGGAACCCGCGCGCACTACATACCGGACAAGTTCGAACTTGCCCGAAGTGCGGGCGGGCGCGCACATGTCATGCGCGATGCGCCGTCACTCAGAACGCACACTTGTGCTATCCAATTTAGAAATTGACTAAAATTGTTTTACTAATAAACGTTGGTTTACAAATCAAAGATGACGAGTATGTGAAGTTATTTGGCATATAAATTATGCCTTAAAATGCATAAGAATGTGTTTCTCGAACTCTGATGTTAAAAATGAGTATCTCCATCCAAGATGCTGGCTGGAGCATGCAACTACCACCAGCACGTCCAGCAACACATGTGCAGCAGTATGTCACCTATGAGCAGCAGCGCGGCCGCGAGCGGACACAGCAGCAGCGCGCACAGCAGCGCACAGCCCACCTGCAGCGCGCCCAACACGCCCACGCGCCACACCACCACCTCCAGCAACACCAGCCATCTGCATACAACACACAGTTTAGCTTTAAACGTATTACTTGGCCAGACTCACTTGTGACGCAGGGGAATTCTGAAAACTACGTTTAATTGTACTGGATTTAACAGATGTATACTGTCACACTGCTGGGTAAAGCCCTTCCCAAAGTCTTAGCAGGAATTTTAAATTTTATTCTGGCAAATATTGTGTGGAGACTCTTGTCCAGCTGTTGTCATGCATGCGGCTGACGTGACCCCCCAATCCCCATTTTAGTCTGGCAGTCTTTTTGCCAACGTCCATTATGCACGATTTGCAACTCAGCGTGGTGTTTCGAACACGATCTTGTCTTTGTATGCCCAAAATGCTGCGTTCCATTGCCCTTTGGCAAACTCCAAGACGGAATTTCTGCGACTCGATGAAGATCAGGTCTGAGCACCCTAGGTTAGGACGGACATGTCGAAGAGTTCACGCTTCAGGGCGATCGGCAGATCGACCTTCATTAGCGTCTTCCTACATGGACCAGTAGCTGATCCACGCGTTTTCAATACCCGTTGTCTGTAAAGACGAGAGTGCTTGTGAATAATTTCGGCGAGCTGGTCACCTGTTTAACACCCTTTTGAATACTAAACGAAGGATATGTGAGATTCTAAGATGATTAGACGGTAATTGCTAATATCACTTTTTTCGCCTTTTCGATGGCATATTATTTCTGGATTTTTTCCTGATTATTTATGGTGTTAAAAAAGTTCGTAATATGGGGCAATAAAGTGTTAGATCCGATCTTAAGCGCTTCGGTACTAATTCGATCTTCCCCAGGACTTCTGTTGTAGTATTACGATATTTATTAATTTCCTAAAGAATGATTTGTGCCATGTTTCACTACATCAAACGAAAAACACATTTCATACAATTGTATTCTCGGTTTTCATCTCGATAGGGGTAGATTTTTTTAAAGTCGTTTGTTATTTTCTCTTTATTTGACTCCTTTGGTGCCCTGAAACAGTGACACGGGGTCGCGGCAGACCATGACGGAGAAGGCGGGACGAACTGGATGTCTTCCTTGAGAATTGGAAAGAGGTTGCACAGAAGCGTGACCTTTGGAAGGAATCCTTTGCTCAGCAGTGGGACAATATTAGCTGTATAATACTTGACTTCAAGATTATTTGAGAACTTTTGAGTTAGTCGAAACAAGCAGTGAAATATTCCCCCAAAAACTTTATTAAGCAGAAAAAAAAACAAAATCTGGTTCAAGCAACAACAAACATGGTACTCTCTCTGACCTGTTAAGATGATCAGGATCCGGACAATCAATATCATAGATGAGCGCATTGGTGAGGTGCGTGGCCAGCGCCAGCGGCGGCGCCCACAGCGGCGCCAGCACCGCGCCCGCCGCGCACGCCGCGCACGCCAGCAGCACCAGCAGCGGCAGGCCCAGCAGCAGCAGCAGCGACCCCAACCCGCCCACCACGCCGTACGTCCACACGCGGTGCGCCAGCCTACTCAGGCCTTTGCCCAGGAGACCTGACCGAACATAGAAAAAAAAAAAAACTCATGAATGCGAATAGACCGGAATCACGAGCTGCTGAGCTATTCCACTTCGCAAAGATCAAGGAAAAATAAATATTTGTATGGCCTACAAGTAGTTGTATCGGGATTGGCTGTTTGTACATGTGGGTAAAACATGCTGAGGCAAAACGAGCGTAATTTTTGAGCTGTGAGTATGTACCACAAGGCGACGCAAAATGAGTTGTACTACACTGTTGTGTGGTAGAAACAGGATTTTAGTATGAAACCGAATGCAGCATAAATTCCGCGACTAATTTTACGCGACTCACAGCTCAAAAAATTACGCTCGTTTGGCCTCAGCCTAAATATTTGTAAACACGAACACTCACGATGAAGGAGAAATTTCTAGTGAAGGGCAACGTGTAGAAAAAAGTATATACGAGTTATGCGGTTTTAGTACATTTTTTTTCCCGCCTGAAACAACAAAAGTTTGCAGCCTATTTAAATGCATCGTCACCTGTATCGGGCTCGGTCTCGAAGCGCGTCCTCTCCTTGGACACGTACCGCCACAGCGTCAGTAGTCGCGACCACATCGTCTGCGTTTCACTGCTACGTTTCGGGAATAGGGTCCCGTTCACCTGAATAATATTATACCGGGCAAATATGAATGTGACTCTTTCTCAGTTTATCTTGGGCAAATCGCATTTGACGAAAAATTCACTACAAATAAATACGAGATCAAATTCAATTAGCAAGTGGAACTACGCCGCAGACGACAATAATGGGTGTTAAAATACCCTTAACGAAGGTGAAAGGCATTTGTTCTCCCCATATTGCGATTTTTTTTTTTTTCTAGACCCTTACCACCATACCTGTAAACCTTCTAGTTACGGAGATATGGGGGTCAAAGTTTCAACTTTTTCACAAGTATTTTTTTATATTTTAACTTTAAATACCTCCACAACCCCCGGACTATACAATGCATCCATCAGCACAATGTTTTGAGTGCACCTCATTGAGCCCTACCGTAAAACGTGAAATTGTAAAGCCGCGGGTACAAGTACAAGCTACGATACCTGCGACAGCTCGTAGTCGGGCACGAAGGGCTTGATGCAGAGCAGCGTGCGCAGCGACAGCGGGGAGCACCACGGCACCAGCACGCCCAGCACGAACATTATGTTCCAGCACCAGCACCACGTCCTGGGACACAGCAGACGTACGTACACAAGAGGTGTAAGGCGGGTTAAGCAAATTGACACCCTACGTCAATTTGTCATTTCATACAACTGTCAACGAATGACAGTTGGAATTTAAGTCATAAATTGGTCTATCAGCCCATAGCGAACCACTACTACTGCAAATTTTTCATTATTGACTTCACAAATTACGTGCATTTGAAAATTGGCTATCCTATAAATTCGGCTACTATATTCGCCAGGAACACAGACTGCAAAGGGTCTGAGCGCGGGTTGACTCGTGGAGTCTTTGGATCCTTACCTGTGCGCAAGATTCAGGAGTCTCCAGGCTGGCCACCTAGTCGTGGTGGTCCTGTTCGTCTCCCGATGTACCAGGAACACAGGCTGCGAGGGGTCCGAGCGCGGCGTGACGATGTTGGTGGCTCGGGACGACAAGACCGTGGGCACGCGCTCGCGCCGGCCGCGGAAGTGCCGCACCACGACCCACTGCGCCGGCCGCCAGATGCGGCGCGACCATGTGAACGAGCGGGTCGGGGACACCGCGCTGCGGAGCTCCTGCGAAATAGAACGAGCTTTTATTAATATTCAAGATAGTCGTTTTGGTTGCACTCGCAGAATATGAAAATTATTGCAAAGGTTGTTTGCTTTAGGCAAAATTTGGTACCTATAGATAGCAGGCAGCATTGTTGAACAAGGTTTTGGAAAGTAAATAAAAACTAAAATAAAAACAGATTGATACAAAGAAATCTAAGATAACGATACTGTAACAAAAGTCCATACCTTCATAAGCAAAGGTTCTCGATCTCTAAGAAAAGCCAGATCTCTAAGCAAGAAGTATCGGTGCTGATGCAACTTGTGTGCTTGCATCGCTGCAGCAGCGTCCTCCATGGGCGTCCAGCGCAGTTCGTTCTTGAGCCGCAGCGCTGCAGCCGCTAGCTTCTCCTTGCGCCACGCATCCGCGCGGGACAGGATCGGGTGGGTGGCACATATTCGTGCTTCGGCTGTCGCTAGACTTGCTTCTAACTTCCTGCGAACGCCTTCTTCAGCTCTGTGGAAAAAAATGCAAATAATTAACATTCGTAAGACTTTTTTATCGTCTGGTTTATGCCTCGGAAAGCATGAGATTGCCGTCCCTGAAGACTATGAGAGTGAGGGAAGGGAGAGTGCACCTGTGTTTGCGTACGCACTTGTGCACTTTAATCTCTCCCGTGCGTCGCTGGTTACAGTCTTTTCACAGATATTTCACCCGTGACTTTGCATTACTATTGTTATAGCTAGCCCATATTGTCCCACTGTTGGGCTAAGGCCACCCTTTGTTAGTTCTTTCCAATTTCAATTTTGCATCACCTTCAAAATTTTGCATCACTGTCACCTTATCCTCACGTTAATAATGATCATTGTAATTACAATGATCATTATTAACGTGAGGATAGGGTTGCTGTTGCTGAGAGAGAAAGAGAATTCACTGATATTGACCGTTTGGTCAGGAGGAGTATTGTTACTGTTGAAAGGTGTGGGTACCTGGTGACGATGGCGGAAGCCCTGAGCTGCGCGGCCAACAGCGCGGGCACGTCGGGCCCCAGCGCCGATAGCGGCTCGCTGGCTAGCACGGCCGCGCACACCCGCGACACGTACTCGCGCATCGCCGCTTCACGCACCTCCTGCACACACATAACATCAGGCCTGTGTTTTCAGAAGGTATAGGTGCCCCACATTTCGGGAGTGTGACTGAGTTTAAAGCGTGAATTGTCCATAAAAAATGAACGAATTTTACCAATTTAAAAAAAAGTAAATTTTAAATTAAATATTTTTTTTTATGGATAAGTCACACCTCACCAAAAAATTAGTAGTGGTAAATTAATTTTAAGAAAGAAGAGCTATTGAAACTTTAAAAAACCGGTATCTCTTACAGATTCGGATTTCCCCATACTGTCCCAGTAAAAAAAACTCAGTACAGTACACCAACATTTCATCAGTTGCGTTTTCTCTAGAATATAAGTTTTCGGGCAACATTTTGCGGCGTTTGATTTTACTTTTACATAGCTCATTTACGTAATGCTTACCTGAGTAGATAATATCGGTGCAATATTCCAAAGCGATACGATATCAGTACCTATCTCATTGAAGTGTATCGGTGGAAACTAAAGAGATACAAGCCGTATGCCCACAATGGGTTTTCCTTTCGATAAAAATGACGAATTTCCATACAAACTTTCATCCCTTTTAAAACCCTTACTGGGAATGAATTTTCAAAAATCCTTCTTTGGTTCTCAAGTTCGTTATAAAATAAATCCATGGACTTTTAAGGTTTTAGAACCAGTGTTATAAGCTGTGCGTTGTCTTAGCGAATGAAGTTAAGATTGTTATTTAGTTAATCACATATTAATAAGTAGCATTTTCGGAAAAGAAAGTCTGGAAGAGGCACCGGTATTGTTTGGAAATCGGGAGACAAGGTATGGGCTTGTGATGCGGAGGAATGACGGATTTGTCGTGTCCAATTTTATCGCTTAAAATGTTGTGACCGTAGTGTTTTACTGTTTTACTGAGGCCTGGTTTTCACCTGGTTGAAACCAAGCCTTAGTAATACCTACTGGTTTAGATTGAATTTTTTTTGTTGACAGGGCAGAATGGAAAACAAAACGTGTTGCGCGCCGACCCCAGGTGATGATGTTGGTATTTTTGAAGTAAGTTGAACTGACCTGTTCGATATCCTTCATGGGCATCTTCTGGCTGGCGAGCTGCGCGGCGCGGCGCTCCCTGAAGTGCAGGAACCAGCCGCGCGCCTCACGGTCCAGCAGCGCCTGCAGGGTGGCCGCCGCGCGCCGCACCAGCTCGCGCCGGTACAGGCGGAGGTCCACCTGGGTATAAGCCACCGTTTGTTCAAGGGCTATGGCTATGGCTTCTCCAAGGAATGAAGTAATCCGGTAGAGAACCAAAGTTGGCGACAAAGGTCATACAATAAGTAAGCTGAAATGGTAATGGGCCGGCCATATTAACCGTCCAATTTCTCCGAGGGATCGCATCCGGAACCAGGTGATCCGGCAGAGAACTTGTGAATGTGGCATGACTCATAGTATTAGTAACCATGAGTGGCAATGGGCCGGCCATGTTAGCTGTAGAACCGATGGCCATGGGGGTAGGCGTGTTCTTGGGTGGAGACTGCAAATATAAAGTAGAATGCCTTCGGGCTGGGTGGCTTCGCAGGGCGGCTGGTATTAGTAGCTGGATGAGAGTTGTTTAGAATCGAGTTGAATGGTGCGCGATTGGAGAGACCTGTGTCCAGAAACCGGGTACCAGACTGTTGCACCGAGGTTGGGATAAACCAAGTTTGTGAAGCTGATCCTACGTTCCCATATGTAACAGCGTACCTGTGTGCGCTGCGGGGTGGTATAGAGGCAGGGCACGGGGGGCGCGGGGCGGGGCGGCTCCCGCGCGTCAGTCTTCTCGGCGGCCGCACGACGCATCGCACGCGTCACCCACGCCGCTAGCGCCGCTATGTCCTCCTGGTGTTCCGGCTTGAACGAAAAACAAAAATTTCATTCACGATAATGATTTATTGAAGTTGAAAGCAAAGGAAACCAAGTGCTTATTTTGGCCCTAAGTGTAAAATATTGTTCATCGTCATCATTTTATCTGAACGACGTTCACTTCATCACATCAACCGGCTTCTGTTCTCTTATTCAGCGTTTCTCGCCACCTTCAACAGTCACTAGAGGGCCTACAAGTGGCCATCGCTGACAAACTATATCATATTTCTACAAGGAATTTCAACAGGACTGTCATAAGCTTTTCGGTAGCATACGAACAATTCAATACATTTTTCACTATTCCATGATCATCATTTCTGATGAAATGTCACTTTATTTAGGCCCCTCTGGTAATTGTACGTCAAGAAAACCGAACTGCTGACATTTCATACCTTGCATATCAGCTCAGCTACTAAGTAACGAGACCTCTCTTCTCGTATCTTCTTGTCCAGGTCGCGAGCTTCTAGAGATGGCATGCCAAAAGCCAGGTCCAGCAGTCTGAAAACAATTCAACAGTTAGATATTTCACCATCAAAGAGAGGAGGAGTCGAAGTAAATCTTGCAAGCTTGGGAAATTCGTGCTCTGAAATTAAAAACGTTCAATCTTCTTCTTTCGTGTCGATGAACCAATACCTTTTTGTTTTTTTCAATGATCGATCAACACGTCGCGCAGACGTGTTCAGCCGCGTTGCAGCCAGACAGCCGGCCAGCCATCAGCGGAAGTTGCGGGAGGGGATAATACAAGTTGATAAATGGGAACCTTAGATTACCTAAGCAGCCCCTGCAGCAAAGACTTGGCTCCAGCGATGACAGAGAGCGGCTCATCTCTTAGCAGCCTGTCCCGTGCCACGACGACTATGAGCGCGAGCGCGCGTGCCACGTGGCAGTACAGCTCCTCGCGCGCCCGTGCACGACCGCGCTGCAGCCAGCCCGCCACGCGCCACACGTGAGTCTGACCAGGGAAGTGGCGGGAGGGGACCTCGAACTCTCTGTGTAGATAGATAAGTTACATTTTTGAGGAACTATTAAACTGCTATTCCATTGCTCGACAGTAAGGTTTGGTTTCCACCGAAGCGGAGCGGAGAGAAGACGTGCTGGAATCGACCAATCACATTGGTTGAAATCCACATCGCGTGTCTCTTGTCTTCAGCGATTGGTCGAATCTTTCACGTTTCCTCTACGCTCTGCTCGCCTCCGCTTTCGTGGTAACCGGACTTAAGACTGTAATAACAATATGAAATTATTGCCATTTGGGTATTTAACAAAGTTGAGTGTTAAAAGAACGTGGCTTAACATTTTGACTTATTGAACTGTTGTGTGGTTGAATGATATTGAAAATAAAGTTTTTATGCGAAAAACTGGAGATAGAACAGAGAAATTGATTAAAACAGCTGTTAGAACAAGAAATAGAAATTATAACAAAAAACGCCGATGGCAAGCCGGTTCAAAGTGGAAAGATCTTTCTAATACAACCAATATAGGTTATTTGAAGTTAACCGTCGTAAAAAAGGTTAAATGAAGCTTATTGTAAAGTATTTCAATAGTTCAATTAATCAAAACCACTCACAATCTTACACCAGCCAACCACTGAAAAGTTACATTGGGCGAGCCATATTAAAAAAAAGAATAATATTTTGGTATACAATAGAACCTGTTTAAATCGTCGCCTTCTGACGTCAACGAATTGATTTTCCATAGACATATTGTTGTAGAGTTGCGTCGATAGTACAAAAGAGGCTCGCTTTGAAAAGGTTCCACTGTACATTCAGAAACACAATTCACTTGGATACCCGACTATTTTGTGTGACTTTATGTGATACTTCGTCTTTACAAAAGGCTATAGAAAACAGTACAGTCAAGAGCTTAATTTACGGTAAAGATATAGGTACTATGTACTAAAAAAATCAGAGTATACCTACCAAGCACCATACATAAACAAATAATACTTTTCTTACAGGAGTAACTAAACATTTCAAGTTCGTTTACCTGTAAATACATTTTATACTCAGTAGAAAACTCAGTGCTATTTAACGATAATCTTAACAGCAATGAAGATATAAGGGTTTCTAGAAACTTCCATGGCATGAATTATGAAGACTACAGTACGATGGAATGTTTAGGGTACACTAAATAGTTATGATAGCACTGCACAGATACACTTAATGCATTTCTAATGGACATGCTATGTATGGGGGTAGGACATTGGCTCCAATGTATTTGGGCTTTTTGTTAACTTTAATTATGTCCAGCCTTAGCTAAAAAAATCCCTTGCCCACAATTGGGTATTACGTCAAATCTGTGCGTGTAAGTGATCGCAAATCTTCAGGCGAATTAGCCAATCTCGTTTTTATCAAATTTTTATTTGATTTTCAAGAGAGTTCATACTTGTACCAGTATAAGCTACCAGACTATTATAGTAAAATACATTTTTTTTTTAAATAAAGTAAGATAAACTAGCCAATTAAAACAATGGTCAAAACTCAAGTGGAGCTAACTCTACAATTATATCATTAATCATTTCATCATTGGAGCCAATGTCGAAAATAAAACAGACATGTAAATATAGTAACATACATATATAGATAGGGCGACATACCCCCATTCACGTATCGATTCCAATTGCTTAGCGCTTAACTTCCTCGGCTTAAATACTTTGTCCTTGTGCAAGCTTTATGAGAAAAAAATCAACTATATTGACCATTACACATTATCAATGGGGGCGCATATGACACCTATGTTCTAGTGTAGTGAGTCTAAAACTGTATGTCATCTACGCTCACTTCTAAGGGGTGATCATTCTTGGTTCTAGAAGCATCTATTTTTTTGGAGGCGAATTTGAAATGGCGCTTTTGGATACTGTACTTTGATTGGTTGTTTTATTATGGCGGATTTTGCTTTTCAAATAACATCATATTTCGTGTGCTCACCAGATGGCCCTAGTTTTCAATATGCTATAAATAAGTACTGTACATAAAATTCAGCAGAGAATTGGCTTACAATGTCACCCGTTCTAATTAGTAAAGGTCGACGCATCCTATCCTTCATAATTTATGTAAAACGCCGCTCGTTGCTATGGCGGGGAACCGGGATTTTATAACTTTCCACAAATTATTAAAATAACAGAATTAACATGAGGTTTTTAAAAGCTTTTTGCAATAAATCACGTCAAATCGTATTTAAGCAATTAAAAGCGGATTTCTTTTAATGAAACTAAACGCGATTAGTAAATTTAAATGGCGTTCAAGGGCTATCAGTGTCGATATACCACAGTAATTATGACACTCGCAACTCTTGAATGCGATTTTCATTGGTGAAATTCGCAGTATTACGGTTAATCCATCCTCTTAGTAAACATTAGATTTGACGACTGATCTTCTGTTTAAACACTTCACTTAGTATTCAGTAATTGGAGTATTATCCCATAAAAACAGCATATATCTCCTGTTTTGGAAATATCGTGAGGGACATTGACGTACACTTGGAATTTTAACTATTCTTTAGTCTTCAAATCCAACATCGCCATCATAACCTTTAAGGCATTTCTAATTTCCATCGTCAATATCCTGACAAAAATAGGAGACTACGCGGGAGACCTAGACGAGTAGACAATTAGTTTGTCCATGAGTAATCCGCCCGTGACGTGTTTTTATGGCACTATCTCTCCCAGACTGCAGACCGAATAAAGTGATCCTGATCTCTGAAGACTCGTTTATAGCTATATTAAAATAATTTATGCCGCACGACATCTTCACTATGATGTCTTACAAAGTAAGTGCCCTTTTTTTTTTTTAGGATTTGAAATCATCAAACGACCCCCCTCGCTCTGGGCGGAGCGGAAGGGAGTGTCAGACTTATACTGAAACCCATCCATGTTCCTTCTTTGCCCTTTGTTCCAGGGCCGCGGTATCTCTTTCGAACAGTCCCGCAGCCCTGGCAGGCATCGGCCCGTGCGGACCCCTACGTAGTTGCTAACATCTCTTTGAGGCGCGCGTGAAACACGAACGCGCCGTCGACACGGCCTGTCGTCATAAGACGGCCGGACGGCGAGCTAGCCCGTAACTCGCCGTCCACAGGCCCGCGCCTACGGTGGCCGGGGGCCACCACGTGACCCCCGACGCCCAGGGCGTCTCCCGCGGCGGCTGGGACGTGAGGCTCTTTCCCTCTCACGTCCCGCCACCTCCTTCACTAGCATGACTGCTTCGCAGAAGGAGGTGACGGCTTCCCATTCCCTCTCGCTCCGGACCATGGCTTGAACCAGGGCCGGGCGCGTTTCCTCCCGCCCGATTCGGTGCAGGAACCTCCCGAAACAACCGTGTCCGGTGAGGACCTGCCGTCAGGCGGAAGGTGAGGGCACCGTGGCGCCTCTCTAGGCACTCCTCAAAGAGGGGACTTATCGCCACTATGGTGGCGTGCCCTGCACGGGGTTGCGACAGTCGCTTTCTCCATGTCACCATGAGATCGCGCCGGAGGTCTGTCCGCTGAGCGGCGATTTGCCGCGGCAGCGGAGTTTCTCCCCGACGTAGCCGCGATGTGCCTCCGCGCGCCATTCGTGAAGGCGCGCGAGGAGTATCGCCTCCAGATCCCATGGCGAAAATAAGTGCCCTGATATCACTATGCGATAAGAGCCATAAGAAATATATATTTTTAAATATCGTCATGCCTGTACTCCAAAGGGGTAGACAAAAGTTTAGTTCTACCCTCAGTACAGTTCAGTACACACACGTTTCGCCATTTACTTTGTTGAAGTTCAAAAAATCCAACTTCCCCGATTCGATTCGAGAATTCGCCTGCAAAGTTGCAGCTACTAAAAACTACGTTTATCAAAACTCAGTTTTCTAGCTATAACAGAATTAACGGACAGACAGTCAAAAAGATCGATAAGAATGAAGTTGTAACTTAGAAGCCCAACTTTCGTCCCTCCATGTTTCTCCACATGAGTGTATAGTCAAGAGCACAAATATGTATTCACTTAGCAACATTTTAATGCGATTTTCTCGTGACTTATCAATTAAAACTTTGAGATCAGTATACAAATACTTCGTAACATGGTTCCAAAATAAAATGTTTGTAACAGCAAAAAATTTAAATGAATACATTTTGTTCGGGTTGGCTTCCAGTCTAACCGGATACTGCTGTATACCAATATTTTACATAGAGTGAGTGCCTATCTGACCTCCGCAACCTCGTTACAAGGTTACAACAAGATACTCATCGGTAAGATTGAATATTACAATTTCTAGAGTAAGAGAAAATCGCTGTATAAAGATGCTACGTGTATACATACATTACATATTTTCGTCAGTGTCCGTGACTGACTGTACATGAGTATACTACATCAATAATGTATGATAAGTCGCAGGCGCAACATGACACCGTGAAGCGCCAGCGAGTGCGCGGGTACTATTACATGGATACAATTATCTGTATTAATTCAATGGGCGTCCCGACAACGTAGAGGTGTTGTGTGTCTGCTCCACTGTCAGAGATCAACAGTAGTATCATCTTAACAAGCCGTTGCCCGAAGGGATTTCTCATCGGTAAAGAATAACTTACCAATAATGTACGTTGAACTTCCATACCAACATTCATCCCTTATTTAACATTTTAACATAATATAACATCACGCCTGTAATCCCCGCAGGGCTAGGTAGAGGTGTACATACCCATTAGTAAACCAATATTTCGTCAGTTATGTTTGAGTCCCGTGTAATAAGGGGCGAGCCAATTGCCATCATCTGGGCACAAATTCAGACTCCCTGGCTGCTACTGAGAAATTCCCAATAACCCAATAACACTTTACCCGACCAGAGGCATTCGGTAACCAATCCCAGGACCACATGCCCAGCAGTCGCACTTGCGACCAGACCAACGAGGCACTCAATCAACCCGAGTCAGTTTAACCTTTTAGGGGATGAGTTTTCAAAATCCTTGCTTAACTCATGTGCAACATTGCAAGCTTCTAGACTCAGCTGTTTAGGCTGAGCGTTATCTTTTATGAAACAAAATTATTAATTAACTAGCTGTTGCCTGCAACGTTCGTTCGTATGTAATTATTATACAATTATTACTTCCCAATTTGAATCGGGTTTTGTCAATTTAAGGGTTTTCATTTTTCTAAAATAAAAGAAACGTTGGCTACGCTACTGCTTATAACATCAGCTACATGCCAGTAAAGTCCCGTCAACATCGGTCGGAGATTCGCCGAAACCAACAGGCAGACAGACAAAACTAAAAGTTTTTTTGTTAAAAGTACGTATATACTTTTATATGCATTCAATAAAAAGCTATTATTTTGAAATTCCAAACAGACCCTTCAATTTGATTTATTAGTATAAAATATTTTATCAAGCAGTTAGATATTTAAACCGTTCATACGCATTTAACAGTTCCAAGACCGATTGGTAAACACACACCCCAAGCACATGAATAAAAAAATATTTTCTGTTAGCCTAGGCTCACGGGGTGTAGTGGAACCAGCCCTGAACGAGCAGGACGGACTTTTGCTAAGGCCCAGCTAATCATTTTTTGGAGTGAGGTCTATTAAGAATGACCCTAGCACGAGTACCTTGTAACTTAAAAAAACCTTGAACCAGTCTGGAGGGCAAAATGTACCAGTGGCCTATTCTGAAATTATAAAATCCTGAGAACACATACATATACAACTGCTAGGCGAGATGATACCAGCAATATTTCTGGATGTTCTTATTACGACCATAATGCAACAAAGATGCACAAGCTTAGTTCAAACAAACATCTCGTGTAAGAAAATAAATAAGATGTAGAGCGCACTAGCACGAACTCTGACGCATGTGTGATTTACCATGCATGACTTTAGTTGTAGCTAAGTGCGGTTTGTGAATAGATATGTAACACTTTATGCCCTTGTATTTCTATGAACGAATAGTACAGAAGACCTGTATACTAACGATCTTAACTAATATCATAAAAAGTTGTGAAAGTCGCCTGGACGCCTTCACAGCTGAACGAATTTCGATGACATTGGACCTACGGATAGATTTGACCACGACCTGGGTTAGGACAGAATACTTTTATCTAGGTAGGACATTATCATGGAAGGATATCCAACCTCCACACGAGTGATACCGCGGGCAATAGCAAGATACCAATAAGAGAGACATCGCAAACTGTGACTCACATCTGGATGCATTCTTACAATATGTGCGTTATTTAAAACAATTGAGATCACTAAAAATAGACCAGTTTTATATTATTATCTTTTACAACACATGAGTAACATTTGGTTGAACGGCGGCGGCAGAAAAGGTAAAGAAATGAGTAAAGCGATTACAGCGTCGTGGGACACAATTGTACGCATCGAGCCGACAGCACTGTGTGTACTGATCATACGTTTGAGTGAAAACATTAATTGAACTTGATGAATAAAGGGCATGCAGGGATCCCCTGCACGTCGCATCTTAATAGCTCCAAACAGCGGTTAAACTTCCGCCAGGGCTAGCGCTACGCGGTTTTTTAGATGCCCAATGGAATGTTAACACAACGATATACGACCACTATTTTGAGAACTCCCTAAATAGATGTGTCGCGTCTCCTTATACATATATGTATACGAACCATTTTTGGTAGGTACTTCTAACAAATTGTCTCATTTAGAATACGTTTGCTGAGCGCTCGGCAACCCTATAGTCCGTCTCGTTGCTACTGACCATTCAATTAGGATTCTTTTGACCGGCTGTACGGTGGGCGGCGGCATACGGACTAACGAACAATGGCATTTCATTACCAAGTTACTCTGTTCCATTTACGTGGCCCGACGTGTATGGTTAGAATTGTAAAGAGGAATTTATTTGGTGCTATCAATAATGTTATCCGTCAACATGCGCTGGACCGCTTCCTGACACAGAGAGAAGGTCTGGGTTCCAGCCTCAGCAGTGGGATTATTACTGGCTGATTATGCTTTCAATAATGTAGTCGCTTGTCACATTATACTTCTGAAAGCCTTTAGCTATCACTAATTGGTGTCGGTTAACTAAATGACGTAATTAGTACCAAGAGAACAATATAGCCATGATTTATGTAACTAACTGGTTATAAAAGAATTTTTATGGAGTTTTTTTGCTAGGTTTTCAAGGTTTTCAGACTGTTTACTTGAAAATAGTAAACTGAAATTGATCTTACGTACTTTAAATTTTAACTTTATTCCAAAGAAGTCTCAATCAGCAGACCTTTCATTCAGAAGTCATCATAAAGAAATATCTGTTAAACATTGTAATTTAACATTTCACAGGACGTAGACTGAGAACAACACTATGCTATAATTTAATACCACTTTATAACCGAGTCGAGTGCATGTAACGGCATCCGTGAGTCAATCAGTGATTGTCATCGTATCTCTGCTGGACCGATCAGAATATTTGCCTTGAGACATTTTATACTACACATTACTTTAGTGCGAAGCAAAATCAAACCAAGCCTATGATAAAGCAGAAGTTATTTGTTTGTTTTTTATTTGAACGCGCTAATCTCAGTAACTGACAGTCGGATTTAAAGAATTCTTTTTGCATTTGATAGCCCAATTCTTAAGGAAGGTTATATGCTATATAACATCGCGCTACGACCCCTAATAGACGAGAAAAAAAAAAAGAAACAGCGGGTGAAACTTCGGCTAGTTTATTCATATTAGGCGGAGAATCTGCACTTTTGAAGCGTCAAAAATACATAAGACCTTTACAACTTCCTAGTGTTTAATCTAAGGAGAAGAAATGGTAAATAAACACCCTTCCACGCCTACAGGACTGTGAGTTTTAGAAAATGAGGTGAGTTAAAGCCTAATTTCCCCGAAGGGTTAAATAACTTCACTCATTAAACAATATTTTTAATACATGACTTGTTTCAAACAGATTTCGCCCGATCTTACAATTTATTGCAGTCGGACGATTATATCGGCGACTGAAGCGTGTTACATGGCCTATGTTGGACATACTCGTAATGCAAGCCGTGCTGGAATGTTTGCCTCACCGATAGCCTCAATTACGACCAGTCTGAAGACTGGTCCAATAAATGAGTTTTGACTGCAAACGGTTCTGATTTTTGCTTGAGACCGGTGCGTCCAATTACCTTTGTTGGACAAAACATTAGCTATGAATAAACCCTGCGTGTTGACCTGTTCCTGATTATGAAAGTTTTACCCATAACATGTCGGTGTCAAGTAAACATCGACTGTCAGTTACGTAACTACAAACAACAATGCATAATGCTTTGTTTATTTATGGCGACCAATCAAACAGATAAACAATCACGCTTCCTAAAAAATTGCGCTATCTAGAAGACACTATTTTCGTATTTGTTAGATAGCAGTCGATTTTATTTTTTTTTGGTTGTCGAAACGCGAGAAGACATAAGTTGGCTATAGACCTAAGATACTAGCACGCCATTGAACCCATAGATTTAACAATATTGTCAACGAGCTGTGTAACAATATTGATGTACATACAATGAAGTAAACTCTATCTATCAAACTATCACCTAATGTCCCCTTAGTGAGCTATGATGTATAAAGCACTAAGCTAATCCAGCCGTCCAGCATACTGCAGCAGGTGTGGTACTTACCCCTTTTCCCTGATGGCGTGCAGTTGCTTGGGGGAGAGAGGATGGGGCTCCACGCCCGCGTCCAATGCCGCAGCGTCGAGTTCGTCGCATGGCGGGGCTACAATGATGTCCGATGGACGATTCCCGGTACCCGTGAACCGGGATGGTGGAAGCACTGTGGATTGGGATTCTAATTAGTATGGCACCTAATATCCGTCATCATCATCTGCCCAGCTTTTTAATACTATTTTTCGGTCGCCGTCCAGTCAAACGGGATGGAACTAAACACCAGTACTTTAGCCTAGCCACTGGGTAATAGGATGCCTTGGTAAGACTGTTTGTCAGACTTTTGGGCTTCTATCTACATGTAACGACTGTCCAAGGTCTACGAATGACAACAGGGACTAGCAACATAATGTGTCTCATAAACATTATGCTATTAGAACAGCGAAAGTCGAAAGAAATGAAAGGTGGTGGGAAATTTGATAAAATATGGATAGAAAGGGTATCACTGATACCTATATGAATAGACGTGCAAAAAGTGATGAAACGGTTTTTGTAAACTATGTGGTATGGCTAGAAAGTGGGTGAGCACTGAGATGACTGCTGAATGCTGATATAGATGTATCTGAGCGGATACTCTACCACCCCAAATAAACTGGGATAATTGTTAAGTTGTGATTTAACCATTAATGTTTTTAATAGCACCGTAAGCATCGTTTTGTCAAATTGAAAGTGGTGTTTTAAAAGGGGTAGTAATAAAAGCTCCGAAAAAAACAAATGAGTTTACTCAAAATACGAAATGTACTGCTTTAAATACTAATCTTGCGCAAATGAAAGGATAAAGAAACGACCGAATAAAATACTGAACATTCCGAAAATCAATACAGCATTTGTTGACGTAATAAAGATAAATATCAAAATGTAATAAGGCGTAGTCGACGTAGCCCCGCCTCGCGGGGCTCCTATTTCTGCATGCAGGGTGTAAAGTAACCTAACACGAAGGGGATGCGGGGATTTAGTTCGCTCGCTTCGCTCGCTCTCAAGACCCCGCCATCCCCTTCGAACCTAACCTGTCCGGGGTCGGGTGCCCCAAGTCCCGAGCTCGCTTCCTTCTCTCTTGCATTCAAGTTATAGAGCTTAAGAAAACGATTATTTTAGCAGAACATGTTTTCGGAAACTTAGTATTTTTTTCGCAAACTTAATTTTTTTTATGTGATATTTTTAGTTTGGTATTTTTTTTTGTAAATTTAGTTTATTATTTTTCGTAGAATTGTAATTTGAATAAGCTCATGTTTTTTTTTTGTTAAATACAACATTTTTTCCGGGTTAATTTTGTATTAATTTTTAAGTAATTAATTTTTAATCAAGCTAAGTATTACAGTCAACCACAGATTGTTGGAAGTTTATTTTTTTTGGAAGCTTTATTATTTACCATTTAGAAGTAGGACTTTGTAATTTTTTTATCAAGTCTAATTAATGCTTATTAAACTAACATCATTGGGTATGTCACTTGTATACCATTGAGATAATTAACATGTTCCTGTACATTTAATTACTTGGCTCTTCTATAAATATTTTTTTCCTTATTTTCTGTTGGCTCTTAATGTTGCAATTTCTCTAGATCTCTCAAAAATATTCTAGCTGATATTATGATAAAATACCATCGCCTATAACGCCTATAGTCCCTGGAGAGTTAGGCAGAGGTGTAACTATAGTACCCTACACCCACAATTTGACAGTTATGTTTAAGTAGGCTCCCTTTTGGAGGCAGGACTATTTGCCATTGATCAGACCAAATCCTGACTATATCCTTCTACTGAGTAATTCCTGATGGACAAACTCAATGACATGTTACCTGACCAGGGAATTGAGCCCAGAACCTTGTGCTCAGCAGTAGAGCTTGTGGCCACTAGATCATTGATGTAGATACTCATCTTGATAATAATTATGTCTTTAAAATAATAACTAAAGAAAGAAAGCAACATGTTGATATTATAACAGTTTGTCAAAACATAAAATGATGTGGAATGATGAAGAATATTGTTGATAAAAAAGAAAACACAGCATTAACAAAGATTCCTGAGTGATTAACATTTTTGCTGTCAAGAGAAAATAGTCATTAACTTGTAACAAGCTATTTTAATGACATGGATGAGAATAACTTGTTAACAATAGACATTCTTAGTGTTAATGCAAAAAGTAATAACTATGTATAGACATTTTCTAGCTTCTTTTCTTTTCAGCACATTAACCCTAGATTGCTGTTCTGTAAAACATTGGAATTATAAATTAAGATTAGGATGCATTTTAAAGAGTAAAAACAAAACCTTTGTTATCTCATTTTTTGTTTACCTGTCTCAGAGGGTTTTCATGAGATCTATGCAAATTTAAATTTTGGTGTAATGTTAGGTCTCAGTAATGCACACACAGGTCTTCAGGACAAGACAAACAAATATTTATTTTTATTTGTAATTCTTTTGCTTCATTGAAGAAAGCAAAAGAATTTGATTGTTGATAAAACATTTTTTCAGTATTGACAATATTAATTTGTTGTCTGTACTCATTATGTTAACTCAGTAATTAATTCAATTCACACTAACATAGTGAGCTTTTCAGAAAACCCAAACAATAAATAACTCATAGAAAGTAGGTCAATTTAATGGTGCACTGCTGTTTTTTTTTGTTTGTATCTATGGCTTTAGAATGTTAAGCAACATCTTGTTAAAAAGCACTGCTATGAAAAGGCCTCTTTTTTGTTTTTAATATATTATTGATACAGTACAGTACCTATCCTATTATATATTTTTTTTAAGAAATGCTATTTTTAAGTAAAGGAGTAATTTCTAAAAAGAAATATATTAATTTATCTGCAACTTCTTGACCTTTAGTCACAACTTATTGAGTAATGATGTGCAAAAGTAACAACAACCAGGCCGTACACCAAACAAATACCAGAAAAACTGCTCTCACCAATGGGGAAAGTTTTCCAATGATAGAGGAAGTCTTCGGCGACTTGCTTGATGTTGTTGACGAGCTGCTCCACCTCGGGCGGCGCGCCCACCAGCTGCACGTCGAAATGCAGCGGCTCGCGCTCCGGCGGCGGCGCCTCCAGCACCAGCGAGCTCGGCCGCGACGCCCGCTCGCCTTCCCCAGACATCCTCAGATACCGTGGGCTCTCTGGGCTCTCATCCACTCACCACTTAATTCCCGTCTCACTAATCGCATAATGATTCCAGTGGGCGGAGAAATCACTTAACACCGACCTCTTATTGTTTTATTATTTACATTTATTTAATCAATTTTAAACGACACATCACTAACGACGCGAGCAGCCCACAACATTCAACACGGCTGTGCAATCTGATGCCGATTTATAATTTGTTTTGGTCACTTATAAATAGGTTTTCGTAGACAAAATTAAAATGCCAAGAAAGAAATCCAATCTCAGCCGCAACCAAGTTGACAATTTCTGAATTTCTGATACGATTTACGAAATGAATGACTGACAGACAAAAAGTTTACAATGAAGTATGTTTGTAGCGCTTTACGTCAAACGAAACGTTAGCCACAATGCATCAACATTATTTTGTTTTTCTAACTTTAAAATTAAAAGAATTACAATTTCACTAACAATACCTTTTCAGTTGAGTAAGAAATGATATCTTGGAAGTTTAGGTTATTATTTTGAACTACAACACAAAATTCCCCACCTTTTTTGAAGAGGCTGTATGCTTCATGTCTATGACACTAGACAGACATAAAAAAAGAATGATAATTGTCAATGTGGTAATTTGTGGACTTGTTTGTTATTTACAATAAAATCTTAAAATACGGGTTTCATTGACAAAAGTAATTTGCATTTACGGAGAATTTGATACATTCCAGCATATCTTGCTAGAACCGCTAAGAGTGTTGTATTTATACGCTATATTCGTTGCTTTTCTTGGAGAGCCCGAAGGTGATCGGATTAGGTATGTCCTACATAACACATAATTTATTGTAGAATTTATCACTTATCACCCGCGGCCTGTGTTCAATCGTGTTTTTGCTCGTGCAAACGTTTAAATATTAGTTTTAAGATTGGTAAGTTTCGTTTTGTTGATGTATCATTTCGGTTTCCTTTGTTTTGCTAATACCACCTAAACTCTTTCAGAGAACGATGGAAGCAATGGACATTCAGGCCGTGGAGTCGAAATTAAGTGACGTCACTGTGACGGCGATACCCATGAGCGGGAAGAACATTCATAAAGACCTAAGCCATGGGAGTAACAGTCAGGCAACTATATCTACTGTTCCCGCGACGTCGCCCTCGTCTGTCGGGAAGGATAAAGATAATGGAATGTCGAAGTATGCTCAGTTGCTAGCTGTTATTGAGGAGATGGGTAAGGAAGTGCGACCAAGTTACTCAGGCAGTCGTAGCTCTGCTGAACGTCTGAAGCGTGGGATCATCCATGCGAGGATTCTTGTGAGAGAATGTCTCATTGAGACTGAAAGGTCTGCAAGGCAATAGCTTGCTGGTCGAGAAGTTTTCACAGTCAATTTTAGAGTACCTCGAGTCTTGGAAAAGCATGATATGGAATTAGGAAAAGGATTGTAAAACTGTATGTTTGTTATTGTGGATTGTGTAATGATAGAACTTGGTAACTGAACAGGAACTTCAAAAAATATTCAGAATTCCTAGACTAGATCACTAATAAAAAATACTTCAAGTACCTTTTGAAACATTGTAATCAGAAGATCAGTTATATTTATGTACCAAGATGTCACATACCATGTTCTATCATAAGACAATGCTTCAATAAACTATAAATGAAGGCCATTGAGACGTCACATCAAATCAGTGTAACAATGCCCAATTTGAGCTGTCAAATTAATATCTATGGACTCTGGAACGTGGAGTCACTTATGAATACTTCTTGTTGTATTCATTCTTATATTTGCCTGAACAGCCAATGTTTTGAACACCTGTTTTTTAAATTGAAATGAATCAACTTATTGTAATTTCATTGTTTACAAGACTTCTATATAATACTGCACGTCACACAATTAGTAGCAGTTCAATGAAATATATGAAGATGTTAATCATTATATTTGAAGTTATTTTCAGTGCTTTATTTCACTTTCAAGTACTTTTGAAATCTCGAACAACAAATTGAAAAATCTTCAAATCATTGGCTGCAAAGTAACTTTAACAGTATACATAACATTTTCTCCTTTACTTATATGCTGTAACTAATTTTTATATTGATTTTACTGACAAGAATGGCAATTTGATTGTTTCAGAAATGATTATAAGTAAAGGTTTTGTGATTGATTTAATTGTAAAAGATTTAACTTAATGTTTTCCTGCAACATTATGTACACTGCTGAGTTTGACACTTTTCATGTACCTAGTTAATAATATTAACCTGTTGTGTAAAATGCAATAATAATGCAAAATTATTTATTTACTACTGAACTAAGCAATATTAATAGCTCCCACAAGCAATTCTTGTAGTAAGTCTCATAAAACTTTAGTTATATAAAAATACACAATACTTACTTTGGTTTCACCAATTGAATTGACAAAAGTATTAAATTCAGCAGGATATTTTAAACCATCTTATTTATTAGAATTAAATATAATTCAGGGTACTTAGACATAAATTTAAGAGAATTTAGTTAAAAGTTATGATCCCATACAAAATGGTTGCAATATTTTACAAGATATCATGATTTTTTAACAGAGGTGGCCTTAGGGACTTGTGTTCAAACATAAGTTAGTAGAATACAGAATTAGTCCTCTGAAATGTATTTGAAGATCCCATTCACATATTGTTGCAACTTTAATAGTCAAATGTTTTGTGTGTATCATCTATGTTTGGCATACTTTTGAGTCCGGAGCACTAACATGAGTAGACTGCACTTTAACAACTTTTCAGTCGTTATCAACTAATTTACCTAATTGTCTTGTATGTCACTAACATACAAGACAATTAGGTTCTTACTGTAATACTGTAGTATGTGACGACCAAAGGCCACCCCTGATTCCAAAGAACACAATCCCATTAGTTGGCTGCACATAAGTATGATTGACAAGCATGCATGAAGCATTCTCTTCAAGCAAACTTCAGTATTTTTGGGTCATTTTTGCTCAAGAATGATTGATGAAGAAAATGCTAGATTGCTACATGCATGTTTGACAACTATAACAATGATGTAGCTATCCATATTTATTAATAAAACATTTGATTTGATAGTGATAAGTGGTAAATGTAAGTTTGGCAGTTGAGAATACAATAGTAATTGATTTAATGGCTAGAAGAACAAGGGAGTTTTGAAAACTGACTATGTGACATGAGCTTGTTAAGGGAAGCAGTAGAGCATTGTATATCCTTGAATAAAGTTTTCAAAATTTTCAAGAGTACCTCTCCTAGCCATTCAATCGCCATACTAGGGAGTCAAAACGGATTATGAACAGTTAAAATGTCCTGAATGAAAACAGGCTGTGATCGCAACATTTATTGTGAACATCTACCTCATACACAAACAAAATATTAATATTTTAAATGTTTAATGTCATTGTCGTATATTTAATCTCTGGCATAGCTTAAACATACAAGTTTTTATGTAACATTTCGAAAATTTAAGCCTTGTTCCAATTTAACGAGTAGGTGGCGCTACTGAGCTGGTATACAAGTAATAATTATATTGAGAACTCATATAGAGATGTATGGCAATATCTAAAATATTACTAAGAATGTTATTCCTATAACATTTACTATTGTTACTTTGCTCAAGTTATAGGGATTCATTAACTTTGCATTCTATTTCTTGATATTATTGAATAAATCGGCAATACACGCCAGAACAAGCACAGTGGCGCCACATTTAAAAATGTGTTTTAAAAACAGCACAATAAAGTTGAATCTATTTAAATATAGAAAATATGAAACAAACTGATTAATCTTGGTTTTCCGACGATATTACGTTGATATTATACGAGTGGTTGTTTTATAGTCATATTTGTTAAATCCCAAAATCAAGCCTACTATCACAGTGGACAGATAGAAGCAGAAAATTATTTTAAATGTTAGAAATGTTTGTCATTCTTGTTTCTATTGGCAACAAAATTTGGGTGCTGTTTCTATTGAAAACAAACATGTCATTTTTATTTCCACTGGCAACAAAATCTGGTTAAAAGCGAACTTACAATGAATTAAAATCATTTATTTCAATCTATTTTATGGCACTGCTTGACAGGCAAAAATAATAGTCATTATTTAATGCACAAACACCTGAATATTTGTCATTATGTCTACTTGTAATACTAACGGAAGAAAAATAAACTAACTTCAATTTCACTTCTTGCACCCATTTTACTGTTTATATCTGCCCTCTGTGTTTATTTGTGACCTCATAATAGATTACGTCATAGCTTGTAAGAAACGTGCTCATTGATTTATGATCATTATCGTTTGTTAGTCTTAAGTTGTATATATTTAGTTGTAGTGCCTACCATTCAACGACAATAGTTCAATATATAAGAGTATAGACGGGCACCAATTGTTCTGACAGTTTTGCAAACAAATCCTCAGACAGATATTCAGATGATTATACTATGTGAGTGTCTTTGCATGGCACATAGGTACTAAATAAACAAGTAGCTTCAATATTTCAATATTATATCTAAATTATGTCTTTAAACGGTTTAATTTCCTTTGTAAAGCTAATCATAATTTAATTCCCCCTAATTATCTATTTAACTCTTCTATGACATAGTTGGTGTTGCAAATACACCAATACTAATATACTCAAAAAGTACCACCGATTATAGACTACGAAAAACTTTAAATCAGAAACTTCTTTGCTCGTCTGTACTGATCCATGTTCAAATGTTAGGAATTTCGGTCCAACTGCCGTCAAGTATACTTCTCAGATTAAAAATAGATTTAAGAAGAATTTACGAAGTAGATTTTAAACTCTTATAAAATAAGTTACCACTAATAAATAATGTACTTACGTAATTATATGTTATTGTAATGTAACCCCTTGAAGTCCATTTCGATTGATATTTTTTTATAGTTTTACCTGTCATTTTTTCAATTTTGTATCGTCTACTGTATGCTCTTTATTATTTGGCTTAGGGCGTTCGCTCACGGTGATTTTTTATTGTATCGATGCTGTCTACTGTAGAAGAAAACGTGTTGCACCGACCCGAAGTAGAATGGGTCAAGGGTAGGACGATGGATGCTCTCTACTGTATCCATTCAAATGCGTGACGGTTTTTGAGGACTTTAGGGAACGAAGAGTAGAGAACGGAGACATTTATGTATTGGAGCTGCATCTCAACTAAAGCACGACAGCATGGCGATAGTAGTGATACAGAATCATGGTTACGTAGGCATCCCGACCGCATCACGTTTGCATTACTGCAAAAAGTCGCTGTGGGCGAAGACCCTTAGGATTAATTGTCAAAGTACAGTCATCGTCATCGAACTTAATTAAATATTAATAACTGTCTTTCCTTCACATTTGTGAAATTTCAGTAAAATATATAAATTAAATGACTATAATTCATCCCGACGACTGTACTTTGACGAGATACTAGCCGATCAGTTTTATAGATTAGAGTTATTTACACCCTTTTTATTACATTCGGTTCACGGTATGGAATTGTCTCAGAATCGCTGTATCTTAGTAAAAATGTTTTTTTTTTAATGTAAAATTAATGTTGATTTTACAAGAATAATAGTAAAATACTTTGTTTGGATTCACATGAGACAGAATTATAACAATTACGACAATATAAAATGATAGTGTATACGATTTGTAATTTACTGTATACTTCTGTAGGTAACATTAGCAGATCTTAGAAATTTTCTAAACTGAAAGTTCTATTTTATTATATCACCAATAAAATCAATTATACATAGATTTTACGTTATGATGAGAGTATATTTACATATCTATGTATTCGACTGTACTTTGGTGTGAAATTGTTTTAAATACTTTTCAGTATTAGTATTAAGTTCTAATGCGTGCTATTGTTGAACAAATTATTCCAAATAACATTGGCATCAAATAATATACTTAAGTTTTTACCAACTCTCATTGGGCCCGCGTTGTAGATCCCAGTCTCTCTGATAGAGGAAGGCTTTTGTCACAGCAGTGGGGACATATGCTACTATAATTTTGATTAAACCTTAGAACTTTATATTAAACTGAATTATACGAAATGAACAGTGATAGATTACCTTTACGAAATCTGATGATATTAAGCATATTGTTATACTCTGCAAAGCATACCAGTATGATAGCATTATTGTAATTTTAAAGCATTCGTATACATAATGTACGGTTGCTGATTACTACGACGGCGCCTTACATTTATCTATCTGTTTTATTGTTGAACCTCATCTGACAGTACTCAATCGCACTTTTGCATGCTCCTAGCGAGTAACCGCACCGTCGGCGTCGATGCTGCCGCATGCGATAGCATTCCCGCTGTTTCTCGCTCCAGCAAATGACGGTTCTGAGCGACTGAAAAGGATAGGAGCACGGACAAGAGCGATTCCGTGCTGCCAGATAAGGTTCAACCCTGATCCTATATAGATCTACTATTGGTATTAAACCTACTGCCTTCACTTTTGGCTTTGGAGAGAATTATAAGCGAGGGAGTGACCACGGTTATTGCACAGGTATAATGCCCTTTCTGATGGGCGTAAGCTGCTTCCAATTCCTCAAAGATGTCACTTGGCCCTAGAGCATTTTATTGCTTGAAGCCGTGGTGACCCGATCCATCTTCTAAGAAAAATATTAAAAATTGTTTAAACACTTGGCGCCGTCGTCCGTCAAAACAATCGTGATTTCGGGACAGTCCTATATTGTATATTACTTCCTTTGTGTCCCAATGTAATATGTAAGTGGCGAACCACAACACAGTACAAATTTTAGCAAATTATTATCTACATGTAACGTTGTGAATGTAATGAAGAGATACTTTGCTCGTCTTTATAGCGTTAGTAATTATTCATGTATGGGCATATTTTTATTACAATAAATGGGTTTAAAATAGTAATCCTTCTTTTATTTTTGTTAATCAATTTTGGTACAATCAATCAACGAACTCAATGTGTCGCAGTCTACTACTGAACACAGAGCCCTCCCAGGCTGCGCCTCAGCACTCTGTCCTCCGCCTTCTGTATCTAGCCTGTTCCAGCCACCTTTTGAAAGTCGTCTGTCCATAGAGCTGGGGACGTACTACACAGCAGTGTCTCTTATTTTTAGAATTCATGATTCATTAATTTGTTGTAATTCAATAGAGAACTGGCAATCCGCCTTTCCTCTTTCAAGATCTGTTTTCCTATTATCCATACCTTATTATCATTATGGCACTATTTCACCCCCTGTTTAGTGAATTAGGCCTACTCCCAATTGTGCCACTATCATCCCTAAAACCTAACAATTTATTTTGAAATCCTTTCAGCTGAATGGCGGTCTGGCAAAACAAGTGGCGCTGGGACACGGGATACAGCGCCGACTCCGTAGAGTGGTGTCCCGTGGAGCCCTACCGCGATGTGCTCGTCTGCGGGACTTATCAGCTCGATAAGAATGCTGAGCAAGGTAACATTTGCTGCAACGGTACCACGTAACAGCTGCGTGCAACCTTTGAAAGTCGTTTAAGGATAATTCGGTAGTTAGAAATTGCTTTCTATCGCTACCTTCTGCTACAATTTAGTAATTTTAATACTAGTTTTTGCTTCTTAGTAGGTCGAAAATTATCCCATGGGAATGCATATGAAATGCGGGATGAAAAGTATCCTGTTTAACCCAGGTCTACCTCTCTACTTGTGTGCGAAATTATATCGAAATTTGTTCGTCATGTCGATGATTCCCTTTTTCTCTGTGAAATCTGTTGAAAGACAGACAGTTATTTTATTTGTATGGGTGTATATTGGTTATACAGGGTGTGACAGAAAGGGTATAGTCATATGAAAGCATATGCATATGCTGCAGACTATCAAACTGAACAACTTTCTCCTTGGGTCCAATATCGTAAATGCGAAAAAATTATCAGCTGTCCCATACATTTGGGTCGAGTAGGTATTGAAATTTTGTCATCATTGACTATCCCTTATTACTATCCGTTATCATATGACTATACCCTTTCTGTTACACCCTGTATAAGAGCTCCAAGTCTGTTACTAGCCTATAAAGTTCTCACTGCTGGGACTCAGCCTTTCTGTTAGAGGGGTTGGAAGGTAAGTGGCCACATAGGTACCAAGGGGGACAATAATATACGGGGTGAAAGGAACCGACGCGAAAACGGTTACCACGTATTCAGTACATCATTCTGAGCCCCCCACATAGAAATGTTTAATCATCCATCATCATCATGCTGTTTCAACTTTACTTAGGTAGTTTATGAGTTATCTTCTGAAATACGTATTTTTCTTTTCGTCTATGTTGGTAACATGATGACATCATAATCATGTCTCGTTATAAAA
Organism: Noctua fimbriata; assembly: GCA_905163415.1. NCBI lineage: Eukaryota > Metazoa > Arthropoda > Insecta > Lepidoptera > Noctuidae > Noctua > Noctua fimbriata. The sequence continues at coordinate 3,268,567 of LR990926.1, read as the reverse complement.
AAAAAAAACATTTTTGAACAAAAAAAAACCGGCTTTCTAAAAACATAATATTTTTTGTAACTTGAATGTTTTCTATTTTCCAGAGGATACTTCAGCAAAGCAGACGAGGCTAGGACGCATATACCTATTTAAAATCAACAAGGAAACCACCGAATTGGTCCCAGTTCATTCAATAGACACCTCAGGAATACTGGACCAGAAATGGTGCTACCACACCGTCCAAGACTATCCTACCCTAGCCGTGGTAACTTCCGTAGGCACCCTACAACTTTACCGGCTCACCAACGAGAGTGGAGCGTTAAAATTGAAGCTATGGATAGAGCACGCGATTGGTCAAGACGTTTTGGCTCTCTCCGTTGATTGGTCGACGAACAAAACGAGTGCAGAAGAACCTTGCCTGGTGGTCAGCGATTCTGCTGGTTGCGTTCATGTTTTGAAGATCGTTGAAGATGGGTTGAAGAGAATCGCGAAATGGGAGAGTCATGGCTTCGAGGCGTGGATCGCTGCGTTTAATTACTGGAATACAGATGTCTTTTATTCAGGTTTGTAGAGAACCTCGTGATGATCTGCTGACTGATGACTCGATATGTTCCTTAAATTCCTTTATTAAAAGAGTAACCATGGAGTTTCTTGCCGGTTCTTCTCCACAGCAAACGACAAACCCGAACCGTGCACCGCATTAGAGTTGGTATACATACATTTCTACAGTAAAGTAGTGCCGAGCGTGCCAGACCTTCTCTAATCCCATGTATTAAGTACAAGATGTACAAGGAAAAAAATAGTTGGAAGCTTGCCATTCAGAGGGGCCCATTAGGTCGTAATTTTGGCCCTTTTATCATCTTACATAAGACATCGCAGCCGGCCCAGACGGAAATGGCGAGATGACCTGGGGGGTTGTTATGACGTCTTAAAGCAGGAGTAATTCCTGTGTGGGAAAGAGACAGCTATACAGGTCGTCTAGCGCCATCTCTTTCCCACACTGGAATCCAACGGAACTCCTTTAAGTATGAAGCTCCAGTTAGTAGTTCCCTTTGCCCTGCATTGGGAAATTATGACAATTTAATAAATCTTCCCATAACATTCCAGGGGGTGATGACTGCATCTTCAAGAGCTACGACGTCCGAGTTCCAGATGTACCTACAACAGTTAACAAGCGACACGAGGCTGGCGTGACTGCGATCAGGAGCCACATAGATGTGGAACATCAATTGTTAACTGGGAGGTAATAGTGCTTTGGAGTTATTACTAGTATTTCTAGCGTACAGTATCCGGCCGATGTGGAAGAAAATCTAGTTCAAGTCTCACCTGTGTCAGTACTAAAATTCGATGTTACAAGGCCTCGTTCGTCTAGTGTTCACAAGCACTACTGAGCATAAGGCCCTGGGTTCGACTTCCAGATCAGGTAGTGTTATTGGGTTCATTAGGAGGATCTCAGTAGCTTAATAGAGCCTGGATTTGTACAAATTGTACAGTTTCGTCCTTTCATGGGACTTGATATAACATAACTGACGTAATGTAGGTGTGCTACCTAGCCTTTCGGAGATTATAGGCGTGGTGTTATGCTATTTTGGAATGGAATTCTAAGCTAACATGCACCTCGCATGTTAGCTTAGAATTAACCCACTAGAGTTTAGAACTCTTTTTTACATAAGCTCTCAAAAATTGAATTATATGAATTCCCGTTTCAGTTACGACGAAAAAGTCCGTCTTTGGGACACGCGAAGCCTAAAATCCTGCATCGAAGAAATCGACGTCGGTGGCGGCGTCTGGCGTTTAAAATGGCACCCCAACAAGCCAGACACAGTTTTAGCAGCCTGTATGTATGGCGGGTTCCGTATTCTACGAGTTGATGACCAAATGGAGATCCGTAGCGAGTATTTAGAGCATGAAAGTATAGCATACGGTGCTGATTGGCAGTTTGACAGTGATTTAGTGGCTACATGTTCGTTTTATGATTGTAAAATGCATATTAGTGAAGTTACAGTGTAATGTAAAACAATAATTAAATATACATAATTATGTTGTTGTAAATAAAGATTTTGAATGAGTATTTTTCTGTTTTTAATCAATTTAAAAAAATATGTCAAACCTTAAACCTAGTTTAGCCTGTACCAGAATAAAGACGAGCTTTAGTAGCTCTATGGATCCATGTGATCCCTTTTCCCCAATAAATGTGATGAATTCAAAAGGCAGTACAAATAATAGTCAAATTCTCATTTTAAACATGTTGTATTTCAATTTGCTTATAATGTCATGATAAATATAATTTATAACAATTACATACTTAATAAAGTAATCATTTGCCATAAGTGATAAAAAAATTCTTACACCATTTACATTCAAGGCTTTGGATGATGTTGATTGTTCGTTCGAGTTCATGCGTTCATTGTCCGAATAAATTTTTAAAAACACTAAACTGGCCTGATTCTCCCTACTATAAATTTGTACCTTAACATTTTCTAAATAAAGTCTATTTTTTCTATCCACTGGAATTAAAGTACGTTACCAACGTCGCACGAAGCTGGCGTGCGCACTGTCTGGCAAACGAAGACAGCGCCTTATGTACCCTTAGACGTACGCACTTCAAACGTCTCGACGTGACTAAATTATACTATATATTTTATATATGTATCTCTTTTTATATATTTTAAATGTTATTTGCTTATTGTTCCTGTTGGCAGTATGGGCTTTACAATCTCTCTAGATTAGAGACTTGTATGATTATCTAAACAAGTTCCGGTTGAACACCTTCAAGTAAAAGGAACTTGCTAGAACTCTGAGAGCTCGAAATGTTTGAAGTGCCTCGTTTAAATAATGTAAGCGTAAAGTTTTCGGTATAAATAACCATTAAGTATAAGAGCGCTACACACATCGTGTATTACTTATTTATCCACCGATAACAATGCAGTATCCACAAACATACATATTAATCCATTACCAAGCTAAAGATGTAAATTTTCATAGACCCCAAAACGATTTTTATATATTTTTTTATTTAAATCACAAGACACTATTTATTTAGACTAGTTTTTGATACTATAATGGCAACTAAACAGTTGTTTATTTATTTATATATTTTTTACATAAAAAATATACTTATTACATTCAAGGTCCGTTTATTACTTTAAAATATCACTGCATTGTTACATGATCATGTAAACAATTGGAAATTGTTGCGTACAACAAATAGTTCATGATGAGTACACATACACTATATAAAAAAAAAAACGAAATTATAAAATATATTACTAGGTAGATATTTCCGAATAAACGAAATGAGATTTTCAATTTAATATCGAATAAATATGTGTGTGTACTTACTCACCATAAACCCGTGTTGGTCTGACCGTACTGTCACATTCACTGGCAGCAGATTGAGCCACATCAACTACTTAGAGCATGCGTCAACCTCTGTGTGCGCTTGTTTCATATTGCAATTCGTGAGCTGCAAATGCGCCAGTCGGGAGCCGGCCGCGCGTCTACGCACAACGTAAGCGCGCCCTGTATACTACGAAATACTGTCCATTCGATTACAATGCCACATGATGTCATATAGTACATTACGTCTTACAAAATGGTGTTCCGATGCATAAAACTGCTATTTACATTAATCACTATATTTACACATAACTCTAGACTTCAGATTACCAAGAGTCGCGCGAACACTACTCGCCGGTGCGGTATAACATCTGTACATATCGCGGCACGGTCACTAGGTCGCGGGCGGCGGGCACAATAAATTACTCCTACTAAATGTCAACAGGAAATCTATCTACAATTTCTTCTATGTTATAGTTAGTTGGGTGTGGTCGCTAGGCGTGGTGCGGGCACAGAGCGCGGAACTCCTCCTCGTGTAGCGACCAGGCCGGCGGCGCCCGCGCGCACGGCAGGTGGGCCCGCGCACGGCAGCCGCGGGCCCCGCACGCCAGCGCCGCGCCGGGCCCCGCGCACGCGGCGCAGCGGGCCGCCCGCGCGCCCCACACGGCCGGCGCCAGGCCCCACAGGCGCGCGCCGGCGGCCACGAGCCCGGGGGCCCACACGGCGCAGGCTTCGTGGAACCACACCTCGTCGGCGGCGCCGTTCGCGCCCGTGCAGTAGCGCCGTCGCGTCGCCTCGTCCAACGACCTGACAAATATACATTATCTTCAGTTTCGTGTATAAAGAAGCCTCTTTCTACATAAGCTTAATTTTCACATAAGTTTGCTCATTTTTACACTCCTAAAAATTGAAAAGGCTTTTCAAGACATGTCAAAATAACAATCCATCTGAAAAAATCTTTGCCTGACGGACGCAAAAGTGAGATTATAAAGGTTACGTTTTTTCTTTGAAGTTGGAACTTTAAAAATTATATAATGTTTGTCTTTCAAATTATCAGTAAAAACAAAAAAAAAAAAAAAAAACCATAAAAAAGTGGACACGCCAGTTAATACCTGTACTCATCGCAGTCAGTATCGAGCGCGTAGGGCCCGAACAGGTCCCCGAGCGAGGCAGCGTGGGGCCCGCGCTGGCAGAAGGCGCATAGCCACGAGGCGTCGGGCGTGGTGGCGTCGTAGCGCAGCCCCAGCGTGCTGGCGTGCAGGCCGCGCACGCCGCGTACACCCCGCACGCCGTTGCGGAACTCCTCGCCGACCTTGCGCCGCGAGGCTGAGTCCTCCTCCTCGCCCGTGGAGTTGTTCATTACGCTCACGGATAGGGGCGAGTCGCGGGGGCCACGGATCTGTGGAGTGGATTGGGGAAAACGTGAAATAAGAATGATTAGAATAAACCGCATTGTCTTTGAATACCATACTGGATCACCCCATGCTTGCCGAGACATTTTGAAGACAGTCAAATACGATATGAGGAGTTAAAAGGTCATAAAAGGGCGGTCGTACCTGTATGTAGGGTCCTCGCGACTTGCTGGAGCTGGCGTTGCTGCCTGAGTCGTACGCGTCCCGGTGCTCACGAGGGCCCTTGCGCGGGCGGCGCGGGTCTGTCTTCTTGCGCTGTGCTTTCTTGCGCTCGTCGGAGCGCGCGGGAGCCGAGCGGCGCCGCTTGCGTGCCGCGGCCGGCGCCGCCGCCTCGTCCGCCGACGCAGCGGCCGCATCCGGCGCCGCCGTGGGACTTGCCGCCGGTTCCTCTTCCAGTCCAGCGAACATCTTCTCCAGCTGGTTTTCCACCTCTACGAAGCTGGCGGCGGCAGGCTCGGCGGTGCGCGCGTCGCTCGATTCAGGCTCGGCCGGCTTGCCTTCAGAAGGCGACTCCACTGGAACGTTAGGCGCCTCCGCGTTGGAAGTGCGAGCGCTGCGGCGACGCGGGGCGGCGGCCGGGCCCGGGGGGGGCGCGGGCTCTGGCGCAGCCGGCTCACCGGGCGGCTCTGCGGGCGCGGGCTCGGGGTGTGCAGGCTCGGGGACCGGCTCGGCGCGCACGGCGTCGGGGCTGGCCAGCACGGAGCGCAGCTTGTCCACGGTGACGGCGGCGGCGGGCGAGACGGGCGGCGGCGGGGGCGCGAGGGGCGGGGGCGGGGCGCGGTCCGTGTCTGCGATCATGGCGGCGATGTCGTCTATCGTCTCGGCGGAGCCGGAGCGTGTTTTTCTCCGCGCGTGCGGCTGCTCCGGGCGCGGGGAGGGGGGACGCTCGTCCGGTGCGTCCGTCTTCACGTGCGGCGCGTCGCCGTTCTCGCGGGGCGCGGGCGCCGGCGCGGGGGGCGGGCTGGGCGGCAGGGACACGCGCGGCGCGGCCGGCGGGGGCGCAGGGGCGGGGGCGGGGGCGAGGTGCGCGGGGGCAGGCACGGGCAGCACGGGCGGCGGGGGCGCGGGCACTCGCACGGTGCGCTCCGGCTTGCGTTTCCTCTTGGAGCCGGGCGGGGCGCCGCACGAGTCCGCCGAGTCCTGCACGATACATTCGGGGTTAGGTTAACATTTGCAAACTTTCCTGTTAATTTACTGAATAGAAGAATATAACGTACCTCATTAGAGGAGGGAGGCGAGGGCGTTGGCGCCGCACGAGAGTGTACGATGACGGAGTGTGGCGACACGGGCGAGGGCACGAGGCGCTCGAGCAGGGCGTCCACACGCGCGTGCGGGTGGCGCGGCTGTGCGCGCGCGATGAGGCTGTTGATGGTGGGCGCGTCGCGCACGGACAGCGAGGGCGGGCCGGGGGGCGCGGACTGGTGCGCGGGGGGCGCGGGCGACGTGGCCGCGCCGTTGGACGCACGACCGCCGCCGAGGGACAGGTCCACGCCCACCCGGGTATACGCCATTAGGTCATCTGCGCGGAGTTTGTCGGCTACAAAATGAACATAATTACAAGTTTAACAAACTGAAAACTCATGGCCACACGTTACTCTGCAGAAATCCATGACATTAAAGTTATGCAAAATATATTAATTCCGCAAATAGATCCAGTCCAGTGAAGTATGCACATTTAATAGGAGGAAAATTTTACTTATGACCACGTTTCGAGGTCTTTAATGATTTAACAACCTCGAATTGTGTTCAGAAACCTGCAAAGGAAATTATGGTTTCCAAGTCATGCGATAACACTATAATATTATAAAACTGTAATAGAGGATGTTAATGGTATTTACCTCTCGAAGGCGCCAAGTGTTGATATAAGTCTACAGGAGGTAACGCTGCACTCGCCTTTATGTCGCCAGGAGATGGAGTGTGTCTGAAAAATTATACACAAATGTATACGAGAACTTCTTGATCTTTGTTACTGCCAAAATGATGAGGAGGATACTAGTTCACTCCCAAAAAAAAAAACGGTCGAATTCATAACCTCCTTCTTTTTGAAGTTGGTTAAAAATAATATAGCTAAATTGCTTGGTTATCCTTTGAAGGAGTGAACACTGAACATTCACTAACCCATTTTATGTGTGGTAAGTTATATCATAACAAAAAGGAAAGAAAACTTCCAGAGGTGCAGATTCAAAGTGGATGGTGGTGCGTGTATGGTGGTACCCTTTACATATCATTGGCATCATGTCCATCATACCCTCCACATTACGGGAACTAATGGACACTACTAGTGTAAGCCCTACTCAATAAATGCATTATACTAACATAATTTAAAACAACATTCTGTCTGTCATCTTTAAACGACTGACAAAGACATAAGGATGTTTTAAATACGTTTTACGTTAAATGCGTTCAATTATTTTTGGTGCAAATAGTCCTCAGAAAAGTCCAAGTTACAATAGAACCTTACCTCATGTGATGTTTATCCGGCGGAGTGGGCGTGTGTCTGTACAGTTCAGGCGGCGTGGCCGTATGTCTGAACACCGAGTTGCCGCCAGCGGACTTCAACGCCTGCAATTGCAACAGACCCTACGATAGTCACCGGTAAGGCAGATTAATATAAAGAAGTTAGTAGTATGAACATGGGCGTTAAATTATAAAGCATTGTGTGATTTAAAGCTTCAAATGCGACACATTTGTTTTGGTCAGTATGTAGATATTAAATTAAATTAAAACTGTATTTCAGATATACCCCGCTTTATGACCCGCTCGACTTAGCTAAAAACGTGCCGAGCCGACATAAACATGATTCAGGAGGGAGGATGCCGAACAGAGTATGCCGATCGGCATGAAACCTGAATACATGTATAATTTCTTTTCCCCGTAAACAAATGTTTTGAACCGATCAAATGTGTAGCTTTCTTTAGGTTTCATATACAGCTTTGTATAAAAAAATTATTACAATTACAACAATGGCCTAATATTGCAACATTTTTTTTCAGTTGTTCAGTTGTACATTTAAATTGCGAAACTAAAACAGTCTAATTGTTCTCTTATCGCATTGAGAATGTAAAAACTGTGTGAAATTAGTCTAATGGCTGTATGCCTTATCTACGATACATGTTACCGCAGCCATCCGACTAAAACCGTACTAAGAATTATTTGAGGGTCCTGAAACTCATACCACGGCACCGGATGGGCATGAGCTCACCTCATTTTGAATAGTGGATAACGATCAGAAGCCATGTCGTTACGGTGTAGCTGTTGTAGTTAGGGAATTTCGTAGAAAGAAATCTGAACAGCTCAAGTTGAGGCGATGCTGATCTCGCGCTAATCTATACTAATATTATAAAGCTGAAGATTTTGTTTGTTCGTTTGTTTGCTTGAACGCGCTTATCTCAGGAACTACTGGCTCGATTTGAAAAATTATGGTAGTGTTCGATAGCCCATTTATCGAGGAAGGTTATAGGCTATAAAATTCAAGCGGACGAAGGTCGCGGGCAACAGCTAGTCTTATAATACGCACAATGCGTTGCCCTGTAAAATGTTGAGCGTACATCATTACACCAGGTACCAGTAAAAAACTGAAGACTGCGGCACGGTATCACCATCGCCTGAAGTCGAGCTGTTCAAGATTCGTTGTATGAAACTCCATACTACATCGTAACTACATCATTTCCTCAACAAAATCCAACGAGGTCGCTGATAAATAGTAACAAAACGCCTACAGGGGAAAACAGACAATTAATAAAAACAATAATTATCTGTGTTTACACTACTTATCAGCTTCTAATGGAGAATACGCTTATTTCGTACTAAAAATGCTTAGAAGAGATTATGGCTTTATGAGTTTGATTTCTTCTTACACGCTAACTATATTAATTTTTAGCCAAGTATACAATGGTGTAAGTGTAATATCGTGACACAGTCTTTTATCAAGAATTTTAGTACAGGATTCTGGGCTAAAAATTTCAATGCTGAGGTACAATTAAAATTTTTCGGCCGATATTGTAGTATTGTACTTTTTGTACCGACTTCCAAAAGGAGGAGTTCTCAATTCGTCACATTTTTTTTTTAACTTATCTGTTTTAAAAAAAAAATACCGAAGAACAATTCCAACGATCTGGGTCTACAATCATGTAATTCATGGTAAAACTTTGTGGCACGATGGGATTCCACTGTCACATACAGTTTCTTAGCCAAGAATTCTTCAAGTCGGATGTTTACACAAGTGCTAGCTTGCATAATTTGTATTATTACGATTATGTCAGGGCCCTATTAAAACATCTCTTACTTGAACTCTCATGATTAGTATCTGCTCCAATAAGCCTAAGATAGTGATTTCAAGATAGTGACAAATACACAATATTGCTTAATTAATAAAATATGTTGATTATGTTTACAATACTGATGGTCGTTAATTAAATTACAAACTGACCCCGATTGGATTTCCCGATCCGCAAAAATTACGAACTTCCTGTCAAACTTTCCGACAATCGACATAGAGGATGAATTTACAAAAATCCATCCTTACCTTCGTTGTAAAAGAACTCTTCTGCAAAATGTGCTGGATCTAGAAGCCCAGCGGTTTCAGCTATGCGACTTTCACTGAGATAGTTTAGACAAGTAGACCACTACTAACACGGGATCTGTCAGTCCAGACCCCGTGTTGAGTGTGGTAACTAATGGTCCCTAATAAGCGGAGCCCAGATGTGTTTAACGACCACGACAGATTTCGCTAGCGTAGGTAGAAGTTTAAGTGGTGATAAACAAAGCTATGTAGGATATCTCTTGTACAAGACTGAATAAGTATTCGTCCAGCCCAGCCCCACTGAAAAAAACCTTTACTCTTAAACAGAGTGTACTTTAATAGCATTTATGCATGTTTCTCACTTGTCAAAAATTTGAGAACGCGACTTACTATACGAGTTAAACATCTGGTGAAACCAGCGTGCCGGATACAAGTACTACGCATTTGACCTTCTACGAGGGCATCACTCTAACGTCAGATATATATGTACAGCTATGATGACCTTTCATTAATAACTTAAAATATGGCGTTTCAATCACGGTGAAGTTAAACGTGGTTTAATAGGTCTTTACTAACATTTCTTGCTCATTTTAACTATTAGTCAGTATGTCCTTGTCACAGAAAGAGGCCTGATCTACCACTTTTTTTTTTAGGTTGGGAAATCTACAAATGAACCCCCCCCCCCCCGCTCTGGGCGGAGCGGAAGGGAGTGTCAGACTTGTACTGACTAAAACCCATCCATGTTCCTTCTTTGCCCTTTGTGTTCCAGGGCCGCGGTATCTCTTTCGAACAGTCCCGCAGCCCTGGCAGGATGATCTACCCCTGGAGTGGGAACGTTATAGCCGAATAAGTGACAAATCCTAAAAAAAAATCGCTGTAGCTTTGAACATCGCAGCGTCTAAAGTATGTATTACATGAAAGATCAACTCTTTCTTTAAATTAATTGTTGGAATTCCGACAAAAAGATGTGTTTACTCTCAGAATTCAATAAGCAAAAATGTCGTAGCATATTTGAGTTAAAATTTCTAAGACCTGTAGTTAAACATTTACAAAATACAAGTCTTGCACCGATATGATTTCCCATCAGCAAATATGATACAACTTCCATACAAACTTTTATCCCATATTTTAACCCTTATAAGGGGTATTTTTTCGAAAATCAACCATTAGTGTTCATCTCAAAACCCTTGTGCAAAATGTCTTGCTTCTAGATCCTGTGGTATATGCATTGTCCGTTAGTGAATTAAGTATAGTTTCTGGTACTTGTTTTTTTTTTCCGTAAATATTGGAAATGTGGATTATTAATTATTTATAAACATTGTCATTTAACCATAAACTCTATTTATTACATGTTAGTGTATGTTTTTTTTTTTAAGTAGATAGATGGTTTTTGGTACGACGGCCCCGAAAGCCCCTACATGCATGCTGTAATATCATGATATTCTATAACTAATATTATCGATATCCTAATACCTATAATTAGCTACGTAGACTTGTCATAAATCCAACTTCACAAAAAAAAAACGTATAAATTTAATATTAATTACAAATGCTCCTGACACGGCCAAGGTCAGGCAGTAGTTGACTTTTTTGTAAAATACCTACTAATTATAGCTTTGACTTTAACATGGCTACCTACTAGAGTCCATTGACTAGAAATGAAGAAGCCTTTGACTTGAGTCAACCTTAAGTTCGGAAAAAGGTAACTTCCTATGAAAACTAAAAAAAAAATATGTCTGTCTTCGTCTTTCTTCCACTTAACAACCAGATGTGTTGTTGTGGAGTTTATTCCGCAACTCCTCCCCAAACTTTTGGGGGACTAATGTCTTACATATTCTAATATTGAAAAGCATACTTATTTCTAAGTGCCTAAGGACACGTTTGGCAGGCACTCATCAGCACGAAACACCAGAAAGAACAGAACACACAGAACAGCAGCAATCATGAAACAAAGACGCGTCATCGGTGCCTGTCCAAGCGTGTAAATAGCACAACTTAAGACTAAGTTGACCTGGTGAAGCTCAGCCTTGTTACCGGTGTCAATAAACAATCAATTTTGTCGTAATTGAAATAGGTCCGAAAATGTATTGCCGCGTAATCACGAGTTCCTATGAGATAAAATGCACGCAATGCGTCATAATGTTCTATGTGCTTTTAAGCTTGGGTTTCCTAAGACAACACCGTCATTTTGGCTACCGCAGCCTTAGGGACCCAAGCTTATGTGTCCAGAACAGCATATATGGCCGGGCTGCTTCACCAGGTCCGATTCAACTGCTAAACAAATCAAAAGTTAAGAACAAAGCGTGTACCTGAAGAGGGTCAGGGGGCGATGGCGCGGGTACATGGTACAGGTGAGGCGGGGGGGTGGGCGTGTGCCACGTCACCCCTCGGTCCGAGGCCATGTGAGCTTGAGGCGCGCGCGCCAGTAGGTTCGCCACCTGTAACTGATTGGCGGGACGTTTTATTATACGAAGTAACCAACTTTCAGGATAACGACAGTCATAATATTAACGCCCGGGCATAATAGCCGGAGTCTACAATACCCGGTCGTAATAGGGCCCATCGAGTATTTGTAATGGTGGCTGTACACTATCGTCGAGAGACGAAAGCGAAGAAAGGCGAGTGTGAGAGCCTAGCCTTGGTGTTCCTCACTTGCCCTACGTCACGTCTCGGTTTCTTGTGAGAATATACACATGACGGTCGAGGGTGTACAGCCATCATAAAAGGTTGGCCTTGTAGAGCATCGGCTGTCATTTTTACTAATGTAACAGTGTTTTTCTAGATTCGAAAACTCGCAGGAGAGACTATAGATGTAGCTGAGTAGGATGAGCTATGTTCGATTCCTGCTTCTCTTCTCTTCGTTCCGCTCGTCTTCGCTTTAGTGTAAACCAAGCCTGAACTATAACTGCCATACTACCGATGGTCTCAAGGTGTACCTTTTGCTAATTCTCGATATTAGAGCCGGGCTTTTGATCATAACCTAATACCTATATTAAAACATAGATTGTGCTTGTCTATTAAACATACTAATGGCAAAACCTGAAAAATTGCAAAATGTTAACAATAGATAGAAAAAGTTTTGCAGGAAAACAGAGGGTAAAACCTAGTTAATACCAAAGTAACTATTTTCAGTGATGTGATGACGATAAAGATACCGTCGAATAGGTTTATGAGTACGACGACCTTGTTAGAACTTATCGTCGTCGCGATACCGTGCGTTCATCGTTATGTCAGTTTGTCTGTGCTACACCTTATATTCCTTGCATATATGACTTTTGAATGATGACCTATTCTGATGACTACAAAAGGTACTAATACGGACCAATTGCGGATGCGGCACTAGACACTGATTTTTGACAGATGATGAGGGTACTGATGTATCTGGTACGCGCATTTTGTACGTACAGGTTTGATCCTTGCAGGGTTGGTTTGACTGCCTATGATTTTAACTTCTTGGTCGTAAAATTAGAAATTAATGCATCGAAAAATGCAGCTAGCAGTTGCATATATGAATAGAAAATCTGATGACGTAGCCACCTATTATTTAAATTATTTTGGAATTTGAACCTAGAATGAGTAATTCGCTCCGTCAGTTTAGCCTAGTCAAAATCGGATCTCAGATTCGTGTTCGATTTTCGGTTCCCACTTAACCCAACCCGGGTCATCGGTGACCGCCTTCAGGGGTCATGTAGGGGTCGCGCTTTAATGCTTAGTGGACACAGACTAATGTTGCGTGTCGATTTTAGCTTACGAATACTTTTGAGGCTAATCCGTGTTTTTTTTCTACGACATTGAGTCGGTTGGGATACGAGAATAATGGCCGAATTTTCACTGACGCTAAGTAACACCTAAAGAAAAGCATACAGTTGAATTTTCAACGATCGGCGAAACGCCGTGAGCAGGAATTACAACAGTGCAATCGTGAAATCATATTTAGGCATTTATTTAGGCCTCGCTTAGTGTTTAGTGAAAATGGGCATTAAAATACTAAAATAGTATTTATAACAGCTGGCAGTGTGAGCTTTATGCTACAAAAGTCAATACCAAAATGTCATAATCATAATTTTATGGATTTGTTTTTAGAATTTGATTCAGCTGAAATTACAATATAAACAAAAAAACAAGCTTTTCCTTGAACTGTAAGATGATTCTCAATAATGATAATCTAATAAAATTTGAGTTTGATAAACTTCTAAAGCTAGTGACAAATGATTTGACCTAAAATTCAGTAAACTGAGTTAAATTGAGAAGAAAAACAAATTAATGGCCTGTATGAGCTAATTCTATATTGAATTAGACCAGACATTTCTAGACCATTCCAATACAGTTTTTAGTTTCATTAGAATAAATGTGTGGAACATAAACTGATTGATTGGTGCCTGCCAAACCACAATGATAAGTCTGAAATCATTCAAATGGTTAGATAATAAATATGCATGACAATATACAGTTGGCTGCTTCATTCATTAGCTGTTTAAACCTACTAACTTAGTAGGTTGTAGATCTTTTCAACAAAAAAATTAAGAACCTCTGCCTAACTCTTTGGTGATTACAGGTGTGATGGTATCTTAAGAAATAAAGAAAAATGGATTGAAAGGGTGGAACAATATAGGTAGTTTCAGGCAATGTTAATTCTTACAAAAGTAGAATGACCTCTCCTCTCATGAATCAAGAAGAAATGCTTATTCTTCTTCTGGGAGATAGAGTTTTTACGCCGCCCATGGCTTGCTCTCTGACTTGGCTTTACATGCCGTCGAGAAATATCTCTCAGGCATGCTGATTTCCTCACGATGTTTTGGAAGCAATTGAAATCTTAGGAGATTGTAAGTCAAAATGATAGTACTGTCTATATGCACATCTCACCCGAAGGTTGGCTGGTAGAATATGGTTACAGCATTAAATCTGCATCAAAATAATGATAACTTTTTTAACATAGCCCTTTGCATTAACATTGACTTACCAACGAAGACCTACAAGAACTTTAAATACATTCTTATTCAAGAAAAAACTTGCCACTAACGCCTTTCATGTTCTATTTTAATCAACAATAAAAGGGTATTCTTACTTGAAAAGATTAAGAAAAACAGTAACTTACAAACAATGTAAAAAGTGCTATAGAAACTTTTTATAAAGCAAACTCCAAAGTTTGGTGTTCCATTGAATTACACTTTCTTTTTCTTACAGATTAAGTGTTGAAAAGTTTGAAAAGGGCCTTTATTGTGTGTTATGCTCAGGAAAATATGGCATTTAAGGGTAGGAAAATTCTGTTAAACTGTGTATTAGTAGCTAGTTAGCAGTCTGATAAAAGGAGTTACCTGTTTTTTTTTTTAATGACTAAATCATGTTAAAGTACACTAAATTTTTAAATCTAATTAAAATTTTAAAAAATTGTTAAAATCATTGAAATTGGTTCAGTAGTTACGTGAATGAAAATCACAAACATACATAATATGGATTAAATACCAAACCATCTCAATAGGGTTCAGAATTTGCATAATTATGAAATAGACACTACACATCTATGCTAATTTTACATGGTTAATTGTTTAAAATAATTACAAAACTCTTATAGGATTACAAGTAGATTTTGAAAAATAACTTTATAAACTTTAACTTTATAAGTTTTACCACAGCATGTTTTTAAATTGAGAGGGCTGGAAAAACCTTTGCCATGCTGTGGGACAACATGGGTTGAAAGTACATACTATTAGGTTTAAAAAGCAAACATCTTATTTTGGCAATCAAAGAGTTGAAAGGTAATTGGTTTTTAGCATTGCATAATTAAATTAGTTTCCAATATTAATCACATCTTTGACTGATTTTTATTGCTGGTCGTTAATTTGTGATAGGTAGTTAAACTGGCCGTGGCCCACATGGCTACATTTATTTTTGAAGAATTATTATAATTCTTCTAGAATATATTGTATTAGTTTTCCTTTTCTTGAAGGTGTACAATGTTATCTTAATTCATGCAACTGTTTTCTTCATTACACCTTTTCTTAGAGGTTTTATCTTAATCATTATTCTAGTCAAGTAGCACAGAGAAGTCAGAATATTTTCATTTTATATGTACAAATTTCACTGAAGCAATTTCACTTAATAATTTCATTGGTGATGCAGTCTCTATTTTGCATACTAGACTATTACAGTGCAGGCTCTGAATAAATACTGTAAATAACAACAAAATTGATGTCTGTGGTAATTCATATTGATACCAAGCATGCCATTATATGTGTCATCTAAGCCAAGTGTGTCAATGAAAACAGCTGATTGGTATGTGATTATTAACACACACTCATACAACTCAGGGGCAAACTTACCTACACAAAGGATATTACCATTTTAAACTTTAAATGAGTTTTCGTATGTAATGCCCACTTACATTAACATTAAATGTAAGATTCGTGTAAACAGCATGCAAATGAAACGCTTCCGACAGGATATTACGAAATTCATAGGTTAGTTAGTGATCAACAATACGTGAATAATAAGCACCACCTGCAGGGGGCTCCATCCCGAGCCCAGCTGCGACTGTCGCCCATTGGGGTTGTGCTGCGAGCCGCCCGACATGCTGCGCGGCCCTCTCGCGGCACTGTTTACTACACGTATTCAACACCAGTCCGTCAACAAACACTCCCTCAGTCCACCATAATGATGCCGGCAAGTTTGAAGCCTTCGCCCGCGTAACTGCGCTCCCTTACGACGTGTACAGATACTTCTGAAACGTTTTCATTAGCGCACATTAAATTTTCAATGATCCACAGCGTGCCACATGTACTCCGGGCGCGAAACAACTCACTTCCACCGGTAGCAAACACTTATTCCAAAGAAAACTAAGATTATTTAGTGCATGGTATGGTGTTCACGAATTTGATGCTCACTTCGCGTGACATTTTGAACGCATTTAGGTTTTGAAATTAAGCACTTCTATCACAAATTGTAGTTTGAATTCGGTTGCCGGAATACTGGACACTGTATCTTACCGAATAAAACTTTATATTTCGCCGATAATTATCACAAAAAACGTAAAAATTCTCAAAGTATTCAATAGATTCGCCTTCACAATGGTGGCCGATTAGGTTTTTGAAAGCACATACAACGCCATCTTGTGGCAAAACTTCAAAAATAAGTCGGTAAAACAGCAGAACGGAAGCATGTTTTCTCTTGTCTTTGGTGCACAAAAAACACCGCGTGCTGGGAAAAAAAACATGGTTGTTGGAACTTTATTTTAATTGCAAAACATATGCAAATAAATGATACGGGTGTACTTGGAGATAAATTACTTTTTATTTGCAAAGTATTTCCAAAAAAAGTTGACGATTTGGCGGGTATTGAGCGGCTATGAGAATAGGCCCCGTTTATTTTTAGATGATGGCGACATTACTGCGTTGCTTAGCAACGATTGTTTTGTTTTCATTGTGCTATCAAGACGCATTCAAGCATTATTCAATTTTATCGTGCTTATTGTCCGGACTTAAGTCTATAAATTCAATGAAAGATAGTGAGATCACGAAGTTTTTAGTATCATTTACAGGTCAGATTGAATATGTGACCTTTCCTGCTGGCGACATTACTGCGTTGCTTAGCAACGATTGTTTTGTTTTCATTGTGCTATCAAGACGCATTCAAGCATTATTCAATTTTATCGTGCTTATTGTCCGGACTTAAGTCTATAAATTCAATGAAAGATAGTGAGATCACGAAGTTTTTAGTATCATTTACAGGTCAGATTGAATATGTGACCTTTCCTGCTGGCGTATTTGATGACCAACTGTACGTACAGTATGAAACCGTTTGGGGACCGGATTGGGAGCCTGTTTCGGGTCTTACATCAGGCACGAGTCAAATGGCTCGCTCTGGAGTTAACCCTGAACGAGTAGTCTTGAATTTACCTTTAGAAATGGTATTCAGCAGTACTAATGTTTCTGGTTGTAAGTATAATTATAGCTAAGGACTTTAAGCGGTATTTTACTAATTACGTTGGACCATCGGCTTAACGTGCTTCGGGGATGACATAACGCTAACTTCCAAACTCTGGGATGCTACTGAGAAATTCTGAATGGAAAAACCTGATCCCTGAACTTTCATCGCCCTCCGTTCGTGTTAGATTGCCGTCCTTTTGGACTATGAGAGAAAATAAGGAACAGATTTGCTGCCATGACCGAAAAACGGTCAGAATGCTTATTAAGTACGTTTCACGTAATCTCATAGCTAATTTGTTTTGACAGGGCCACAGATGATAATAACAGTGAGAGCTCAAAACACCATCAGTGGTGATGCCCTAAGAGGCTATGCCTTGTTTCTCATGCCGCCCATTGCTGGGCCAAGTCAGGCCTCCGCCGCCCTCGTGCGGCCACAAGCTGCCACCCAGCTTGGCGAATGGATGGCCTGGATAACTGGCAGATATCCTGAGCTGGCGGACCCTAAAATGCTGGCAAGTGGGAAGGATAATTATTGTAAGTCTACTTATGTAACATCTTAGTGTCACGCCTGTATTTGTTAGTGGGTTAGGCAGACGCAGGCACATCTTCAAAAGTCGGTGTATGTTTATATTGAGTTAAATTCCTTTACAATAGGGGCAGAAATTCCCCTAGTAGTTAGTCTTCCACATCTGTCGTGCCTTTTAAAATCCTTAGATTCTTATTTTTACTGTTTCCAGTGCTGAGGACGGAATCCTATGGAAGTGTGACTGTGTCCTGGTCCATGGTGTCGAAGGATCTCCGTAAACTGGGCTATGACAACCAGCCGTCGATATACTTATAAAGTTTGTTTACGGTGCAAGATGATTTTGTATTTAAGACTAAGAACTTAATTTTGTACGTGAATATTTAGATAGGTAGGTAATTTTGCCACAACTTGTGCCTTCTCCGTAGTGTCGCTGGCACACCATCATCATCATCCACAGCCCGAACTCACCCACTGCTAGGTAGAGGCCTCTCTTTTCTTGTCCCAATCTCCACGTTCCTGTGCCAGCCTCATCCAGGTTTTTCCCTCGATGGCAACTATGTCGTCTGCCCATCTCGCCGCCGGCCACCCACGTTTCTTTTGCCAGTTCTTGGACGCCATTCGGTGGCAGTCGCTTAGTCCACCTGTTATCACTGCGCCTCGCTAGGTGTTCTGCCCAACTTCATTTGAGTTCCGTAACATGATTTGCACACCAGAACCTTAAAATTTTGTTGGCCCGAAACTTCGCCAAATCTTAAAAGTAACCTCTGCGCTGCTACCGACGACGAGACCGAGGAAGGCCGAAGATTTGGGCCAACGATATGCTTTCATCATACGGGAGTAAGGTTCAAGAAAAACTTTAGGTACCTATACTTTAGGTACCTACCTATACTTTAGGTGCGATCATGTCAGCCCATTTAGGTTCTCAACTGGCGGTTATAAAATTGAGGTCTCATCTGAAAGGTAGGTAATACCGAACTTAACGATGGGACCTTATTTTATGGGGAAACACAACATCCAAATTAAGGGCCTTTGTTCCCGCAACTAGCACCTTCCAGCCGAAATTCGACCCGACCATCCAGTGCGATTGTGTGCTAAAAGTTATTGTCATGAATTCTTGATGTCCCTTACACCGTCATACCGTGTACCTATTCATATAATAATCACTTAGTAACTAACTAAGTAAATAAATTCTTATCAATTTATGTGCAACTGTTTTCAATTTTGTAATAACCTGTCCCAGATAGGTACATACTATGCCAATGGCGCCAACGCTTCTTAATTGCTGAAACCTTGCCCGCATGTTTCAAGATAGGCCTATAATTACAAGCATATTTTTAACTTCATTGTCATACATTTTATATTATCGCTTCGTACATTAAACTTAACTTTATTGCCGTATTTACATAAGAATTTGTTCAGGATTTTGCGGTAGGCTAGCTAATACAATGTTCTGATTAGATCGTTCTTAGTATAAATATCTTTTTTTTTATTATCGGGGCGAAGCCTTCAAAAGGCCACCGGTCTTTGGGGATAAGACCGGGGAGTGTGAGATTTTTGCCTCACTAAACCCACCCCGGTGGTCACAATCAGCACATGAGAGGAGGCACCGTTTCCTCTTAAAAGATCTGTCCGGAGCCCCCTCTGTGCAGCGCCTGTTAAGGCACATCCCTGGGGCGACTATACAGAGATCTCCTCTGAGCCTCGCTGTGCAAGTGTGCACGGCAACACGTGACCACTGTACGACACAAATTTTATGTCCATTGTAATCAATGGGGCCTAGGAACATGGCATCACTGCAGGGCAAAGGCCTCTTCTTGAATAGAAAAAATAACGAACATTGGTCGTTGCTTGATCTCCAATCCAACACGTTCGCTCGCTGCGGGTTTAAAGATTTCAGATTCAGACAAGTTTGGGGCCATTAACCCTAAGACTACCGCAATGCTTATACCTCAATAGTGTATATTAAATTAAAAACACAAATGAAATACAGGAGTTTCTTCTCATCTTAGGATAATCAGCATCATAGGCTGTTTTGCTTGTTTAAAAGATTAGTGTAGGACACCCTAAGTCTAGGTGGAGCGACGATCTTCACAGGTAACTCTGGTAAAGGATGGAGAGAGAGTAGCCGAGTGTTCTAAGGTCGATAAAGAATTTTAACATAATTGTTTATTTTGTATTTATTAGCAGACAGACTATACTGGATTCAGTCCTAATATTATTTTTAATTGCTAAAGATAGGTCTTAATTGAGGAACATTTTTGAAGGGAGTTGTTTTCCTTTAGATATGTATGTAACGGGTTCTCCAGTCTCAAGGACCGGTTATCATTAAAATTAATGACTAATATGTGGAGTCACTGCCGCCTGGCCTTTATCCTCAAGTATCTACTTTACTTTTCTAAAGCCATAATGAAGTGTTTCGAACTCAAAATGGTGGCATTGTCTTCTGTGTTCAATTGTTAATTTCTGTTTGTTGATGCAGACTCTTAAATTGTGTTTAATTAGTAAAAGTAGGACATGGTAAGTACTGAGCAGAATTTGTGTAAGCGAAAATTTAAGAACAATACATCAGTAGCTACAGATTACGGAAACTTGGTGAAATAAATCACAAGAATGGACTGTTCAGAAGGTGAGGCACCTCCTAATGACCACCATTTTCTTAGGTGTATGTATAAGTCTAAAAACACAGAAAAGTGAAAAATAACTTTAGCTTCAGAAGTCGGTGACTTTTGTTTGTTTGATTCAATTTTTTTGTCACCGACTTCTGAATCTAACGTTATTTTTCGCTTTTCTGTGTTTTTGAAGTCGGTTTTAGTTTTTGCAAAAACGATTTTTTATTTTTCCATTTTTAGTTGTAATATCTTAAACAAATATTTGCTCCTACATTTATTTCACATTGTCAACAATACATTTCATGGTAATAGGCTTATAAGTTATCACCAATAAAATGAAAGTTAATATACCTAACTGTCGCAATCTGGGTACCCCTCAGAGCATACAGCCATTATTATGTTATGATATTGTGTAAACAACAAACATCCAAGCGATTGCAGCAATCACGACAGATTTGCTGTCTACTATTGAAGAGTTCCATTGTATTACTCCGAAGATCAGCTTCACCAAGTTTAAACGGGACCACCGCGGAATAATGTTCTGCCAAATAAAAAAAAAATCGTCGAAATAAGTTCACATTTATCGAAGATATCGATAATATAAAATTTGGAGAGTCCCCTCCCCTCCAAGATCCCATCATTAGACCCTGACGTGATGACCATGGGACCACAAAGAAATTATACTGTTTCAAACAATGCCCATAAAATTTTAGGGTTGCCCTTAATTTTACTGGGATTCCATCATCAGATCCTGACTTATACCTTCCATCATCAATATGAGATGATGATTCCCAGGCACAAATATCTGAATTGCGTTAGTTATAACTAAAATATTAATTACACTGTGATTGAGAGAGAAGGCGATACCATTTGTAAGAGATAACAAATTAGGTGCGTAAATTGTAGTAGAACATTTGTTGAAAGATATATATGAAAAACATTATATGTGCCTATAAAATTTGAGGGTTGCCCTCGATTTCCCTGGGATTCCATCATCAGATTCTGATTTGGCGACAATGGAACTACCTCATTAGTATAGGCTTTCGAATAAAAAAAGAATTATGAAAATCGGTCTATAATTGGCGGAGAAATCGGTGACATAGGTACATGAAAAAAAATATATAAAGTCGAACATAGAAACTCCTCCTTTTTTTAAGTCGGTTAAAAATTGTCAAAGGAGTTTTGGTGAAACATTAGTGAACCGTTAACAATACATGTCATGGTAATAGGCTTATCTCCAATTAATGGAACTTAACATACCTAACTGTTGAAACGGGGGTGTACTGTAGACTGTACACATCTCAGAGCATTCAGGCGTGATGTTATGTTATGATTTTGTGTAAACAATGAATATCCAAGCAATTGCAGCCAACGCGACAGATTTGCTGTCTATTATTGAAGAGTTCCATTGTTAATCTCCGACATCAGATCTACACCAAATAAAAAATGAAAAATCAAAAAGAATCATCAAAATCGGTTCACAATTGGCGAAGATATCGCTGAACATAAACACAAAAAAAAAATATTCAGTCGACTTGATAACCTCCTCTTTTTGGAAGTCGGTTAAAAAGAGAAGAACAAACGTAGCTAATAAAGGGAACAATAGCCATTTGAACTAAGAAAAACAGATTAAAAGCGCTACCCACTACCCACTGCTCAGCATGAGGTCCTGGTTAGTGCCTGGTAATAGCAAGGCACTCGCCCTCTGTTACATGGAACTTCCCTAAGCAAAACTGGCGAAATATTGGTGTGTAACATTAACAACTAGAGGTAGACCTGTACCTCTACCTAACCCTAAGGGGATTTACAAGCGTGATGACCGTGATGTTATATTAAAAACAGCTTTTCTCTAGTCCAAGCACGTTAGGAGACTGGCTATATTTTTCTTTTTGGTTCGTAAGTAATTCTTCAGAATGATCACGAATTCAAGATTGCGGTCCCTCCGTGCCTCGAAAAGCACATGAAACCGTTGGTCATAGCTGTCACTTGTAGATGTTTGACAGTCGTTACAGGTGTCAGTGGCCTGAAAGTCTGGCAACCAGTCTTACCAAGGGGTATCGTATTACCCAGTGTTAACTGGGTTGTTTAGGTCAGATAGGCAGTCGCTCCATATAAAATAGGCAGATGATGATGTTCACGAATTCACGCTCTACAGAATCTTCAACAAACGTCACAATTTCTTATCTTCATAATCCTGATCACAAAACAGTTAGTTTGTCAGAAAACATAAGAGTCGTGGCTGTATAATTTTATTGTAGTCACACTGTTAACGGATAATGGGTTCACTGATAAGATTTCATTGTGACAGTAAAGGATTAAACCTTAATCTGTGCGGATTAGCGGTATTCCACGTTGATCTAAAAACACTGATAAAATTACTATTACTAACACGAAAACACATCTTCAACACTTTTAATTTGTTTAGCCTTAGGATTCCATTGTACATAAACGATTTTAGCCAAATTATTTGATTCAGGTTCAGACCGTACCTTCACATAATAAAAGCCGAAAAAACATTGGCAAATGAAATTGAATGAAACCACTATGATCGATAGCGCGATCGTCTCAACTTCTGCGTAGCGTTTTGCCGATGTGAAAAAAGAAATAGGGATGGCTTCCAGTCTATCCCGATACTGCTGAATAGACTACTAGCATTTTACATGGCACGACTGTTACTGACTGTCAGTGACAGTCGTTACAACCAGTCTTATCAAGGGGTATCGTATTACCCAGTACTAACTGGGTTGTGGAGGTAAGGTAGGTAGTCGCCCCATGTAAAATACTGGTATTCAGCTGCAACCAGTTACACTAGAAGCCGACCCCTACACAGTTGAGAAAAGGCTAACAGATGATGATGATTATGTATGATTGTCTATCTGACTTCCACACCTCATTACTAGGTAAACTGATACCTCTTTGCTGGCTGTCAGACTTTCCGGTATGTGACCACGTATAACGAATGAAACAATCTTCTACTATTGTGATTTCAGATAGAAAGTGAAGTTTTCCCTATTACATAGTAAGCATAGTTAGGTACTGCACCTGTGGTGGTTTTACCTCGTTAGTGGATATCGTCTACTGTCGCAATTAACGCGTCACCTTTCTAGTTAGTGTTATTGTCACCTTTAGACCTAACACTCATCCTTTCATGCAGTTTTAGGTGTTTATACGTGACGTGTGGGCGACATTTGCCTACGCAGTACTTAGGTGGCACACCCCTCACATCACGTCTGCCGTCGCGCCTTTATTTCTTGTAAGCCAGAATGCTGTATGCATGCTAATATACAAACAACAACAACAGCAATAGCTTTGGTGGCAGAAGCAGTGGTGCTTGTTTTTATATCTTCACTATTATGATGAGGCCGGATGAAGGAAGAAGGAATATAATAGTAGACAAGTAACCTACTAATGTTTTTCTGGCATTCGTAGCTTATTGTAGTCATGACAGATTAAAATCCAATACATCTACTTATATGAAAGCTAGTTTAGCCTAGTAATATAAGTATGCTTGCCCAGTTTGAGTCATATGAATAATTTAATGTTTAATGTCCTAAACTGCACCAACCTGTATAAGACGCCAAAAGTTGTCCAACCAAAATTTTCCTCTTCGCTAAAACTGTAGTTCCCCGCCACTTTCCTCAAAACTCGACACTCACTTATGTACCTGTTAGGCACATACGTCTCGACTGTACGTACGTAATACTTCGTAAGTAAACAAGTCGACCACTAGGGACAAGCCCACTTGTTACAAAATGCGTCAGAACCAGAACTGCGACAATTTGCAGTGTTGAGCGAAGAGTGCGCGGTTTTGTAAAAACACACGTAAATATTCATCTACGTACATGCATCCATGACTTTTTCCCATGAGGTAGGCTGGCCCTGCTACGTACGATTCTCATACTCCCTCTCTTTTACCTTCCCTGCAGGCTTAGTTGGTAAAACTGAAGTCCAAACTGCCAAAATGTTCAAAAGATTTCTTTCAGATTCTGGTGGTTGCAAACGCTGCTCTGAGTATCGTTGGGTTCGATTCTTAGTTCAAGGAAAGTATTATTGGGTTTTTAAATCAGGAATTTCTGAGTTGCAGCCACGAAGTCTGGATTTGTGCATGGTTGATGGCAATGGGACTTAAGAACATTGGCGAAATGTGGATATACCTGCTACAGGAGTGTATACCTCTGCCAAACCATTCGGGGTCACAGGTGTGATGTGATTATGTAAAAATTTGCACATACCATACTATTTAGGTAGCTACTGAAGATGTCCCCTTCACACTATCGTCACATTGTCATATTTTCCTCGTACAGTAGTGGACTGCGTGCGAGGTCTCACGGACTCACGCCTCCACTATCATAGTTTTAATTCCATACGTACCTACATTACCTGCATTTGCTAGTTTTGCATACGAATTATATTGCGTTAGGTTTAATTACGTCATTTTATTTATGCATGTATGAGTAAGGAACTGCAGGTGATGATGCTCTTACGCATCGTGAGGCAAAAGGAAAAAAGGGGTATTTTTTAAAGGGCTTCAATTTCCTGGTTGCTGTCACCAAGGTATTTCTGTGTATTCGGTGGGTTACGTGCTTTTGTTGAGCTTATTGGAGAGTTTTCAAGACCTTTGTATGTCATAAATTTTATCCCAATCACAGTTCTAGGTATTCCTTTCTATTTACGAACATTCAACTGTAGAAATGGGCAATAATTTAAATGTCTCTTTGCTTAATTTTTATCTATTCCAAATTCATAATTTATATTACCGGGCTTGTATTCTCCGCAATTGCATAATTTAGGGTACTCGAATTTCTCCCTCAGTAGCTTTTAAATTCTGTAGAAAAAGGGGTCTTAACTTGTATGTTATACCTACCTTCTGATTTCCTTTTGATATATCAGTTAGACTTTCCTTCCTTCCTGATTGTAGTCAATATGTCAATGTTTAGAAAACCTAGATATGTTTCTAAGAAGTCTAAATTACTGTGCGTAGGTAATAGGCAGTGAAACCAGTGTCATTAAGTTATTCATATCTAACGCATCGCATCGTAAATGCTTGTGACGTAACAAGACATCTGTAATTAATTGATGTTTTAGTTACATAATGCCATGATGTGGTCTAGACTATGAATAGATCAACCTATTTTTTCTTGTTGATGAGGATAAATAAGTAAATATCAGGAGTGGAATTTGCAGTTTGCAGCAGAGGACACACAATCACATATAAACCAACGACTTTTTCCCATGGGGATAGGCAGAAACTACAGACACAGCGCTTAATTTCATCAGGCAACCCATTGATTCGCAATAGGTTTATTCTTGTATTAAGATTTCTAAAAAGTATGTTTCATTCGGTAAACAGATGGGTGCAGGTCGATCTTAGGTGGGATCTCTGTATACATATGGTAATAGGTATCCAGGTACCTAGTTGATGTAGCTCTCAGTACCTAGTCGATACTGTAAACACTTGAGTGTTCAAGTGCATTCACATCATCTACCTACACTAATATTATAAAGAGGAAAGATTTGTATGTTTGTAACGAATAAACTCAAAAACTACTGGACCGATTTCAATAATTCTTTCACCATTATAATGCTACATTATCCCTGACTAACATAGGCTATATTTATTACTAGAAATGGGATGGTGGGGAGAATTAGGGGAAAATTAATGTCCCCCGTGCGAAGCCGGGACGGGCCGCTAGTAATCTATTATTTGATAAACAACTAAACAAACAAACTTATCATTAAAATCGAATCAATTAGGGTCCTTATTTCAAGAATGGAATTTACGTTCAAGTTGTATGTAAACAAAGTCATTTTTCCATGACGAGTGGTGTTTAGAGAGTTTGGTATTCCCAATATACGATTATCAACCCTTATCTTGTGGAGTGGCTGCGCTGCTTCAGCTACATGCTGAAGCGACACGTTTCTTGCGACGGGGAGTCCTGAGAAAGCAATTAATGAAAGAAGCTGTTACCAAGCGGGACGCGGACCCAGTGCGGGTTGGTGAATGTCTTATGTCTTTGAATTTAGGTTCTTATATTTACATATAGGTTTCTTCATTATGTTTTTCTTTGTTTTGAGAGCAGCGGTGAAAATGTAAATTCATCATCATCTGCCTAGCCTTTTCCCTATGTTGGAGTAGGCTTCCAGTCTAATCGGATGTAGCTGAACATCAGTATTTTATATGGATCGACTGCATATCTGATCTGGCCACCTCAACCTAGTTAGTACTGGGTAATACGATTTTTCTTTACTGGTTTTCAAACTTTCGTACTACTGAGAACCTGTAACGACTGTCAAAAAATCTACAATTAACAGCCGGAACCACGTGCTTTCCGAGGCACGGAGGAAGTAATGGGTGGTCACCCATCCACAGACCAACCTATGCAAACGCGGCTTATCCTGAAGATCGATCCGGGCGGCTATTAAATTATTTAGCCACGAGCTCCTCAAGATGTGAAGATGTAAATGAAACAAGGTAAATTAAACCTAACTTGGTTCGAAATCACGATGATCTATAAGTATAACTCGCATGTCGTAGCAGTTACCACTAACGGCTAAAGGTAGGTAGGTTGGTAAATACCTAAGACCCATGGTGGTTCTATTATAAGGGCGTAAGAGCCATTGATCAACGCGCATTGATGTCATGAATTCAGTATTTACAATACTGATAACCCAGTGATGTGACTATCCGACTGTCAAGTCATAAGTCTCGGAGTTCGAACTCAATCTCTCAGCATGCCTGAGAGATATTTCTCAACGGCATGTTAAGCTAAGTCAGAGGCCCATGAGCGGCATAAAAACTCTGACACCAGGTTAGGCACTAACCACAAGATAGAGCTTAGAAGAAGAAGTATTTACAATTTGATAAAATCCACATTGTGGGGTCTACGAATCAATTCGAACAAATTCTTTACACAGTGTATTTACTATTTAGTTAGTGAACTTCTCACGAACACACGGTGTAACTGTAATGGATAGGGTTTTATCAGGTTTCATTGGGTTTGCTCTCACGTTTTCAGTGCTCCAGTTCTACGTTTTGTGAACTTCAAAGTTGTGAGAAAAATCGGTGTATCATAATTCCAACTTACCTAATAGGTACTATGTCTCATTTCTCGGTCAATTAGTTTGCGGTGCACTATGTCAAAGCTTGTTTATTTGTTAGTACCTGTCTGACGCAATGATCAAGCCCCCATCTCGTAATTACAATTTATATGCCTAAAGGAATTCTATATGTGCCCAAGTACGTCATTCGAGTAGGACAAAGTAGGTATACAGTGCACGTTATTTGCAGGTTTTCCTAATGAAGTAAATATACAATACTTTACCTGTCTTTATTTTGTATCGTTTCTGGTTACGCACAAATTCCGCACTCCGAAAAAACCGTGCGATATGTTTGTTTTCCTAATTACTTACATTGTGTTTGAAAGATTATTATCTGAATATAACGAACTACCTAACTTTTTTAATGAGTGTATGAAAGAAACATGAAATGAAGTTGGGTACTAAATTTTGCACCTAGGCACGCCTAAAAAAGATCATGGCTACATTTTTTTTTAAATATAAGGTCCATCTTTTCATACACGAAATATTTTAAGAGTAACTTCTATAAGTCGTAAAGTCGCCATAGCAACGAAAATAAAAATTATCTGAGTGTTTTTTTTACGAAATTATTATAATTCTAAAAATTTTTGAGAATTTTTGCATAAAACCTTTACTCCCATATTCTAACAATGACAGTAGGTAAATACGACAAGTAAACTAGCGTAATGGATGTTCAAAAATAAGGAGCCGGTATGTATTTTGTGGGTCAAGTAATTTTAAATTATTTATTTTTTATAAAAATATAATCAGATAAAAAAAGTATCCCTTGAAATGGGTTCGTTATAGCCGTTAGACGATTCCCCGAAAATATTTCGTGTATGAATAGTTAGACCTTATATTTAAAAAAATTATGTTTTTAATTAAATACATAACATGTCGTCGGTTTTCTCGATGGGATGAATTTGGGGTTATTTTTGACAATATTGTAGAACACGGCCAATTTTACTAGTGTCAATTTTATAAAACAATTATTTTATATTTGATTGTACCCTGTGGTTTCCCACTAGGTGGACCGATGACCTGGTGAAGGTTGCGGGCATCCGCTGGATTTGGATGCGAGTCGCACGGGACCGGTCAATGTGGCGACACGCGGGAGAGGCCTATGTCCAGCAGTGGACGTCTTTCGGCTGAAATAATGATGATGTGGTTAATATGATTTAAATTTCATGTGTGCAATAACTTAAATGTACCTCATTATAATTAGTACCTATACAGGTTTCAACCAGTACCAGATCACCTTAAAGTCTACTTTATCTTTTGCAAAATAAAAATTAGGTTGGGTACCTATAGCCAATATTTCATCAAATATAAAAAATAGAATAGTAACAACGTCTGTAACTTAATATTCATTTAACAAAAACCCAAAAACAGCAAACAAAACTGGAATTTGAATTTTTGTCGGAATTTTTTGTTTCAAAATAAATACGTGGTCCAATGACAACTAGGTACTTTATATTATGGACTCATTAACACCAATTTACTGCCACAAAATTGCAATGCAAATTAGATTACTTATTAGGTACTTATTATAGTCTACCTAGTCTAGATAACAGACTAGCATGTACTTTGCAGGTGACTTATTAAATTAACAATGTATGTACACGCCTTTATAAATTAAAAATAAAATTCATTTATTTCAGGCAAGATGCGCCTTAAGAAAGATAAATTTCAAAAATTACATAATTGAATTGAATTGAAATTCAGAAATTGGATAATTACAATTCCATTTAAAATTATTAAAAATAAAATAAATAAAAATAAAAACTAGACAAGAAGAAAGAAAGAGAAAAATAAGCACAATGTGGACTGCATCCACGTCGGCGTTAGACTATTTCACTAGCCATCTCCTATTTTACACCTTTGGTAAAGTTTCCAAAACTCTGAGACACGTGTTTCATACTTTTTAAACGAAACCAGCCATTTTGATTTTACTTTGGATTGGATACCTACTTATTAATTGTGCGAACCGCCAGTCTGTGGAAATCACTGCCGGCTTCTCTATTCCCTGATCATTATAATCTGGATCTATTCAAACTTCGAGTTAATCGGTTTCTTCTAGGCAAAAGTGTTCCACCCTAGGCCGCATCATCGCTTCACATCAGGCGAGTTGAGGCGAAATGCAAGCCTATAAATAGTATTAAAAAAACTTCCATCCAATATTTCTGTACCTATAGTTATTAAAATTTTAAAACGTAGTTTAAAACTAAAAGTAATAATATACGTTTTTTTTTATTGCTTAAGGTATATTAACGGTTGGGCTCTTCTATGTAAAGTCCTATTATGTATTTTGTGTGTACTTACCTGTAAATAAATAAATAAAAAGAACGGATTTTTAACATCGTATTGAGCTTTCTATAAGAAAATTCAAAGACTTACGACGTTCATAGGACTGCTCATTCCGTATTTCATGGCTCGAAAGACACCTCTGCAAATACTTACCCGGTTATTGAATATTATGCAAGATGATATTTTATAAATAATTCCATTAATATGTGTATAAACGGTATAATTATTCCCTAAACCGCTTGTGAATTATTTACGGGAACAAATGATACCATTTGTAGCTTACATAATTATTTAAATGGCAGAGGAAAGCCTGCAAAAAATAGTTTCATTTAAATAAGTGCTTATTTTGTTACTCATCACGACTAAAGATAAATTATTATTTCCGGCAAGGAAGAGAGGTCAACGACCCGCTTATCAAAAATTTTGCAACATTTTCTTTATGTGTGGCTCCTGCAAAGCTCGATTTTTCTCAAAAGCTGCGTTCAAGTTCAAATATCCGGCGTTGGTTTAGGTAGGTACAAAGGACACACTGATCCTTTAAAGGTCGTTTCCTTCATAAATGTGTTTTAATATAGACTTTTTTCATATTTAGGGACTGCATACTTCGGATTACATTTAATTTGTACCTACATTCCAAATAACGAAAAAAAAAGCATCCACGAGAACTCAAAACAAAATAACCTGAATCACAAACCAAATGGCATTCAAATTTTAATCCTGTTCTAATTAAAAAAATAAGCTATTGTAGTCGCGATGCTCTTATCAGGCAGAGTATAGTATAAAAGCGTGCTCTTGCGCACCATGCATCTATTCACGAGTGATCTTCAAGACAGTCACTGTCACTGCGCAGTCGTGTCTGCGTTCGCGACTCGAGCGCATGTCAAATCGATCATTACGACGAAATGTCAAATCGATCAAAATAAATCGATACTATAATCATATGATAATTTAATTGTACCAGTGAAGTAGAAACACTGGTCCAGTGTTGTTTTGATAATTCGTGTGTTTTACGAAATATTGAGTTCGTTGGAACAAGTTGTGGGTTGAAGCCTGTAAAGTGAATGGTGTCCTTTTGTAAGGTAAGGCGATAATCTTACTTATTTTATTCTTAAGTTTTAAATAATTTATTTTGACAACCTAACTACAACATAATTAAAAAAAAATACAAACCTGTGTAATACATAAATTTATTGTTTTCTAAATATATTGATTTAAATAAAAACTACATATTTCCATCCAAAGGAATACTTAAATAACATAAAAATAATATGGAACATTGTGAACACAGAAAATCATTTTCGAAGGAGCGGAAAGGTCCCTAAATATTTATCTTAACGATGTTAAAAACTTCGTCCTACTTATGCAATGACTATAATTCTTTAAAAAAAACTTACGTTTACTTATAGTAGATATAAAAGGATTATTAAGGATTCTGAAAATGCACTATTTTTGGAAAAATAACTAAATGGCGACAAACGAATTATTTTTTAAATATTAATATTAAATTTCTTCATAAGGTACCCCTACCAGCTTAGAAAACATGGAAGGTTACTTACAAGTTTATAACTCCCAAATAAGGATGGAAAATGGCTTATCCCAAATGATCCGCACGCGATCAGTTAAGTTTCAACAACAAAAAAAACCAGTTCATGTAATAACACAGCTTTATTTTATTAGTTTCCTTATAAGGACCAAGTTAAGAACTGTTTAAATGTCTGGTATATTTAAACAGCACATTTCCCGTTAGTATTTGAATATAGGTACGTACCTCTTCTATTTATTATTATGTCCTACCCAATTACGAATATACCTAGTTACGTAAAGTTTTAATCAGGACAAACCCGGAGTACATAGTTTTACATAATACCTGTCAACTTACCTCATACGGTAATCGAATTAATTGTTAACACATATACATATATTTATGATGATTTAATGTCCTAACAAAGCAATGGTGAAAAGATAAGTTAGTCTCATTTACCTATGCTATGCCTAGTTATGCTAGTTTTTTTTTTCTGCGAAGAACTTACTCGAATCTCAAGAAGAAAACACCTATGAACTTTTGTATTTGGAACACCAGACTTCCATTGCTTTAAAATTTAAAAAATCAACTAGTAAGACTAGGAAAACATTAGCGAAATATTGTTTTAAAGTATTTTTTTGTCTGATACAATACTTAATTGTTTTATGTTTATAGTGTTCATACATACATCAGTCGGCTATACTATATATATAATAAATATATACCAATTAGGGATAATTTGCGGCCACAGATTTTCGCACTGCAATTAAACTCAGAGATAATGACAGCGCTTTGATTGATGTGGCTAGTGATTTAGTGATGTACCCAGACTTTGTTTTGCAAATATCCGTTCGGATATTGGGAAGCCAAATATTGGAATTTTGGAATACCGTTTAAATATGCAGTTCTGCTTTATTTTTACCGAATCCAAAAATAACTGTGAATCACTGCGTGACTTGCATAATATTATGTGTTTGTTTTGTCATTTTGTTTTCAAGATCTAATGTGTAACTATAGCATATTTCCAAACAAAAAAAGCAATCGAATAGTAGGCAAATCAATTCATCTTCGGTATATTTTCTTAACAATAAACATATATTTTGTGGAATAATTCATTTAAATAAACACTGCGTTTTGTTAAAAATAGAACACATATGGTGCATTTACGTGCATTCTTGATAAGATATGAAAAATAAAGGCACTTTTATCTTATGCGTAGTAGAATTTATGTAGTGAATTATATACTGATAATATAGGGGGATCCGGTTACCTAGTGGTGCAAATACAATAATTTTCCACAAATTCTTCATTGTGATATAGATTATTCGAGTGCTTCATGATAAAAAAAAGAAACACCAAACACACACAATCAATAAATTCTTAGGAGTTTATTCATAAACGTTGATTCAAGTTAAGCTTAATTGTAAACTTGTGATCACTCAGTTTGAGGGATTAGAAGCTGCTAATATTGTAGCTATTTGCATTAAACGGTAGAGGAAAATATATAAGTAAACAACACAAATTATTCAAAATACGTTTTCTGTGGGCCCGAAAAACAATGACGTCTTTTGCTCATGTACAATTTTGAAACAATGGGAAATCCGGTTTAGTTATTAGAATAACTTGATTTTAAGATGTACTAACAAGATTCACTTAGTTTGTGCTTCACTGACATTATAATTAACACAGTTTTGAAGTCTTATTCTTGGTGCAAATTAACTTTTCACCAACTGATAGGTCTTGAGTTCGAACCCAAGGCACGCACCTACACGTATTGTAAAATTATCACTTGCTTCGGTGAAAGAAAACAGCGTGAGGAAACCAGCATGCCTGAGAAATATTTCTCGACGGTATGTAAAGCCAAGTCACAGGCCCATTGGCGGCATTAAAAACTCTGACACCAGGTTAGACAATATTATAACCACACCATAAAGAAAGACTATAAGAAGAAGAAGGAGCTCGTGGCTAAATAATAAAAGCCGCTCGGATCGATCTTTAGGTTAAGCCGAGCTTGCCTAGGTTGGTCTATGGATGGGTGACCACCCATTACATACCGAGTTTCCTCCGTGCCTCGAAAAGCACGTTAAGCCGTTGGTCCCGGCTGTCATTTGTAGATCTTTGACAGTCGTTACAGGTAGTCAGTGGCCCAAAAAGTCTGACAACCAGTCTTACCAAGGGGTAGCGTATTACCTAGTGCTAACTAGGTTGTGGAGGTCAGATAGGCAGTCGCTCCATGTAAAATACTGGTATTCAGCTGCATCCGGTTAGAGTGGAAGCCGACCCTAACATAGTTGGGAAAAGGCTAGGCAGATGATGACCATAAAGAAAGACCAACTAATCATCCACCAACTTTTATCTAATTGCTGTGGTCTTATTTTTAAATATTCGGCCATCTCACAAAACCACATCACTTATGATCTTACGAGTACCGCAAACTGCTCCTTTGCTTGGTGTTTAACTGTTATAAAATTGTTATTTTATAATTGCTTACATATTTATAATGAAACTGCCGAGACGAAGGCATTTTTGAAATGATCTAATCAATGTACAAGGCAAAAGTGTCATTATGATTGAGTATCTCGCTTACTATGACTGTAGACCACTAATTCAAGTATCGATCTACGTAGTCAGGTCCCTAGCTAAATTAATTACCTACCTTGTAAATCGAATCGTACTCTATTAATTTACAGCCCTGAGTGAATTAGTACCTCGCAAAACCTCACATTTTAGACTCACATCGGACTTGAAACTACTTTTTTAGTCTTAAATATACCTAACTCACTTAATTTTTAAATACACATCTGTCTACCCCGTGGGAGAAAACAAGCGTGCTATAACGTAACAAACTGAAACTGAAACGAACCAGGTGTCAGTAGAAAGCCATAAATTGCAAAGTGCCATTTAACTCGCATCACAGAAAGAGACTGATCTGCCCGACCTTGGAACATATACCTTTATCATATTTCTTTTATCAGACGTCGAATTAAGAGCTCTTGTGTTTACAAGAGATCTCAAATGTTTACTTGTTTACAGAATATTTGTTCTAACTTTAGTTATGTAGAAACTGGAAACATCATGACTTATTCAGGGTGGAACGGGCACCGACAAAAACGGTCACCACATATTCGGTATCACATTCTGAACCCCCCACATAGACATTTAGCATCGGTAATCAGTTTTGTAGGAAACAGCTGTTTTTTTTAATAATCGACGAAAAATTTATATGTGGTGGGGTTCAGAATGATGTACTTAATACGTGGTAACCGATTTATCGTTGGTGTACCTTCCACCTTGTACAATAGGACATTTTTTAAATGTAGGACCGTGTTTTTTGTTGACTAATGGATCTGTTCCTGACCTCGACCTTGCCTGGTGTAAATTATGGATAAGGATTATGTTTTTTTTTTTAAATACTGGTTAGCAAAAGTATATGTATTCGCGGAGTCTGTATCGTCTAAAATTAGTTTATGTTAATGAGACTGTGGCCTTATTTACATAATAAAAAAGACACGCATTAATTAAAATACACTTTAAGAGGTCACCACTGATAAACTTAGATTCAATGTTTTGTGGTTGTTTTACCGCGAGCCGGTAAAACCTGAATGAGGAAACTTATTATTTATTTCAATTTTTTATTGACTTAATTATAAAACTCGTCCAATCTTTCTTGAGGTGCGTTATCGGGGCCGAGTTTGTTTTCCTTATTTTCTCAAATAGAAACATTGCTTTGACTCGGCAATTATTGATACTAGAATAATCATTCTCATGCCCTTATCCCAATTTATTTATGGTCGGCGCTGTATGTCTTCTTTTTCCATGCTTCTCTATTACTTGTCATCTGATCGGACACCTCCTTTCTTGCCATATCATCCCTCACACAATCCATCCAACTGATACTAGGAGTAAATACATGTAGATAATAAAACAAAACGTTTTTCTAAGTAATTATATTTTATTTTATTACCCAATGGTTCTCTGTTTACTTATAGGTAATAGAAAAGGTGTAATGTATGAATGTATTTTGATGCAATTTTCCTCGAGATTTTATTTATACATATATATTTAAGTGGCTGTCGGGGATTTACTTTGCTTTACTTTATCTTTACCTAAGCCGACAGTAGAACACACATAGGTAAAGTACAAAGACAAAAATATGTCAAACGATGAAAACAATTTATTGTTAGTGATAGCATCCACTTCATATTGATCATATTGATAACGAAAAGATAACACAGGGAAGTACCCTAAATAAAAAACTAAATGATAAGAATTCTGAAAAATCTTCATGAACAGATTTATTCAAATCTGCATGGCAAATACGCCATAAAACGGTAACTCTTTGCTAGCTTCTTCATCTCCTGTAAATCACTGTATCCTGGATATACGATCTTGTACATCTTCTTAACATGGCGTAATTTAGAAACATCCTTATGCCTTGTCCATAAATCATAAATTCATAACTCAAAAACAGCTTAAATACCCGGTCCAAGCGTTTGAGATGGTAGTTCATGAATCAGTTAATGACAGCCTAGAGCCTAGTATTTTATTGACAGACTTAAACAGGATTTTTATTTTATTGATAAGTAATAACAACAGGAACTCAATTATCTTCCAGTACATTTTAAGTAGATTATCTACAGCACTGAATATCAACTCAAAAACACTTGACTTATCAGTATCCTCAGTCATCTGACCACACAAGTAGGTGGTAGACGCCACGTGTAGGCCTGAAACCGATGATACAAAACATCCTATCAATAGTGATCACTAAAGATAGGCCCACGTACAACATCTTGAGATAACAGATTACGTGACTTCCATGAAGTGTCATCAATAGCTGTAATATGACAGCTATTGATGAGTGATGAGTGAATCAACTCAAAAACACTTGAATTATCATTATCCTCAGTCATCTGACCGCACAAGTGGTAGACGCCACGTGTAGGCCTGAAACCGATGATACAAAACATCCTATCAATAGTGATAACTAAAGACAGGCTCACGTAAAGCATCTTGAGATAACAGATTACGTGACTTCCATGAAGTGTCATCAATGGCTGTCATATTGACAGGCACGTGATTATTATCAAGTAGCAGTTGCTTTACTTACAAGGCATTAAACTTAACTTATCATTTGAAGTGCAATAATACTTCACTTGAGTTAAGTAAGTCACCGATTCACGCTATAAAGGACACTTCCTAAACAATCTGAACTGGGGATTAATGAAGACTTACCCCCCAATTTCTGGCAGTCTATTAATTTCAATCTGTCAAATCTTTGACAAGTTATTTGATTGGCTGTTGTTTTTGATGTCGACCAATCAATCACAGCTATTAGTTGCCTGCATGAGATTTAAGATTTGTCACAAAGCCGTATTTTAAAATAAAAGTATTTATCGTGCTCTTCTTAATATTGTGGTTGAATATTTATGATGACCATAATGACTACTACCCAGATGATATTCACAACTGAATTTCCTTACAAATATAAAAAAAAACCACTTTCAAGAAATGCAAGGCGACTTATTATTTTTTCCTTAAGTATCTTTTTTCTATGTAAACAAAACCATAACAGAAACTACGCTTTACTTTTTCTTTCGAACTATTTAAAATAATGACAAATGCACTAGTGATACAATATAAGGAAAAAAGTTTTCCTCTTTGATTCTGTACTCATTGGTTGACAATGACCAACGCCCAACCTGTGGTTTCTACGTGCCCGGAAAATTAGTCTTCCGCCTACCATAAGAAACTGACTCACGCACTTTTTGCTGTTATACGTGATTTTCAATATTTTGTCATGTATCATTCAGCATCATTTGTTCCGATCAGCAGTATTTTTTGTCTATTTTTTCAGACGCGCAATTTCGTTCAATTGTCAGATGAAAGCGATTGCAATTGCGTTACGGAATATTTCGCTTTCAAGCGTTTCATATTAATTCAAGGTAGGTAAGCTTTTCGGTGGTCTAATGTCAGTCCTACACATTTTTGATCTTTCATCGTCATCCTGATAGAGTTTCACTTTGTTGCGCCATTTATTACAAGATTTTTATTCATAGGTATTTTTATTTTTTAGTGTAGTCTAGTCTGTGTTTTATGATTAAGATTTCACAAGTCAGATTGAATTGATTGTTAAAGGAAATGATGTCCCAAGCTACCTGAACCGATAAGATAGTTGAATTGTTTTGTTTGTGTCGCACTTGTGTTAATGTGTTATCAATGACTTCATCATGTTCCTTGTTGATTGATGCTGATAAAGGTATTAACCGAACTGAAAACAGCATGTTTTTTTTTTGTCACAAAAACGTAGATCCCAAACCTGTAATCCCCGGAAAAATGAGTCAAAGGTATACTTCTTAGTAATGTGGCGTGCCTAGCTAGGAGCCAACGATACGACAAGCCCATAATAACATTATGAAGAGTAGTAGTTTAAGGTTAAACCAAGCTTTTAGGCTTGTATGAAAGTACCGCTGCGCACTATAATAACCACATATCGCCAGTTATCAAGATGCGGCCTGTTCTGAGAAATTCCTTTTGGAAAACCCAGTAACATTAACCGAACTGCGAATCGATCCCAAGTACATACCTCTTGCTACACAACCCAGCACATTTCCCTCTTTCTTTTTACTTCCCCTAAAAATATTTGTACTATTTCTATGACATACCTACTAAATGACATATCTACTAGATTTGCATAACCGACTTGCTTGCCTATATTCTTTTTTCTTATACATAACAATTCAATACATGTTTAGGACGGACAATGGGTACTTAGAACTGTTCAAATGCGTTGGGGAACGAATCATCGCTATTCATCATTTTATGTTCTTACTTATAGGGCGGTTAACTTCCTTGACGGTGTCAGTCGTTTAGCTGTGGTCAGAAAGAATAGTTACTGACTTATGGACGAACTATTTTACATATTAGTGATGGAATCTTCAAGCCTTCTTACCTTAGTATATAATTTAAAGTCCTAGATTGTTCTGTCAAACTACTTAAGTGGACTATTCTTAATTTTTAAATGATTTAAACCGGCATGTCAAAGAACCACTAAGTCGAAGAATATGTTGTGAGATCTTCCAACTCGTAGTGAGACTGCGTGTTGGATTCCCTCTCATAAGGAGGAGTGATTGGATGTCCCAGCTGTGGGAACATTATAGACTGTTAATGCTATAAATTAAGCTACTAGCAACTATCGGAGATCAGACAGTAAATAAGTGAGGGTAACAAACAAAATAGGCTGTCACACGTAGAATTTGACAGTCGTTACGGATAGTTAGAAAACAGAGAGCATGTCAACCAGTCTTACTAAGGAGTATTTTATTGCCCAGTAACAGGGTTCATGGGTTGTGTAGTCAGATAGGCGGTCGATCCGTGTAAAATACTGATATTCAGTCGACTCCGGTTAGACTGAAAGCTTTCATTCCTAAAAAAAGCACTGTTCCCGAGGAAAACAACAATAACGTTCTTATGATAATAGATGGCGCCACGTGTCTTTCGAATCATCATTGAATAATTGTACTATTACCAGCAAAGTACAATCCGAATTGAATGAAAAATAAATAAGTTACGATTAACATTAACTGCAAGCAGCGCACGCCACGACACCGACAATTGTCTGATAAAAAGCAAGGGCGAGGGCGTCTATAGGGAAATATTGAAGGAGACCGATTAAAAAAATGGCTACTTACTAACTACGGGCAGCTCTTGACAACAATAACGTTCTTATGATAATAGATGGCGCCACGTGTCTTTCGAATCGTCATTGATAACAGATTACGTGACTTCCATGAAGTGTCATCAATGGCTGTCATATTGACAGGCACGTGATTATTATCAAGTAGCAGTTGCTTTACTTACAAGGCATTAAACTTAACTTATCATTTGAAGTGCAATAATACTTCACTTGAGTTAAGTAAGTCACCGATTCACGCTATAAAGGACACTTCCTAAACAATCTGAACTGGGGATTAATGAAGACTTACCCCCCAATTTCTGGCAGTCTATTAATTTCAATCTGTCAAATCTTTGACAAGTTATTTGATTGGCTGTTGTTTTTGATGTCGACCAATCAATCACAGCTATTAGTTGCCTGCATGAGATTTAAGATTTGTCACAAAGCCGTATTTTAAAATAAAAGTATTTATCGTGCTCTTCTTAATATTGTGGTTGAATATTTATGATGACCATAATGACTACTACCCAGATGATATTCACAACTGAATTTCCTTACAAATATAAAAAAAAACCACTTTCAAGAAATGCAAGGCGACTTATTATTTTTTCCTTAAGTATCTTTTTTCTATGTAAACAAAACCATAACAGAAACTACGCTTTACTTTTTCTTTCGAACTATTTAAAATAATGACAAATGCACTAGTGATACAATATAAGGAAAAAAGTTTTCCTCTTTGATTCTGTACTCATTGGTTGACAATGACCAACGCCCAACCTGTGGTTTCTACGTGCCCGGAAAATTAGTCTTCCGCCTACCATAAGAAACTGACTCACGCACTTTTTGCTGTTATACGTGATTTTCAATATTTTGTCATGTATCATTCAGCATCATTTGTTCCGATCAGCAGTATTTTTTGTCTATTTTTTCAGACGCGCAATTTCGTTCAATTGTCAGATGAAAGCGATTGCAATTGCGTTACGGAATATTTCGCTTTCAAGCGTTTCATATTAATTCAAGGTAGGTAAGCTTTTCGGTGGTCTAATGTCAGTCCTACACATTTTTGATCTTTCATCGTCATCCTGATAGAGTTTCACTTTGTTGCGCCATTTATTACAAGATTTTTATTCATAGGTATTTTTATTTTTTAGTGTAGTCTAGTCTGTGTTTTATGATTAAGATTTCACAAGTCAGATTGAATTGATTGTTAAAGGAAATGATGTCCCAAGCTACCTGAACCGATAAGATAGTTGAATTGTTTTGTTTGTGTCGCACTTGTGTTAATGTGTTATCAATGACTTCAT
The DNA here is from genome assembly GCA_905163415.1 of Noctua fimbriata. Classification (NCBI taxonomy): domain Eukaryota; kingdom Metazoa; phylum Arthropoda; class Insecta; order Lepidoptera; family Noctuidae; genus Noctua; species Noctua fimbriata. Next base: position 3,228,373 of record LR990926.1, on the reverse strand, counting down.
CATGTTCCTTGTTGATTGATGCTGATAAAGGTATTAACCGAACTGAAAACAGCATGTTTTTTTTTTGTCACAAAAACGTAGATCCCAAACCTGTAATCCCCGGAAAAATGAGTCAAAGGTATACTTCTTAGTAATGTGGCGTGCCTAGCTAGGAGCCAACGATACGACAAGCCCATAATAACATTATGAAGAGTAGTAGTTTAAGGTTAAACCAAGCTTTTAGGCTTGTATGAAAGTACCGCTGCGCACTATAATAACCACATATCGCCAGTTATCAAGATGCGGCCTGTTCTGAGAAATTCCTTTTGGAAAACCCAGTAACATTAACCGAACTGCGAATCGATCCCAAGTACATACCTCTTGCTACACAACCCAGCACATTTCCCTCTTTCTTTTTACTTCCCCTAAAAATATTTGTACTATTTCTATGACATACCTACTAAATGACATATCTACTAGATTTGCATAACCGACTTGCTTGCCTATATTCTTTTTTCTTATACATAACAATTCAATACATGTTTAGGACGGACAATGGGTACTTAGAACTGTTCAAATGCGTTGGGGAACGAATCATCGCTATTCATCATTTTATGTTCTTACTTATAGGGCGGTTAACTTCCTTGACGGTGTCAGTCGTTTAGCTGTGGTCAGAAAGAATAGTTACTGACTTATGGACGAACTATTTTACATATTAGTGATGGAATCTTCAAGCCTTCTTACCTTAGTATATAATTTAAAGTCCTAGATTGTTCTGTCAAACTACTTAAGTGGACTATTCTTAATTTTTAAATGATTTAAACCGGCATGTCAAAGAACCACTAAGTCGAAGAATATGTTGTGAGATCTTCCAACTCGTAGTGAGACTGCGTGTTGGATTCCCTCTCATAAGGAGGAGTGATTGGATGTCCCAGCTGTGGGAACATTATAGACTGTTAATGCTATAAATTAAGCTACTAGCAACTATCGGAGATCAGACAGTAAATAAGTGAGGGTAACAAACAAAATAGGCTGTCACACGTAGAATTTGACAGTCGTTACGGATAGTTAGAAAACAGAGAGCATGTCAACCAGTCTTACTAAGGAGTATTTTATTGCCCAGTAACAGGGTTCATGGGTTGTGTAGTCAGATAGGCGGTCGATCCGTGTAAAATACTGATATTCAGTCGACTCCGGTTAGACTGAAAGCTTTCATTCCTAAAAAAAGCACTGTTCCCGAGGAAAACAACAATAACGTTCTTATGATAATAGATGGCGCCACGTGTCTTTCGAATCATCATTGAATAATTGTACTATTACCAGCAAAGTACAATCCGAATTGAATGAAAAATAAATAAGTTACGATTAACATTAACTGCAAGCAGCGCACGCCACGACACCGACAATTGTCTGATAAAAAGCAAGGGCGAGGGCGTCTATAGGGAAATATTGAAGGAGACCGATTAAAAAAATGGCTACTTACTAACTACGGGCAGCTCTTGACAACAATAACGTTCTTATGATAATAGATGGCGCCACGTGTCTTTCGAATCGTCATTGAATTATACTATTACCAGCAAAGTACAATCCGAATTGAATGAAAAATAAAAAAGTCACGATTAACATTAACTGCAAGCAGCGCACGCCACGACACCGACAATTGTCTGATAAAAAGCAAGGGCGAGGGCGTCTATAGGGAAATAATGAAGGAGACCGATTAAAAAAATGGCTACTTACTAACTACGGGCAGCTCTTGAGCGTTAGCTTTGTTTCATCGTACGGACTCCCTATTCCGTAACTCACTCTAATATTAAAATAGGCTTAATTTTGACAGGACAACGATATTCATTGCGTTGATGAATTAGAAGCAGTATTTTTGCATATTGCATCATTAGCTGGGGCTCAGGATTATATTTCTATCAATTTTAAAACTGAATAAAATTAAAGTGTTTAAGGAAAATAAAACTGAGTAACGGTGCAGGATTTATTAGATACCGAATTAAAAGTAAATAAGACAGTCATTCAACCGATGACCTTCCGAAAGCGACCGTGGTCGTTGCGATCGCAAGTGGGTCACATTGGTTTCCGCAAAAATAATCCTTTCACATTGCAAATTGGGTTTATGTTACTTTATAAAATCGAAAACTAAACCGAGATTAACAGAAATTAAGTTTGTAAGTCAGTGCGTTGATGGGAGATTGCCCGGAGAAATCTCTAGCATAGGGAAGTTTTAAACGTTATGGGAAGAGATTTGCCCAACTGTGGGACAATAACAAAATATTTAAAAATACTAAGAATAAAACATTCAAAGTTTAGGCTCAGTCATGTCTTCTACTAACAAGGTTACCGATAGTGCCAATCATGCAAACTTTGAAAAGTCACTACTCACATTAAAAATTAGCGCCCTTAGGCAAAATGATTTTTAGTCCGGTACAGCGAACGCGTTAATTTATTTTCCGGCATAACCTTTGCAAAAAATTCACACATTAAAATAAGGCATTCGTAGAGTCGCTTAGTTCGAACTAACTAAATGTTTTTTGCACTAAAATCTAAATTTAGAGATAGTTGAGATCAAAACCTGTTTTTAAATAAGTACCAACGTACCAGTTCGATGATAAATAATTTATACCATATCCAGCAAAACAAGATTCTCTATCAAGAATCGATCGAGTAGCTGTATTTTGTCAGTTTCGCAAAGATTTAGGTTGATTTTCGTTTCATTGGTGCTGGATTCTTCATTTGATCATCTCTCGCAACGATTAATTTAGTATTCAATTATTTCTCTAAGTAGCCATTACCATTATATTCATCTATCAAAAAAAAAAAAAAAACAAATTTAATCATAGTTTAGTCTTTCCTCCATCAATAAAAGTTTATTGCCAAAGGCAAAAAATGATTGCCTTTATGGGAGCAGTGCAAATGTTTATTTTAAAGTCGTTCCATAACGAACTGTGTGACAAAATAAAAAAATAATAAGTATTAGGACACGTGATCCAATTATTTACGCTGATAATACTAATTTATGTAATCATGATACGATGTACTTTTCTATTTAGAATGTAACTGTATTTGATACGCGTAAGCGCACCTTGTTATGCATAGGGTGTCACGTTACGTGAGTCGTAATGCAGAAGTAGCTTCCAAGTAATTTAAATCTGATGCGATTGAGTCATCATCATTCAGCCGAATGACGTCCACAGGTCACTGCTGGACTTTGGCTGCCCTAATCATCGCCGCAGCAACTGGTATTCAGATTCACTTGTGTCTGTACAAAATCAAATCTTGGGGAGTGAGCGCCTTTATGGTTCCCACATCAAGCGAATTCACGCGATTGGCAGAAGTCAAATTGCCTGTCGTTATTAAAATTGTAATGCTTTTCATTTTGGCAATTTAACAACATTCATTGCGTCTGTTACGTTGTCGAGCAGACGATTTCTCAAACTTACGAAGCAATTAATTAAGAATTTCCTTCAAAATCCTTCGATTATGATAGCAAATTGTGTTACGTAAGCGCGGTGCGGGGTGGTCGTCTGGAGAAGTAGTAACCTACTGTCACTATACTTATTACTACAGGCAACATACGTTGTTTTCAGGCTTGAAGGGTTTGTCCAAGTAGGCACAAATATGATTTCGTAGGCCAGTAGCAGAGGGCTGGTTTGCCGTTTACTTTTATCCGTCTCGCTAGTCAATAGGATCAAATGTAACTAGTTCAGCTCGATTCTCTCTTGCGTAACTATCTAATGCATGGATAATAATGTCACCGACTGTTGTTTTTAATCAATATAAAGTTAAAGTACCTATCACATTTAAAACTGTCACAGTTTTAAATAATGCTTCAGAAAATGTATTACTTTATGTGTTAGTTGACACAGTTATATCATTCTGAATAGAACATTCAATTGCTGATCGACTTCGTTCTTCTTCTAGAAAGGTCGTAAAATAGGACTATTGATTGATTTTTCCTTTCATTGTTACTCACGAGATGAGATAATCAAAGGCTCCAGTCTTAATCAAATAAACGACAATAAGAAGGAAATAATCTATTTATTTGATTTTTTCTGTCATGATCTTAGTTTAGTAGTCACGCATTTACTGTCTGCAGATAAACTTAGTTTTAATGGTATCATCCGTCTAACCTCGTAAAGCTCTCTGTGTGTAGATATTCTACTGATGCAATGCAAAGTAAAGAGTCACTAAATATTAAGCTTAATAAATATCTGGGAACAGTAGAGACTGATCCAACAACAGAAGACATACAATACATATTATAGGTACATATATGATAAGTCGATTCAAACAAATCAAAATCTCTTTGAGCAAAGGGCTACAATTTTCAAATTAACTTTAAACAGATCATTAACACTAATACGCTGGAAAGACCAACCATTCTACAAACATTATGCTTTATTGTTTAGTGTTTATTATAATAGCGTTCGTAACAGTCTGTGAAAAGCGGTTCTTCCAATAATTAAAATGAGTCAACATTGTACTGCTTGTCATCTTCATTTACCTAATTGATACCTTTACTGTTTGCACTTGAATAGTTACTTTCTATTTTCTTAATCTTCCTTTCTGCATCAGCATCTAATGTATCTTCTTCTGCAGTTTTTGCATCGTAGACTATTCTATTTCATGCGCTCTGTTAAATTTTCAGATGCTTTTAATATTTTTTTGACGGTCTATCAGTGAATCATCACTTCAGTGGCTTGATATCGACTAGCTTTACTATTGGCAATATATAACATAACATCACGCCTTTAATCTCCGAAGGGTTAGGCAGAGGTGTACCTAATAGTACACCCACATTTCGCCAGTTATGTTTTAGTCCCATGTCATAGAGGGCGAGCCTATTGCCATTAGCTGGGCACAAATCCAGATGGAAAAACCAATTGCTAAGCAGCCGTGATTGCGAACACTAAACCACCGTAACAGTCAGGTATTGGCAATAGTAAAGTCAGATTGGCAATTGGCAAATAGTTACAAGCAAAAGAGGGCAAAGTAGCGATAACAAATATTCTTGATCTCCCATTGTTTTGTTCCCGTACCCAGAAAGTTTTATTTAGCATTGAATTGACATTGCCGAATAATTAACGCCAACACCATTTGCGTAACATATAAAATGAAGTCTTGACATGAAGGATTATTTGTCCATCAAAGATTGGCAATACTACATTGACCTTGGAGAGCTCAGTTGTTGTTAGACTGTAATTATAGATATCATCATCATCTGCCTAGCCTTTTCCCAACTATATTGGGGTCGGCTTCCAATCTAACCGTATGCAGCCTTTACATGGAGCGACTGCCTATCTGACCTCCACAACCCAGTTAGAACTAGGTAATACGATACCCCTTGGTAAGACTGGTTGTCAGACTTTTTGGCCCACTGACTACCTAACGACTGTCAAAGATCTACAATTGACAGCCAACCAACGGGAACAACGGCTTAACGTACTTTCCGAGGCACGGAGGAAACTCGGTATTTATATACCGAGTTTCCTCCGTGCCGGGCGGTCAGCCATCCACAGACCAAACTAGGCAAGCACGGCTTAACCTAAAAATCGACCCGAGCGGCTGTTATTATTTAGCCACGAGCTCCTCTTAATAATTACAGTAAATGAAAATAATATAACAGTCCGTCTTTAAAACAAAAAGGCAAAATTTCCGAGGCTGATCGGTTACGTTGTGTTACGCTTGATTTAACGTAGCCGTTACACCAATTCTTTTACGATATATTTACATCTTTTACAAAATACGTGACATACGGCGTCGTAGGATTAAAGAAAAAGATATGGTGCCTACAAAGTAATATAGTTAGTTGGCCTTGCGATAATTGCTTTGTGTACTACCTGCAGTCTTTACCGGTGTGAATAGATATACACCATTATTTTTTAATTAGCACAAATACTTAAAAGGCTTATTAGAGAAAGTCTTGTTATTATATATGTAAAGTCTCAATAAATAATATTCATAAACAGCAAAGTTATAAGCGTTTGTTTATATCCCAAAATGTCAGTCAATTTATGGAAATATAGTTTGCCGGGACCTATGAATGGCGACAGGAATGGAAAAGCACTGCGCGTAGTGTAGCGTAGCGTTCTAGTGGTAATTGTTATGAATGATTGATTCAATTATGAATTTACCAGTTATGACAAATTTTCGTGGACAATATTGGGATTTCGTTTTTTTGACTTTTGATTACACAAATATGATCAGTAACGGGTACGGATAGAGCTCCATTTTTTTTGTACTAATAAAAAAATAGTGGTGTATAATGTATCACCAGAAAATGGGAATCTAACTGTAAGTTAGGCAGGGGTCTACCTACTTACCATCTGTCTACTTACCAAATTTCCTATAAGTTCATTATTATTGGTTCATTTCAGGATTATTTTTTGACATTCCTTTACAAAATAGTAAAACAAATGGGGTTAAACAAAATTACCTAAGTAAATTTTGATCGTTATTACCTTCACTATATGAGTTTCTAGTTCCGAAAAGTTTTACACAATATAATAGATTAAACATTGAGAAATGAGAACTGTTGTACTATCTAGTAAATTATGCAAATCTAGAGTAGTTATGCAGCGACGAAGTGTAATTTCGTCTATAATTTGAGTCAAGGAAAAAACTATTTGAAAATAAAAACGTGATCCCGCTGACGAATTTGCTAAACGGCAGCTGTTCATGGTCACTTAAATTTGCGTATTCTCTTTTCAAAAACCCACTATGTTCACTATTCGCATAATCAATAAAGTAAAAATAATTGTAGATGATGAAGCAATCTTCTAAACAGATACCGTAACAAAACACGGCAAAAAATAACAAACCGTTAAATTTTTTTGTGGGCAAATAAGTTAGAAAACATTTATTATGTTACATAAATAAGTAATAATAATATTATTCAAAAGTATGCAAAAAGTTAAACGGTCGTTTTGATTATTTGTCGAGTTGTTAACGGAATTAATCGTTTAGATCATTTTGTTAATGGTGATTCGTCACGGTCTGAAGAAGATTGTGATCGAGTGTTTCACAAAGTTTAGTGACAATTCACGGTTTATAGTCATTATAAAAGATACTATCAACAAGTAGCTGCTTGCATTCGTAGTTTGTATGTTGCGTGTGAAGTATATATGAAGATACATACTTCACTTTCATTTGTCCAGACATTTGTATAAAAGTATATTGTTGCTTGTTTCAGATGTGGGAATTCCTGATCTTGTTGGTGGCTACCGGGCTGGCCGGTGCCGCAGACCTGCCCCCCAGCTGTGAGAGACCAGTCTATTGCAACAGCGATCTCCTCCATCATGTCCAGATGGCCAGGATCTACAACGACTCCAAAACCTTCGTCGATCTTCAGATGAAGTACGACGAAAACAAAACACTATCCGACTTTGAGACTTTGCTGAACGACACCAATCAAAGTCCATCTGTACCACAGATTGTACAGTTTGTTAATGACTACTTCAATGACGAAGGCGAGCTCGAGGACTGGACGCCACCAGACCATAGTGATGCGCCTATCTTTCTCAACACTATAAAAGACAAAGCCTTGAGAGCGTTCGGAAAAGGCATTAACGACATCTGGCCTCTTCTAGCACGAAAAGTCAAGGCAGAGGTTCTCGAAAAACCTGAACAGTACAGTTTAGTTCCACTTACTAATGGGTTCATCATCCCCGGAGGACGATTCAAGGAGATTTATTACTGGGACTCTTACTGGATCATCGAAGGGTTGCTCATTAGTGGAATGCAAGAAACCGCCAAAGGGATGATTGAAAATCTAATTGAACTGTTGAATAAGTTTGGTCACATACCCAACGGAAGCAGATGGTACTATCAGCAACGCAGTCAACCGCCTATGCTGACGGCGATGGTCGCTATTTACTACGAACACACCCAGGATATCGACTTTATAAGGAACAATATTGCATATTTGGAAAATGAATTAGACTTTTGGATGAAAAACAGAGCTGTTACAGTTGTAAAAGATGGCAAAAACCACACGCTTCTCAGATATTATTCTCCTAGCGCCGGTCCGCGACCGGAGTCGTACTTTGAAGACTACAACAACACAAATGGCATGAGTGAACAAGATCGCGTTGATTTCTATATTGACACCAAAAGCGGAGCAGAGAGCGGCTGGGACTTCTCAACGCGGTGGTTCATCGTAGCGGATGGAAGCAACAACGGTACTATTACTGACATCCACACCAGGGACATCATCCCTGTTGATCTTAATGCTATCTACGCTGGTGCTCTCCAGTACATGGCGCTGTTCAATGTTTTATTATTAGATATTCAAAAGTCTGCCGAGTACGCAGCGTTAGCCACAGAATGGAGGGCTGCCATTGAGGCAGTGCTGTGGAACCAAGAAGACGCAATGTGGTACGATTACGATATTCGGAACAACATACACCGTAAATATTTCTACTCGTCTAACGTCGCGCCGCTGTGGCAGAATGCCGTTAGCTCTAGTTTTCTTAAAGCCAACGGACCCAGGATTGTGTGCAGTCTCGAACAGTCGGGGGGTCTGGACTTCCCCGGTGGTGTGCCCACATCACTCATCAGGAGCGGTGAACAGTGGGACTTCCCGAACGTTTGGCCACCAGAAGTGAGCATCGTTGTGAATGCTATTGATAACATCGGAACTACGGAGGCTAAGGCACTGGCTGTGGAAGTCGCGCAAACGTTTGTGAGGTCCTGCCACTGGGGCTTCTTGGAGTACAAGCAGATGTTTGAGAAGTACGATGCGGAGAATCCTGGCAAGTTCGGCGGAGGTGGCGAGTACAACGTGCAGTTCGGTTTCGGGTGGAGCAACGGCGCCATTCTTGAGTTCTTGCACAAATATGGCAGTGTTCTGACTGCCGAAGACAATAATGTGAACGCTACTACAACAGCCCCAGAGTCTAGTCCTCAGACTAACAGCGCATGACTAGGCGTGGGTGTTATAAATAATTTCTTAATTTTCGTATCAGCAATAAAAATATTTATTGATTTACATTATAATAATAATTGAAGGTTGTGAACTTACGTTTTTAATTTAAAATAAGTGATATTTAACTTAACGGGTGCCATAAAGACATATAATGTCATGCAGACGAGCAATTTCTTTGGACTTCCAACAGGGTAAGGAAACTGCACAAATAATAAGTACTTCAAGTTAGCTATAATACCAAGAGTGTCCTTATAAGCACGATACAATTTAGAATTCTTGACCGATAGGAAATTAAGGGAAAACCAAGCATTTGTTTTCACCTATTATAAAACCATTTTTTTTTCACCTATTATATGGCTGTTAAAATTAATGTTTCAAATTTAAATCCTACGAATATAATTGTCGAAGTCATGTCATACCAGGTTTGCCCACACTAGACAAAACAAAAGCCATCAGAGCCCATAAGAACATAATCACAACGGGCACGCCCAGGAGCATCTAACCTTAGATTATGTTGAATATTTCTCCACTCTGTAGTCTGTACGGAAGAGAACCGTTTTCGTTATCATTTAAGACAGATTTTACCACAACAGCAGCCTTATTCTGTAACAATTTTTTTCGCATTTGCTTTCCTTTTGACATATGCCTTCGACGGTTTCGGTCCTGACTGTCAAAATGTATGCCAAATATTGCGATTGTCAGTATATTACGGAATAATACTGCTGGCAGGACTTAATAGCCCATCCGACCTAATTTTGGAAAAGGCTTTTCCTATATTTAATTTTTTGTAGTACTTAGTCTTCCACAAAAAAAAAATATACATTTGTATCATTTTTTTGTTTTGTTTTACGTTACTTATGATAACTTAAACCTAGGTAATTAAAAGCCCAGGGTATATCAGGGTTAAAAAGCATAGTTTGATGTTACCTATTTATTTAATAGAACCTACAGTTTCAGAAGTAGGCATTTATTAGTATATTTTTATTTAAATAGTAAAATGTTCAAAGTACTTAACTAATATAGTAAGATACCAATATAAAATATGATTTTATTATATCAATACCTTAGTATTAAATATTATGATGAGCAACTGTTACATTGAAGCCGAGAATTAAAAATGTTTGCGCTGCGAAGGCAAAAGTTAGCTGCTAGCTTATTACATTACCTATTTTGTTGACTGTACTCACATTACACATAATTACAGTTAAACCAGAAAAGTTAAACGCTTCGGTAATCTTCTACCATTGGTATTCATATCATCAGCACGCGTTCGTATTTCCAGAGAACGACGAATAATTGCCGAAGTGTTCTTTTTTCCTGGGAGATCGGTACTATGTGTTATGTACAGACGGCAGTACATCTAGCTACCCAAAACTGTCCAATTTTCCCAATCATCCTTGAACCTAATGATTTAGCGATAAAGCTGAAAATAAAAAAAAAAGACAAAGAAAAAAAAATATATATATATATATTAAAGATAATTGACAGATAGTAGTAGCTTTATGTGCTAACTAATTTATTTAAAATCAGTATCTATAATTTATTTACTGTAAATAACAAAATAATGTGTTATAATAATATGATGTTATTACAATAAGCTGCTCATAAATAATGTTGTAATGAATTGTTGTATTCTATTCTTTATGTTTCTAAGTTATTATTTAAATATTTATCTCTATCATAGGACAGTTGTAATAATGGTGTATCCTTATAATATGTAATAACAAATTAATTGAATTATTGTCCTCAGGACTAGATTGAGGTTAAGAAATTAGACAAATTTAAAATTTAAAAAAAATCTAGATTAGTTGGTCTGGATTTAAAGGATTTTGATTTCATGAGTTTTCCTAAGATTTACCTCATGTCATCACATACTTTTGGATTTCGCCCCGATTAAAAGCAAAAATTCACCCAGTGTTACCAACTTATAGAAGTAAGTTTAAATAATCTTGTAAAACATGAGTTTTTCGTTTGTTACCAATGTTGTGTTATATTAAAGGCTGTGTCGATATATCTTTGTGTTTATTTATATTCAAGATGCAGGATTCCTTTAAAATGCTTCCGTAGATGGCGACGCGTCTGTTACCTTATGCCGAGTTGCTTAGAAACCATTCATACCATTCTTTGAAGTTGGGCAAGAATTGGAAATCCTAGTTCATAAGAAAAAACCGGGCAACTTCCTATGGAATCATTAGCTTTTTTTTTAAACAATTTTGGGATATTTAATTTTTTGGTCAAGTTTGAGTTGTCCATGAAAGTGTAAATTTTTTTTCGTGCCGTTTCACTCTTTCGTTCTTTTATTCATTTCAACTTACAAGAAACACCCTGTATAGTCGTGTCATGTAGGTACCTAAGTCGAGGTCGCTTTCGGAATTTATCCTATTTTTTTACTCATACTTGTTACGATCAAATTAGATATTTGATTGAAGTTCCTTATAGCAACGGTCCAAGATCAATGGATGATAAAAAAAAAACTATGTAGTTTAAAATTAATCGCCTGGTTAAACTCTACTGATTGAAAAAAAAATAACGATCGACACACCTATCACAAAAAAGCGTGCAAAAAGAGTTTCATAGGAACGCCAAATCATTACAAAAAAAACGAAGCCGTACATACTATACCCACACTAAAGTATGGTACCACCTTTCCGTATTATAATATGTACATACCAACACAGTCCCACATTTCAAATAGAGGCTTCAAAGAAACGGTTACTATATTTTTTGCTAACTTGGGAACTGCCACTTGCCCAATGCTTCTCACATTTCATAATACATGTCACATAATATACCTATACTGCCTCGTTGGTCTAGTGGTCGCAATCGCGGCTGCTAAGCATGAGGTCCTGGGTTCGGTTCAAATTGTTATTGAGTATTCCCATCAGAAATTTCTCAGTAGCAACCACGGAGTCTGGATTTGTGTCCGATTACTGAAAAAACTACGTGAAACTTTAACATAACTGGCGAAATGTGGGTGTACTATTAGGTACACCTCTATCTACCCTTCGGGGATTACAGGCGAGATGTTATGTTCACACACCTATATTTTTTATGTGTTAGGAAAGTACAAGCTTAAATACTTACCCGAGCCGCAATGGGTAGATATTAGAAAGGCATTCACTTAGGGTTCTCCTGCCCCCGTAGCATGACCACCGTAGATAAGGATTTCTTTGACGGAAGAATCGACAGAATGCCAGATTGTGTCGATACAATGACAGATTTCTTTGCACTATCTGGCTTGTTAGCAAAAACCAAAATTAAGTAAAGGCGTGTTCCTGTAACTACATCTAATACACTTACGAATTGAGAGTTGCAGAGTTATAAGGAAAAATCGAAGAAAAACTTCTTAGTCTAGTAGTAGGTAATGTTCTGAAAATTAGCATTGAAAACTTATAAAAACAAAGTATTGTAGGTTTTTATTATTTAGTTACATTTACATGAGTTTAGTTAGGTACAAAGTAAATCAAAGTAATAATCGGGGAAAAACCATTGAGAAGATTGTAATAATATATCTATTGTGAAATCAGACATTCCATGAAATAGTTCTTACTCTTTACCTGTGTATCATGTGTGTATGGAGTAGTATAGAATCCTAGAATGTATGATGTATCTAGGTAATACCGGCTAGTACGGCTATAGCATGGCTACAGCCACTCTTATTGCCAGGTAGGTACCTATATGACCTAATTATATAGCTAGAAAGTCACAGCTCACCTGTCCCACCCACCATTCCCACAGAGGAGCTTTATGTCCTTCGTGGTTTAAATCTAAACAGCTGGTTCATAACCAACGACACTGAGAGCCAAAGAGTATAATAATAATAAGGGAGCTGAGAGGCATTTGACTCGTATATATTAGCAACAGACCCTGCCAAAATTAATCTCAGAATCCACTCAAAAAGAACTAATTAATCTTTTTACCATACCTCATTCACTTGCATACATACAAAAAAAAGTCACTGACCCATGACCACCTTTTATGAAAACGAGGAACCTCATTTTAATTCATTGGAAAAAGTGCCATCTAGCTTTGATACTTTGAACTACACTGAACTTAGCTTTTTGATAGGATATTGGGTTCCATAAACTCTTTATAGATGGCGTTAATTAGTACCTACATTGGACTCTTCACGCTTCACGCGACAAAAGCGCAAAGGGTAAGCAGAATCTTTCAGTCTTCAACAAAACACTGTGGTTGAGTACAACTTACCGTTCTTTGTGAGTTATGTGTTCGTTTTGTCTTGTTAGAATAGGTATATTAACTGTAGAATCAGCAATGGATTAAGGTATTTATCGAGTTCAGTGGACGGTTCGGACGATCCCCGTCTGTTGTTATTCGTAGTTTCCTGAGCTCGAGACTATACAGGCTTAGTATCCCAAATTCTCAATATGAAAGGGAAAAACATTGCTGGCACATATTTTGCATGAACCAGATTCCACGTTGTTTAGGCCAGTGTTCCGAAGCAAGCTTTATCGTAAAATAAGACCGACCCCGTACGGCCTCGAGTCTAGTAGCTAATGAAACGGAACTGCGTGGCTAAGGCTATGCTAGTCATGTAAGTTGTAATATATTTATATTTTTTTTAGATATTATCAGATCTATGCAGCTTTTTTCCAATAAACAAATTAAGCTGCATGGCATTGACTTCAGGAAAGGATGACCCAGTGTACCTCGCTTATTATCCGAAGGCAATTGAGGCTACCCTGACGTCCCTGACTAGTGAGCCAAAGGAAGTAGAACTCAACCTGAAATTCTAATTTCGTTAAGTTTCTACCTTATTTTTATTTTTTACTGTAGTTGTCATACCTAACATTGTTATCAGGCTCATATGTTTAATGAGGAAGTCTAGCGATTGACCCTGTATAACATACGTTGTTATTATAATATCCGATTATTGACCTATTTTATTAATTTTAATATTATAACGCGTCTATGCATTGCGCACGCACGGCAGTGCCTATTCGAGTTTAGTAGCTCCTTGTCAGATAAAACGTGTTCTTTTAGTTTAATGATATCGATAAAAAATTGGGTAAAGTTTTGAGTATGAATATAGACCAGAAGAAGACTGGACTGAACTGAACTGACTGACTGGACTGGAAGACTGGTTGGCTATTAGAGCAGAAGAAGACCAAATAAACTATGGATGGACTGTGTGAAGGTTTTTACGACAAGAAAGAAGGTGATGGCTGAATTGACGAGTATTTGAGAAGGTGGAAGAAGAAGATATGCGGCGCCGACCCCAAATAAATTGAGTTAAGGACAGAAAAATTATGAAAAACTCTATAAAATCTAACATCTAGCCCGACTATGTTTACTATTATGTATTTGCCTATAATTATGTCGTATCTTCTATTATTATAATACGGTATTTCAGTTATTTATGATAGCGATAGCACTCTGGGCTGGGCCAGGGTTCGTTTTATGACGAATAAAATGACGCAAAAATATGCATGCGCATCACACACACGTGTAAGATTGGTTATCTGGGAAACATAGACAACAATCTAATGTCAAACTGACAGTTCCCAATCCGACTTTGGGAGAACGGCACGCGGCCGTGTGTATTTATTTTAGGAAACAAGAGACCTTGTAATTTAGAATGTGCGAAATGTACCGAAAGTCCGCGGTACTCGCTAGTAAAAGTGCTCGGTGTATCAGCTGAGATAGGTCGGCGACCTAACGCACAGTCAACGCAACGCGCTCGCGACAACTAATCGTAATGATGCACGAAATGCATTTAATCGGTGTTGGTCGGATTCGCGGCCACTCGCCCCGCGTCGGCCCACGCCGCTGTACGAGTACACGGTGCGCTCAAACATTGCGGTCATCGCGAATTTCCCATCACACACCAGTTAATGTAAGGCGAAAATTGTGACAGTGAATAGCCATGTTCAAGATCTGTTCGGCGCGGTTCGTGCCGCTGTATCCGGTGCTAGGGCTACTGGGTGCGTGCGCGCAGGCGATCAATATCGTCTCTGTCTGCAACTCCTCCATCTACTGCGGCGGTGACCTACTCCGTACAGTGCAACTCGCCAGGATTTTCCCCGACTCGAAGACATTTGTCGATCTAAGACTCGCACACTCTCAAGATCAAACTTTGATCAATTTCAGTATCCTTATGCGAGAGACTAATAATAATCCATCTCGTGAACAAATTACTTCATTTGTGGATTCAAACTTTATCGATGGAGACGAGTTGCTCAACTGGAACCCACCGGATTTTGACCCCAACCCACCCATCCTCGACCAGATCGCTGATCCAAAGCTGCAGCAGTTTGCGAAGGATATTATCAGTATTTGGCCGGGACTCGGCCGAAAAGTGTCGCCCGACGTGGACCGGAACTCTGATCAATACAGTTTTATTTATGTGCCCAACGGATTTATTGTTCCTGGTGGAAGGTTCAAAGAGTTGTACTACTGGGACTCATACTGGATCATCCGTGGTCTCCTGATCAGTAATATGACGCAAACTGCAAAGGGAATGATTGATAATTTCATATACCTTGTAAATAAACTGGGTTATGTTCCTAATGGAAGCAGAATTTATTATTTGGGACGAAGTCAGCCGCCGCTCCTAGCGCTGATGGTGTACGACTATTTCACAGCAACGGGAGATGTTGCCTGGCTCGAACAGAACATCGGTACTCTGGAAAGGGAACTATATTATTGGTTGGAGAAAAAGAAATTAACCGTTGAGGTAGATGGCAAACAGTACAGGTTATTACGCTACATTTCGGATGAAGAAGACACGGGTCCTCGTCCAGAATCGTATTTCGAAGATTATTCCAGCAGCAGAGTACTATCTGACGCCAGACGTGAAGAGTTTTACAAAGAAATGCGGAGTGCGGCGGAGAGCGGCTGGGACTTCTCGTCGAGGTGGTTTTTGAACGCAAAAAATGTGACCACAGACAATCTGACCGATGTCCACACGTCGCGAATTCTACCAGTTGACCTCAATTCTATGTTTGCTGGCGCTTTACAAATAGTAGGTGACCTAAGAAATCAGTTAAAAGATAGGCGAAGTGCTCAGAAATGGTGGAGCTTAGCGAAGTATTGGAGAGTAGCAATAGAAAATGTGTTGTGGGACCCAAACGATGGAGTGTGGTATGATTATGATACCACGGCAAAGGCTCGCAAGAAGCAGTTCTACCCGAGCTGTGCGACACCGCTGTGGACAGAAGCTGTGGAACCAGCGACTTCGCCGCTTTACGCTTCACATTTAGTTCGTTACTTGCTGAAGAGCGGCGCGCTGAACTTCCCCGGCGGGATCCCGACCTCGTTGTGGCATACAGGTGAGCAGTGGGACTTCCCAAACGCCTGGCCACCTCTCCAGAGTATCATGATCGGCGGTTTGGAAAAAAGCGGTTACGAAGAAGCGAGAAAGTTGGCAAGGGAACAAGTCACGGTGTGGATTCGTGCGAACTACATAGGCTATGCGAAATGGCAGAAGATGTTTGAGAAGTATAGCTGTGTGCAGGCGGGGGGTCACGGCGGAGGGGGGGAGTACTCCGTCCAGTCTGGGTTCGGATGGACTAACGGAATAGTTTTGGAACTCTTACAAAGATACGGGAAGGAGTTGCAGCTGGATGAGCATGGTGGAAATAATTTGCCAACTGTGCGGATGGTGTAGTGAATTTAAACTCTCGATTTGTGAATCAATAATGTAAGAATAGATGTTATATTTGTACCTATAATCAAATGTGTTGCTAAATAATTTACTGACTTCTAGGAATCCTATTGCCCTTTGGCTTGCATGCCAAATACTTAGCATTTCAAAGTAATTTCTACATACTCGTAAATACTCAAAACAAGTCGACAATGTAAGTTCACATGAAACTTGTTTGTGAAACTTGAAACTTGTGTCGGCATACTAATGTAGTACTTTAAATTTTCTATCTGATCATTAGCTACGCTTTATTCGTATTCGAGCTATTTTTGATTCGGTTATTTTCAGAATTGGAAACTGTCATAAGAAAATGTCATCATGAGTGCGATATTAATCTAACCTACTAACATACAACCACGTTTTAAGATTAGCTTTGTTTTAATTTATTATTTACCAGTTACACATGTAATCTCCTTAATACAGGTTGTAAACAGACTCTTCACATAGCCGTCAACCAAACATTCTGTACATCAAACTAACTAACTTTACGCAAAAATTATTGCTGGGAATCGACTTTTTGTGTTGGGGTGAAAAATCACGATTTACGGTAGGACTCGATGGAAAGCATTCAAAGCATTGTGCTGATGGATGGATTGAATAGTACGGGGGTCGTGGAGGTGTGTAAAGTAAAAATCTTACTTTAAAAACATTTATTTAAAAAAAACTTGTGAAATAGTTTGAACTTTGCCCCCAATATCTCCGTAACTAGAAGGTTCCCAGGTATGGTCTAGAACAAAAAAAATATCGCAAAGACGGGGAAAACAAGTGCCTTTCAGCTATGTTAGGGGTCTATTTACACCCTTTATATAAATATCACGTGTCATTATGTCTGAAACCATCCAACCGATTTCAATGAAATTTGGTGAATGTGTTAGTATGGTTGGTTCCAGCTTGAAAAGTAGAATTGTTTTGGACCCGATAAGTGGCGCCGTGCCGTAAGCTGGAATGAGTCGCTAGTAGAATGAGATAGGTACCGCAGGATGCTATAGATATTTCATGACTGATCACGATCAGAAATCGAGCTGTAAGTAGGTACGGTGGGTGAGCAACGAAAGTCGATCAACATTGTCTTTTTATCAGACACAAAATAATTCGATCATTCTCCAGCATTTCACTAACCTAATTGCTAAGTGTTTTGACTACTTATCTTAATATTTTATGCGTGTTTTTTTTAATGTTGTGATCAAAAATGGTTATTATTGTCAATCTTAAGTATTAATCGATTTTCGTTGCTGACCATACCAATAAGGAAATGCGATGGATGGAAAATTACACGTTGTTATGTTTATTTATAATAAGTTATTTTATGAGTGTTGAACACAAATAGGTACCTACGTAAGACTAATGAAGATAAAAATAAAATCATGTTTTGTACTTAGTTATGTTTTAAATTACATTCATCACCTTTCCTAACTAAGTATGACCGAGTTTACGTGTTTTCCGAGACAAACCTCTAACTTCTAAACTCCGGACCCCACGCTCAGCAGTCGCGCTAGTCGCGACCACGACACCAATGGTCCACATACACAAGTGGAAAAACGAAAGCACTGCCATCTGACATGATGGCCCAGTAGTAACGGCCGTGACATACGAGCTGTTGTTTGTAGGTTCGAACTCAGGAAGGAACTACCTTAAATTCTGTACCTAATTTATTTCATCATCACTGCTCTCAAAAACTTATGTAAGGATCGTAGCAGGTGGCGTTCTACCCCCATGGAAAAAAGGCGTGAGTTTATGTATGTATGCGCACATAAACCTGGAAGGTTCTGGAACTAAAAATTCGAAGACATGTGATGATTATGATGATGGCGATTCACTCCTACTCACACTGAAGATGTCGCATGTGTGTGTCCCAGCAGTGGAAACATTTGAGGCTAGTTATGCTAGGCTGTTATGCTAAATGGAAACATGTTGGCGGCCTGTGGGTAGTGTGAATGATTGAATGGTGTCATGTAAAGGCTGGTCAATGGCTCTTGTTCATAGAAGACACATACTCTCCATATTTCAACTGTGTGGTGCTAACAGTCTTGGAGTAAAATGTTTGTGACATACGGACGGACAGGATGAATCTATAAGGGTTCCGAAATTCCGAGTATAACCATTTGGCTACGGCACCTTAAAATTTTCCAATGTACTTCGGACCTTGATATAAACAACATGATTTTTGCAGTATAATTATGCTGAATTTCAATACTTAATTAATTGATTTTACTGATAGGTATAAGGTACTGTGTACTGTAAAAACACGCGTTTGTATTATTTTAATTGGAAACAACTGTAACATTCCTATCTATCATAATAAGTAGGTACAGTCACGAGCACCTGCATGTTAACACTTTTTTTTTTACCTAAGTATATTTTCCCGTTTTTGGGCAAAGCCGGCAAAGATCTCCTTCATAACCTTCCACTCTTCTCTCTACAGACATCCAATCCCATTTCAGCCTAGCAGTCTATTCACATCAATACATTTATTAATTTGCTTGAATATGGGTAGGTACTTGTGATGATACATACAACAGAAGTTCTTTAAGCCATATGCTTAAAGAACCTACCTTAACAGGTGTGCAAATATCTATTATAATAAAAAATAATAAATCTTAGATTTATCGTTATAGTTCTTATTTCCCACATCAGCGACGTGAGTTCAAAGGTTAACCGGTTAAACCTATAGGTAACCCATAACATGTTGGAGTAACAAATAGACGAGTTAACCCGTGATATAATATATGGGTTAATCGTTTAAATATCTATTGCTGATTAACCAAAATGAAAGAGATAAAGCACCGAGCACGGGCTAACTTCGTCACTTTCTTCCTTGTTTCGTTGAAAGGCCTCCCACCACGTGGACCCATGACCTGGTGAAGATTGTTGGGATCCGCTGAATGCGAGACGGGACCGGTCAATGTGGCGACACTTGGGGGAGGCCAATGCCCAGCAGTGGACCTGTTTCTGCTGAAATGGTGTAGTATTTTAAGTGTAGGTACCTACTAATATATTAGTGGTCGTGGCTGTACCTAAGTATCTACCTAGCTATTAAAATAAAATGTCCTAGCACAGCAAATCATTTAAAAAACATGACTAAGCTAAAACGTAATAATACAAAACGATTAGAAGCAATTGAAATTGTTTATGACTACTCCTAAATTGATGGAACAATATTGTGAATGATGTTATGGCTAAAAAGGGGGAAACTGCTGAGATGACAACTAAAAATGAAGTATGGAAGAAGAGATTCTTCGCCGACCCCAAATAAATTGATATGAAACACTGTTTTAAGCTTTCACGGTTTAAAACTTAAACTTATACTGTCACTTACGGGATATCTTCCGTAATTGTTCATTATTTTGAGCTCCCAAATAATAACCCCTAATAATGAAAAATCACGGAAGATATCCCGTAAGTGACAGTATAAGTTTAAATTGGGATGAACCTGGTGACCAAAGTCAAAGTCATAATTATTTATTTGCTGTGATCAAGAAGTTTCTACTTCTTGCTGGCCCTGTGATCCAGATTAGATAAGTCTGCATCACTCCTGGTTCCTCTATGAAATACCTAACAAGAATAGAACTTGTTCGGCTTTATTGTTTCAGGAAGGTTTATATGTATACCTAAATACAGGGGTACTTAACGCATCCCCTCTTTGAGGAGTGGCTAGAGAGGCGCCACGGCGCCCTCACCTTCCGCCTGACGCAGGTCCTCACCGGACACGGTTGTTTCGGGAGGTTCCTGCACCGAATCGGGCGGGCGGAAACGCCCGGGTGTTTCCATTGTGAGGATCGTCCGGAGGACACGGTGCAGCACACTGTGGAGGTCTGCCCCGCTTGGGCGGAGCAGCGCCGTGTCCTCGTAGAGGCGATTGGCGGCGGCGACCTCTCGCGCCTGGCCCTGGTTCATGCCATGGTACGGAGCGAGAGGGAATGGGCCGTCACCTCCTTCTGCGAAGCAGTCATGCTAGTGAAGGAGGTGGCGGAACGTGAGAGGGAAAGAGCCTCACGTCCCAGCCGCCGCGGGAGACGCCCTGGGCGTCGGGGGTCACGTGGTGGCCCCCGGCCACCGTAAGCGCGGGCCTGTGGACGGCGAGTTATGGGCTAGCTCGCCGTCCGGCCGTCTTATGACGACAGGCCGTGTCGACGGCGCGTTCGTGTTCCACGCGCGCCTCAAAGAGATGTCAGCAACCACGTAGGGGTCCGCACGGGCCGATGCCTGCCAGGGCTGCGGGACTGTTCGAAAGAGATACCGCGGCCCTGGAACATAAAGGGCAAAGAAGGAACATCGATGGGTTTTAGTCAGTACAAGTCTGACACTCCCTTCCGCTCCGCCCAGAGCGGGGGGGTCATTTGATGATTTCCCATCCTAAAAAAAAAAGGGGTACTTAACGCATGTTTGGGTTCCCACTTCCCGAGCAAGTGGGTTGAGAATTTGAGATCCAGTGACAATCAGTACCTATTATCTTAACTCAAAATTCATTCATCCATATTAGTTAGGTACAGAAAAACCTTTCGCAGAAATCTTCTTCCTACAAAAAATAACGTTTAAAACTAACAGAATCTTACTACACAATTGCGGACAAGGAGTGTCATATATTTACTGCAATTTTGTTTGTTTATTACTGCTAGTCAGCTTCTTTGTATATTATACTCAGACCCATTGCCGCAGGTACCAATATTTGTAGATAATAAAAGTCTAGACAAGTCTTCCTACTGATCTAGAAACAACTTAGAATGTGCTACAGCTACAGGTGTGCTAGACTTTACACATACCTACACACATAAACTGGTATGACCACTTTCAAGGTAACATATTAATCGTAGGATAGTACCGGCTGAACGTCCCGAATAGTTTGGGTAGAGGTGGATACTCTCATTTCGCCAGTTATGTTAAAGGCACAGATTCGAAGGGGACAGGAGACAGCACAGCAGTGACGCCCTACTGCAATGACAGACCGCAACTTCAACTCGCAACTGGGCTTGTCTTAGTCGTAAAATTCCCATTGTGCCCATTGGCCTCGTTTTGTTCTGTCTCCTGCTGATATGATGGGATGTGGAAATTATGTGTTTCCTACTCCTCCACTATCCTTTTCTGATTATTTTCTTTGCGGGATACTGAAAAAATCAAAATGGAAACTTAGCTTTTGTTTTTTGCACGATAATTAAGTAACTCTATGCAAAAATTATTATTGCTGGGAAACGAGTTTTTTTTTTTGGGTGTAAAGTCACGGTTTACGGTAGGACTAGGTAACGCGGTATTTAAATGTAAGCGAGGTTACGGAGGTGTATACAGTGAAATTAATCACTTCTCTGTTTAAACAATAAAACTTGAGTTTAAAAAAAAAACTTGTGAATAATTTGGACTCAAAATCTCCGTTACTAGGAGACAGAAGGTATGGTCCAGAACAAAAAAATGATCGCAATGACGGGGAGAACAAGTGCCTTTCGGCTTCGTTACGTGTCTTTTCACATCCTTTGTTTCATCCATAGTATTTCATGTTGTCATTATGTAAATATATGTAATTAGGTACTAGGTAGGTACTTATTTCATTACTGAAAATCACGCTGCGATCACATTAACTACCATTGAATTTTTTAAACTTTACTATTGTATGCAGATTTTTATCGTAGCTTACATGGTCAAAACTATGCGTTTTACTAAATAGCTGTAGAATAATGAATTATTGAATATCTAGTTCAGGGGAAGCGTTGTTGGTTTTTCCATTGGGAATTTGTTCCTGGATGAGAGGGATGTCTCGTTACCTAACATTACCTAGGTATAGGCGAAATGTGGGTATGTTAGGTAACAATATAGTTTTCTCTACCTCTTCCGGAAATGTAGACGTAATGTTATAATCTGCAGTATTTTTTTTGGAAAATTCTCTCCACAAGAAAAACATGAAGGTGCTTTGTGTAGCTTAAGTAAACAGTACTTATTAACTAGGAGGCAATTATGATAATGATGGAAGTAAGACATGGTAGGTATCGCGTAAATAAAACGCCTCTTATTTAAAAGATTTATTTTGCAAATTTTATTCAATATTTAATTAACCTAATAAATGCAACTGAAAGTGACGCCAACCGCCAAAATAATTTAGTATTAGGTAGGTACTATATCTTCATGCAAAAACTCATTCATTCTCCAACTCTACCTTTACGTAAACGTTACTTACGTTACAATCCAAACGTTTTTGGCGATTATATTCTTCAACAATGAGATCAAATACATAATTACAATCATAAAACTAAAATTCCTAAAAAAACATCGTGAGTATGTCGTATTATACTCTTTAAAAGGCATTTGACTGGGTCCCCAAACACCTACAATCCTACATCAACAATTTCGGCGACAAGTAGAAAACTGCGAGGTAACAAATACATAGAGTAGTTTTAATTTCAAAGGCATAAACTAATAAAAGCGGAAATGAAAAAAGGGACTACCTAAAATCCTCCCCAGTTTTGTTATTAGATTTCCACCTTTGAATTTTTGGCATTAATGTTGTTAAAAAGAAATAGAATACAAGATTCAGAGTGATGATATAAAACCTTATAAACATTAACCTGGCCTATGAATTACTTACTAGTGAGGTAAGTATGGAGATATCGGCATAAAAACACAATTATGTAGTTCAAAGAAAATAATTATATATTAAATAATTAATAGTTAGGTACGTACTCGTTGGTAACGAACATTTAAAATGCAAAGTGGAGAAGAAAGATCCTAGCGTCACAAGGAAGAGATGTATGGTATCAACCCTACATTAGAAAATCACCATCTCGGAGGTAAAGATGCATGCAATATTAGATAAAATATTACAAATATCACTCATAAACGGCAAATTTATAGGGACTCTTTGCATTAACAATTATGGCATCTTCTTTTGCTAACAAAAAATATGACGCTCTTAAAATTTATGAATTTATCATCTTTCTAACTTCGTGTATATTTGTTTCAATAAAATCTATGTGCTATTTAATATCTAATAAAACCCGGGAATCTATTCAGCCTTATTCAACCGCATCGAAATCACAATCACTAGCCGGTGTCACGTAGGGAAGATCCGATCCGAATTCCGCTTCCAACAATACTTGTTGGATTTTAAGTCTGGCAAGAGCGTTCTGTTTAGAGTTTAGCCGTTTAAGTGTGGGGGCACAACTAATGAGGAAAAGTTCGTCCGGGTCCGATCTGTTACACGAACAAGAGGTAACTTCTTCGTCAGTGGAGTTCTGACGAGCTTTCTTAGGCGAGGGTTGGGAGTCTTCATCATCGTCGTCTTCTTCGTATTTGGTGTCTTGACTGTAGGACAGTTCTGGTAAGCATTGACGTTGACGTACTTCATCTTCATTGTCTGAATCTTCGGTCTCCTTTTTGGCGGCTGTTCTGTAGAGGTAAGAACGGTAAACGATTAGTCGAGAAGTGTTTTCTTCTAAATTGCTGTTGTTTCGGATAACATAGGTTGTTGATATATAAAGAGTGTCAATGGAGTATCTAGCCTGTTCTTAAAGATCTATGTTTTGGAACGGACAAGCTTCAACTTTCTGACTAATTGACCGACTCCTTGAAATTTGGTTTAATTGAAACAAATGCTTTGAGTTTTAGTTTTAGCTCTGTTCAAACTGCTAATATCAAAGAGGAAAAAAATATTGTGTTGTGTTGTCCAGTTTCAACATAGAGAATAATTCATACACCCTTATAAAAGTTAATAAATAAACATTAAATATCTAGGTACTTCTACTTACCCATTTTCTTTGGGTTCTATATGCGGCAGCAGAAACCTCATATGCTGGTGGTAAGGCCACCTGGTACGACCTCCATGTGTTCTCTGCAGCTTTATGAACGAATCACGTAGAGATCTCCACCGTTTCTTGCATTCCGATTCTATGAAAGGAAACACGAACACAAGGTTAAAATTGGAGACAATTAAATGCTCTTTTCGTAAGAAGGCAAGATGTGGGATCCCTAGATCAGTGGCATTGGTGTTTGTGTTAATAACAACATAATGTATAAGAAGCAGTGATGCTGTGCAGCCTAGTGGTGTAACCGTCGGACTGCCAAGTTATAGGTCTCGAGTTCGAACCCACAAGGCACGTAGATATCTGATTTTTCGGAGTAATGCGCATATAGTAAAATTATCACTTGCTTCGGTGAAGGAAAACAACGTGGGGAAACCCGCATGCCTGAGGGATGTTATTTGACGGCATGTAAAGCCAAGTCAGAGACAGCCCATAGGTGGCATAAAAACTCAAACACCAGATTAGGCACTAACCACACGATAAAGTAGAACATATATTGTGACGGGCTACTTATGATGCCGAACTGTTGAATGTTGTTGCTGTTTATACAGAGGGTTGTTTATTAAGACAAGAAGTCTAATAGTATATAGGTAAAATGAGATTTGATGAGATTCAGATGGGGCACCCACTTAGGTAAATGACGTAGCTTTTAGATTATCATCTTGAAAATTAAGATATGGCTTGTGTGCGTTAACATAAACAAAAATATTGGGAAATCTGTACTTACCAGAAACATGGAGTGATTCTTGAACCTCTTTCCAGGCATCGTCTCTAAGCTTTGTTTTATTGAAACCGCTTACAGACTTATCATACAAAATTGGGCGCTTTTCAACCTCTTTTATCAAATCTACCTCATTCATTCTTATACCTTTTCTTGTTGCTGGCTGTGCAATTTTGTTTTTTTTTTTTTACGGTGTTTTACGAGACACGGACGCAACTTCACGAGATTTACCGCACTGAATTATTTGGTTTATTAGAAACTATTTAATAATTTCGTTGTTATACAGTTGTTCCACGTAAACAGAAGCCGGCTTTCGTTGTCAAAATCACTGATACACGCTCACTTTTTTTTAATTATTTTAGAGCGTATCTTTTTTTTAGCTTTAATGATACACAATGACGGTCTGATGGTGAAATGGGGTGGCTGGCTATGATCAGAGGAGGTGGGTGACGCACGGTACGCGCGGCGCGCGCGTATCGAGCGGCGCGGCGGCGCGGCCGGTGCGGCGCCCGGCCCCACGTCCCTAGCAAACTCCAACTTTATTGATTTTACTGATTAGGAAACAAGTGAATGGGGATAAGTATATATTATTTTGTCGCTCGAATGACGTACTCAGGGGACCTTGGCAAACATTTGTGAATTTGTTTTTTTTTTAAATTTATTGAAGAACAAGATGACGGCGTTAGTCCTGATTTTATTCACGCGCCAAAATATCCTTGTTTAAGTGTAGGTAATGTTATATAGTTTTGAGTTATTTAATTGACCCCGTGTAGGTATTACGCACGCTCTGTTCTTTTCTCAGACCAATTTTAATTAACTGCCTCTTTCGAACCTACTGAACCATTATTAAATTCAATCATTTTCTTCACTTTTCAACCTAAATATAGAACAAAGAAAAATGTTTTACAAACTTCGAATCCATTACCTATGTAAAATAACACAATAATTAGCTGATTGTTAGCCCGGACTAATGAAACTTATTTGTGTATAACTCAGACATCACTGAACCGCATTCTGCTTATCTCTTTCCAAGAAAACGAGAAATATCAACTAACGTTCGCATAAAAAACACCGATAGTGTGCTTAGAAAAAAGTTAAAGATTATTTTCAAATGACGTCTCTGAGCGCGGCCGTTTCTATTTATTTTTGACCGACTTTAAAAAAAGGAGGAGGTTATGCATTTCAACAGCATCTTTTTTCATGTATCTATTGTCTGTTATTAGGTATGTACAGTCGTCATCAGATATATCGTAGCGGGCGAAGTACTCAAATATTTCGGAGCAGCATTACTTTTCAATAAATTCGGAGCACATAACGAGGTAAAAATATCAGAAAACACAGAATGTCAAAGGTATCTACGCAGTCAGGATGATCATAAAGATCGGCACATTTATGGAAAATATACCTTAAGTCTGTATGAGACACAGTTTAAATTACACTATCTTATGCATGTCGATGTTTGATATTGGCATGACGTATCTATACTAATATTATAAAGCTGAAGAGTTTGTTTGCTTGAACGCGCTAATCTCAGAAACTACTGGTCCGAATTCAAAAAATATTTTAGTGTTTGATAGCCCATTTATCGAGAAAGGCTATAGGCTACATAACATCACGCTACGACCAATAGGAGCGGAGCATTTATGAAAAAAGATTGCAAAAACGGGGAAAATCCAAACGCAGACGAAGTTGCGCGGGTCAGCTAGTGGGGTATATTCAGAGTGCAGATATGGAGAGGAGGCGGCCTAAGCATATATTTCTGGGTTTGTAGTCAATTACTTACATTCCAAGATCTAATGTAAGAGCTGCCTTCATGAATTATATGCTGATAATTACAATGATGGTGACCTTAGACTTATGATATATTTTCCATAAATGTTCAGATCTTTATGATCATCCTGACTGCGTAGATACTTTTGACATTCTGTGCTTCTGATATTTTACCTCGTTATGTGCTCCGAATTCATTGAAAAGTCGCTGCTCTTATATTTATGACAAATTGCTTGTTCTGATGTTATTGACCATATCTTGTGTAACGAATTTATTGAAAAGTAATGCTGCTCCGCAATATTTGAGTACCTCGCCCGCTACGATATATCTGATGGCGAGTGTACTGCCGCACTGGGCCGATTTACGTGATCCTTTTTCACTCGGTAAAGGAAGCGCGCGTAATTCCATATAAATTTTATTGACTTTGTTTATGATCCCTCTTTTCTTGGCCTACGTTGATGACATTGTGGTTCCCTTATAATTCCTAGTAACGTAAATTAATCCATGGCAAGAATTTGTGTGAAATAAAACTAAAAAGATTAAATAAAAAACTTAGTTGAGCAATAACAAGTCTAAAATAACTTTACTTTCGGAAGTCAGCGTTTCATTGACTTTTTTACCATCGACTTTCGAATGTAAACTTATTAAGACTTTTAGTGTTACCTATTATAGTGCTCGTGGCTAAATAATAACAGCCGCTCGGAGGTTAAGCCGCGCTTGCCTAGGTTGGTCCGTAGATCTGTGCCTGCCCATTACATACAGTTTTCGTGGCCCGAGAGTCTGACAACCAGTCTTATCAATGGGTATCTTATTACCCAGTACGAACTGGGTTGTGAACATCAGATAGGCAGTCGCTCCATGTAAAATACTGGTATTCAGCTGCATCCGGTTTAACTGGAAGCTGACCCCAACATAGTTGGGAAAAGGTTAGGCATATGATGATGAGTGTGCTCCTATTAAAACGAAAACTCAAAACTTAAATAACTCTGCCGGTTCTAGGAATTGAACCCAGGACCATTTAGCAATCTCGCTAGCGACCGCTACAGATCTCATTTGAGTATTTTTCGGTTTCCATAGGTAGCCATAGGAATTTCTCAGTAGTAATCTAGTAACAGCCTCGGCTGAATATGGTGTCTTTACCACATGATCGTTGAGGTAGACGTGTTCTTGAGCAGACACCGGGGCTCGGCAATCGTAAGGTGGAACGCCCTCAGGCTCGGTGGCCACGATCTTCGCAGGGTGGCTGGTGGCAGCTCAATGAGAGTTGCCAAGAATTGAGTTGAATTGCGTGCGATTGGAGAGGCTTAATGGATTAGTCCAGTAGTGGACTCCTGTAGGCCGATGGTGATAATGATACTTTCATAAAGAACCTTTGAAACAGTTTATACACTACTACTACACTAGTTATTTATATTAAGTGTTTGCGTGTGGAAATTAATTACTTCATTACACACGCGGCACATAATTAATTAATTATATCTGTTGAATCATTAATTAATTATGTGTCGCCGAATTTTACCGCCACTCCTTCTCCCCTAAAATAATAGTGGGCATAGTTTATAAGTGTTTTGCCCCTGGCTAGAAGCCTTAGGCTGCCATCAGACGGACTGCATCGCAGCAACCGCGCGCACTCGATATATACAATACGCCGCTATTTTCCATGGGCTCGGCCGCACCTGACCAAAGCTTACTATATTGCTCGACTGCGCGCGGATGCTGCGATGCAGTCGATATATTTAACTGTTCCGTTGGATACACCAGTTGAATATATCGACTGCGCGCGGTTGCTGCGATGCAGTCCGCCTGATGGTAGCCTTACACTCAAGGCACCCACAGCCCACAGGCTAGTCCGGCTCATAGGTTGACCTGCGAGAAAAATACAAAGTGGTGAAAAGCAGGCGTTTTCTGGGACGTTTTTATGTCAATTTGACGTTCAAAAAGTGCTGATTATCAACTTTTTTTTATAAAAGAATATTTTCGTTTCATAATTTTAATAATTTAGCTAACTCATAACAATCTTTAATTATATTAGAAAAGACTCTTAAAACTAATTAATTCTTAATAATATTTTCAGTCATTCTTATAATCTAGCTACTATTTGTTTTATTAATAATAAAGCGCATTTATTTGTAGCTGACTCTTAGGTTTTAATGTAATAAAAGAATACTGCCCTGGTGGCCTACCATGACGTCTTAAAGTAGTAGTAATTCCGGTGTGGGAAAGAGATGGCGCTAGACGACCTGTATTGGTCTGTCTCTTTCCCACACTGTTGATTGTGTCGACACAATGACAGTTTTTTTTGCACTATCTGTCATTTTGTCGATTCTTCCGTCAAAGAAATTCTTGTCTACGGTGGCCATGCTACGGGGGCTGCTTTAAGACGTCATAGTGACCCCCCTGAACTGTTAATGACCGATGACTGTTAATGGTGGATATTACTTGATAGTTCAATGCAAATTTTATAATTATTTTATTTCTGCCTTATTGTGGTACACAGGAACTAAAGGCGCTTGCATAAAGCTACAAGTTTCCAGTATGGACAAGTCTTTCTGTTACCCGTTTTTTCCAATTAAAATTTGATGTAAGATGTTTCTATTCCTAATGTGTATAAAAATAAAGTAAGTTTATCTGTAACAACTTTGTCCCTTGCTTTAGTTTAGGGGGGATTTAAGTTCATCAAACAACAAAAAAAAAGTTAAAATGAAGATTCATAAGTGTGAATTCAAGTTTTCAAGGCCACCACTTCATCTAACAATGATCAATAAAACCAATAACATAGAACAAAAATAACGGTTTCTGTACTTAGAAGTAATTCCATTAAATCATTTTAAAATCGGCCCAGTTGCACCACAAATTATGTAACATTTTTAGTGCTATTTCAAACATTATTCCCGTACTTATAATATCTTCAAACAATCGACGTTTAGCGCTAAACGCATTTAGTGATTCGTGTTGCAATTGGGTAGTTGACACCATTAAACAATAATTCCAAGACACAACTTCTCTAAAAAATTACTTCATTTTAGACCTGAAAACCCGATTAATTTTCAATTAATTGCAAAATTAGATTTTTAGTTGCTTTGAAATCAATAAATAGTTGAGTCTTTCAGTTGATTAAATAGTGACGTCATAGCGTGCTATTTCCATTCAAAATATAAGGGGGAATCACGTTTTGACAGCTCTTAAAATTGATTGGTTTGTCAACTACCCTATTCATATACATATAATTGTTAGAACGAATTTCTTCATTCGGATTATTGGCCAAGTTATAAGATATAATAGAGTTCGCATAGCTGAATTTTGGGCCAAACATATTTAATAAAAATTTGCCATCAACCCGCTAAAAAGAAGATATAATAAGTCAAGAGTATTTTAAATTTCATTCAGACTATCAGAATCCCTGTTAATCTGTTGTACGCTTTTGGGAAAGTGAATTTTTAAATGTTTCTCTCTCATATTTGCACAATTGAACTTTACATCACATATTTCACATTTTACACTCTCAATCAGTTTGTGATTTTTGAAATGGGCGGGACTTTCAAAATACCGTGAGCACTCATCACAACGCATTCCTGAGTGGATCTTCATATTGTGTTGACGAAAAATTTCTTGACTTCTGAAATATTTAAAACAAATTTTACATTCCTTTTGATGCGATCGTTTGATTTTATTTTTGTTATGTTTTGTCTGTATATGTCTATTCAGATAATCCTTTCTCATAAACTTTTCGTTACATTGCTCACATTCAAACTGTTTCTTTTTCATTATGTGCATGAGCCGTATATGGATTATTAAATTGCCTTTACAACTGTACAACTTTTTGCAATAATCACAAGCATATCTTTTTTCAAGAGTGTGTACTCGCATGTGTATCTTTACATCAGACCGACTATAAAATCTCTTGTAGCAAATTTCACATTGAAACTGTTTTCTATTCTCATGACGTAATTTATGCGCATTGAGGCCACTGATGTCACTGAAAGCTTTAGGGCAGTACGGGCAGCGGTATCGTTTCTCTCCCGTATGTGTTCGTTTGTGACGTATTAGTGCAGACGGATCGTGAAATGCCTTCCCACAGTATGGACAGTCATAACGCTTAATTAAGCTGTGTATAGCTTCATGACGTCCCCTATTGTATTCCAACGCAAACGCTTTAGGGCAATGTCTGCACACATAGATCTTCTCTGTGGCCATGTGCCTCTCTATATGTTTTTTGAGTATGATGGCCTGGCTGAACGCCTTCGTACATAAATGGCAAGTGAATGGGAGTTCCCCTGAGTGGAAACGGTAATGTGAAATAACAGTTTGTTTGGAACTAAATAATTTCTTACATTCAGGACATTCAAACTTATTATCAGGAGTCTTTCTGAAATCTACATCTGGGTCCGGTATGTCCGATTCAAATTTTGGTCTATTGCTGGTAGTATCTTCACTTTTGAGGTTTACTTTACATTTCTTCTGTTTGGGCTTTTCCTTCGTTACTGCTTCTTTTACTGTTGGACCCTTCTTGGATTTAGATTTAGGCTTACTTGGGGGTATAACTTGGGGCTTTTCCTGGGGATTGACTTTTACCTCTATTGGTGGCAAAATATCCTCTTCTTTGATTATAGTTCCATGTACCAATTTGATGTGGCCTTTCAAATCTTCTTCCCTATAATATCCAATGCCACACTCACAGATGTGAGGGAACGGTAAGTGAAGAATAGAATGTGCATCAAGGGTACTTTGTGCAGCATAACTAACATTGCAATCTGGACACTTGAAGGGCTTCACAATATCAGGATTCTGCAATTTGTTTGTTTTTCTTTCATTTCTCCTAGAAATATAAAAAGAAAGGAATTATTAATTGCATATATATTACCACTCAAAACCAAAATTAAGTCCTGTCAAAAGCTCATAAAAGGTAAAAAAAAAAAATGTTAAAAGCTAAATTTTTCAGAAAACACTATTTTTGTTAAAGCAATTTCTTCAATTCTTCTCCTAGAACACAGCTTGACCGATTTTTAAGATTATTTTTGCACTTATGGGGGCCACCTTTATGTTTCTAAGCTATAGTTGGAACCGGTATGTAGCGATGTGATCAACATACGAAATCCACACGGACAAAGTTGCAAGAGAAGAGCTACTATGTTTATAGACGCAAAATAAAATACTTACACAGTCTCTTGTATGTGTGCAACCTTATGAAGCATAAAATCTCTGTTATTGTCAAAGCTTTGAGTGCATTTGTCACATTTAAAAATTTTGGCCCTTTCAACAAGTACATAAGCACTAACAACCTGAAAAAAAACCATGCATTAGGTTATTTAGAGCTGGGGACACAAAAATGTCAAACTTTTTGAAGGAAAGTATTTTTTTATATGTCCTCTCGTAACTTCAACACTAACACTAGAAGGTTGTGCTTGAAAGTATTGTTGGTGGTGTGTTCTAAAGGCAATAATAACCAGCAAGATGCACACAATGTTGTCAACATTAGATTAGTAACAAATAAAGCCTAAAATTGTTGATGATCAAAAAGCAACACATGTAACTTGTGTAACTGTCACATGTTTACAAACACTGAATGCCTACCAGTGCTGTTTGAAACATGTTTCGATCAACAATAAAAAACATGTTTTTGCAACAATGTTGTACATTTTTTATTTCTCATAACTGGTTTTAACAATTACATATTTTATGGTATTCAATTAATTATCAATGTAGATGGCAACAATATATTTTTTATTCTTTATTGAAAAATAGAGGATTATATCATCATGCATGATCATGTCATCCCCATAGTTACAGAAATACAGGTGGTAACTAATAAAAAAAAAGCAAGTCTTTGATCCGTAAGAGAATTTTGGAGGCCAAGTATAACATAACATCACAACTGTAATACCAAACGGTTAGTCAGAGGTGCACCTGAATAGTAAACCTGCATTTTGTCAGTTATGCTTAAGTTCTAAGTAATAGGGGGCGAGCCCATTGCCTTCAACCAGGCACAAATCCAGGCTCCAATGCCCAGTATGACATTGGCAAATAACTCACGTGTGACAAGAAGTATTCATCATGAAAAGACTTATGTTTCATCAGGTCACTTGTATTTGGAAAGACTTCTGGACATTTGTCACATCTGAGTACATGCAGCTTCTCCAACTTTACCAGCAATTCTGGTCCCTGAAAAATGAGATATAAAGAAATTATTATTTTTTCAGATTCATTAATCAGTCAAATATTTCCAGAGATTATGACAAAAATGAAATTTATTTGATAAAATGACACTTTTACACATTCTAGATGACATTAATTAGTGCTTCCAAACCAAGTATCTTAATCTATACAATTGCATTGTAATTTTTTCTCATGAGGACCATGTAAAGGCCTCTTGAAGATAGATAATATAACAAGTATAATAATTATATTATTAGTCAGTGCACAGTTGAATTCTTGTTCAAGCAACCATGTTATTAGTTATTCTGATAACACTGATGATAAGACAGAGAAGAAATAAATTGCAAAAGGCAGTAAAGTGATGATTCTACCACTGAAGTGTCATTTTACATAAACTCAATACTTACCAGTTTCATGTCTACTGACACCATTGAGATGCTGACTTTCAGTATAATTTAATGTACTTTGTGATGCTGACAATGGGGAAAACTTTTGTCACGTTAGCTGAAATGAAATGACGAACTCATGCTCGACGGTTACTGTTACCGTAACAACCTTTTACTAACTAAGATCACTTAGGATCTATTTATAATACGAAACATTTATATTTTGTAGGTAATATTAAAAGTTCTAAATTAGGTAAGTCAATTCACGTAAACATTAAACTTATGTCACTGGTTAACGTTAAAATGTTATTGAACTTGACTTGATTGCGCGGAATCAGTAAGTACTGTATACCGACGGACCGATTTCGGGAATAGGGTCCAAGCTACCAGTGATCTGAGCTCAAGAAAAAGGATCTTCATAATAATACGGGCCGTGTCCGGAAGTACCACTTTCTTAATCAAGCCTTTGATCCAGCTGCCTAACGAGAACTTCCTCAAGTGTTAGCCGATTCTTTTGACAATTAAGCCATTGGCTGTCCAAGTCATAACTATCGGCTTAGACTAATATATATAAAATGAGACTATCGGCACAATGATCGCTGAGCCCACATCCCACATCACATGTCGACAACCTCGTGAGCCAATGCAAGATACTTGATTTGCTTATTTTTCTCTTCTTTCACGAGGTTCCCCACATACGGGCCCGTTATGTCAACAACAAGTAAATACTAAAATTATGATAGTTTCGAATTTTGGAAGACGTAAAACTGCGAATGTTGGTTGCTGAGAAAATCTCAGTCTCTTGCTTGTGTCTTGATTGAAGGTCTCTAAGAAGTCAATGATTTCTATAGTTATCATAACAAAAGTCCAAAGTTTTGTGTAAACAAATGTTTAAAATAATTTTGCATTACCGTGAGTCACAATTTATTTATTTATTAAAATCTCCCTTAAACTATCATTACAGTAAAAGATTCACTTCAATCAACTTAACTGTGTAGATGAGAAAACAAAAAACTAAAATAAATGTAGACAGTACAAGTTTAGTTGTAAACCTTGAAAGCTTAAAACAGTGGTTAAAATAAATGTACCAGTTGTAAATTATTTGCACTAGTTAACAGTGTTTTTGTTGCTCTTGATTTAACAGTGGTTTTAGGTTCGCCTTGTACTCAGGAATACGAAAAATTAACAGTTATTGAAAACTAGCTCTAATTTTTTTTATTAAGGTTTGAAATTTCAATGAAATAGAACAATTATCTGCCTTAGTTCATATTAACACTAAACATGTAATACCCAACAAGCCCAAGTATGCGTACCCTAATAATAACTAAAAAACTATAGCTGATCTGGTACAATAATGACTTTATTCATAAGTTATATGATTTAAATAAAAAAACCCCGGTAAACTATCGATGGCAACACAATTTAAACATTTTGTTTTTGTAAACTTGTGTTTTCATCGATTTTTTTTTTGACAAGCAACGCCACGTTGGACTACACAGTGTGTGGTCATACGGTCATACCATGGTCATACTACACTCCATACAGTAAAGTAAAATAATATGCTACACTCGCAGTAATTCGCACTCTCGTAACTCGCAGTAATTATCAGCTGAAGAAATGACTGCTGCCTTTTTTATTTCGATGTGGAAATTGGAAATCCGATATTTACTTTTAGTTGAACTTTTTCAGTTGGCAACACCAAGACAAGGAGAAAGTGCGCAACTCAAGGAACTTGTCAAACAGCCAAACAGACTACTCATAGAGTACTTTATAGAGACTCTAAAGAGTACTTCTGAGTAGAAAGAAAGAGTAGAATACTTGAAAATTATTGTTAATTATTTGTCAGCCAACTTCTATATTTATAGTGTTAACCGTTATTTCGCGAGCTATAAATTTTCTTCGGAAAATATTAATTCCGATGAGCGGTCACAAACGCCTGATTGGTAGGCAAGTATTAAATTCAAATTATTATCTCACTATTTACAGTAAATATTGTTTACAAACTCATAATATGTTATGCAGTTGGCATCTATTTATGTGTTTTACTATTCTACTCATATTTTGCCTGAATGTACACCTTGGCATATTATTATAAAACCCATAAGTATTAGAATTGATGATGATACCACTTCACTTTACATCTACTAGTTCTCTCAAAGCAGTTAACTGAGCCTGACCTCAGCATTTTCAAAACAATGAGTAGCTATACCAGTTAATAAAATAACTAGCAACGCCCCACACTTTCACTGGTTGCTTATCTTTTAACCTGGCTATTATGGGTTGCAGCATGATGTTAAATAGCCTATAACCTTCTTCAAGAATTGAACTGTCAAGACAGTGCAAAAATATTATTTAGACCTTATTAGTAGTTCCAGAGATAATCATGTTCAAAAAAAAAACTTCAGCATTATTATTAGAATATATATAGATAATATGATATTTATTTTAAATAAATATTAGCAGCCATCATCCTGTTGTTCCTTGACATAATAATATGATAAAATTAAGGGATATACCAATTTTAGTTCTATATTTTAAAACTACTGATTGTCAATTTTTCTCAAGGTAGGAAGTCTACAGATGTAGCGAGTAGCAACATGTCAAAAGATCAATATTTCTGTCTTAAGTTAATTTCAATATTATTCATTATATATTTTTAACCTATCTTACCACTAAAGGGCACAGGATTGGGGAATATACTACCCGCTGATGCATGAGACCCTTTTTGTACCAATCTTGTCTGCAAATTTCAATATTAAATAAATTATTAGCCTTCTGGAATACATTTTCTAATTGGTGGTAAAACCGTTGCATGGTTTAGATTGTTTAAAAGAACCATGCCTACCAGTAGCGAAGGGTCAATTTTTGTATGAGATAAGCCGGAGTACATATTTTTAATGTGATTATATTATTTGTCTATATGTAGAATACTGACTGTGCCATTTTTCAAAGGGAAGCCGGTAAGAATCGAGTTCTATGGAGCCTTCGCCACTGATGCCTACACAAACCACACTGTACTGTCTTCGTTTTGTTATTTTATTATCATGCATGAAATAACATTATCCTAGGGTCGTAGCTTGTAAACTGTGAAAAGAATAGACTGTGTCTATGGATATTTGCTATGTAATGTATTTACAAATAATAAATTACCCTAAGTTTATCTTATCTTGATTGGGTTTGATGACTGTGTAATAAATGTGTTAAATAAATAAGGCAGGCTTTGTAGTTGTATGAGCATTTATAATGTTTGCACCTTTCTGGGCCATTCTCAATACATATTATCATTTTAGTCTGCTCCATATAAAAAATAAAAAAAATCACTGCATTCATAATTTTCATTATTTTGAATTGTGATTGTAAAACCTTATCATTGTGTATGGCTTGTTTGTGGATGCCAAAGGTCACACTTTACTTTTTTGTCTTAAAATAAATTTATAAAGTTATAAATAAGTAGTTTGAGGTGGCGCTCGAAAAGAGTACCTGGAAAGATAAACGGGAGGCCTTTGCCCGGCAGTGGGGCTTTAACAGCTAAATAAAAAGGAAGGGATGTTCTGTTTTTGCCAGTGCTGTGCAAAACATTGAGGTTTCTTCGTTTTTATTCAATCCAACTATTTTAATGTTTAATGTGAGTGTATTTATCATACACATACACCTTTTGAAATATATTCTCTATCATGAAAACCACATTGGAATCCATTTAAATCGGATGTGGTTTTCAGCATAATCAGAACAACACAACCACAAAAACAAAAAAATACCTAACATATCTATACTAATATTATAAATCTGAAGAGTTTGTTTGTTTGGTTGAATGCGCTAATCTCAGGAACGAGGATAGTCCATTTATCGAGGAAGGCTATAGGCTATATAACACCACGCTACGACCAATAGGAGCCGAGCAAAAAAAAGACAAGTCAGAAGCTAGTGATAAATAAAGTCACATTTTGTGTTCTACTCTCTACATACGCACCATTTGTTTCTCAATTTCAAGAGTAAGGTAAATTAAGCAGAAAATAATAAGAAAATGTTAAAACATGTAACAGTTAACTAAGGTATTGAAGAAACCGTGCGTCTTATCATATTGTATATGCTAATAAATGTTTAATGTATTTACCTTGCAGATAGTGTAGTGTTCATTGTGCCTTACGGACTGCTATGTTAAAGATGTCTGCTCAGGTCAGTTTAAATTAAAATAATATTATAATAGAGAGTATATTATGTAATTATGTTATTATCACATATTATAAAGTCTAGTGCAGATTAGGGCGGGCTAGACGGTTCGTATTCAAGCTTAACGTGCCGCCGGCGTCGTGCCAGCGTCGTTTTGACTGTCTGTTTGTTCCAGTTAATCTATGAAACAGCTAGACTGATTTTGCGTTATAAGGAATAACTTAGGCAAAATGGATTAGGGTTCCATGTAAGAAAAATAGAACCCATGACATTCTTTAAAAAATCTGATTCAAATAGGGAAGTATTTTATAATAATTTCAATTTTTATATAATTCCACAGCTAGAAAACATAATCAGTGCATACAGGACCCTGGCGAAGATACCGTCAGTGGCCAGTGCGAAGCTCAACAATGCGACCAATAAGATCAACGCAAAGTGGTCTGTGCGAAACCTGGATAAAGGCAAGGTCTCCAAGTTTGCTTCTTCATACACCCTGGACAAGGACTTCAATGTTATTGATGAAAGTGACTTTGGAATTGATATAAGTAATGAGTAAGTATCTCAGCCCGTTATTGGGCTTTGGAGGTTGTTATTATTTGTTGCTGGATGCTGAGTACGAAATTTTTACTATCTACTGAGAAAAAACAGATTTACTGACCATCTTCGTCAAGTATCTTGTGCAAACTGTCACCTATATTTTAGGTTCTTAGCATTGCAATTGCAAAATACTTTAAAAAAAAATAGGTATTAGTATAGGGATCTCGTTTTTTCAATAATTTTTCTCAAAATTTACATAAATAACTCTGTTGTTCATTCAAGCGCCAAAAAATACTTACAGATCTGTACATACAAATCCAAATAAAAAATTCTTACTTATAACATCACACTTTACGTATACCATATTACTTCCAGAATACTATCAGCGGTGTCCCCTCGTGAGACCTACAGAGCTCTGATCCGTGAGGAGAAGACTGGCAAGGATCCCAAGAAGTTGTACCTAGAGGTGTGGAATAAGAAGACCCTGGCGCATAGCGTGGACCTCACCAGTCTGGACAAACATGGCGACGTTTATGCTGACTGTAAGTTTTTACACATAATTTATTTATTTATTTAGGTTAGCCTACAATTGTTTACACGTTACAATACATTTAAAAGTACACGATATACATTTATAAGTGCAACAATTATTTACAGGCTAACACCACATGCACTATTTTATTTATATTACATTATAAAACATAACATAACATCACGCTGTAGTATACCCACTATTATGGTAAAGCCAGTTATGGTTAAGTCCCATGTAATAAGAGGCGAGCCTATTGCCATCAATCTGGTATGAATCCAGACTCCGTGGCTGCTACTGAAAAATTCCTGATGCAAAACCCAATAGCACTTTGCTCGACCCAGGAATCGAACCCATGACCTCATGCTCAGCAGTCGCGCTGGCGACCAATCGACCAACGAGGAACATAAATTTATCATTATATCAGTAAGTTGTTTTAAAAACACCTTAAAACGTCAAATCACTCTTGTAATTATCGAAGGGTTAGACACTGCAGCCACTACAAGTGTCCTGTAGTACCTACACTCCCGGTTGGCCAGTTATGTTTGAGTCCTATGTAATGAGGGCGAGCCTAATGCCATTGCTACTATAAGTAGTCGAGTGAAACAACTAACAGATCCGTATTCTAGGGTTTACGGCAGATATGTTATGGATATGATATTTCGGATCCGGATACGGATATGGATATAGGAATAAAATTTTATCGGTTTGGGATACGGTTACGGATATGTAATTATTTCGGATTATCCGTTAGTTTCGGTTACGGATATTGGATTGAAGTAAAATATAAACACAAATAGTATGTAATAATTTGGTTTTATTTATAGGTTTTATCTAGTCTAGGTTATCATTTGGTATTATCATATAAGTAAGTAATTATTTAGAGATGTCGTTTTATTTACACTCCGCCCTTATACAAAACTATCCGAAACTTGTGAAACGGATAACCGTATCCGGTTCCGGATAAGTATATTTTTATTTCGGATATCCGATAGTTTCGGTTACGGAGCTCCATAACATCCCTGGTTTACGGCAACGGTGGCTGGCGTACCTACTATAGGTGTATAAATACTGAACAGTCAAAATGTTCGTTTCAAACAAATTCCTTACCCACATACCGGCGCATGCCACCTTTTCAATCTGTCATTTGCATTCAATGTTGATAATACGCAGTTGTTAAACAAAATGAGGTACGGACGGCGAAGAAAAGAATCAAGCAATACAAAACCAGTTTATGCGCATCTCATAGTCTGTGAAATCTAAACAAAGCGAGGCCATATTAAACTGGAAATGTTAAACTTGATGTGTCGCCGTGTGTACCTATCATTTTCATTACTAGAAAATTAAACTTATCTCTATTTTATTCGCTAACTTTATGATTACAGCCGAATTTGGAGGCTTGCAATGGTCACATGACGAAACGGCGTTGGTTTACGTCGCTGAGAAGAAGCTGCCCAAATTTGAGCCTTATATCAAGAGAAAAGATGACAAACCCAAGAATGACGGCAGTGGAGAAACGGCCCCCAGACGGGTGAGTTTTTATAAACATTGAACTATATAAAACATCATTCTATTGCCATTATCCCAATTCATCTGAGGTCGGCGCAGCATGTCTTCTTCCATACTTCCCTATTACTCGTCATCTCATCAGACACCTCCTTTCTTGCCATATCATTCTTTACACAGTCCATCCATCGTTTTTTTTGGTCTTCCTGCATGCATATACCCATCCACATTCATACTCAAAACTTTCCTCACAACATTTTACTCATTCCTCCGCATCACATGCCCATACCACGACAACCGATTAACACACAACTTTTCAGTCTCCGGCGCCACTTTCAGACTTCCTCTTATATACTCATTTCTTATTTTATCCATTCGCGTAACACCACACATTCCCCTTAGCATTCTTATCTCCGCCACAAGCAAACGCCTTTCATTCATCGCTTTTGTGGCCCAACATTCTGATCCAAACAAGACAGCAGGTCTAACCATTGTTTTATAAATCTTCCCCTTAAGTTTAAGGGGAATGTGGGGGTCGCAGATTGTTCCCGTGACCTGCCGCCATTTCATCCATATAACCAGGCAAAGTTACTTTATCAATAATTGCCGAGGGACAACAAAGAATCTGCCTGCATGACGTAGGTGTCATGATTGAGCTTGAGCATGTTATCGAGCTCACTGCGCCTGCTTTTGATTCCCAATTTTTTTGGGTTTTCCGTGTGAGTCGACGAAGTTACCTCTTGTGTGAATGTAAAAACGAAAATCTGACATAGTTGACCCCCCCCCCCTCCTCCCTTTTTTTATTCAGGGTTACACCTTCCAACCAAATTCCTGGCTAAGGCTCATGTAAGACCCCCACCAAAGTCTTTGGCTGCGACCGCGTTTGCTCCTTGTATCTCTTTGTGTTACTGCTTATTAAGAGGTCCTGGTGTCGAAGGCCCCGGTCGGGAAAAGTCTTATTGGGTTTTCCCGTCAGAAATTTCTTAATAGGGGCCAAGGTGCACAGTTGCTGACAATAAGCTCACCCCCCTTTTACATGGCACTTAATAACTCGCGAAATGTGGGCTTGCTACCGACCACTTTCAACCTTATTACTCAGAGCATAAGGGTGAAAATTGGTCGATCGTCAGTGACCGCGGTAGTACATCTCTACCCAATACTGCGGAGGTAAAAAGGCGTGAGGTAATGCAATGACTAATTTACGTTTTCTTTCAGGGAGAAGAGTTTCTATACCGACAAGACTGGGGCGAGCAGTTGGGGGGCAAGTACCTATCCGTCATCGTCGTGTTCAAGCTGGACGGGGAGAAGCTAACCGTGCTGGGCGGGGTTCCGGAGAGTATGTGTCCGGGACAGGTAGGTACACTGCATACAAAGCAAGCATCAATCTAGGTTGCAAGCATCAGTCCAGGACGGAAAGTGAGTGACCAACGTCGACGTGGAGTCCTCTGGAGCAGGTCAGAAAGAGCTTTATTTTCGTCGATAAGTGTAGTCAGTCCCTAAATGCTTTCATTTTTCCAGTGTGAGGGCGAGAGCCGCCTCTCTTTCACTCGCAATGGTAAAACTATACAAAACCGATATCACCATCTCTTTTTCGCAACGGAATCATGGTAATGAGCCCAGCCAGTACTGATCTAAGCATCTGGCAGTCCGCTTGCCGATACGCGTTTCCACTCCAATACTCGTTTGCCCAATCGGTCGTCAGTCAGCCCTTAGTCAAACATGGTGGCCCACTGCTGATGGTAGCAATACTTTATAATACATTAGTTTACAATTCGCGTCAGGTCCGCTTCTCCCCGGACGGCTCGCGCGTGGCGGGCGTGGTGTGGGAGACGGAGCCGCGCCGACTGGGGCTCATATTCTGCACCAACCGGCCGAGCTACATCTTTGAGTGTACGCTGGATGGAGAATTCAGTGAGTTGATTAATATAATCATATTTCTTTCGTCCCGAATTCAAATTAAATACTAGCTTCTGCCCGCAACATCTTCGTCGTCGAAGAAACGTAAATGCTATGGCACTGTAATAATGTAGCTTTCTGTGGCAGATTTCCATCTGAGTTTCGGAAAAATAATTATGTGAAGATTTTTTGTTCATTTTTTCAATAGCAGATCCCATGTGAGATCTAATTCTAAAGTTGTGTTTATGGTTGGTTGATTTATTAAGCTATCTTGATTTTTTTCCAGAGAAGATAACTGCCGACGGCCTAGCGGTTCGATCTCCAAGGTTCAACTCCACCGGAGACCTGGTGTGGCTACAGCGCAAGGCAGATGGACCGCACCACGCTTGCCACGAGCTCGTAATCAGGAAGAAGGGTGCAGTAAGTAACCTTATAGTATAGTTCTTGAGAAGATAACTGCCGAAGGCCTAACTGTCCGGTCTCCACCGGAGACCTGGTGTGGATACAGCGCAATGAGCCGCACCAGGCTTGCCACGAGCTTGTGATCAGGCAGAAGGGTTCTGTTACCCATGGCATAGAATTAAAATGTCATATGCTGCAAGGAGTTTCGCTATTTGTCATAAGGTCAGGACACAATTTCTCTAATGAAAAGATGTTTTTATGAAATAATTACACAAAACAATAGCAATCGGAAGACGTTGTCGCTGCGGATTGCGGTAAGATCGCTTCTGCAAGAGCACCTTAAACCTTCATCAAGACGGTATTTCTTACTAATCGGATATGAAAAACCGACTAAAACATACACACATTTACTTTTGACATTTATTTTTCCATGTATTTATAGAAAAATATAATTTACCATTTATTATTTTCAATTCTTTCAGGACACACTATCCACGCTGATTGAAATAGTGAACTCCTCAGTAAACATCCAGTACGGGGAGGCTTCGGAGCCGTTCTTCGGCATCTACTGCCAGGCGCTGCCCGGGCGCTGCTTCAACGCGGTTGGGGATAGAATCCTGTTCTCTAGTCCACAGGAGACCGAAGTACGCTCCTACGTTTATAATATTGGTATGTATTTATTTATTTACTTCTTCATTGAATATGTTATCGAAATAAAATGACTGTCTGAAATAACATCAGACTGCGTGATAACTGTCCCCCAATTGCTTGACATGCTTGCAATCTCAATTCAAAAGATTTAAATGCACTGCTTCGTACATTTGAAAAATTCGCTGATTGAAATCGTAAATGCTATGCACATTTAAAAGGTATTGCTATTGTGATCGTGTCATACTACCGCTAACCTCACTTAAATAGATTTTTAAACACTTTTTCAAGTCCATTTGAGAAAAACTTTAAAATAAGTCTCATGCATGGTGCTAGTATTTTCCCAAAGGAGATTCCTCAACTATAACCACACCGTCCAATCGTTCACACACTTACATTTCGTCACAGAGAGCCGACAACTAGTGGACATATCGAACAGGGCCCAGCGAGGTTCCACAACCGTTCTCGACGTCCAGGGTGACGTCGTACTCGCCACTTGCTCTAATCTTAAGACTCCGGG
This sequence comes from Noctua fimbriata, assembly GCA_905163415.1. NCBI lineage: Eukaryota > Metazoa > Arthropoda > Insecta > Lepidoptera > Noctuidae > Noctua > Noctua fimbriata. The sequence goes on along the minus strand of LR990926.1, from coordinate 3,184,777 downwards.
GCAGGTAACTACTCACTTTGCTTATGTTTATAGTCTCAGAAGTATGAATACAACATCCAGGTAAATTAATAAAAAATCGACCACAGGTTTTCCTCTGCACACCTCAAAAAAAAAAGAAACAATATTCCTGGGTAGGAAAATTGATTTTTAAAAAATTCAATTATGCAGTTTTCATTTTCATCAAAATCGGGCTCGAGACTCCTTTGAGTGTTTTTCGCTATTGCTCGTAGTTTCGGATTTGGCCATCCACGCCCACTTGAAAAATTCACTCAGTATATGTACATTTTTAGAACAAACTGACCACTTATTGCGTGGGAAGTGAGGTCAGCTTCTGAATAAGTTCAGCTTGATATGTTGTTGTGTAGAGAGTACCTATAACACTTCCTACCCCTTTAGGGAATCAAACATGCATAAACTCACTTCCACTCCTTTCTTTTTACCAGATACCTGTTACTTCAAATTCATTTATTCAGTTTGTGAACATAGGGTAAAAATCCCATCTCCATTAGCTTCGTCCACGTTCATACATCCTATCATAGAAGCACGCTGGTTGCGACTGTAGGCAGGGAATATAGACTTGATGTTATCTTGTTTGTTGCAGTTGTTCGTGGCCCGTCTCCCGCCTGTAACTCGCGAGCATGAGATCGTGTGGAAGTGCGTCAGTTCCAACTGTGAGGCGCCCTTCTCCGTCACTGAGTCGGATGTCGTCTACTTTGAGCTAGGGGAAAAACCTAAGCGTAAGTTTATTTTATCGATTACTTTATCCACCTGCGCAAGGCTGTGGTTTAAAATGAAGTTATAGACAAATCTTCTTTCTTATAAGATGCTGACCACGCATCAAAATTTATCAAGTAATTTAGAAATACTAAGTGAATACAGACTTTACAAAATATACTTACTATGTGAATACACAGAATGAGTATTTTTTGGAATATTCCTCATAGTTGCGAAAGATGCTATTATTTAAAAGTGTTCTTAAAAAAGTTAACCTTTACTCTTTAATCCACTCAATCCAATCTCACAGAGAAGTCTGTGACCCAGCAAAACGTTCGCGTCCTATCGAAAACTTGAGATCATTTTTTGGTTCTGGACCATACCTGGGAGCCTGCTAGTTACGGAGACATTGGAGGTCAAAGTTTTATCATGTTCACATTTTTTTTTTTAATACATATTTTTAATGTTATAACGTTACTTTATATACCTTCATGACCCCTCTACTACTCCATGCATCCATCAGCGCAATGTTTTGAGTGCTGTGCAGTGAGTCCTACGGTAAAACGCACACCAAAAAGAAGTCGTTTCCCAGTAATAATGTTGCGTAGAGTTACTTAATTTGATGTACAGAATGCTTGGTTGACGGCTTCGTGAAGAGTCCGATTACCCCTTGTATAATTATGTTTTATTCTCAATTTTCACCACAGTTAAATGTTCCACAGAAAACTTCACGGCGATATACTTCACACCTTGTGTAAAGGACAAGAAGCTACCTCTCATCGTGTGGCCGCACGGTGGACCGCATTCCAGCTTTGTCAACGCTTTCGCTTTTGAAGCAGCCATGTTCAATATGATGGGTAAGTCGTGGTTGTAAAGTCTAAGCTGACTATAACACTGCTCTGAATTTGGGAATCCTATTTACAACTTAAGCGAATAAAGTCGGGAAGGACGAAACCGACAACCAGTTGGGGGGCGTCCATTAATTACGTGAGGCACTTTTGGCGATTATTCAACCCCTCTCCCCCCTTGGTGAGATTTGACTTACTTCCTCACTGCCCAAGGGGGGCAGTGAGGAAGTAAGTATCTCACGTGAGGTTTATCAAAATGAGTAGTTTAATGGAAATACGTTTTAATCTGTGCTTGAATGCGTTGGTTTTATAAAAAAAACATAATTTGCTTAATTATTTTCATTGAATGTTTGTTGTATAGGATTTAGCCATATTTTAATAGATAATCATTTGTCATACTTAATTAACCCAGTTTTTTTCGCAATTTTACACTGTTTCTTGCGGGGAAAAAATTACATGATATTTACCCCTTCTCCCTCGTGAGATTGGGTGAGATTCGGCTTGACGCCCTCCCCCCCCTCCCATAAATACCTCACGTAATTAATGAACGCCGCCTTGTCCACATTAGCCCTGGATCAAAAGAACTGGAAGTCATGAAGTCTTTGCTTATTTGTAGGATGTTCAGGCTAACAGTAAGTCGGGAAGGAAAGTATTTATCTGCCTGATTAAGTAGAATCCGAACTCTTATTACACTTTCTTAAATCAAAGGTAATTAGGATTCTTGATTTCAGACTAGCGTAATAATTTACTCGACTAACTTAGGAATAAGAAATTCCTAAGTTCTAACACGCAAAATATTAAAAAAGGTTACATTTTTTTCCCACTACGGTGGAGTTCTTCATCCAAACTTAGTACCGGGATTTCTTATAAGTTTTGGATAATGAACTGTATTTCAATCACAATTACGTTCTTATTGTTAACTTGAAAGACCTACACTTTTTTTTTGCAATTACTTTAAACCACACTATGTCAGTTATTATAGAGAAAAAAAACTGTGTTCTGATTTCGCGGTGATCGAACTTGGTAGCACAGACTCTACACTACACCAAATTCTCTCAACAAAGTAGTCAGAAACAAAACAAAATTCCAGGCTTTGCGTGCTTACAAGTCAACTACCGCGGTTCAACGGGCGCTGGAGAGAACTCTTTAAAGTCTCTACTCAGTCGATGCGGGGATAAAGACGTCAAAAACTGTAAATTAGCGACAGACTACGCAGTGGAGAACTACCCTATTGACACAAAGAAGGTGTGCCTCATGGGTGGGTCCCATGGCGGGTTTTTGGTCACGCATCTGAGCGGGCAGTACCCGGATACGTATGCCGCTGTAGTCAGCAGGAATCCGGTCATAGATATCGCCAGTATGTTTAACTCCACGGATATCGCTGACTGGTGAGTTTTGAATGTTTTTTTGATAATCTGTGGCCCCTTGTGTCCTGTATAGAAGCTTGTGCATGTGATTGTATGTGTTGTCTATGGTAACCGTAGATGCTGCAAGTCGAGCTTATTAACAAAGTCAACATAAATGTACGCGCAAAACGAAAAGGTTTAGCAATTTCACATAGTAATGGTAATCTGTCACCGTTTCGGGACTGTCTCTTCCATTCATAATGTTCTTCGGAATGCATGTGAGATTTTATGATATTATATTATATATTTTTATACTATATACATATTTTTGACAGCCATTTCTGACTGGCAAAGTGTTATTGGTTTCCATCAGGAATTTCTCAGTAGCAACCACTGAGTCTGGATTTATGCTCGGTTGATGGCAATAGGTTCGCCCCCTGTTAAACAACTTGCGAAATGTGGCTGTACTATTAGGTACATCTCTGCTACTAGCCTAACCTAACCTAACCATTCGGGGAGCATGTTTTCGTTACATAAAGTAATAACATAACGATGCCATACGCATGTCCTAAACGCTCAACACTCCTGGTAATTGTTTCCATCTCGCACGTTTTAAGACCATAGATAATTTTGCATTATTCCACCGATTTGTCCCACCAGTGGAACAAAGTGAAATTAATTCTTTTGAATCCAACATTAATTGCCCTAGGGCAATTAGTACACTAATCGATCGAATTAGGGCACTAATCGATTTATTGCACTAGTGCAAAAAATCGATTAGTGGAGCAAAGTGGAGATAATCTATAATTTAAACGCTAAAGTATGTTTAAGGCGGCTGGGACAGACTGAATGCGGGAAGCGGAGAACAGGGTTGTGTTAGGAGAGTCGTACGTCCAGCTGTGGGTGTGGACTGCAATAAGCGGAATTAATTTACAGATTGGTTGGTTGAATGTCATGTTATGTTCTATTTATTAAATTATTTGTAAGTGGTAATTGAACGTTACTATATAAGTAAAATATCACAGATACAGAGTTGTAAGCCGTTGTGAGTTAAGTTTTTTTTTGTTTCTGATTATCTTGTGGTCGATAAAGTACACGCTATTAAAAGGGCATGAACACGTGGAGGTTTTTATCGCGACGTGGATGCACTTGTCCGAACTGCAAACGCAACAAGAACTGGTTTTTCAAGACAGAAAACGCCCCACGTGCGGTGCATGAAACGCGGGCATGAAAAACTTCGTGTGCTTAGGCCCCTTAATCTTAATAGGGACATTTTACCGTACCACTATATTTAATATACCAAAGCGCTGTTGGCTATCTCAGACTTTTTTCAACAACCCGACTTAAAAACGAACATTCTTCACTAGGTTTCGCATCAGTAAGAATAAACTACCGCGGCTCAATCGGCCACGGAGACGACAACGCCCGATCTCTTATATCCCACGTAGGCGATTACGACGTACAAGACTGCTATCTCACTCTAACCACAGCACTAGAAAGAGATGGAAGATTATGTGAGAATAGCGTGTTTCTATATGGAGGAAGCTATGGGGGGCTGATAATAGCCCATCTGGCTGGGATATACCCTGATAGATTCAGAGCTATGGTGATGAGGAATCCTTTGATAGATCTAGCCGTTAAGGGCCATTATGCTGATAATTCTGATGGGTGAGTTCAGTTCTAAGCTCATAGCATACTCCTAAGCACTGCAAAACATCGGCATCAGCTCACCTTTTTACTAGCTGTTCCCGATCCGAGGTGATGCCGTTACGATTCTAAGTGTGTGTTGGTGTACGGAGTACAAGATGTAAACGCACCGTTCACGAAGCCGTCAACCAACCGTTCTGTACATCAAACTAAGTAATTCTACGCAAATATATTGCTGGGAAATGCACTCACACGACAATTTTCTTTTTTGGGGTGAAAAATCACGTTTACGGTAGGACTCAATGTTACGCAGTCAAAACATTGTATTGATGGATGCATTGAATAGTACATGGGTCATGGAGGTATTTAAAGTAAAGTTGTTGTTGTTATCGTGTGGTTAGTTCCTAACCTGGTGTCAGAGTTTTTATGCCGCCCATGGGCCTCTGACTTGGCTTTACATGCCGTCAAGAAATATCTCTCAGACATGCTGGTTTCCTCACGACGTTTTCCTTCACCGAAAAGCAAGTGATAATTATAGTATTAAAAACTCGTACTAAAAAAAACGTAAAAAAATTGTAACCTACAATATCTCCGTAACTAGAAGGTTCTGTATATGGTCCAGAACAAATGGCGGGGAGAACAAGTGTCTTTCGGCTTCTTGAAGGGTCTTTTTACACCCATTATAAAGAATTCCAAACGGGTCGAGTTGAGCGGATGCTGATTCTGAGCAATACTTATGTAGCGTATTTTCGATTTTTTAGCGTATTTTTGATCTAACTTTGTAGTGTATTTTGAAGTGGGAATGGGCATGGTATGTAAGGTTTCTCATATTTGTTATGTATAATAACGTTCAATTACCACTCTTGTTATTAATACATTTAGAATAGGAAATAGAAGCATGTTTCATACGATTAACTATTTATTGGGTTTGCGCTTTAAAACTGTTTTTTGCTTTCCATCTCAATGTACTACTAATCTTCGTTTTTACACGGGTTTTAAGGGATTCACAATATTATAGGCTCGATTTTGTTCATAATAATGACCTAAATTAATCTTTATCGCATTGAGAGCAGCGGTGGCCCAGTGGTGGCGGCCCCGACTTACGAGCAGTAAGTCGCGGTTCGAACCCAGGCAGGCGCATTACTTTGCGTAATTTATTTCATCACCACTGTTCTCAAAAACGGTGAAGGAAAACATCGTGAGGAAACCTGCATGTCCTAGAACCAAAATATCGAAGACGTGACATCTACCAACCCGCGCTGGACCCGCGTGGTGGATTATAATAGCTCACTCCCTCTCATAGAGAGGAGGCCGTGTGTCCCAGCAGTGAGAAAATTATAGGTCGTTTGCATTCTAGAACATCTCTTATATCATCGATATATAGTTTAATTTCCTTAGTTGTTCAGATCATTTTGAACAGTCTGATCTTTTTGATGCTCAGTTTACCTTTTTCTAGGTGTGCAGTCGAAGCTGGTTTCGACTTCACAGAGAAAGGCCCCGTTACTGAAGACATGCTGCTGGCCATGAGGCGAGCATCACCTATAGTCCACGTCCACAAAGTGAAAGCTCCTACAGCCCTCATGCTGGGCTCGGGAGACCAGAGGGTTCCACGCTACCAGGGGCTGGAGTATGCCAGGAGATTGAAGGCTAATGGAGTCACTACTAGGTAAGTTAATCAAATGCTCCAACGGCCAGACAGACATGACCAGCCGGTCAAAATTAGTTCGAAGCAAGGCTCGGAACCGGTTTAAAATATATCGGTTAATACTGGTTTATTTCGGTTTTCCTCCGAACTTTTCTTAAGAACGCGAACGTTTTAAGAACTTTATTTTAACCTAAATTAACCGGTTTATTCGACGAGCGGCATGTCGGCAAACGCGTTGCAATGTGTGACTACTTGTAAGGATGCCGCGCATAGCGGCGCGGTACTAGACGAACTTAGTACTTACGCTATTTCTTTTCATTCGATTCGTGACTTCGCAGTTGATTTAATTACCAGTTAATTTTATTATAATTGTGTTTAACATGGGTAGAAAGCGAAAGAATTTAATCTACACATACTTTGACTACAATGAAAACAATAAAACTTCAATTAATATATATATATATATATATTAATTATAATTATTAATATATATATTAATAATTTTTCTTTTTCCAAATATTTATAAAAATGTCAAATTAACCGTAGAAAAATGTATTTCTACATTTGTACCTGAACATCCATCTAAGTAGGTACTAAGTACAGCATGCAAAATGGTGTCCACACATTAAGCAGTTTACTAGATTCCTGAATTTAAAATAAAACTTCGCTCTTATTTTCCTTTATTTATTTTTATTGGTAACATTTCAGTACGAATGATTACATTGATATTTCGCATGTTCCTCCAGGCACATTATACAAATTAAATATTTATTTTGTTTGATTTCTCTCGGTGTTGATGTTTTAAAGTATCTATATACTTTAAAATATTGATATATGCTTCAAGCGCATACATGGCGGCAAAAAATGTACTTCACCTATTAGCAAATTTCCAAAATAATAGTTTTTTTTATCAAGGTCCTTATCAAATAAACATAAAACACATTTTTGACATTCGAAGTAGTTTCTTCTCCTGGTTTAGCACTGATATCTTCGCCTGATTTGTTTTCGTTACTATCAGAACTATTTTTTGAATCCTGTTTCAAAATTTGGGTGTTTATTTTATTGAGTTGATGGTACGGTTTTTAGGTGCTAGCAATGATTGGGATTGATCTTCATCATCAGAATATTCCTTTCTTCTTTTTCATGGTTCACCTGTTACAAAATAATATAACATTCATTTAAATAAACATTCAAATAGTTTTTATCACAGAGACACACAAAACGCCCAATCTAAGACCCAGTTTCACTGGTCGTTAATACCAACAGTGAAACTGGGCCTTAGATCGGGCATTTTGTGGCCTATTTATCCTTTAATTTTGAGAGTTTAAGGCCCGCTTGCACCACGAATCACTAAACGCGTTTAACGTAGAATGCATTCAAAACATCGTTCTGTTTTCAATCGTTTAAAGATGACAGAGACAGAATGCTGTTTTAAAGTTTAGCGTTAAACGCGTTTAGCGATTCGCGGTGCAAACGGGCCTTAATGTCGAATACAGAATTGAAGTGTTTAGGTACTTACCGAGATATTGAGAGTTTTCTTCTTCATTAAAAAATGACTGATTATCTAACTGGTCCATAGGATCTGTGAAAAGTAATATGTATTATGTTTACCGATTATTTATCGTCATTATCAACTTAATTTCACCAAAAAAAATATTAGATACTTACCCATTTTTTTTGTTTTTGCAGCAGAGCTTATTGATGCAATGACATAAATAAACGTCCGACCGAAACTAAAAATTTCTTACTACGGAATAAAAACAAAACAGCGCGCGACGTTGGATTATCATGCGTATTATAGTCCGTATTAAACGGTTTTTATTGCTCTAAACCGTTTAAACCGAAAAAACCTTTATGTTAATACTCTTCCAAATACCGGTTTAATAATAACGGTTTATGCGAACGAAACCGAATATAAAGGTTTTGCGTCAAAGTACGTAATAACGGTTTGAAAATTTAACCGATATCCGAGCCTTGGTTCGAAGCCTTGTTTGTGGTGGAACTATTAGGATCATGTTAGGGATATTAGCGATTTCTTTTATAAGTTTTATTATATGCGAAACCTGAAACACGTGTCTAGTATTTTTATGTAAAGAATCTATGTACAAAATTTCAAAACTGTATCATGAAAACTCACAAAGTTATAAGCTTGTTCTGTTACCTAGCTGTCCGCACAAAAACGTGGTCACCACGCGGCACCGCCGTGCGCGCGCCTCCAGCGTCGTCTTGAGCTCATTGATAATAATAATTTGGCAGAAGGTACCTAAATGATTGCGTTAGGTACTTAGTATCGCTCGGTATCCAACTTGTAGCGTTTTTAAATTTTTTTTTGGGGACAAAATATAACATGGTTTAAATTTTTTTGGAATCGATTCAGTTACTTATTCTGAACATATACATAAATATATTCAGGTTTCGCATATACTAAAAATAATGTTGTAGAATGTTTACATTCTACAACATTATGAGAGAATGTTTACATAGCCGTTAACCAAGAATTCTGAACATCTAACTAAGTAACTATACGCAAAGATGATTGCTGGGAAACTGATTTTTATGGGGTGAAAAATCACGTTACGCAGTTAGTAACGCATTCTAAATATTCTGCTGATGACTGCATTGAATATTACGGGGGTCGTAGACGTATTTAAAGTGAAATTATAATAACATTAAAAACTTGTATTTAAAAAAATCTTTGTGAAAAAGTTGGAACTTTGACCCTCAATATCTCCATTATTAGAAGGTTCTCAGGTAAAAAAATATCGCAACGTCGCTTCGGGAAGAACAAGTGCCTTTCAGCTTCGTTAAGACCCATTTATTTATCGTTCGTTTTACACCCATTTATTTATCGACGGTGAACATTTGAATTACCATAAGATTCTAGACCCCCAGATTTAAAAAATCAGCTCATCCACACTTTTTTACCGTTTTGCACCTGATTCATTTTTCAATAACCGACGATGTTCGTCGGTCAGCACATGATTCTACGGGAATAGAATTCATGGTTACAGTTTGCGCGTCGAAACCCTTTACAACATGTATACCTCTGTCTACCCCATCAAGCGAATACAGGCGTGATGTAATATCTCTATTTTTGTTTTTTATTTCCAGAATTTACATGTACGACGACAACCATTCCCTCTCCTCTCCCCCTGCTGAAATGGACAACCTAATCAATGGCATCGACTGGTTCATGCAACATCTGGAGGAGCCCAAGAAGAATACTGATCTTTGAGTACCTTGGATGTACCTTTGGCGCACCTTTGGCCCGACTCCTCCACAGTAAATATTGGGAAATATAATATATTGTTTTTGTTTTAGTGAGTAACAACGACTGAAAAAATGTTTCTCGGCTTGTTTTGGGAGTTGTGTGAGAGTTAAAGGTCGTAGTCGTAAGAACTAAGAACTGACACGCACAGTTAGACGTATAGCTAGTAGAGGTGTACCGATTAGTGCCGATTTATCGATTATATCAGGGATTTTTATACTTTTCGCTCAAACTATATCAAGAACTGAAAAATTGTTTCCTACTGCCCGATTAATCGTTAAAGGGTACAATTGGTTCACCTCTAATTAGATTATAAAGTGTTTAATGAATAAGCATTTAGCTTTGTATAAAATGTAGGTGCTGAAACGAAAGTTTTTTTTCGAGTTTGTACCGCACCATCCCTCATCCAGGGTAATTTTTAAATAAGTTTGTAATGAAATATGTACCAATATATTTTTTTTATAAAATGCCAATAAATCAGTGAAATTACATTTTGTGGTTTATTTCTCTCAACCTGCTTAGACCCTAGAACTCATTCTTTTTAACCGACTGGGTAACAACAAAGACATGCTTAAGTTTTTCACGCATATCCAGAGTGAATTTTTGAAGTGGACGTGGATGGCCAAAACCGAAACTATCAGGAATAGCGAAAACTACTCAATGAAATCTCGTGCCCAATTTTGATGAAAACTAAAAAAGCTAAAACTGCTGCACTGTTTGCTGTATGTCATAACTTCCCAGAATTGGATCATTATTAGCGACACTATCGAATGGCGTCATAATATTGTGTGTATTTTTTTCCAAAATCAAAGGGTTAATTCAATTAATTTAAAAAAATCGAATGGTACCGTTTTAGTTTCAAACTTTCAAAATCAGACCTGAGACTCCTATGAGTATTTCTCGCTATTCCTCATAATTTCAGATTTGGCCATCCACGCTCGCTTTAATAATTCAGCCTGTTTACGATACTATTTTTTGTTTACTCTTCAGTTCTTTTTGTTTTCTACATAACCTTGTTTCCTACTTTCTATTTGCTTCGATTTTTATGCGGTTTTTTAATTTTAAATTATTTTCGATAACCCTTTACATCGAAAAAGGCTGCAACTAATAACCCAAAATATTTTACGAAGTAATCTTTATAAAATAATGAGCTATAACTACCATAAAAACATAAATAAGTCTATCGAATATCAAAAGCCTGACAAGAGCCAATATTATCGTAAAGGGTGGATGGTAAAAATAGGGGTTGATAGCAAACGGTACGGTAAAACAAAGTGCCAATAAAAAGTAAAATTACACAGCTAGGCACCTAACTAATCACCCGTATGATTGGGTTGTAGTAAATGTGTAACAGTAGGTGAAGTGGCGTATACGTATGGCTAGGGGAGTTCCCATGCTGTCAAAATTTGACTGACAACAGAAAGTCAATTCAAAATGTCGAAATGTCAGCTAAAAATGTCTTAAATATTTTTGATAGATTGAGACTGTACGTGCTTAAAAATACGATAATTGCCCTTCAGGTCATCTCGCAATGTTTAAGGACGATAGATAATAGATGTCAAGAGATCTTGAACAAATTGTGGTGCAAATATTACTATAAACTTGACCTACCTTGTGCCCTGCGAATCATTATGGTACTTCCACTGTTTTATCTTTTGCTCCTTTAGAACAAAGTTAATAACACCGATTTTTTAATCTCTATTTCTCTCTCGTCTCTTAATTGAAATCCTTTAAGAGGGAACAGAGGCTGCAATTCTCCATGAAATGTAATCCCCTTTTTTGTTTCTGAATAATACCTCTAGAGCAATCATTTTTTCTATCTGCATAAAATCAAGGTCTACTGTAGACACGTCCCTGTCATTTCCTTTTTTTTCAGCAACTAATAAGTAAAGAAAATATGACCTTCCATAAATTACAAAAAATGCCATATTTTTACGGCCGTGGTTAGACTGTCAGACAAATTTAAAAGTACATAACATAATAAAAAAAAATTATAGGAACCTAGACATACTTACTGTTCCTTAAAAAAAATATTTTAAAAATAATTGAATCGGCTCAGTTTTCGAGGAGAAAAAAGGGGAATACCAAACGTCGATCTCGTCAAATTTTTTGTGATATAATAGGTCTGAGCTGTAGCTATCCCCATCGCACTTTATTCTACGGGGCAGGCTTGACGCAGAGCGACGGCAATTTTCTTCAAATACCTACCTCGCAGGCCCTGTTCTCTCTTACGTCATCAGACAAAATGTTTGTATTTTATGTTAATGTTTCGCCAGTACGAACGTAGTTGCACTACTGTTTTTCCTTCTCCGTGGCATTACTTCCCCTACCGTAACAAGACAGGTGCCCACCATGTGTCGTGAAACGCATAGTCCACATGTTCGGACATTTGTGACGCCATTAATTAGTGTTAAGTGCTACGTAAGTGCGATACATGCACTTGAGACAATTATGTTTATGATAGTGACATTAGTATAATGATTATTTAAAGGATAAACAAGTATTGAGCGAAAATAAACCGATTTTTTGGCGTATCGCTAATCGAAACATTCTCAAATCACAGTCCTGACCAAGAGATCCATAAGTATCCATCCTCTACCTCGCTCAACAGTCCAAAACACTGTCAAATTCAGTCTATGATAGCAAGGAGCAGACGGCATACGCAAATTATGCTATCAATGAGTTAGTGAATGCCCGGCGACTGCACTCGCTGAATTCCTATTGTCGAACTGCTGACAAGACCGAGTGCATTGGTGATAGTCTATAAGCTACACTAAACACTATTTTCTACTATTTAAATCGGACGGATGTCCCCTAGGCCTAACTAAACTCTAGTTGGACCTAGAGGACATCTATGAAAACTTCCAGAATCGACTACGTACACTTCAATGAATTATCGTCGGGGATAGTGCAAATCAGCGACTCTACCATACGTAAAGTGCGCGTACAGGGGAAGGTTATAAGATTTTTTATTTCAACGATTTTTGACCTCATTTTTACATGAATAGTAACAATTCATGTGTTCTATGTATTGTTAACAGTATTAAATTCATTAATTTAGTAGCTACAACGACAATGCGTAATTGAAATTGGCAAAATTTTTCAGATACGCGGGATTATCCAAGTTCCGCGGAGTTGCACAATCCCCGACGTTATAGCAGACGCTTACATAGCGTCGTAAGCAACAAGTCAGCGATTTGTTATGATAATACAGATTTACTTAACCGTTCTTCAAATAATTGGTTCATAATTTTTTTCATGAAGGGTTGGTTATGTCTGAATTTTATTCACCCTAATTATTTATTATCACAGTCGCTAATTATTTACCGAACCCGAGACAAGACCGTGACGAGATATAATGTTATTGTAAAAATAATGCTTTTGCCGCGTTTTTTACCCTCGACGGCAGCCATATTGTCAGGTGTAGCCGCCAACCGGAACGCACCGTGCCAGTCGCCGGGTCCGTTTCCAAATTCATCCCTTATTATTAAAAAATGTAATTGCAATGGGGTTTAAAGAGAATATAAAAACCCACTATAGGCTGTCAGGTTTTGGGTTGTAATTTGAATGTCAACGTTCTGTAGTTTTTTTATCATAGACGGCTGCGGTTTTAGGAAATTTAATAGGTACAATATTCTACAACGAACTATGACTAAAGCTAAGATTCCCAGTGACAGTACCTACATGCTATTCTAGCATAACTAATAGCCTCATTGGTCTAAGTGCTATTGCTGAGGTCCTAGATTCGTTTCCCAGGTCCAGCAGTGTAATTGGGTTTTCCATTAGGAATTGCTCAGTCTTCTTCTTTATCGTGTGGTTAGTGCCTGACCTGGTGTCAGAGTTTTTATGTTTTTTGCTCAGTAACAATCACGGAATCGCAATAGGCTTCTCTCTTATAACATGGTATGTCTCGACTCGCCTATATATCCGTGGTTTAATTGTTACAACGACCACTAATAATAGACAAGGTAGGTATATTCTATTAAATTCTACACCACCTCCCTGACGTCACCTTTCTAACTTTCAAGCTCCTGAAACTTTGCTTCGTCATTTTACGTTTTTCAAGTTAGTGACCTTTAACCCCCACGTAATTAATTACGTTTTACTCAACACGTAACAAAGATAAAATAGAAACGATTCGGATTAGTAAAGGTTTCAGTAAACGTGATATCGACGTTAAATCACGTTCCATGCTAATGTGATTGACACAAGAGTTGCCTAAGGTCAAGTGTAACGAACCCTTAACCTTTCATTTAACTCATTTCGTAGGTACATATGTCTAAATGTGGACGAAGCAAAACGAAGCAGTATGTAAGGATCGTAGTAGGTGGGGTTCTCTGTAGTTTCTGCCTATCCTCATAGCTTAACTTTGCTCACAACTATCGGAACGAATGTAAAGCTGAAGTTGTAGATCTGGTCCTTTCCGATCATACTTCCCAAATACTTAAAGTCCCTATAAACAAAACTTGCAAATTAAAATATTGGAAAACAAAAAAACAGGACATATGCATGGAAAATCTAGTTACTTTCAAAAGACATCTCAGCTCGCTATCATTTATGCAAGTACATAATGCTAATGACGCTAACGAAGCTTTTGACATGTTCATGGATGATTTCTCCTTTTTATATAGATTATGTTTTCCTGAAAAAATTATAACCATTCCAACTAGCAAGAAAACGAAATGGATTTCTCACGGAATAAAAATTTGTAGTAATAAGCAAAGGCAGTTACTTTGGGCATATAGACTAAACTCAGACTCAAAAAATAAATTAGTCCTTAAAAACTACACCAAACGTTATAGAAAAATTATAAATTTGACACAAAAGGCACAAAACAATCATTTCATAAACACAGCCCAAAATAAATCAAAAGCCACCTGGCAAATAATAAATAAATCTAAATTTAGGCTGCCGCAGGAACCTATAGTGTGCGTGAGTAGAGACAATTTGACATTTACAGACCCCATGGACATTGCAAACGAGTTTAACAATTATTTTATTGACACAATTGAGAATAATATTAAAGCTGACATCACATCGAATAATTCACCTTTAAATAATAATACCTTAAATTCACTATTTATGCAACCCGTTACCGTTGACGACATAATAAAAATAATTTGCAACCTTAAAAACACGAATACTGTTGGATACGATGGAGTTTCCACAAAAGTTTTAAAATTTACCAAACAACTAATAGCATCTCCATTAGCTCATATTATTAACCTGTGCATAGCTGATGGCATTTTTCCGGACAAGCTCAAAAAAGTTATTATAAAACCTCTTTATAAAAAAGATGACAAAACTAATTTAAAAAATTACAGGCCGATTGCAAAAATTCCGATTATTTCTAAAATTATTGAGAAAGTTATCTATAACTCTTTATATGCCTATTTCGAAAAGTACAAACTATTTTGCAAAGAACAAAAGGGTTTCCGTAAGAACACTACGATTAATATGGCACTATTTGACTTGTTGGCTAATGTCATGTCATCTGTGGATAGGAGAATTCCAGTCTGTGCAATTTACACTGACATGACAAAGGCTTTTGACTACGTGGACCATAAGATTCTGTTGCACAAATTACATAGCTATGGTATAAGAGGGAACATCTTAAAGTTAATAGAATCATACCTAAGTAATAGAGTACAATGCTCAGAAGTTTCTAGGATATGTCCAAAAAGCAAATTAGAAACCATATATGTATCAAAACCAAGACCTGTAAAATATGGCGTCCCACAGGGTAGCGTACTGGGTCCGCCGCTTTTCTTGATATACATAAACGATCTCCCGAAAGCAACAACCAACCAAATGGTTCTTTTTGCAGATGATAGTACCGCTATAATAAAATGTACTGATACAAATAATTACAAGAATGACATCAATACTTGCTTACATGACATCATAAATTGGCTAAATAATAATAATTTGGTTATAAACCTGACTAAAACAAAAGTCATGCATTTTTATCAACGATGTCCAAACCCAAAGGTTAACATTTCCTACAATGGCTGTGATATTGAAGAAGCTAATAAAGCTAAGTTCTTAGGTATTATAATCGATAACCAACTTACATGGAAGCCTCATGTTGAAGAATTATGTAAGAAACTTAGCAAATCCGCATATGCTCTATTTCAACTCTCAAAAAAAGTTAACGGTCAGGCACTTTTAGCAGCGTACCATGGACTGGTTGCTTCCGTATTGCGGTATGGCATTATTTTCTGGGGTCAGTCCACTGATAGGGAGCTGGTATTTAGGTTGCAGAAGCGATGTATCAGGTCAATGTGCGGTCTTAAGACAATTGATAGCTGTGTGCCCTATTTTAAATCATTGAACATTTTAACTTTGCCCTCTTTGTTTATAATAGAAACGGCTTTGTTTGTGAAATGTAATCCAAATCTATTTCAAAAATTATCAGAGGTCAGAAAAAATCCAATACGGACTCAATACGTCAATAAATTATGTCAAGTGAAATGTAAAACCGCACTAATGCAAAAAAGTTTTTTTGGTATCGCCCCACGCATATATAATAAAGTACCCAATGTTATAAAAAACATGACTGTATTAAGATTTAAAAGGGCGCTAAAGGAAATTTTAATTATGAAAAGCTATTACTTAATTGACGACTTTCTAAATGATGATTCACTGACTGATTGATATACTTACTGTCACTACCTACTTTTACTCTAATTGAAATATTGTTATTCAAGTTGGCATAATATTATTCCGTTTGACTTTACATATTATTTTTTATTTTTTATTACTTTGACCATATTGACATTTTTTAATTTTTTTTTTATTATTGTATACAATTCTAATGACATGCCCTTTATTTTAAATTTATAATTGTAAACAAACCATTTGCATGCCCATGTGACGGCAAAATGTGGAGAACCTTATTATAAAAGAACATCTATGTACCTATTACCCATGTTTGCAAAGAAATAAATGATTTGATTTGATGATTTGATTTGATTTGATTTAAGGCGTGAGTATATGCATGTATTACCTTGTGCTATAGTTAGGTAAGAAGTACCTAGGTAGGGAGTCCGTTTGCGCCATATGGTTCCTACACCTCATAACTAGACCAGTGAAGTCGTTGACCTTTTGACGAATGGCATTCGTAAGAACAAAAGAAAAGAGAAACTAACATTCGTAGATTGCTAGATAGCTTTTGTTTTTAATTTTTCTGGTATTTTTTTATACCTAAGTATTTAAAAATGTTCCTGGATTCTTCTTTTTCTGGTCAATGAGGGTTAGACTAATACGAAAAAAAAATGGCCTACATTAACCGGTGGACCCGAGATGGTAGGTACTCTTAAATTACCCCATGTGTCTACCTACCTAAGTATGTACAAACCCTGAATAAAAAAATAGAAGCAAATTACAAGCTCCAATATGTTTGATCCGTCTAAACATAATATTAAAGCAAGTGCTTGTCCAATGTCACCCTCCGCTACCCCCTGTTTACTTTATATCGATAATGACTCAGTAACTCCATGAAAAGGCTACCCTTGGAATACTTGGAATGAATAGGTAGAAAATATACGTAAGTACATGTAAAAATCGCAGGTTGGCCCTGGAGCCGAGTAGCACAGGGGCAGAAGGCGAATGGCATAGTTCACGGGAGGCTCTGATGACCTAGAATTGGGTTTGGGTTTCATGCTATGAAGCATTTTTTTGCAGTCTGGTGAAAACTTGCCTGATTGTATGAAAGATGCAAAATTGAGAGTAGGTACTCTAGATTCACATGCCTATCAGTTTCATCATCTCATTTGCCTTGGCAGATAGTATCTACACTTAGGTATCCTTTAAAAACGAGTGTGGACAAAACGTAGAAAGAGCCTCATCACCTGCCTTGCATTTTCCCAACTATGTTGGGGTCGGCTTCCAGTCTAACCGGATGTAGCTGAACAACAGTATTTTACATGGAGCGACTGTCGATCTGACCTCCACAACCCATTTAGTGCTGGGTAATATGGTACCCCTTGGTAAGACTGGTTGTCAGAGTTACAGGCCACTGTCTGTCTGTAACGACTGTCCAAGATTTACAAATGACAGCCGGGAGCTTAACGTGCTTTCTACGAGGCACAGAGGAAACTCACTATTGGGTGGTCATACATCCACAGACCAACCTAGGCAAGCACGGCTTAACCTAAAGATCGACCCGAGCGGCTGTTATTATTTCGCCACGGGCTCCTCCGAGAAGAGAGAAAAACCTACTTCTATTGAAATAACCTAGGTATCAACGGAATTATACGAAAGATGCATAATGCAATAAAATAGTTTTCCGAGATTCCAAAATGATGATGTTATCTATGCACGAACGGATGGGGCTAACCCGCAAATGATGATAATCATGGAGTTTCGTACCAGCAAGTAGGAACTTACAGTTTATTAGGGAAAGGAAGGATGAATGGCTAAAAACCTAGGTATCTAGGCATCTCTACCTATATCAATGGCTAAAAAAACGCGTCACTTGAAAACGTGAGTGATATAACGGAAGTACCCGCACACGCTGACTTGGGACGATATGCTTCAGAAATCATCGATCAGGCCCGCACTTAGGGTGCTAATAGACAACAGAAATATTAATAGTTTGATAAAGTACACTAGTACTCCATTAAAATTAATGGAAATTTTCATGTTTTGTTGAGGTTGTTTTGCATTTCCGATTCGTGAAGGCTGGAACTTTTATGAAGGTTGATACCAGTGAAGGCTTATGCTGACTAGCAGCTCAGTCCGGTCCTGCGTCCGATAACCGTGACTAATTGTCCGGAGCTATCAACCATGCGGGCCGGCGTTGTCTTGCGGCGGAAAAATATCGATCGCAGCACACACCTGTTCGGAATCGCTCGACGGTGCACACAATGGGGCGCGCACCTGCCCACTAGCTCGCGCGCCGTCGCTCCGCGCGCACACACGCACCAGCCGCCACCGCACCAGCATGCGCGCGGGGGGGCGCCGCTGACCGCCGCGACGTCACACCGGCCGCGCCGCGCCGATCGATTCCCTCCGGACATCTTGGACAACACCGTCCACCACCTTCTATTCTCTCAGGTATTTCAACTTAAGCGATCAACTAACTGCCTATTCATTCCACGCGTTTCATTATTTATAATTCCAAGAAATCGAAGTTTCCGATATTAGCTGAATCATGAACTACGTGACTCATCGGTTCATTGTCGCAATATTTTCAGGGCGAGCGATGTAGTTAGCCGCGATGCATATAACGTCAGGCCTGTCTCCGGCGTCCGGCGAGATGCTGGACGCGACGTCGCTCAATTTTTATGGAGATTCGGGAGACCAGTACGGGACGACGTACTTCGCCGTGGACCACACAGTGCCTGAGTCATCTCACACCGTCGAGATCGAGTACGTGTACGAGCAACCGGACACGTACGCCATAAACCAAGAAGATGAAGAAACGGATGTAGCTCAGAATGAAACGGTCGTCTCCGCAGATCAACATGATTATTCTAAAAAGATACGCAGCAAACACAAGCCTAGTAAGATGGTTGTAGATGAGGAGCCAGAGGCTGACCTAACGAACTTGACGTGGTTGCAGAATATAACGAATATTATGTCAGTGCCGCAGTTTCCGCTGCCTCCGATGTCGCCGAGCCCTCAGGTGAAGACGCAGCCGCAGAGCACGAGGCTGCAGAAGTTTAACCAAACGATAGCGAAGTGTCAGAGAGACTTCATGGAGAACAAGCACGAGTACCGGACCAAAAATGAGAAGAAGCCTCCGTACTCGTACAGTACGCTGATCTGTATGGCGATGAGGTACAACAACGACAAGATGACGCTCTCCGCGATATACTCGTGGATTCGAGACAACTTCAAGTACTACAGGAACGCCGACCCCACCTGGCAGGTGAGTGCTATCGGTACAGTAGGGAAACCTCATGATTTAATAAACGTGTGATCCGCAAACAGTGTGATAAGATTACGTCTAATTGGATTTATGAATAGGGAGTCGAGTGTATGATTGATGGGTTTTATTGCATAATATTTTTAGTGATTGGTACGGATTATACGCGGTAGTAAAAGGGGACGTGAAATTATGAATATTTTTGTATTTAGGAACCTCAGGTTCACACGTGGAGTTTGAAATGCATGTTTTTGTGAGTGGATTTACCGCAGTAATCTAAACAAAAATATTCATTTTTATTTCATAAATAACGATTCCTTTCTCCTAATTTCAGAATTCCATACGGCACAACTTATCCTTAAACAAAGTGTTTGTGAAAGTGGCCCGATCAAAACAAGAGCCAGGAAAAGGGGGCTTCTGGAAGCTCGACCTCGCACATTTAGAAGGAACCAAACGAATCTCAAACAGACCTCATAAGAAGAAGAAATCATCAGCTAAAGACAAAAACACAGAAGAAAAATCTGCCGTCGCCAACATTCCGCAAATCAACGCAGTGGATGATATTTCGAACGATATAAATCAGGTTGTGACACTGCATTTGCCAGATTTCAATCTCGGCAGTATTCAGAGCCTGCCTGACATAGATTTGGAGACGAATATAGGAGCCAATGTAATCGTCGAACCAACTATACCACCTCCCATTATCCCTGAAGATGATCTATCGTCCCTGCTTTTGAATCCAACGGATTGGGACGATCTGCAACTCGACATGTTGGATAACTATCTGGATTCTTGTTTCAAGTAAGAAATTTTATGCATTTATTGTTAGTGGATTCGTTCCGATTCGATGTTAGTGAGTGTACAGTTTCGTTTTAGGAGTAGACGATGAGAATTATTTATTTTTGACTTTATAATTGAAAAAAAAAATTGCTGTCTATTGTAGGTGTCCGATTTCGTCATATGACTACGACATTAACCGTGTGTACTTTATTTGTTTTTTCTCGTGAATTCTTAATAATGGTGCGGCAGTAAATATTTAAAAAAGCCTTGTTGATAATAATAGGTACGAAAAAAAATTTTCATGTGGCGTTTTAAAATCTAAATAATTATGTCAAATTGGTTCCGTCCGACAAGCTTCGAAATTAGAATTATATATATAGCTTTTGGAGAAGTACTAAGAAGTTTTTCATGGATTTTTTGATAGCAGTTTGAGGTGAAAGATTTTTATATTTATTTCATTTATACATGATACATAATTTAGTCTAGTCAAAAAAGGCTTTTGCGAAAGAATAGGTAAGTATTATAATGTTGAATTTGTTTTTTTTTATAAAATGTAGGAATGTTTAGTATTTAGGGACACTTACTTTTAACCCTAAAACTGAATTTTACTAAGTCAACAGCTGTTGGGAGAGAACATTATTTTTATTAGTTTCGTTGCGTGTTAAAAGTCAACATTTTTAGTATTCCGAAAATTTAATATGATAAATGCGATGAGAAGCTATGAGATAAGACGCAATGTTGAAAGCTGTCTACATCGATTATATTTACTTATTTATTAAGCCATAGTGTTACGTTACAGTCTGTGTTATGAGGATTTGTAAAACTTTTCTATATAAATCAAATGTATTAGTAAATACATGTCTTTAGCCCGCATTATCAGTGGTGTATCATGTTATGAACTGGTTTTAGTACCTAGTCATAAATAGTTAATTTTAGTTTAAAAACCGAATTGTTTATGCACAACTTAGTAACAATATTTTAGCTCATATAGGGGTATAAAATACTTCAAAACTACTTGTCTCAAAATCAATAATTTTGCTCAATGAAAGCTCAGCCGATGGCCTAACAAATTGGGCTATTAATTGAAACAAAACAGTATTATTATATTGGAAGTTATGCACAATAAAATGTAGCAAATATTTTAATTAAATTATATTTATTTAATAAAGTGTACCTATATGGATTAAAGCCCGTGGTAGAAGAGTTAGCAACTAAGTAACTTTACCTAAACGATTTTGAACTAAGTATCCTGTTTATTATGCCACTTTGTCCTAAAAAGGGAGTGATTTTAATCATCAAGTATTATCTACTACTATACTTAAACGGAAACAGAAACGTAATTTTTTTAGGGATACTTGTTTCATCAAGTATCCCTAAAAAAATTAGTATTCATAACATAACTCAAAAAGATAACTGATTTGACTCTAATAGACTTTGCTAAGCATTATGAAAACTTCGAAATTAAAGAAGATGAACAGAAGAAGGCTTGAAATACAGAACAAAAAACGAAAAGGTCTAATAATTGCTAACTCTATCGCTCTAATTATAAGCATATTATGTAAAAATTGTATACAATGACGCATTTACCGCTCAGTATTATGATGTACAAAGTATTACTTAATAAATAATTATTTTTTACTATTAAGATGTGTGGCAATATTTTTAATTATTTAATAAATGACTTATGAAGCTTTGTCAGATAATCCGTCCAGTATTATTATAAGAGCAGTGAACTGCGTTTTGCTCAGAAAAGATATACAAATATCTTGCATTGTAAAGCAATGAAAAACTATTTAACGTCTCAAAAAGGTTTGTACCTTTTCTTTATTTTGATTGAGCATTTATGCTTCTAACTAGTACTTAGTTTAAGAAATTGTGTTCGATTTGAAAAATAGAAATGTTTTAGTGTTCGATAATTCGATTTAAAAAAATCTTATTCAAATAACGATTTGATGGTCGAAAAAGTATTGAAAGATTTCATTTTATTATGACATCAGCAAATAATTTCAACAATTATGTAAGAAAACTAATGAAAAGTTCGTTTCAGTAATATTCACTAATGTGCACCTAGATAGTTTTATTCAACATGATTCATAAATTGTACTCCTTTTAATATAAATGTGCAGCTTATACAACATTAGTTTTAGTATATGCGAAACCTGATACACGTGTCTAGTATTTTTATGTAAAGAATCTATGTACAAAATTTGAAAACTGTATCATGAAAAATCACAAAGTTATAGGCTTGTTCTGTTACCTAGTTGTCCGCACAAAAACGTGGTCACCACACAGTGCGCGCCTCCAGCGTCGTCTTGGGCTCATTGATAATAATAATTTGGCAGTAGGTCTCTAACTTATTGCGATAGGTACCCAATGTGGCTCGGTGTCCAACTTTTAACTTTTTTAAATATTTTTGGGAAAAAATATAACATGGTTTAAAAATTATTGGAATCATTTCAGTTACTTATTCTGAACAAACTATATTCAGGTTTCGCATATACTAAAAATAATGTTGAATGAAATAGAACCTTTACCCATGGAAAATAAGTGATTATGCAAAATGTATTCTTATTTTTAACTGTTGAAATTTTCCGCTAAGAGTGTCTACATTGAAAACCACAATATAATAGAAGTCTTTTATTTTACTTGCACAAAATTAGAAATACGGTGTTTAGTATTTGTGTAAAGTTTAGATTTAAATGTAGAAGAATCTTCCGTCCGTGAGTGTCTTAAAACTTATAAACGATTTTATATGAAAAAAAAAATGCTGTCGTCAAAATAATATTATGATGGCAGTAATCTTTGCCTTTCTATGAGTATTGTTGAAGGGGATTATTAATAATACTGGGTCAAATTAAATTATGTAGCTAGCGAATCTCGACAGACATGATACCTAATTACCTACAGTAGTCTCTTCGACTCCTTGAAACCCATCCTTAGATTCTCTTAAAAAAAAATCGCTCGAGCATTAAGACCGCCCATTGTGCCAGCCACCATATCTTTAATTATCTATTTTTTTTTGGTACCTGAAACTTGTATGGCGTGTTATTGCAACTCCATGCTCAAAGCGCGTATTTTGCGTGCGGGTGGGAAATTTATTTGATCCACCCCAGCTCCTCGAGAAAGGCCAGCAGCGCCTTGAGGTTGCTGACAATCTCGCGGAGAGTTCCTGGGTACCTTGTATAGTGTAAGTACATAATAAAGAGTAAGATATTTTTTTTTTATCTATCTATGATGGATAAGTAAGTATCGATAACTCTTCGTTTGTTTTGTCATGTCAAGATATCGATACCATCACGTTCGTCGAATTTTGCTAGCTAATTCAATTTGACCTACAAAACGAATGTATTACTTAGTATAAAAATCATTTTGAAAAACCTCTTGCCTTAATATTATTGCCCCATGTTTGTGAATAATCGTTCCCGATTTAAATGTTGATAAATTATAGAAACATAATTAAAACTAAGTAGAAGCGGGCTAACTTTGGATATGAAAAATCCTAATCCATATCTTTTACATAAATGACTATTAAAAATTGAATTAGATATACTGTAACTGAGATATTATAGTGTATTTAATATATTTTATTTGTGGTCAGTCTATTAAACTGACAATTATTTATAAAATTATGTATAGTAGGTAAATCTAATTGCCGGAAAAACTAAAAAAATAAAGCAGGCATGTTTAGACTGCTGTTTCTTAAAATTTAATGAAAACTTAAATACGTTAATAAACAACAAGGATGTTTTAGTAAAATTAGATTTTTGAGAAAACGGCTAATTATGTTAAATGTCTGCAACATGTACTAGTCATTTTAAAATTTGTGTTTACGTGTTTAGGAATTAGAAGAATAGAAATGTGAGACGTAATATGTATAATTGTAATTTATTTTGTATAATTTAATAAATAATAATACTTACAGTGAACTAAAATAATTTCTTGTGGCACAAATATCCGTTCCTGTTCCTATTTTGTTCTTACGCTTAAGTTATGCACTTATTATAATATTAATTGTATTTAAACTAATTTATTACAGCTACGCAAGTAGTTTAGATAATTTGACACGATCATAAAATTCATTAGGTTCACTAAAAATGACACCTGCCTATATGCGTTCTCCCAAACACTAAGCGACTGCTTAATATTATTGCATTATTGGAATTTCGTCTCTCGACCCTGAGCCGAGTGGTGAAAATCCACTAAAGCGTTTTACTAAGGCGATCATTAAACCGTTTCAGAATTTGAGTACATTTTTACAAAAATGTTACTCAAATTCTGAAATATTCTGAAATTATCTTTGTCTTTTTTAAATCGTGTCAAATTATTATTTTGAAATAAATAAATGGTTGTTTTGAAATTGACGCTCAAAGTCATGTACGCGAATTCATGTTTAGAAGTGTCCTTAATACATTCAATAAAGTGTTAAAATGAAATGTGTTTTCTTTTCACATACCATCAGGGATGTTAATTGTTAAGCAAATTGACCCACGTAAAGTTGCCGTGTTATAGCCATGTAAACAACTACAGATGGTATTTTTATTAAGGGACTTTATTAGTTAGTAGTCGAAGTTGCTTATTAACAATTCCCCGAATTTACATCAATATTGACAGATAAATGCGCACAAATAAAGATTGGAGGCGTGTGTTTGAATAGACACATTTCAGATAGTTCCTAACAAATTGCAACTGCTCGATACCTTAAGCAGCCTCTGTCTGAAAAACGTATAAAGCAACTTCCACAAAATTATGTCGCACTTAGACTTAGGTAAGGTTTGTGGAACTACAATAAACAAGTAGGTAGGTAATATCAGGGAAATTAATTGTTTAGCAAGTTGCCTACCAACTTAAATTATTATCCATATATTCAAACTGCAACTGTCATTCTTTGACAGTTGTATGAAATGGCCTTGGAAAATTGTGTGTCAATTTGAAAATTATTATTTTTTCTGTCTGCATCTAGTTAAGCAAGAATAGCATAGCATAGTCAGCCTATAATGTTTCCATTGCTGGGACACAGGCCTCCTCTCTATGAGAGGGAATGGGCTATAATCCACAACGCGGGCCCCGGGCCACAGGCCAGTGCGGGTTGGTAGATGTCACATGTCTTCGAATTTTTGGTTCTAGGACATGCCGGTTTCCTCACGATGTTTTCCTTCACCGTTTTGAGAGCAGTGGTGATGAAATAAATTACACAAAGTAATGCGCCTGCCTGGGTTCGAACCCACGACTTACTACTCGTAAGTTGGGACCGCCACCACTGGGCCACCGCTGCTCTCTAAGCAAGAATAGCAAATGGGCTTAATCTCAAGTTATCATCTCACAGTTGCCAAAAAAATGTATTTGAGGATGGCTCAGTTTAATCTCAGGTAAGTTTATGTTTAATTTCAGTCTACAACTACGAGTGAATTTCGTCAATGAAAGTGAACAAAATAAACCTATCTAAAAAGCATTAAAAAGCTGTTAATGGATTATTGACAACAGTTAAGACAATGACAGTTCTTGAAAGAGATTAAAAAGTGCGGGACTCGTTCAGTTTCATTGGTGAAACTCGCCCTGAAACGATTGACTGCTTGATACCACTCACTTATATTTCCGTGGTCATTCTAACAAACAAACATTTAAAAAATATTCATGAAACAAATCATTTTTATCACAAACTGGAATGTTAGTTTTCACTCTTATATTAGTTTCAAAGAATACGCTTGCCATCATTGCGATAGCCGCATTTATATTTCCACTAGGTAAAGTCGGCAACACTGAGGCATCAGCAACAAACAGCCTTTCAATTCCTAAAACTTTAAAAGAAGTATCAACAACAGTATTTTTAGAGTCTGGCAACCCCATAGAACAAGTACCGACAGGGTGGTAGCTTGTCAAAGTTAAATGTTTTATGTAGCAGTCAAGGTACGAATCCGTGAAAATCTCAAAATGTTCACAACCAGGAAAATGATTTTTGTTTATGTAACCTCCGACATTTTGCATTGCCTTTGTATTAACAAATTCTATGACCAGTTTCAATCCATTTATTATGGTTTCTCTGTCGTCTTTATGTGATAAATACTTAGGGTCTATTAAGGGTGGTAATTTAGGGTCAGTACTATTGATAGAGACATGTCCTCTACTCTTAGGATGTAATATTAGAGGTAAAATGGTTCCTACATAACTATCAAAACTTTTAGAAAAATATTGATCCCATACTTCATCCTTTATGTTTACATTACTTTTTAATAAACTACCTCTATCTGAGGATAAGCCTACTGGCAACACCATGAATTGTAAATCTGGTTCAGAATGGTTTTTTGTAGACAGGAAACCAATCACTTCACAACCTGGCGTTGTCCAAGGACCCTTGCCATTTATAAAATACTGTAACACATTAAATGGGTTTATCATATCCAGAGCACTAATTGAAACAGATTTATTAAATAATACAAAGTCCAATCCAGTTCCTATGTGGTCTTGAAGATTTCTACCAACTGAAAGATTTTTGACCACTGGTATCCTCAAAGATTTTAACAGATTTTCAGGACCGATTCCAGACAACTGCAAAATTTTTGGCGAATTGATTGCTCCAGCGGATAAAATTACGCCTTTTCTAGCGTAAATGTTACTTTTTCTACCATACCGTAGGACGCTAATGCCTCTAGCAATGTTGCCATTTAAAATTACTTTTTCTACTAAAGCGTTGGTAATAACGTGTTTAGATGGATCTAAATTGTCAGAAGTGGACCATCGCTTTCCATTTTTCTGACTGACAATATTTTTCCTAAAACCTAATTTAAAATCTATGCCTAGTTTATTATAGTTTAATTCCTTAGCCGCTCCTAAAACAGCATTGGCTAAATCACTTTGGTATTGCACTTCATTTAGATGTAAAATATTTTTCTCTACAAACTCAAATTGTTCTGTCATGAACATCTTGGTGTGTTTTCCATGAAACCAGTCTAGATAGTGTGACAGGTTTCCTCTGACATGTATCATGTTATTCAACTTGGATGAGCCTCCTATGATCTTGCCTTGGGCTAGTTTACATCTCTGTAAAAAAGAAATGTGTTTTTAGAAGAGGTGAAGAGTTCAGGACTGGCCTGAATATAAAATTAACATATGTGCGGAAAAGGTAGATGAACCTTTTGCCTTGCAGTGAGAAAACACTGGCTTGTTACATAGATGAAGAAGATAGCATAAAAAAGAAAAATATCTAAGATTATTTCAAAAAACCAAGTTGTGGAAGGGTTTATTTTTATTGATTTTGGATGCTGCTTACTGCAAAAAATATCATAACATCCCATGTTCATTTTAACAATTCACTGATTAGTCAGGTTAATATAATACTGGTGTTCTACTAAGAAATTTTTGAAATTGAGCAAAATGATATAATGTTTCATTAAGTATACCATTTCTCTCAATCTAAAGATTTCTTTCAAAATGATAGTCTTCAAGAGTTGGTAATGGTAGTCTTTGTTTCTCAATAAAAAAATGGTTATAACTTTTCATTAAAAAAACTTACTTTATTCTTCATTGCAAAACAAGCTTGCTTCTGAGGCACTGTCTTATACTGCCAGTCTAACAGCGACCCATGGAAGAATGGACCAAGCACCGGTGCCTCAAGTAATGCATGACTCTTGGTTCCTGCTTCTATCACAATGAAGGTGTAGTTTGTTTCTGTTGCTAATCTATGGGCAATGACTGACCCTGCTGTGCCGGAACCAACTGGAAAGGAAAAGGTACATAGTAAGTGTGTTGTTACAATACATGGTCTAGCTAGTGGTAATGAGTGTTACTACTGACTATGACGTGTTGGGATCGATTCCCAGGACAAACAAAGTGTTTTTGGGTGTTTATATCAGGAATTTGTCAGAAGTACCTTGGTTTTGTGCGTGGTTGGTAGCCTAGCGCAAAACTAAGGCTCGCCTCTTATTACATGGGATGTAAACCTGGCGAAATGTGGGTGTTCTATTATAGGTACCTCTTTGTTTAATCCTTCAGGAATTTTAGGCGTTATGTTATATCACACAAAAAACAACAAAAACTAAAGTTTCTAAAAGCCTGCTGATTCAGAAGCAGACTCTTCCGAGTCCTTGCTTCTGAAATCCATGTATTATTCAATCTGCAATAGTTAAAAGTAGCTCTTACCAATAACATAGTCATATTCCCGTTGAATTTCTTGGAAATATATCGTGGTTACCAAATCACTGTAGTAAACAAAATATGTAAACACTGTAAATATGTGAACGCAAGTGCTAAAGAGGAAGAACTGAAAACAGTATAACGTTAACATGTCGAATTCTAGTTTTTTTATTGATTAGATTTAAAATATTTCATTAAAATGTTTGTAAACATCCTACTATTGTAATTTTAGGTTATGTTTGTTTACATTTTTGTTAAATTCAGATCAGAACAAATGACAAACTCTTTTTGACACTGACAGACAACAGTTTTCCGTGGCAAAGGAAATAAAATTTTAGCCTTAATGCCAATGGTGAACGATGAGAAAAAGGCATTTATAACAAGTTTAGTGTTTCATTAAAAGTGAAACTTAAAGCAGATAAAACTTTTTAAGAGTATCTTGTAATTTAATGACTGATAAATCTTTCTTATGAATCATGCCTCCAGCCGCTAGAGCATTATTTTATCGTATTCCTCTGTTCCAGCCAGACTTAACAGTGAAAATAGCTCCTACTTTTGATCTGTCAAGGTCCCTTCGCTAACCTGTTTATTTCTTTAGCCTATACAGGGTGTAAACAGACCCTTCACATAGCCGTCAACCAAGCATTCTGTACATCAAACTAAGTAACTTTACGCAAAAATTATTGCTGGGAATCAACTTTTTTTTTGGGGTGAAATATCACGTTTTACGGTATAGGCTCTACGGAAAGCACTCAAAGCATTGTGCTGATGGATGGATTGAATAGTACGGAGGTCGTGGAGGTGTGTAAAGTAAAAATCTTACATTAAGAATGTGTATTTAATAAAAAACTTGTGAAAAAGTTGGAACTTTGACCCCCAATATCTCCGTAACTAGAAGGTTCCCAGGGTTGGTCTAGAACAAAAAAAATATCGCAAAGACGGAGAGAACAAGCGCCTTTCGGCTATGTTAAGGGTCTATTTACACCCTTTATAATCGCACTGCTGGGCAAAGGCCTCCTCCATAGTCTTCTATTATTCTCTCTGGGCGGTTTTCTCCGGCCAATCTCGCACAAACGAATCTAAGTCGTCACGCCAGCGTTTTCTCGGCGACGACGTCTGTCTTCTGGCACCCGCTGCTTAATGACTCTGGCCCAGCGCTCCTGATTAAATTTTATTCTACAGACATGGCCCTCCCAATTCCACTTTAACCCAGCAGCTAATCGATTTATCATAGAATAATGGTTGTTCTTTTTTCGTATTGAGTCGGTTCGATACTCACTTTCGACTGTAAGAGTATGTATAATTTATAACTTGGGGAAAATAAATGGAAACCAACCTTGATTATACATATATTATCACATTATATATTCATAAAATAATATGATACTTATGCATTAGAATATACATATATAAAATTTTCGAGTACATACAAAATTATACATAGAAACGTGTTCTTACATGAAATGCTAAAAATTAAGCCATATTGGCTTTTTCAGTTATATTACGTGTGCAGACTTCATAATTTTATCTAAAGTATGTCACAGTCAAAACTGTAAATCAGTCAAAGCTACTTCTGACCGGTAAAACTTCCTTAGAAAGTTATTAGATCATAACTAGTCATAAGGTTTAATGAAGATATAAAGAAAAAAAAAAGGGCGCTATGTCTTTCTGACCCCTTTAAAACATGTTTTTTAGTGATTTTAAGTAACTATAACTTATGTTTTCTAAAAACTTAAAACGCATTTTAACACAAATAATAACGGTTTTAACTGAATCAATCCAGTCAAAAGTACTTTTGACCGATTAACAATAATTTGCCTGTAAGCTGTAACATAAAATGTTAATGTTTATTTATTTGTGGTTCCAATTTCAGCCTGTCAACAGTTTCTTGTGGCAAACAATATACGGGGTTGACAGCTTTAACAGTTGTGTTTCCTAATAGCGAAAGACCAGCAATACCAAACAACGTATGAAATGGGTCAGGAACATCGCCAGGCCGGTCGCTGAAACCACCCGTCTCTGGGTCCTGGCAAGCTAGGATGAAATTTTCTAGTTCGTCCTTTTTTATCCAGTGGAGCCTGTTCATTATGGTCAGTGATGACAACACCCACCTGAAAAAAGAAGCATGATTTTTGTATTGGCAATACTAAACATAAAAAAGTATAGCAAATTCCATAGCATACATCTTGGATGAATCTGGATGAAATCAGGTTAAGTTTGGGCGTAGGCCGTAATCTTTGGAATTACTGATCCAATTCCGAAAATTAATTCACTAATGGGAAGCTACATTATCCCAGGTGACATAAAGAAGGAGGTGGAAAGGAATTATGACTTTAGGTATAGCAAAGAAGATTGAATTTCCAACAGCTAGCTCAATGTCTCCTATGGCATTTCCAACTTTGTTGTGGGCCAGCAAAATGGGTTTTGCTACAGTATGATGTCAGTTTGATGTTTTCCTTACCAAGAATAGCAGAGGTCTGGCAGTTTCTCCGGCCTGCCATTGAGCCCACCGCTGGGCTGCTGTCGCTCAGATAGCCACCACGCAAGGCGATTTATTTTGACTGAGTCTAACCTCTTGCATATAGATAGGGTGCCCACACAGCAATATACTAGACCTGGAAAGTTACACATTAAAATTAAAAGTTATCCAAAGGCTTCTATGCAATTGATTTTGTTATTATTAATTTACTTTGATGGGACACAAAGCGCATCCAGGACAACAGAAAATAAATAGCACCCACAATAATTGCCAGCTGCCTGTAGTACCAACTGCCTGTAATACCAACTTAATTAAGCAGTTAATGACATTAAACTTACCCGCATGACTTTCAGATCCAGGTTTGGATCCAAAGCCCCCATCAAAGTTCATGCAACTGAGCACAAAGTTACCGGCCATGTCCACATCTATGGCGTCCAGTCGGTTCAGGAGTGAGAGGCATGATACTGCACAGAATGAATACCTTGTGTCCACCTCACCCCATGGGTCACCTTTTGGACAAAAAAGAAGTTTGAGTATGCAATATGGTTTAATATCATTTATGAAATGTTTCGTGGGTGTTTATGGAAAAACATCAATTGGCTTTAAATAATGTTCAGATATTGATACTAATCATATCTACGGAGTTTCACTAGCTAATTGAACTTGATCCTGTCTATATTAATTATAAAAACAGAAACAATCTTTTCTCTGCTGCAAATAATGTTCAGATATTGATACTAATCATATCTACGGAGTTTCACTAGCTAATTGAACTTGATCCTGTCTATATTATTTACAAAAACAGAAAAAGACTTTTCGCTGCTGCAAATACACACAGTTGCACATCAACCTATACATTTCCAGTATAATGTGGCCTCATTTTGTATCGATTTCGTACAGAGAGATCCGCATTGGTTTTCTATAGCTTGATTGGTCATTGTGCGTACAACCAGACTTCTTAATTTTCTAAATATGGTAAGGATTCCATATTCAGTTGTTAGTGGCTAGCAAATTTTTCTTACTACTTTTTGTATAAAAGGTGAATTTGAAAAAATATAATGACAATTTAAAAAGATATTACGAATATGTTTATAATTATGTAGGTAGGTAGGTAGGTTAGACATACCATAGAAGCCGCCACATTTCTGCTGCAGTGATGACACAAATTTGACCACACCCTCTACATCTATAGCGTCCAGTCTGTCATACATTATGAGGACCTGCAGGAGTTAATGTTACATGATTATAAAATGAAGGAAGGGGTAAGCAGAAGTGTTTCATTTCACTAGTTCTTGTTATAATACTAGAAAATTCGCCAATGGGTTAGTCAGATAGATACCTATATTTTGCCAGTTCCATGTAATAGGCGCAAGCTTATTGCCATCAATTAGGCACAAATTCAGACTCAGACCAGCTACTGAGAAATTCCTGATGGAACCTAATATTTACCACTTTACTAGACCTAGGAATGATTCCTAGGACGTCATGCTCAGCAGTAGTGCTTATTCCTTTTTATTGAAAAAATGCTATGAGATTGATAAAACCACATGGGCTTTGACCAATTTCATTTTAATTTTTTTTGTACTAAATGGGCTTACTCTTGTGAGGTCAAGAGTAAGCCCATATAGTAAAAAAAAAAAAGTTTTGGTCAACATTTGTAGAGAAACAAAGCAGTCTTAGGTACATATAATATGAATAAGTAGCACAAAAAATTTAAAACCAACCTGCACAGCACTTAAAGTGTACAAAATGTGTGGGGAATGTGGATAGCAAGCGGAGATACCACCAGTCTCCTTGTCCTGACATTTTGTAATGAATGTTATGATATCCTCTTTTGGCATCCTGTAAAAAAATTGTTTGTAGTGCAACAAATTAAAAATCTAAGACGTCAAGCTAACACATGTAGATCAGAATAGATAACAGAAATACCCTTTTAAAAACTCTTTTCTTTTTCGGTGTCGAAGTAATTATTCAATAAAAACTAGGAGTACATACTTGTCAGAAGTTCCCATTAATTCCATAGCAGTTAAAGTCCAATAAATTCCTGACATTCGCAGAAATTCAGTCATATTATACTCATACTCTTCACTCTCAGTTCCATACTTAGCCAAATAATCTGCATGTTTCCTCAGTAAAAACGTTTTAGGCCTATCCGGTTTTAATGTCACGTCTTTTATATGAAATGCCATTTTTAATTCTGCTTATCAATACTATTTTTCACTATAAAGAAAAACTATACAAAATTACAAAAGGAAATCTCCCAATCAATTGTATTTGTAATGATTACATGACAGTGACAGTCATGACTATGACAATTAATGTCAAAAGCTAGACTGTGAACAAGTAACGGAACGGACTGAACGCTAAAACAAATTAATATTAATTGAAGACATTGAAGTCGATCTAATTTACAATTTAATTAAGTACAAAGCTAACATTATTTTCATTTGCAGATATTTAAACAAAATTACATGATTAAAACCAGTATACTTCATTGCCTTAAACTTTCAGAAATACGAACATAGCTACGTTTTTACGTATAACGAAGTGTATGTTCTGTGCATTCCGTTTCAAGCACCCTTCACCTTCCTTCTTACACTACTCTTATTAACTTCGGGCTCACTTTCTGTGAATTGGTGTTTTCCGGGGTTCCATGTTTTCTCAATGATTAGGTCTGATAGTGATTGGAGTTCGGCATATTCGACAAGGTTTATTTCTACTTTTATTAGACCATTTCTTTGAGATTTTATACTGTTATTATAGGACATCCATCAAATCCCATTTGTTTGATGTAATCGGTCTATGTTTTTATATTTCTCAGCGTTAGACTTGACAACAAGTGAAATAAATCTTGTGAAAAGAGAAACTTTAAGAATTGAAATGCCTAGAAACTTCGTGACACATCAACAAGCGTGCGGTAGCCACCTACCCATCTAATACGGCCCTACCAGTTCAAGAAAGAAATTAGGTACGTCGTCCTAAACAAATAAACAAAATTTCAACAATTTACTTGGAGAAGATTATTTACTTACACGAGGACCATTAAGTGTAGGTTTGTGATAGATTATGTTATTTATATTCAATTTTCTGATTTTAAGGTGAAGTTGTAGGAAAGATCCCACTCCCATATAATCGTATTTACATTGTAGGTACCTAGGTACGCCGTGTCGACGCGAACGGCGTGTTACTGTTCCACGCGCGCTTCTAAGAGATGTCAGCAAATCGGAAGGGGTCCGCAAGGGCCGATGCCTGCCCTAGGCTGCGGGACTGTTTGAAAGACATACCGCGGCCCTGGAACACAAAGAGCTAAGAAGGAACATGGATGGGTTTTAGTCAGTACAAGTCTGACACTCGCTTCCTCTCCGCCCAGAAACTAGATAGTAACGTGTAGGTAGTATATTTAGGTACTACTTTTATTTAAGTTTAGCACTCTCGTGTACCATCGAATCCTTTCGTGAACTCATGACCGTAATAAAAGTAAATTTTTTGGCTTTACTAAGAATCTAAGTGAATTTTTCATAAAAAAGTCATACAATGGGATTAAATGAATTTAGAGGGTTGTATTGATGATTTTATTAATTTAATATTAACCCAGTCAAACCACATTTGTTACGGTCGCCAATTATATTTTAATCAATATATATCCTGGCACTGACCTGCAAATTACAAAAAAAAAACGTAAGAAAATTTGAATTTCGCGGGCTACCCTGTCGCTGCCACCTTGAGCAGTTGGTCCACCGGTTGATGCCTCTTTAGGCTGGAGGCCAGCCTTTTTTTAAGCAGGTTTGTAAGGATTTTGCTCATGGAAGTTCAAACTCAAGGTCTACCAACATGCAATGGAGCACAGTATTTCAGGCATCAAGCTAATTTACAATGTTCCTACGCAACACCACACTGCGCTCCAAAACCCAGATTACCGACGTTTCTCAAAAAGTTGAAGTGGGTCTGAGCTGGCCACGTCTATCGCACGCCGCAGAAAATGGTGGGATGAGCTGGACAAAACCAACGAAAAGTTTACCACATTATTTCTGGACTGAAAGTCATGGGGATAGTCATGGCCTTTGCCCAGCTGTGGGTTGACGCAGGCTTACAGTATCAGTACTTATACAGCAAAAGACTTACTCTTACTATCGATTTATATGAAAACTGCACCCGCGTCGGATGGCTCAGATTTTCTTTTTAATCGTCATTAATTTTTACTGTCCTCTGTAGATACTGCGGTGGCAGCGATTTCGTGGTCTGTGTTAGAAAGTACCGAACACAAAAGGCCGAATGATTAATCAAGCTGTATTCAGCTTAGCTTGTTTCAGCTAATCATTCGGCATTTTGAGTTCCTTCCAAATAAAAAAGAGCCTCGTGCGTCGCTCTTGATGACAACACTGAAACTTAGTTTTTGTCACTAAACGTTTTGGTTTAGTGTCTTATTACCGGCTTTCATTAATCCGGCTGATAGAAAGGACTTTTGTGCTTCTATTTTTGAGCTCCGCCTTGAACATGAAAGGACTTTTATTTCCTTTAGTTTTTCTTTAGATACGAGAGGCGGTATCTATTATTTAGTCTGCAGGTAAGTAGGTAAATTGTACATTTTGATACTAGTGAGGAAACTTTGTCATTGCAGCCGAGCCGCAATTCATTTTCAATACACTTACCTACGAAGAAATAATATAACAAAACGTAAAGTATGTTTGTCATTAGTCATTATGAAACTATGATTTAATTTTCTTTTTCCCCTCCGCTTTGCTTTCGCAGGTCGAAGGAAAAACTAAGGTAAGCCGCAAAACAGCCTAATATTAAAAACAGTAAAGTGAAAATGTTAAAATTTTTGCGTAGAGTTACTTAGTTTGATGTGTACCTACAGAATGCTTGTTTGACGGCTTCGTGAAGGGTCCGTTTACACCTTGTAAACGTTCTACTTTTAAATTTTCTTAAGAAACAAGACGAGAGAAGACACTATTATTATTTACTCTCTTGGTACTCAAGGTAGGTACTTCTTGGATCTTTACTAATTACTTAGTTTTGTTTAAGCTCATATTATTTTTTATTATAAAACTTTTTCATGTCAGTTTTAAAGGTCACACGTGCCGAAAAATTCAAGTCTATTTAATTTGGTTTTCAACTGAAATAAAGCAGATGCACCCACACGTAGTGCCTATCAAAATTTTTGACGTGCACACGTGTTTTTGATTTTACCTCGGGACGAATTTCAGTGGATGGTGTGTTGAGTGGTTGGGTTATACATTGTATTGTTTCTAATATTACGATTTATATTCACAAAGTTGGTATACCCGTGTTATAAACCCGTGTTACGAATAAATCTCTATTTACTTAGGTAGGAGTACCTGTCCTATTTTTCTAAAGACCACTATCAGCGGATTTATCAGACATTTCTATTGTTTCGGTGAGATAGGTGTTCCATAGACATAGATATAGGTACCATAATATGCTAACAAATAGTAAGACTCGACGAAAGAGACAACGGACATCGAGAATGACTACGACTTTCATCGTCAATCCATCTTATTGACCTAAGTTATAATACTATTCCTATACATATACATTAAATAGACTAACGGTCTGTTTAAAAACCTACTCAGAAAAAGATTAGGTAGTCGAAGGATATCTACTACTACTACTATATGACTTACCAACGTATTTTTATCTGAAAGCAATGTTCAAGCTTTCAAAGCGTTCCAATGATTAGGTTATTGGGTCAAGGTGTTAATTTAACACGTAGTTGAATGGGAAACGCTGACTCAGCTTCAAATGGTTTGCTGATCTGCCTTTGGGGAAAAGGCACCTAAATGTTATCAACGTAAGATTCGGTTGTGGCCCTAAAAAAGGCGAAGACTATGGCTTGTGTAGGAAACTAAATAGGGACAGTTAAAACTTTTGTGGCCTGACCACAGTTTAGCCTAACAGCGATGACATAAAGCATTCGTACGTCCGCTAGAGGTCAAATAGACATTATTATTTAGACTAGAAACGGGATATTTACCATGTTTACTGTTTTAATAATGTTAGTAACCATGATAGTTTAAAATCTTATGTCAAATAGACAGTTCATCTGCATTTTAGACTGGACGTCGACCACAACGTAGTTGGGAAAAGGGTACGCAGATGATGAAGACGACGTCCGCTAAATGCTATACTGGAAGTTATACGCTACTTAACGCAGTCTCCAGCTAGATAAAGTTTACTGAGGTAGGTTACTTGTTCCGCTGTTTCCCTAGCCCCAGACCGATTTAGTAAGAATCCTTTTAGCGCAATTGTTAAAGTTTGTTTCTTTCCTTTTACGCAGATTGTAGGCCGAGTTCTTGTTCAACTTTATGAGGCTTCACTGATATGTAGCTCCTTGTAGAAGTTGCAGGTAAAGCGAAGAGTGAAAAAACACACGCACACAAGGTTCCGTAGCACCAAACAATATAATAAAAATATTTTGAAGGATCATTCTTATGTTGTATTGTATTTTTAAAGACCTATCTATAGACACCCCGCTCGTACTATAGGACTGAATAATTTTTTTTAGCTACAGTTCCACGTATGCAAGGCTTGTTGCATATTAGTAAGCGATTTCATGCTATACTGTTATGAGATACTTACTCTGTTTACAACACGCTCGCTCTTGCATACTACGGTGTCTTTTGTGATTTTCAAAAAAATTTGTAAGTCGATAGTATCATTTAATGTGCATATATTTGTGTGAAATATGAAAAAAGTATGTTGTCTGAGACCTAGTGCGAACTACGAAAGTTATCAATAAATTAAAACAAACCTTAGCTAAAAAACATCTGTAACCGTAACGATCAATATTGGTAATTGTAAAAAAATAGCCGATGATCGAACGCTTCCTGCTGCTCCCTCAATTTTTATTTGGATCCACGCACTCACTTTATTATAATTTTCCTGGAGTGTCCGGGAAAAAAATCAAATTTAGCTTAATATCCGGGGTTTATAAGTTTTTAAACACTGTTTTAAGCTTTCACGATTTACAACTAGACTTATACTGAGCTACTGAGCTTATCAGAAGCTCAAAATAATGAACAATCACGGAAGATATCACGTAAGTGACAGTATAACTTTATAAGTTTTTGCCCGGCATCGTCAGTTTAGGTACTGGCAACCCTAGTTCCATGATACATAGCTTTCTGAATGAATGTTCTCGTATCAAATAAATTGAGATAGACTTCAATGCACTTGTCAAAAGGTCGTTGAACCAGCGTTTTGTTCAGTAAACCGTAATAAAATTGATAGAGTCAGACTCAAGTGGATGTTTTAGCAAGAAGGCGTGGGTAATGCATATCTGAATATTTAGTGAATAAGAGGCTCTTTAAGCATTCATCTATAAACAACAAAGACAAAGGCTGGAGTCTTGTGTTAGGTAAAATGCTATATAATTTATAAGAATTTCTCATTAGCGGCAGGGATTTGGCCTCAATGAAAACATAAATAGGTACCATAACATCTTGTCTGTCATCTACGAAAGGTTAGACAGATGTGTATCTAATAGTAAACCCACAACCGGGTACAAATCCACTCTCCATGGCTGGGAGGAAGAAATTCCTGATGGAAAATAAAAAATAATTGCTACGTTTACGGAACGTTTTTCCCGAGATTTGGTGTTCAAAGACATGATATTCAGAGAAGAAAGGATAAACTTAAGTTTCATGGGATAGCAGCTATGTACCGCATCTCTGGTAAAATTTGTGCCATGAAGTTCCTTGCACCGTGTATTCGTCTACAGCTTCTTTACCGAAAACTCTTTGTGAAGGATCTCGTCCGGAGGGCACTAACTCTTTAGCCTATTTCGTAGATGTCGAAACAGCATTTCTGTTTTCCAGTTTCAGTGGAATGGGTGCCAGTAGTGTCAAAAGAGTGGTAGAAGCAGACTATTGACCGACCGCTTTAATGAGTCCTCCGCCTTGTCTCATCAAAGGCACATTAAACGTCCACAAAGTCCTAACAATGTCCCACAGATTATTTGCTTAAAAAAACCATAATCCACGTAGGTGTTACGGTACTAATTGAACGAATACGTGATCAACATTCAAAATATTCCATTTAAATTGATACCTTCACCAGTACTCATTAAAGCGGTCGGTCTATAGATACCGAAGACCGCAAATTGGGAGAGGCCTACCCAAGTCCAGCGTTAAACTGCTATAGGTTGAGTCGTTGGATTGCTTGAGAATGAGATATTTTAGCTTTGATTCTAAAATGGCAACGCTACGACGATGTGCGGTCGGCTTATTTGTCACCTAATAAGGAGTATGCCCACTATATCGTACTATAAATGGGGATGAAACGCTATTGAGACGTGGGCATAGTAGTCCGTGTCATATTTCTTTCCGTGCCTGATACGTTCCTATCTCGGTCGTGGTATGGTACGGTGTAGTCAGACTCCTTAAAATAAAAGTTCTTCATATTTAATAAAAAAAATATTATTGTTTCACAAATGAACTGTGAGGCAGAGATGCGTAGGATGCCTGTTATGAAATAAATTATGAAGCAAATTATGAAGCAATTTTCTTTACATAATATAGATGTTAGTATTTGCTTTAGGGATTTCAACTGAAACAGTTTCAAGTTATTTACATATTTAGATTTCTTTTGCCTTTCATTTTAAAAGCCAAATTAACATCAACGAGACTTACAATATGAATCCTTTGAGGTCTCTTATTCAAATTAGTTGCTGGAAAATTATATAACATGTGAAATGCCTACCTAATCTGTTGGCACACGCTCAAGCGATATATCCATTTTGCGAGTCTTGACAGAGAGAAGACAAAAAGTGGTTTTCAGCATGAAAATAGTCACTGCGATGCTTCCTTGCCGCTTGGCGCAAATCGCATCGCCTTTAGTTTTTTTATTAAAACAACATTAGTTTTAGTATATGCGAAACCTGAAACACCTGTCGAGTATTTTAATATAAAGAATCTATGTACAAAATTTCAAAACTGTATCATGAAAAATCGCAAAGTTATAAGCTTATTCTGTTACCGGGTTGTCCGCCCAAAAACGCGGTCACCACGCAACGCGCCCGTGCCTCCAGCGTCGTCTTGAGCTCATTGATAAACATAATTTGGCAGTAGGTACCTAAATTATTGCGATAGGTACTTAATGTCGCTCGGTGTCCAACCTGTAACTTTTTTTAAATATTTTTGGGACAAAATATAACATGGTTTAAAAATTATTGGAATCGATTCAGTTACTTATTCTGAACAAGCTATATTCAGGTTTCGCATATACTAAAAATAATGTTGTTTATGGCATTTCGCAGGTCAACCCAGGAGGTTGTAGTCTGCCTAAACGAGCAATCCTGTGAGTGCCTCGGGTGTAAGGCCTTCAGCCAGGGCAAAATACTGGATCAGATAAAGTAATAGCCCGTGGCGTATATATTTTAATTTCCCAGAATACTTCTGGTTACTAACTCGTAAGTACTTTTTTTAATCTATATTGTCGCACTGTTGGGCCAAGGTCCCTCACCAAACCTTCCACTCTTCTTTCTGAGTGGCTTTCTTCGGCCAATCTCATACATAAACGCAAGCAAATTAGGTAGTTTAG
Organism: Noctua fimbriata; assembly: GCA_905163415.1. NCBI lineage: Eukaryota > Metazoa > Arthropoda > Insecta > Lepidoptera > Noctuidae > Noctua > Noctua fimbriata. Next base: position 3,144,488 of record LR990926.1, on the reverse strand, counting down.
TTATGTGAGTAGGTACTTAACTTAATTATTTCTTAAGTCGCTGAAAAGCTGAAATCAAACATAGCTGTTATCATTTCAGTTTATTTGCTGTAAAAAATATTGGATTAATCTAGAACTAGATCACAAAGTGAATGTATCTAATAAGGAGTTTAATCCACGATAACATGAGCATTTTAACGGGAGTGTAGCTTCAGGACAGCTTGCATTGCCCCTTCGACAACACTTCTTGCCTCCGGAATTCCTAAATTCTTGTCTTGAGAACCGCATTGAGGTCGTTGCATTTGCGTTGTATTTTTGCACACCTGTACAAACAGAATACTTAATATTAATTTGATGATTGTTTGTTTTATTTCTGCTTGCTAAGGAATAAAATGGTTGTTTTAATTAATCCTCCGCGTTAATTTTCGCGTTCTGAGAATTATCCGTTGACAGTTGAAACAATTGTCAGGAACTTTTGTCTCGCAGCTTTGATGGAGGTTTAATTCTGGCTTTCGGATTAGGGAATTAGGTAATTGTGAAAAACCACAAAGGTTCGGTCGTTACTAAGCGGTGTCCGGTCGCGTCCGCAAATTGTTTTTACCACTTTGACCGAACTTTAAGAAAGGACTACAAAAAAAGTAGTCCTTCTTTTTGCAATTTTTTTTCTTTATAGCAAAATATTGCCAATATCTACGAAATAATCCCCTTGGTACAAATTCTCTGAGAATTCGTCACGGCATTAGTTTTATAACTTCAACGGTTTACAGCGTCAGTTATCTCCGACCGCTATCAGTACTGAGGGGTTATAAACAATGCGTATAAACAGCTGATAATGTTTGCCGTACTAGTGGTTAGGACACAACAGCGGAATGATAAGCGTACTGGTAAGTCACAGTGATGAGGAGTTTTTTTACTCCTGCTGGTTTATTTACTGGCAAAGTGTCCCCAAACTTCACAACATCGGGAGAACCTTTATCCAGAAACGGGATGACGCAGAGTAAGAGTAGCATGCAGTAACACTTTTGCCTCACTCTTCGGGGATTACAGCCCCCGTAGCATGACCACCGCAGACAAGGATTTCTTTGACGAAGAATCGACAAAATGACAGATAGTGCAAAGAAGTCTGTCATTTTGTCGACACAATCTGTCATTTTGTAGGACGTTTTTTTTTTTTGACGGAGTCAGGGATTATATTAGTAACTTTTTTTTTTTTTTTTTTTAGGATGGGAAATCATCAAATGACCCCCCCCGCTCTGGGCGGAGCGGAAGGGAGTGTCAGACTTGTACTGACTAAAACCCATCCATGTTCCTTCTTTGCCCTTTGTGTTCCAGGGCCGCGGTATCTCTTTCGAACAGTCCCGCAGCCCTGGCAGGCATCGGCCCGTGCGGACCCCTACGTGGTTGCTGACATCTCTTTGAGGCGCGCGTGGAACACGAACGCGCCGTCGACACGGCCTGTCGTCATAAGACGGCCGGACGGCGAGCTAGCCCAAAACTCGCCGTCCACAGGCCCGCGCCTACGGTGGCCGGGGGCCAGCACGTGACCCCCGACGCCCAGGGCGTCTCCCGCGGCGGCTGGGACGTGAGGCTCTTTCCCTCTCACGTTCCGCCACCTCCTTCACTAGCATGACTGCTTCGCAGAAGGAGGTGACGGCTTCCCATTCCCTCTCGCTCCGGACCATGGCTTGAACCAGGGCCAGGCGCGAGAGGTCGCCGCCGCCAATCGCCTCTACGAGGACACGGCGCTGCTCCGCCCAAGCAGGGCAGGCCTCCACAGTGTGCTGCACCGTGTCCTCCGGACGATCCTCACAGTGGAAACACCCGGGCGTTTCCTCCCGCCCGATTCGGTGCAGGAACCTCCCGAAACAACCGTGTCCGGTGAGGACCTGCGTCAGGCGGAAGGTGAGGGCGCCGTGGCGCCTCTCTAGCCACTCCTCAAAGAGGGGACTTATCGCCACTATGGTGGCGTGCCCTGCACGGGGTTGCGACAGTCGCTCTCTCCATGTATTATATTAGTAACTGCCTCGATTGTCAAACAGTCACAAAAAAAAAAAATGTCATGCCAGCGACACGCACGAAGAAGAAGTATCATGACTAGAGTCAATTGAGATGCGTCCCGATAATTGTAACAGATGCCACTAACTACTACAATTAACATTCCCATTGAAAATGATTCCCATTGAAAAGGCTCTGGCTCAATTAAGGGACCCCAAAATTTGGTAACAAAAAAAGGAGCTGCTGGTCGCTAGTGCCAAGCTTTCAGTAGCGACCAGCAACTTCTGTAGTGTGAAAACTTCAGGACAGGCAGGACACGGCCGAGTTATCTAATTTCTAGTCCTCTCTGACTGAATTAGAATATTAAATCAATGTGTTCAGAAAGAAAACGGAGAGAGGTGGATATGATAAGAATCTTTTAAACTAAAAACTGTAAATAGTACAGACTTCTTGTTATTTGTAATATTCTTACTGTATTATTTATGATGATGAAAATACGACTAAATACAAATGCATGTGTAACAAACAAAAAAGTACAGTAAAGAATGATTTATGCCAGTCTTGTTTTATGCTCCACCAAGTCTTTACATACACTTATTATCTCCATAAGATAAATTGCATGTGAAGTACCGTTTAGAATATACCATGCATACAATGTAAATATATTTATGTAAGTTTTCTTTATTTACTTATAGCAGACTACAGTATTACATAAATGAAACCGTAATTCAAACGGAAAAATGGATTGTAAATATACGAATGATTGCAGTTTTGTTTCCGACATAGCTGACTGTAAACGGCATGAAAAGAGCTGTGTTTTTTCTAGATATCAGATTTATTATATTTCTAGAGGTACTTTTCAAAGGCAAAAGGGTAGGCAGAGCCCTGAAAAGTAGATGTTTGTGAACGAAAATATTTGCATTCAAACAGATTAGAAGGAATTCTCATCTTTCGATTGGAATCTAACATAGAGATCTCTGAACTTTATATTTACACCTATGTTTAGCAAATAAAAAACTTTGACTTTGATTTTGATCTTCGTGAAAATTAAATTTCACTACATAGTATAAAACAAAGTCACTTCCCGCTGTCTGTCTGTCCCTATGTATGCTTTTTTTGTATTGCTTTGATGCGGTTTTCAGTGATGTTTATATATATATATATTGCACCCGTGCGAAGCCGGGGCGGGTGGCTAATAGATTATAACTTAGTGGAATTAATGAACGGGAAAACCAGATGACAGTAGTTTATTGAATCTTTATTTTGGCATGCAAAAATTGTATGTCAATGAAAGAATACTACTACTGTATTTTTACCCGACTAGGCGACTGTTCCAAAAGGAAGGTAAAGTTTTTACAAAATATGAAGTCGTCGTCGGGTTTTTTGGAACTTGATTAACTGGTAGTAAACAAACACCTACTGGCTATTACTAATGTTATTAGTGAATGGTAGTAAATGACTAAACCTTTACGGAAAAGTAGGAGTGTCAGCATACCTACCTATTGTTAGTGTACAAAATCCATCGTTTTTCATTTGTCGTTTTCCTCAAAATACTGGCAACATTTTTATCAGGATATTCCTGTACTAGTTACCTTTTTTAAATGGAATTTTTGTGTACCTACTTCAAATTGAGTGTACCTGGTGGTTTTATCTCTTTATTTTTTAAGTGACAATGTAAGGTATCGCTCCATAGCAGAAATCATCATCAACTTCCTGGGCTTGGCAATGTTACTTGAGGTTGGTACAACGCGTGCATCTCTTCGATTTTCCCGCGCAGTCAACCGTCACGCTACGAACCAAACAAATGAACGGTGGCAAGTCTCCATACACATTTTGCATTTTGCATAGCAGAGGATGGTCGACTTCAGTCTAATTGGCTTGATTTACAGGGCTTCTTTCGCAGGTAAGTTTTTTAGACGAGGTGTTCAAGTTACACACCTTAGAATAAAAATGTACCATCATTTTTATTTTGGTACATTTTTATTTAAGGTTCGATCAACTAATACGACTGGGCAGACGACAGACTACCTACGTGCTGTCGATATTTCTTTAAGTGCGGGCGAGGACAGCCTTAGCTATAGGTTGGTCGTTTCTCATTCAGAAGTTATGAATGAAACCATGAAATACCTGGCATTGGAATTTATAGCGGCTTATTTGAGGACCTGCTTTTATTTTTAGTGGTGTATATGCTACCAGTATGTAGTAGAGGAATTAGGAAGAAATGGCAACCTTCATCATCATTCTCTTGCCCTTATCCCAATTTATTTGGGGTCGGCGCAGCATGTCTTCTTCTTCCATACTTCTCTATTATTCGTCATCTCATCCGACACCTCCTGGAAGAAATGGAAGAAATGGCAACCTTATGGTGATGAAAATTAAGTTGATGACATTTCTCTTTATGTTTGACTAGTATGTATTATGTAACTAAGTTTGAATTTATGGTGTAAACTAAACTTGAGGTACTTTTCGTGACTGCCTGGTTGGTCTAGTGGTCGCAAGCGCGTCTACTGAGCATGAGGTCCGGTGTTCGATTCCCGGGTCGGGCAAAGTGTTATTGGGTTTTTCCATCAGGAATTTCTCAGTAACAGCCACGGAGTCTGGATTTGTGCACGGTTGATGTCATTAGGCTCGCCCCCTATTACATGGGACTTAAACATAACTGGCGACAACTGGGTGTTCTGTTATGTACACCTCTGGCCTAGCCTTTCAAAGATTACAGGCGTGATGTAATGAAAGATTTTTTCCAAAACCTGTTTACATGTCTGGAAACTGAATTGCGATCATAGCATACCTAGCACAATACACTTACAAGCAAGTAAATACACAATACGACACATGTATGACGCGTCAATTGTGATACAATTTGTCCTCTATTGAGTACTCAGCTTAAGAATTAATAAACGTTTTTATTAAACGCTTGCTATCGTAGTTGAGTACCACGCGCTGTGCCCGTTCGATCGGTTGTGTACGACTAATATTAAAAACAAAAGGTAAACCGTGTTTATAGTGTTCATAATGTTGTAAAGTTTATTGTGGCTCTTAAGACGGGTTTGAAATGAGGTGATAAAGGTTTTCAGTGAGTTTTGAAGGCTGTGGAGTGGGTAAAGTGACAGAAAGGAGGAATTTGCTGGTGTGATTGTATTTGTAGTAATTTTTAGATGTGTTTTTCTGAATGAAAGTCAGGGTTTTGAGGGTAATATTGCACAGAAAATACATTTTGAAAGATTTTTAATGAATCTAACGCTGCATAAATTATCCGGACCACTATTGTTTTAGACTTATTGTTTCCTACATGTTTCCGATAACTGATATTCATTTGTTTATCGCCATATTACTAGTTAACTTAACATAGCTGTATTTTTATTGTTACTGATAACAAATGTTTTTAAAGTCAATAGGTACGACCATTGTTACTAACTACGAAAACTGACCGAAAAAATTACCGAATCGAAGTTGGTGTACACACGGCGACACATCAAGCTACACATAACCAGTATAACCTGACCTCGATTTGTATGACCTTCCCGTACAATGAGAGATCAGCTATATTTGGTTTTGCATAGCTTGATTGATCATCATGCGTACAGTCTATTCACAGATAATTTACCAAGATTTTGCACCACTGTCAAAATTACAGGGATCTTTATTCTTGCTGCAGTTTATTTATTTATTAATAAAGGCTCACCAACAGCTTCTGTGTACAACACCATCTTAAGTACTTAACTATAGTTTGTTACAGTCTTAGACTTCACAGTTGCCAACTACTGGTTAACCAGCATTCACAAAACTAAGTGACTACATAAGAAAAAATAAAATTAAAACGAGTTTCTCCAGAAATGGAATACAACAGTAAACTCATTCAATTTAAGAGTTTACTTCAACTTCAAAATTTAAAAATTTAAAAAAAAAAACAATATTGCTATTATTTTACAAACCAATTACGACTTAAATAAAAAAAAAAAGTTAGTTATGTGTGCTTGTACTTGCTGCTTCTAACAAGTCTATCAAACAATGATCTTTATTTTCGTTACGATAAGGTTGCTGTGGGGTTACTGGGTAAAAGGAAATGTCAAGGAAGGGACTGTAGGTATACTTATCTATGTGAGTGTGTGTGCCTGGGCCACATTCACCAAAGCATTTACCCTTCTCGTTCCGTTCACTCACTCTTATCAACGTTTACTTAACCTTTAATCTATGTGTTCAGTTTTAATTTCGCTTAGATAAGTAATTAGATGCGAGATTAACTTCTTACTTCTTAGGGATTAGCAGAGGCGTCTTGTTACAACGACCTACACATTTTAAATGTGTTTGGATAAAATGTTATTGGGTTTTTCCATCAGGAATATCTCAGTAGCAGCCACGGAGTCTTTATTTATGCCCGGTTGATGGCAATAGGCTCGCCTCCTATTACATGGGACTTTAACGTAACCGGCAAAATGTGGATGTTCTATTCGGTACAGCTCTGCTGCCTAACCCTTCGGGGGTTACAGGCGTGATATTATGTTAAGTTTAAATGTGTTTTGTTGATTTTAGTATCTAGATAAAGGTGAAAGTAAAACCTATGTACCTACTTCAGATTGCATGATTGTGAATGAAACATACTGATAAGAAAAATACTTTATTTTTAATCATCTACTTTATCGTATCTATAGTATGATAGTATTAAACAGGCTCAATCAATCACCGTGCAACTCAGTCAGCTTGGAGCATAAATATAATGGTGTCAATTCTGGCGACACAACCCTCTTCTCTGCGAGAGTGTTGGCCATAATCCACCTCGCGAGCCCAGTGCGTGTTGGTGGATAACTCAGCGAGTTAACTGTGTAACCCACTCCTGAAACCCTATTCAAATTAATCAGCTGATTGGTTGTTGACTTGTTGTCATTTCGTTCAAAAAATCATAACAGTCAATAACAGACTTGACCGTGATCTGCATCCTATACAAGGTGTAAACGGACCCTTCACAAAGCCGTCAATCAAGCATTCTAACTAAGTAACTCTACGCGAAAAATATTGCTGAGAAACGACTTTTTTTTTGAGGTCAACAATATAATGTTGTTAATAGTTAACAACAGTACAGTTTAGTTTGTTTGTTGTTGTTGTTAGTTGCTTATTGTTAAAATGAACGGTATTGTGATTGTGAGTGTGTTACTCAGTTTCCCCGCAGACTTCATAAGGCTTTCAAAAACCCATTCATCGTTTGGAGTGGTCTGATAGTTTTCGAGTACCACTGCAAATCAAGTAGCAACACTTCATTGCTTGTGCTGGCAATCGTGTGTCATGTTCAATGCCTAATCGCGATTTCCTAATTGAACCGTGTAAAACCATGTAGGTTTTATGGAACCTTCACACCAAAGCCGGGGGCATAGCGGCAACTTTCGTAAGCGTCCAGTTGACAAGTTCTGTTCGTTCATGCATGGGTTACGAATGTTCATATTCATATCTTTATTTGCGTTCCATAATGTGTGAAGATCTTACAATGGGCTTAAAGCTAAGGTACAATTACGGACTCTGTAGGGCAGCAAAAAGTATACAATTTATGTGTGAAACAAAATGAATACTGACTCATTTTACAATTTTAAAACATGTGCTTAATATTAATTAACTAAATTATAACATTAATTTTATTGAGTTCTGATATAAACTTATAACATAAAATAATATAATAAATGCTGGATTACACGCAGAGTACTTCTCCTTGAATACGATCTGCATTTGAACTGCAATGCAAGCTAGCTTCAATTATTTCTCATCTTTGGACTCGGATTCCAGACTGACCGAATGCATCTGAATCCCAATATTTTATGAAACGACTACCTTTCTTAATCTAGTTTTAGAGTAACACGGGACTCCTTGGAAAGACCAGTTGCCTGACATTCGACCCGTAATGACTTTCAAAGATCGGCGCGGTCGGGACCAAAAGTTTAACGTGCTTTCCGAGGAACGGAGGGGTCGTACTTTGTGAAGGAGTATTGATATATCTCCTGGTCGAAAAAAATGCTATTGGGATTTCTATTAGGAACACCATTTTCATCAGCAGCAACTTGTAGTCTGTATTTGTGCCCAGTTAATGACAATCTGTTCGCCCCAAATAATATAAAATAAATAAGGTACTGGTGTGTGAAACATGTGGGTGAACGACACTGACGGACAGTACACTGTCCTGTCAACCTTCTGTTTTGAGCTATACAGGCGTGGTATTGTTCTTAACTGTATTCTGACAAAGCATACTGTATCTGAATGTAAATGTTATTTCAAAACAAGGTTTATCTTCAGACACAGGTGTAAATGATGGAGCCATTTTGAAACTATTGCTTCGTGATATCTTAGTACCTATGTATCAGTGGCGAAGGTTCCATACAACTTTCCTACACGTTTTTTCTATTCTATTCCTACCGGATTCCCTTTGAAAATTGGCACAGTCAGTATTCTACAGACAAATAATATAAACACATTAAAGATATGTACTCCGGCTTACCTCTTACAAAAATTGACCCTTCGCTACTGCTATGTATGTACAGGATTCTGTTGATAGGTGAAATAACTGTATTTCAATCACAACTGCATTCCTCTTACAAACACTAGTTCAAATATATCAAAAGAAAATAATTTTTCCCGGCCCTCTCATCAATTTGTATCATCTCCCTTCAACCCCTGTACTTGATATCTGCCAGCCGTCAGTCAAAGTTTGTCTAAGAACTAAGTTTCTCAGAGTTTCCGTGCTGATAAGATCACTAGTTATCGGGCACAGGTATAAAATCCTAAACCAACACTATATATTACGAAAGGGAATCATCTCGTAGTTATTTCTATTGCATCTTATGTGTCGAAAAAAAAGACCATGCTCAAAGTTTGCTATATGCTATATTCTAGCTTGGATCTAGTAATATCTGATCTATAATTTGTAGAATCCTAACTATCCTACTTTATTTTTATTCCTTACCTTCACAAAACACTTTTTATAAAGGAGCTGTACTGGATTGTACTTTCCGCAGTTTTGTAATCTAATGAATTAAGAGTTTAATCCCAGGGTAATAAATTAATACTGAAAACAGATAAAAGCATCTTCTGATAATTATACAATTAATCAAGCCGAAAGGAGTGTCATGTAGTCCTGAGTCATGGAGAAATAATATAATTATGACATAACATCACGCCTGAAAACCCCGAAAGGTAAAGCAGAGCACTATTAGAGTACACCCACATTTCGCCAGTTATGGTTCAATCCCATGGGGCGAGACTATTGCCATCAACAAGACAGGTACAAATCCAGACTCCGTGGAGCCTACTGAGAAACTCCTGATGGAAAAATCCAACAACATTGCCCGACAGGAAACGAACTCAGTACCTCATGCTCAGCAGTTGCGCTTGAGAACACTTGACCAAGGAGGCAATAAATGTTGCTTGAAAAATGTTATTACAAACATCGAGAGTTATAAAAATAACACCCTTTTATTTACGAAACTAAAAGTAAACCAGTCACAGAATCAAAATTTAAAACAGTACCTACATTGGTTTAAAATCAAAACAAAAAGCGAAGATGATTATATCGACGAATCATTATTTAACATTGGATAGATTCGTCTGTAACATCTAGCCCGTAATTTAACCGTAACTTGCGAAGGATCAGAAAGAAAGATAAAATATTTATATGTCGCAGCGACATGACGTGAATCATACAAAATTACAAAAAAGAATAAACAATAAACAAACAACGCATAGGCGCGCTAGGTGGACCGATGACCTGGCGAAGGTTGCAGGGATCCGCTGGATGCGAGTCGCACGGGACCGGTCAATGTGGCGACACTTGGGGGAGGCCTATGTCCAGCAGTGGACGTCTTTCGGCTGAAATGATGATGATGATGATGAAACAACGCATAACAGATATCTATAAATAGAACAAGAAAGAACGAAAAAAGTCGACAGCTTGCACATCGTGACTGCGACAAGCAGGTTATCACTCGACATCATGCTGTGCTATGGGGTCCCACAGCACAGTGCTGGTTTTCAGTGGTGAGCCGTGAAAAACGCCAAACCATCATAAGCCAAGACAGCATAAATATTTGATTACATCTTTCTATTTATATAAAACAAAGTCGGGTTAGTTACACCATTTATAACTCAAGAACGGCTGGACCCATTTTAATGATCTCTGATTTTTTGGCTTCGTCTCCGCCCCGAATAGCAGAATAACCATTAAAATATGTGAAAGTTCACGAAAAAAAAAGTTTTAAAATAAATTAGTTGGCATCTTCCGCAATTAACAGCTCATGTCACGTAGGTAGGTAGGGTAGTGGTCACGTGCTGCCGTACACACTTGTACAGCGAGGCTCAGGGGAAATATCTGAATAGTCGCCCCAGGGATGTGCCTTAACCTGCGTTGCACAGAGGGGACTCCGGACAGGTCTTTTAAGAGGAAACGGTGCCTCCTCTCATGTGCGGATGGTGACCAGCGGGGTGGTTTTAGTGCGGTAAAAATCCGATACTCCCCGGTCTTATCCCCAAAGACAGGTCGCCTTTTGAAGGTTTCCCAAAGAAACAAAAAAAAAAAAAAAAGATACCAGGGTAGGATTTGGTGCATTGCTACGCACAGCTAGCGAAAAATAAAATAAAATAAACGGACTAAAACAGTAATAAACGGTACGGATTAGGCGGACCGGTCAATGTGGCGATACTTAGGATATGACTCAGGTTGGCTAGACAAATCTTCAAAATAGCTCGCATTCAACTAGGTCAACAGGGCACTTTATGTGACGGCTAAACACCCTTATTTCAGAATTTGTGACGCTACAGAATTTTAGATAATCAATCGAAAACGTGTCCAGCCAGCTTGAAAAAACACTTTTCGCTGGTCTCTCAATCTCGGTAACGGAAGTGATTTTGACGACTTTTTGCATATCAACGGGCGTTACATAAATTTGTGACTGGCATCGTGCTAAAAGTTTTGTGATACGTACAGTGGTTTAGTAGAAAAATGCATAAATCTGTGTCCAGCCAGCTTGAATTTACGTAGAAAACTTTTGGCTGGCACTTCCGAATCTCAATAGCGGGTGCGTTCTCGAATATAGTTCCTTTACTAACATTTGGTGACGCAATGTGTGACAGTTATAACGTTTGATTTATGGCGTCACATGTAAGTAAGGGTTTACGAGAAATCAATAAAAACTTAATGTCCAGCCAGCCTGAGTTCAAGTTGGCTGGACACATATGTATCTCCGCTGCCTGATGATCTACGACGAAATTTTGAGACGGGGACGATAATGATAACCTGAATTTGTGACGGAGAAACTTTGCGTAGTTTCAAAGATATTGATCATTTAAATTTTCCTTTTTTCCTTTTTTTTAATTTTATTTTTATTTTAATTTTGTTTGTTAGTAAAGGAACCGTATTCGAAAACGCTCCCGTTATTGAGATTCGGAAGTGCCAGCCAAAAGTTTTCTACGTAAATTCAAGCTGGCTGGACAAAGATTTTTGCATTTTTCTACTAAACCACTGTACGTATCACAAAACTTTTAGCTCGGTGCCCGTCACAAATTTATGTGACGCCCGTTGATATGCAAAAAGTCGTCAAAATCACTTCCGTTACCGAGATTGAGAGACCAGCGAAAAGTGTTTTTTCAAGCTGGCTGGACACGTTTTCGATCGATTATCTAAGATTCTGTAGCGTCACAAATTCTGAAATAAGGGTGTTTAGCCGTCACATAAAGTGCCCTATTGACCTAGTTAAATGCGAGCTATTTTGAAGATTTGTCCAGCCAACCTGAGTCACATTACTTGGGGGAGGCCTATGTCCAGCAGTGGACGTCTTTCGGCTGAAATGATGATGATGAATATATTACACCCACAGTTCATCAGAAAACACAAACAAAAATAAAACATTTTAACATGTTTGTACAGACTTTACTCTTCTCAGATACAGTACACGTCTGACATTGAGCAAGTCCCAAAGGTTACGTGAAGTAAACAGTTACCTCGATCCAGTGGGTTATCACATTAGGTTCTAAGTCTCGACCTTGAACCATTGTGTAACTGTTACTGTGTCTAAGCTCTTTGAAAAGGGTTTGGCGTGGGTAGATACAGCCTTCCAGACACACCTGAACGGTCGGTCGAGTTACCAATCCTGCTGACTGGCAATTTTTTTGTCATAGTATAATAATCTGACTAGAGCTGCCTCGTTGGTGTAGTGGTCGCAAGCGCGACTGCTGAGCATGAGGTCTTGGGTTCAATTCCCAGGTCGGGCAAAGTGTCATTGGGTTTTTCCATCAGGAATTTCTGAGTAGCAGCCACGGAGTCTGTATTTGTGTCCGGTTGATGGCAATAGCTTTGCTCCCTATTACATGGGACTTAAACATAACTGGCGAAATGTGGGTGTGCTATTAGGTACACCTCTGCCTTACCCTTCGGGGATTACAGGCGTGATGTTATGTTCCAATCATCCTTTTAAAAAAGTCAAAGTTTTTCCTAAAGTCATGTTGAATGCCCATGTAACACCCACTCCTATCAAGATCGGAGACTCTACACTCGAAGTTGTAGAAGATTATGTCTACCTGGGACAAACAATCCAGTTAGGTAGGTCTAACTTTGAGAAAGAGGTCAATCGTCGAATCCGACTCGGATGGGCAGCGTTCGGGAAGTTGCGTGGTATCTTCTCGTCCAACTTACCGCAGTGTCTCAAGACAAAAGTCGGAAAAAAACAAAAAAGCAAAAAAAAAAGACAAAAGTCTATGACCAGTGTGTGTTGCCAGTGATTATATACGGGACCGAAACGTGGTCGCTCACAATGGGCCTTATCAGAAGGCTTAAAGTCACCCAAAGGGCAATGGAGAGGGTTTCTCTTTCTATGCTCGGAGTTTCCTTGCGTGATCAAATCAGAAATGAGGATATCCGCAAGAGAACCAAGGTTACCGACGTAGCCCGAAGAATAGCCAAACTTAAGTGGCAGTGGGCAGGGCACATTGCTCGCAGAACTTCCACAGTTTCCTCACGATGTATTCATTCACCGTATAGAGAGCACAATGAAACAAGTGATAAAATAACGCGCCTGTCTGGGTTCAAACCCTCGACTTACAATTTGTAAGTCAGGATACTTAGGGAACCACTGCTCTTTCCTTCATTCTTTTAGAGGTATGAGGAACAGGATGTTAAATTCTGCCAGTCAAGAGGGTGCTCTGTCTGGTGAGACTACCCGGTTGTTATTTACGGGTGGTTGTATTTACCGGTGGTACAAATTGCGACGTTATAAAAAGAAATATATTCCTCATGTCCAGGGATATTTGGAAATGCCCCTTGTATGTACTGCTATGCGGATTTTTGTTCTACTTGATGCTAATGAGATTAAAAAATGTTCTAGTTACCGCTAAAGAATAGGAAAAAGGCCGAGTAAAAATAAAAATATAATATTTTTAAAGCGGGTGCCATTTAATTTTCAAGAAACTATAATTTGAAAACTATCAAGAATCGCGGAACATATATGGGGTATTTTGGGATACCACTGGTCAAGAGGAATCTATTTGTGTCTATTTGGACCAACTTGTGTGCTATATCTTACGGATAATGCAGGATTTTTATTTCTTATTTTGCGCCATAGATGTCGCTAGTAGCTACCAAATTAACAAGCTAACTCATCAGTCATTCAATCTTAGCTTCTTCAGCTCATTATCTTCTTGTCTGATAATTTTATCATCTATTGGTTCGATTCGATAGCATCCAATTTAACTTTACAGCGAAGTTGTAACTGAGTTTATGGTCAAGAGCGATAACTAACAGGGTTATCTGAAGTTTAGACCTGTATCTATAATTATGTTATTCATGATTATCTTTAAGAGTTTCTTTGATGTAAGACGGGAGTATTAATAATAAGCTTTTTAATGGCTAATAGCTTATCGAACGTGATAAACATACGCTGATTGTAGTAGGGTCTTCCGTTTCGCTCATAGCAACATGAACTAAGCAGTAGTATTAGAAGAATAACCAATGCCGTCCCGTATCTCATATAGAAGACTTAGCCCCGTTATAAGAAGGCTGAATAATGCTATATCAGAATGAAAGTACCTACCTGAAAATCGTCTGCAATTAGGGAGCATTTGTTCAGCAGTTGTGTACCTTTTACAGTCTAATGACGATTGTGTCTAGGTTGTTATCTAAGACCTTTCAAACAGAAGAACGTGTCTAAAACAAAGATGGCGGCCAATCTCAGCAGATGCTATCCATCGGTGCAGGAAACCTTATAGATTTATAGTGCACAAGTGCGTGCGCGGAACTGCACACTTTCTTCCGTCACTCTCAAAAGTCAGGGATCTCAAACGAGTCATGCGTTATTTAAAAGGTACTCAAAATTACAGACTGAGTTATAGACAAAACCTGGACGAGACTATGAGTCTTGGGTATTATGGTGCAGACAGGACAAGGGGGTAGAGATGATGGTACTTTTAACCGACTTCTAAAAAGGATGAGGATCTCAATTCGGCTGTTTTTTTTTAAATTTATTTTTTGTTATATAGTATTTAGTTTAGTAAGTTCTTTACTCAGAACGTGGACAGGCGACATCCCAACGCATGAACGCAATGATTTTAATTGATTGCACTTCTTTTAATTAATGACATTGAAGTAGATTGTTGACGCAGTGTTATTGACTGATACCAGCATGTGCAAGGTTGAGTTGTTTGTTTATTTAGGCTTAAGTAATATCAGTAAGGTAAACAAGGACGACGGATGGACTGTGTGAAGGATGATATGGCTAGAAAAGAGGTGTCTGACGAGATGCCGAGTTTTAGAGAAGTCAGCAAGAAGACAGAGGTGTACCTAATATTACACCCACATTCCGCCAGTTATGTTTTAAGTCCCATGTAACAGAGGGCAAGCCTATTGGCACAATTCCAGACTGTTACTGAGAAATTCCTAATCGAAAAACTCAAAAAAACTTTGTTTAACCTGAGAATCGAACCCAAGACTTCGTGCTCAGCATTCGTGCTTGCCACCGCTAGACCAACGAGGCAGTCCAAACTACTAACTAGTAGTCCAGTAATCTTGTCGCCTGAAAGTACGGGGTGATTTGCATCAAGAAAAGGTACTATCAAAAACTAGTCCTTTAGAGTTATAATCGCCAAGACCTGAAAAAAATCCGCTTTTTTCGATTTTTGACAAAGTTGCGTTCGGCGCTCGTGGTCACTAACTTGGATTATTCATTGGGCCAACATCATAAACAAGTCTGTAAAAAAACAGAACTACCGGATTTGACGCAAGCTCTGATGTATAAAGTTACTGGACTATAGAGGAGTGTAAAATAAAATTTACTTGTGCAAGTTTTAACTAGACCAGTGTATGAGCATATCTAAGCCAAGTAAGCTCAGTGCTATACGAGTAAGCCTACTGGTATGTGGGAAGAAACACACTTGTTCTTCCCTAATGTTATAGTAATCCCGTATTATGAATTCGGGGATTAAGCAGGAATTTCATAATCGCTGATTGATGAAGAATGGTAATTATGTTATGTAATAAAAGAGGTCGCCTCTCCCTTTGCGATATGTAAACCTTTACGACAGCTTTTTATTAATGGTCTTGGGGCTCGATGAGAATATGTTTTGTTGCTAAGCACATTGTAGTGTTTAGGTTAGAAAGGGGTACTTACAGGCACAAAGGTAAGAGTTTTCATCTTGGTTGGCGACTTGAACGTGGTAGTCATCAAAATGTTGATGAGTAAGCTATGCTAAATGTTGATGAGTTTTTCTGTCAAGAATTTCTCAGTAGCAGTGAATAGTCTCGATATCAGTGGCGGTGCCTTCATACAAGCCTTAAAGCCTGGCTTGCCCTTAAAACCTACCACATACGGGGTGGAAGGGACCCCGAAACGGTTACCACGTATTCAGTACATCATTCTAAGCTCCCACATAGAAATTTTTCATCGGTTATTAAAAAACAAAACAGCTGTTCCTTACATTTTTACCGTGTAGGTATTTCACTTTTGTAGGAAATACGTGAATACGTGATAACTGTTTTCGCGCCGGTGGTGTCCCTTCCACACCGTATTTTAAAGGTTCCTGAAAAGTTTGGTTGCCTTGCAGTCTATCCCTAGCTTACCGGCTACTACTAGGCACGCTACTGCTCGCTGTTACATGGCGCTTAAAAATAAATGAATAAATATCGGTGCACTGTTGATATTCTTCGGCCTAACTCTGAGGAAATTGCGCGTGATGTTATATTTGCTAAACTTATAATTTAATATTTGTTTCTTGCAGATGTCAAATGAAGCGATAGCCAAAGGCGAAGCAGTGCTTCTGAAGCAGGCGCGTGACAAGTTTGTGGAAGCGTTCGATCGTCAACCCTCAGTCGCTGCATGTGCGCCTGGACGCGTCAACCTTATTGGAGAACACATTGATTATTGTGAGGGCTATGTTTTACCTGTGGTAAGAAACTTTTTAATTAAAAGAAGTTATTAATGTTTTTTTTTTGTTTAAAAGTCGTAAAGTGGTCCACAGAATACATCTACTTACCAAGTTTCAACTGCGGAACCCTAAAAATATAGTTTTCCTGCGAATAATTATTTAATTTGAATGTCCAATACGCCTCCTATTCAAGTAGCGAGTTCTGGGTATTACAGTACCTACGTCTAAGGAGTTATACAGCTAAATATCGGATGACACCGTTATTATCTTCTCTGCTAAGACCTGGGACAAAGTTAGACTGGAGGCTGAGAGTGGACTGGCAACAGTTAGTGATTGGCTTTGTGAGAATCTACTTACGTGAAATACCCAAAAAACCAACTACGTCTGCTTCACTAAATACGCAAACTCTCAGCCTGCGCCTGACTTTAACATTAGAATACATTCTTGTCGTACCCCAACCCAATCTACCTGTAGTTGCCCCGTTATTCATAAGGTAAATTCCGTCAAGTACCTAGGTATTGTAGTAGATCAAAGATTAAGCTGGTACCCACACCTCGAACTAACTATAGGGAGGGTAAGAAAACTCACATGGGTTTTCAAATCTTTGAGACATGTTATGATGCAGAACTACGGAAAAAAATCTATATCGCACTGGCCCAATCTGTAATCATATATTGTATCTCGGTATGGGGTGGAGCAGCTAAGTCGTATTTTATAGATCTAGAGAGGGCACAGAGATCCTTGATTAAGGTCATGTACGGTAAGCCCTACAGGTTCCCCACTGAAACTCTATACACAAGCTCTAAGCTGCTCTCCGTTAGAAAACTATACATACTACACATGGTACTAAGATATCACAAAATTCTACCCTATAGCCATGCCAAACTTAAAAAAAGACGGTGTGATATAGTAGCCCCTACATACTCAGCACGTTAAATTTTTGCTAGTTGCCAAAATGTAACTCAAGCCCCACGCGTTTATAATAAAGTTAATCGCATACTTAACATTTACCCTATGCAGCTGTATGAGTGTAAGAGGACATTGTTGGAATGGCTCTTGTCACTTAATTACGATGCAGTGGAAGGCATTTTGGCGACTCTGGGTTGAACGTCATGCATACTGACACACACACACATACACACTCCAACACTCACACACACACTCAAACACACACACACTCCAGCACACATCCACACACACACACACGCCCACCCACACACACCCATACATACACACACACATACACACAAATTACACACTCACACAATCATACACACGTATAAACACACAATTATACAAACACACTCTAGTTCTCACACACGGCCATAAACACGACTTTCATTTTTCTTTTTATTGTTTTATAAAAATGTGTAACTTATACCTAATTAGCACAACGAATCAATTGTTAATTAATTGAGGAAGAGCGAGGTTTAATTCATCACAAGTCATCATCATCATCATCATCATTTCAGCCGAAAGACGTCCACTGCTGGACATAGGCCTCCCCCAAGTGTCGCCACATTGACCGGTCCCGTGCGACTCGCATCCAGCGGATCCCTGCAACCTTCACCAGGTCATCGGTCCACCTAGTGGGAGGCCTTCCAACGCAGCGTCTTCCGGTTCGCGGTCGCCACTCCAGAACTTTTCGGCCCCATCGGCCATCCGTTCTGCGAGCAATGTGCCCTGCCCACTGCCACTTCAGTTTGGCTATTCTTCGGGCTACGTCGGTTACCTTGGTTCTCTTGCGGATGTCCTCATTTCTGATTCGATCACGCAAGGAAACTCCGAGCATAGCCCTCTCCATTGCCCTTTGGGTGACTTTAAGCCTTCTGATAAGGCCCATTGTGAGCGACCATGTTTCGGTCCCGTAAGTAATCACTGGCAACACACACTGGTCATAGACTTTCGTCTTGAGACACTGCGGTAAGTTGGACGAGAAGATACCACGCAACTTCCCGAACGCTGCCCAGCCGAGTCGGATTCGACGATTGACCTCTTTCTCGAAGTTAGACCTACCTAACTGGATCGTTTGTCCAAGGTAGACATAATCGTCTACAACTTCGAGTGTAGAGTCTCCGATCTTGATAGGAGTGGGTGTTACATGGGTATTCAACATGATTTTGGTTTTGTCCATGTTCATTTTAAGACCCACTTTTTCGGAAGCTCTACTAAGGTCATCGAGCATTGTACTGAGGTCCTCCATGGTCTCAGCCATGACCACTATATCGTCGGCAAACCGAAGGTGAGAGATGTACTCGCCATTGACGTTGATGCCTAGCCCTCTCCAGTCCAGAACCTTGAAGATATCCTCCAGTGCAGCGGTGAACAGTTTCGGAGATATGACGTCTCCCTGTCTTACACCTCGCTGCAGAAGGATAGGTTCTGAGGTCTGGTCCTGAAGTCGGACTGACATGGTGGCGTTTTTGTACAAACACTTCAACACCTCGATGTACCGATAGTCGATTTGGCACCGTTGGAGAGACTGCAGTACAGCCCAAGTCTCGATCGAATCGAAGGCTTTCTCATAGTCCACAAACGCCAAGCAGAGAGGCAGGTTATACTCTCCGGTCTTCTGTATAACCTGCCGCAGCGTATGTATGTGGTCTACGGTGCTAAAGCCTTTTCGGAATCCGGCTTGTTCGGGAGGCTGAAAATCGTCAAACCTGCGCGCGAGACGATTCGTGATGACTCTTGAGAACAACTTGTAGACATGGCTTAGAAGTGTGATGGGCCTATAGTTCTTCAGCCGGGCATTGTCGCCCTTTTTGAAGAAGAGTACCACCACACCCCTGCACCATGCCTGCGGCGTTTTCCCCTCGAGTATGACGGAATCAAACAGCTTCTGAAGGGCCTTAAGTACCGGTTTTCCACCCGCCTTCAGGAGTTCGGCCGTAATTCCGTCATCACCCGGTGCCTTGTTGTTCTTAAGCTGTTTAAGAGCCATCCTAATCTCGTACAGGCTGACATCCGGAATGTCTTCGGTATAGTGTCGGGTCAGTCTAGCTCTTGGGTCGTTAGCTAGAATTGCAACAGGATTTCTAGTTGAAGTGTACAACTGCCCATAAAAACTCTCGATCTCCCTCAGCAGCTCCGGTTTGGCGGATACGATCCTGCCATCGTCGGTCTTCAGTTTCGTTAGCTGGCTCTGCCCAATAGCCAGATCTCTTGAAAATACCTTGGAGCCTTTATTCCGCTCAATAGCGTCTTTAATACGCTCGGTATTAAAGCGGCGGAGGTCGCTCTTCAAGGATTCTTCATCACAAGTATCTTCGGATTACTTTCTGGGAAGCCCCGGCAACTTATTTGTATTGATTTAAGATAATAAACACTTTTTTTTTTTTTTTTTTTAATTATATCGGTAAACTACTGCAAGCACCTAGATTCAATGTAACTTCCCAACCATTATGTTAATCCACGTGTTGCCACCTTGTTCACACCTTTTTTTTTTTTTTTTTTTTTTTTTTTTGGGATGGGAAATCATCAAATGACCCCCCCCGCTCTGGGCAGAGCGGGAGGGAGTGTCAGACTTGTACTGACTAAAACCCATCCATGTTCCTTCTTTGCCCTTTGTGTTCCAGGGCCGCGGTATCTCTTTCGAACAGTCCCGCAGCCCTGGCAGGCATCGGCCCGTGCGGACCCCTACGTGGTTGCTGACATCTCTTAGAGGCGCGCGTGGAACACGAACGCGCCGTCGACACGGCCTGTCGTCATAAGACGGCTGGACGGCGAGCTAGCCCATAACTCGCCAACCACAGGCCCGCGCCTACGGTGGCCGGGGGCCACCACGTGACCCCCGACGCCCAGGGCGTCTCCCGCGGCGGCTGGGACGTGAGGCTCTTTCCCTCTCACGTTCCGCCACCTCCTTCACCAGCATGACTGCTTCGCAGAAGGAGGTGACGGCTTCCCATTCCCTCTCGCTCCGGACCATGGCTTGAACCAGGGCCGGGCGCGAGAGGTCGCCGCCGCCGATCGCCACTACGAGGACACGGCGCTGCTCCGCCCAAGCGGGGCAGACCTCCACAGTGTGCTGCACCGTGTCCTCCGGACGATCCTCACAATGGAAACACCCGGGCGTTTCCACCCGCCCGATTCGGTGCAGGAACCTCCCGAAACAACCGTGTCCGGTGAGGACCTGCGTCAGGCGGAAGGTGAGGGCGCCGTGGCGCCTCTCTAGCCACTCCTCAAAGAGGGGACTTATCGCCACTATGGTGGCGTGCCCTAACCTTGTTCACACCTTCAAAACAAGAGTCATCATCATCATGTATGGCTAGGCTAGGCTTTTCACAAATATGATGGGGTCGGTTTCCAGTCTAACCGGATGCAGCTGAATACCAGTATTTATGGAGCGACTGCCTATCTGACCTCCACAACCCAGTTAGTACTGGGTAATATAAATTCGGGCCACTGGCTACCTGTAACGACTGTCAAAGATCTACAAATGACAGCCTGATATGCTTTCCGAGGCACGTAAGAAACTCGGTATGTAACGGGTGGTCACCCATCCACAGACCAATCTAGGCAAGCGCGGCTTAACCTAACGATCGACCCATGCGGCTGTTATTATTTAGCCAAGAGCTCCTTCAAGACAAGGATCGTCTGAAAATTAAGACAAGGCTTTAATGTTCTGGTACGCGTTTTCCTCCGTACACGAGGTCAATAACCCTTAAGACATAGTCGTATGTCCCTGACAACATTATCGCGTTCCTCGTGACAGCCATGTCACGCATGTGTGCTCACGTCGGATTTATTCGGGAAGCGACGCTTTCGGGAAACAGAAAGAAGAAAGCCAGCTCACCAGGCAATCTGGGGACCACACTTAGAGCTCATGCACATTCGTAAAAATACTCTCAAAAGAAAGGTAATAAAAAAAAGATATAACATGGAAAGAAAAGCCCCGTAACTGCTTCATATAATGTATATGCTTTCATTTATGAACGCTTCTGAAATTAAGAGAGCCCCATAAAGCCGATCTTCTTATGAAATAAGCAGTACCTTTGTGCTCTTCTATGTTAATGTAATGTCCTGTTACATATTTTGTATGTACACAAATAAATAAATAAGAAATTTATACTGTGTGGTTGCGGGCGGTTACAGTTTTAAAATAGTTCGTATTTCACAGAATTTATACATTGGGTTTGTTAGTTCGTAATCTGCAAATTTTGAGGGGTTAATGGTTTAGAATAGATTTCCAATGCAATTAAAATATTCAGTGCGAGATATACTTGACAAACAGATTATTCTTTCAAACGCAGAGACATTTAGAGATTTCTTTTAATGTCTTTCGGATTGTGATAGAAAGGTGTGTTAAACAATTCGGGCGCTCGCTGATCTGGTTTATTTGATAGGGTAATAAAAATGTATATTTACGTAGATATTTTATTTACCTAAGACAAAAATAATTAAAACAGACAAAGGCACGAGAAAGTCGAAGAATACAAACTTTCTTAACTAATTAACCGTTAACTTCCATTAAAAACCCTTTTAAATGAATATTAATGAGAATAAAACTCAAACTCAAAGAAAGAAATAAAAAAGTTTATTTGAGCTCAGTTCATCAAGCGCACAGAATAAAAAAGAAACAAAATAAAAAAATAAATGAGGAATTAAAAAAATTAAAAAAAAAGAAAATTCATGGTATGTGTTGTGTGCCTTACGGCTGCGTCAAAAAGGTCCATTTCAGCATTCACGTCAGACAGGTGATGCTGTCTGACGCTGGCAGCAAGCAAATCATTTATTTCAAATAGACCCGTGACAGGCAGTTTTGCATAGTCAAAAATAAGCTACCTACAGTCCAGCCACAGGCATAATAACTGTGAATGGACTGTAGTCACCCATCCTTCGTAGTAACTCGATAATTCCATGATCGGATAAATGAATTCTGTCGATATCGATTATACCTCACTGTCTACGCCTTTTGTAATTACTTTACGCCTTAAATGTCAAAGGTGGGTTGTACCATTGTTTAATCAGAGTTTAATTGACTTTTTCTGATAATCGTCTGTTTAGCGTTGATGTAGTCGAATTGTATTCCCAATAAACACATAATTATGTCACTTACTATAGAACAATACTAAAAACATACATTCATGGATCACAAAAAGTTTGTCATCAGTATTACAAATTAATAGTTACCCATCCAATGCATTCATTTGTCCATAAGTGATCGATCCGCAATTATGTGCTGGCTAAGTTGAGTTTTGTAAGCAATGATTTACAGGCGTGATGTTATATAATGCCATACTTTAACTGTATTATTACCTACTTCTCCTCCTGCTGTAAATCCCCTTAAGTTTCAGAATATAGAATTCTCTTTACATGATGTTTAATCAATTCTTTGACTAATGGTGACAGGCACAACTAACGGAAGTTTAATGTTGTAAAGTTGAGTAGGACGCAATCTTATAAAGCGTTAAACTCTCGTCAAGAAAACTTTTCCTACCAATTGTGTAATCAGCCTTATCTACTTACGGGTAAAATCAAGAAATTTCGTTAAAATACCTATAATTTGGACTGTGTTTTGCTGTTATTATGATTAATCACCAATTAAAGAGACAACAGAAGTGGACTCAGATGTTTTATGTTTTACAATATCTTTTGCTGATTCGTGTAATTAAATTTTGTCATAATCTTCTTAATTTAATTTTAGGTTAAATACCCTTGCTTGTTTACTGTTAAAATAACCTTTATTTCATTTGCTGGTTTTAGTTGCTGATATAATGTTTTAAAATAATTACAATTTAACGAGTAAAAAATAAAAATTAAAAGTATTTTTTTTTGTACCAGACTAATAGGCTACGCTTTTCTCAGTAGCAGTGCGGACACTGGATCCGTGTCCGGATGATGGCAATAGGCTCACCCCCAATTACATGGAACTTACACGTATAACTGGCAAAATGTGGATGCGCTATAGATACGTCTGCCTTACCCTTTGGGGATACACAGGCGTAATAGTGTAATCTTAGTTATAATAATTAAAAAGAATAATATTATCTCCATCCACCAGGCATTACCTTTCGTGACCCTCATAGTTGGTGGTCAGAACAACACCGGAGAATGCCGCCTACTCTCAGTCCTGGGTACCGGCGAGGAGGTGAAGACCAGCTTCCCAGCACCGACGGCATCAGCTCCTTTGAAGCCAGGGACACCTGCCTGGGCCAACTATGTTAAGGGTGTGGTGGCGAATTTTCCTGGTGAGTCTTTTTTTGGAGTTTTGGATTTTTTAAGCTGTTGATTCAACGAAACCAGGGCCGTCCTATAGCTCGTTGGGTCGACGATATCGTCAAAGTCGCGGTTAACACCTGGATAAGGCACGCACAGAACTGGGAAGTGTGGCAGAAGAAAGGGGAGGCCTGTACCCAGTATTGGGTGATTCCGGGCTGATATGATGATGAAGCTGCTGATAAATTTTCGTTGGATCTGACCAAAATTCTTTGGATGTGATTGTGATGTTATACATGGTGTAAACAGATCCTTCACGAAGCCGTCAACCAAGCATTCTGTACATCAAACTAAGTAACTTTACGCAAAAATTACAATATTTTAAGGTGAAAAATCACGTTTTACGGTAGGACTCGATGGAAAGCACTCAAAGCATTGAGCTGATGGATGGATTGAATAGTACGGGGGTAGTGGAGGTGTGTAAAGTAAAAATATTACATTAAAAACATGAATTTAAAAATAAACTTGTGAAAAATTGGAACTTTGACCCCCAATATCTGCGTAACTAGAAGGTTCCCAGGTATGGTCTAGAACAAAAAAATGATCACAAAGACAGGGAGAACAAGTGCCTTTCAGATATGTTAAGGGTCAATTTACACCCTTTATATGTGTTTCTATCATGTTTACGCATTTTGGTGGCTATAATTTGTGGTACTTTTGAAGCAGTAGAAATATTGTGCAGGTGTTTCAAGAATTGTTCCGAAGTAAGACAATAGTGCATTGTTCAATAAATAAAATTCAAGCAAAAGTTTCCAAAAGAATTGTTTAGTTTCCAGCAGGTATTCTGATAAAACTGTCTACAACTGAGAGAAGTCAAGAAGTTTTGAAGCGTAATTTACGGTTACTGACACAATGTCAATGATTAAAAAAAATATACAACATTAGTTTTAGTATATGCGAAACCTGAAACACGTGTCGAGTATTTTTATGTAAAGAATCTATGTACAAAATTTCAAAACTGTATCATGAAAAATCACAAAGTTATTAGCTTATTCTGTTACTTGGTTGTCCGCACAAAAGCGTGGTCACCACGCAACGCGCCCACGCGCGGGCCTCCAACCTAAATTATTGCGATAGGTACTTAATGTCGCTCGGTGTCCATCTTGTAACTTTTTTTAAATATTTTTGGGACAAAATATAACATGGTTTAAAAATGATTGGAATCGATTCATTTACTTATTCTGAACAAACTATATTCAGCTTTCGCATACATGTTGTATAAGGAATAAATAAATGAGCAATTTACGAAGCACGCTTGAATTTAGCAACGGCACTCTAAGGAAACAAGACACGCGAGTGTTTCGCTTGATACAGCGCTTGTCGTGCCGCCCCAGGCTGTGATCGGAACCATATAAAACAGAAATACGCTTTCCCATGAAACGTCTTCTCGGAAGCCGTAAGTCGTACTGCCTCGTTGGTCTAGTGGTCACAAGCGCGACTGCTGAGCATGATGTCCTTGGTTCAATTTCCGGGTCGGGCAAATTTTTACATCAAGAATTTCTCAGTAGCGGTCTCGGAGTCTGGATTTGTGCCCGGTTGATGGCAATAGGCTCGCCTCCTATCAAATGGGACTTAAACATTACCTGATAAATTTTGGGTGTACTCTTAGGTACGCCTCTGCCTAACTCTTCAGGGATTACAAGCGTGATGTTATGTTATGTTTACCAATATGTCATTCAATTGCCAAAAGATCGTTCATCCATTCAACACTTAGAGGCCCACCTGTGCCTCGGAAAGCTGCTCCCGGCTATCATCTCTAGATTTTGACAGTCATTACAGGAATTCAGTGAACCGAAAGTCTGACGACCAATCTTATCAAGGGGTATCGTATTATCCAGTACTAACTGGGTTGTGGAGGTCAGAAAGGCAGTCGTTCCATGTAAAGTTCTGGTATTCAGCTGCATCTGGTTAGATTAGAAGCCGACCTCAACAAAGTTGAAAAAAGGTTAGGCAGACGATGAATTGCCAAGAGGTCCGTAATGCACTGTAGCATGAATAATATTACAAACACATAAGGGTCGTTTGACGGTCATATCTCTGAAAAGCTATAGCTCTTCTGTTCCAATGCAGGTGGAGTGAGCGGTTTCGACGCAGTCATCGTGACAGATGTGCCGATGGGTGCCGGGTTGTCAAGCAGTGCAGCTATTGAAGTCGCTACCTTCACCCTGCTGGAAGGAATCACTGGCAGAAGTGTGGGGTAAGTGTCATATCGTACTGAGAATCTGGCAGCACTAGTTTTGAATTGTTTTATGGCGGCTCAACCAACTCTTCGGTGATTACATAATTCAGCGATGTAAATGCAGAGCTGACTGTACATTCAAGGTTGGTCGATGGTAACAATTTGATATTGAATTGACAGTCAGTCTATATTTCGCGGTGTGATATGCCACATAGGTTCGCTTTCCGTACATTTCACAAGCTACCCTTGATAAAAAAAAGTCTTTCGAAACGTAAACGAAGGGAACGATATAATAATTTCCTCCTATTTATTTTAAGCTGGTTAGAAATGCAACCTTAACCAGGATGAGCAAAATTTATAGTATAAAAGGTTATCTCCGTCATATTGGTGTCCCTAATTCCCTGTGGAAATATTCCGAAGCTGTAGGTACACAGTGTTATAGCATCGCAATTTTTCTAGAATTACGTACCGGCCGTGTCCTTTTAAATCACCCTTCAGAGCTTCAGAGCTTCCAAGAAATATCACGGGCATTCGTGTAAGGCTTGCTAAACATTTGTTTGGGTTTCAGATTAATCGATCCGGCAGTATTTTTGTTGAGAAAATAAGCTGTTTCGAAGTAATAACTGTTTGTCTGTTTAAATTCTGCGTTCGTTCGGCTCGTACTCCTCGTCAAAATCGGTACGGCATCTACTTTGTCTTTCACTTTTACGGCCTGGCTTGAATAGCGCCGACCGTCGTCGTCGTCGTTCGCCCCGAACGTTAATATTATGTCTTTGTATTCGATGTAACCGCCACGCTGAGCCGATTATTGCCGAGCCGATCCAGTTTGCAGCACGCCTAACTTTATATGGAAGCGTCCAGGGTCATTAATTTTATCACAAGCACCGATGCTTACAAAGATATTGGATTAATCTGACCTCTGGTTATTAAAACTTCAGGAACACCTAGTTATCCACAATATTGTACATATTTTCAAAACCGCCTATATTTACAAAATATTGTACATATTTTCAACTTAGTCGTTGCTAACCTAACCTTACCAAATCATGTCGGCTACTCACTTAGTAAATACATTAGACATCACATAACACCAAGCCTGTAATCTCGGATGGGTTAGGCAGAGGTGTACCTAAAAGGACACCCACATTTCGTCAGTTATGTTTAAGTCCCATGTAATAGGCGTTGCGCGTTGCCATCAACCGGGCACAAATCTCTCTCTGTAGATGCTCCTGAGAAATTCCTGATGGTAAATAATATCGGCTCCTATTCAGTTTCACAGGGTATTTAGGTAAGTTCTGATTAACATATTCACAAGAGATAAGTTTTTAACTCGAAGTCCATGTAAACTTATGGGGGCCACGTGGTTGCTCCCGGCTCTGTGGACGGTGAGTAATGGGCTAGCTCGCAGTCCGTCCGCCTTATGACGACAGGCCGTGTCGATGGCGCGTTCGTGTTCCACGTGCGCCTCAAAGAGACTTCAGCAACCATGAAGGGGTCCGAAAAAGCCGATGCCTGCCAGGGCTGCGGGACTGTTCGGAAGTGATACCGTGGCCCTGGAACACAAAGGGCAAAGGAGGAACATGGATGGGTTTTAGTCAGTACAAGTCTGACACTCCCTTCCACTCCGCCCAGTCATTTAATGATTTCACATCCGAAAAAAAAACAAAGTTCATGTAAACTTATCATTCTGCTGCCCTTATCCCAATTTACTTGGGGTCGGCGCAGCATGTCTGCTTCTTCCTCCATACTTCTGAGAGACACCTCCTTTCTTACCATATAATCCTTCACACAGTAAAACTCCATGTTAACCTTCACTTTTCAAGTTTATTTTAGGTGCAGAAACAGTTAAATGATGAAAGTAATACTTTGAGGTTTAAAAGGTCTTTTACCCTGACAGATTTTTAGTTTAAAGATGAAAGGTCAGTTAAGCCTGCAATTCTAGCTTAGTCTTTACAATCTTTTAAAGTGTTGCATTACCAATTAATGATCTTTAAAAAAAGTTTCAATTCACTTTTGAGCTATTTCTTCTTGGGCCTAGAAACGTCGCTGCCATTTTGTTTTGTGGTGTTAAATATGACTGAAAACATATTTGTTTGACATATGCCACAAAAGATAACACAAAAAAAAAACTTAATTCGAAACAGAAAAAAGAGATGATATTAAGTGTCTCACGGCTGCGCCGATAGGCCCAGTTCGGCAAACTGCCGAGCAGCTAGTGCCCGACGCTGGTCCTCAACTGGACCTAAAATGAGAGCAGTGTGTCGACGGACACTTTTGTATGACGTAAAACAAACCACAGCAAGAATTTCCAGTATTCCATCATAAATAGCTCGATATGAATAGCATAGCTTGGGATAACTTATATTTTTAACTGCATGGGAAGAAAAATGTTTACTAAACATTTTTATCGTTTGAATTCTTCTTACTGTTCAGTTCGAGAAGTTCTGAAGAATATTTCTAGTATTAATATCATTCCAAGTAAAAGGTTGAAAGTTACTAGTCTATGGTTTCATTTAAAAATGGATTATGGAATAAAATACACACACATTAAATAGATACTCTGACGTTATTGGTTCTTCAGAAAAGTCAGGTGCGTATAATCGCAACACAACGGCGTGCGTGTATGACCCGTTTTATGAACGTGGACGAGGCAAAAGGAGTATGTAAAGATTGTAGCAGATGGCGTACTGTAGTTTCTGCCTACACCATGGGAAAAAGGCGTGAGTTTATGTATGTATGAAATAAAATGTTATTTATAGTTAGGTTTCTCGTTTTTTATTTTGGTATTTGTTAAAATATGTATTAGTTTATTTTATTTGTATGTGTATTAGTATCATTATAAGTGCCTATATAAATTTTCGAAAGCAGGAAGTTATATTTATATATATATATTATGTACCCTATCACAATGTTTTCTTATTTAACCCAAAGGTTGACTGGTAGAGAATGCCTTGTGGCATTAAGTCCGCCTATGTACTACTATTGTACATGCAGTTTAAATAAATAAATAAAATGAAGGGATGTACTATTAGGTATATACCTGCCTAACCCTTCGGAGATTACAGGCGTATTAAGTGTAAATTTATGATTTAAATTGAGCTCTTGCAGGACTTATTTTTAAACATTAAGGTGGAAGCGTCAGGGTAGCCCGCAAAATTCAAATTTTCTTAAATTTTTTGCAATTTGTAGGTCAGTTTCAGGCTATATGTGAAAAAAAATATGATTCACGACCGTAACACGTATACAGGGTGTAAACAGACCCTTCACGAAGCCGTCAACCAAGCATTCTGTATATCAAACTGAGTAACTTTACGCAAAAATTATTGCAGGGAATCATTTTTTTTTTTTGGGGTGAAAAATCACGTTTTACGGTAGGACTCGATGGAAAGTACTCAAAGCATTGAGCTGGTGGATGGATTGAATAGTACGGGGGTCGTGGAGGTGTGTAAAGTAACAATCTTACATTAAAAACAACTTGTGAAAAAGTTGGAACTTTCACCCCCAATATCTCCGTAACTAGAAGGTTCCCAGGTATGGTCTAGAACAAAAAAATGATCGCAAAGACGGGAACAACAAGTCCTTTTCGAATATGTTAAGGGTCTATTTACACCCTTTATAGTTACAGAATTATAATCATTAAAATCATCAATACAACCCTCTAAGTTCATTTAATAATATCATTCAAATTCAAATTCATTTATTGCAAATATGGGTAGTTATACAGGTGGGTTTTTTAAGAACAGGAAAGTTGTTAGTGTCACCATATTCTGCACTAGGCATGCAACATTTAGTTCGGAACGTGGTTAGTCCCTAAATTAAAAAAAAATAAATACATTAAAGTTTAAAATTACATGTCTAATAAAGTCAAAGTAAATAATGATCATTTAATGAGTATTTCATGAAAAAGTCATTAAATGGGATTATATGAACTTAGAGGGTTGTATTGGTGAGTTTAATGAATATAACTCTGTAAAGCCATATTTTTTACGGTCGTGAATCATATCTTAATCAACATACAACCGGACACTAACCTGTAAATTGGAAAAAAGTAATACAATTTAAATTTCTGGCGCTTCCATCTTAATTTATTTATTTATTTCAGGGCCACTATATTTTAACCCTTAGACCCAAGTTCATTGCCCGAAAAGTCCACAACCATGCTGATTACCAATGAGCCGATAAAACAAAACAACGAACTGTGTAATTCGACTGGAGATACGCTCCAGCGATTTCATTAACGCGGTCTACAATTAATCAGGGTGATCGATAAGTTGTCTTTCAATAAATATCAGCATTTGTGTTACCAGTAAGGCTGTGTCCTGTGTGCCAACCGCTTGGCTATGAGCACAAGAGACACGCGAGTTATGAGTATTGCGACAGGAAAGTAAAGTAACATTTATTTGCATAGATTGTAGGTACATAAAATAATGTGTAGCAATAAAATGGGTGATCTTTGTACAATCTACTTTATATTAGGCATTATGAGTAATGAAATTGTAAACTATTTTAATTGAAATAAAGATTCAATTCTGTTTTACAGTTAAAAACGATAGTCGGTATAGTACAGTCATAGTATTATTAATTCAATTGGAATTAGATTAATTGAAACAATGACATGAAACCAAATGAATGGAATTGTTTAGAGCGTGCCACGACTCACCGCAACGCGACAGATCTCACGCGAAGGAAACAAATGACACTCGCGCGTGTCTTGACGCAAATCCCCGAAGTCGTATCGCATGCGATATATTAAAAACCCAGTGACAAAACATGTTTCAGTCCTGTCTTCTACAGAGTACGGCTTAAACGTAAAAAAGTTGATTTTCCAACAAAAAAGCGCTTCAACGTAATATAAAAATTATGTGATTTTATTGATGGCTTTCTTTAGCTTCCTTGAGTTCCTACTGAACAGTAGAACATCTTTGCTATATTATTTATTTCCGCGATTCAAGATCATTACGTGTTTGAACGTGAACGATAGGTGGCAGTTTGTTATAATTTATGCTTATCTTCCATCAGAAAAAGACTTCAGTTTATGAAGGTGTAGGTATCACAATAAACATGACCATGGCCTTAATCCACCAGTCCGTAGTCGCCCGTCTTCAGTCAGGCAGCGGAGCTAGGTAACCCGCTGTTCTAGTCGCCCCGCTCCGCTCATGGCAGAGGCTGCAGCCTTATAGTGTTGTGAATGCTGTGGGGCATTTACCACGCGCGGCAGATGAACCGTGGCAAAAGGGGTAATCAAATGGCGGCCGATTAGATTTGTCACATGAACTTGCATGAACCCGTTGTAGTCTTATTAGCGAACTACTGTAATGAAGAGGTAGATTTGTTTACATGAACTGGCTTTATAAGCTTTGTTTGTATATAAGTGGGGGCTAAAGATAGGTTCTAGTAAGAATGGAACCCGACCCCAAACTACTTCGTAGCAAAAAGACTAGGTTGATTTTTATATGTTACTAGCGATCCGCCCCGGCTTCGCACGGGTGCAATGTAGATACACATATAAATATAAACCTTCCTCTTATAATAATATTGGTGTTTATTTTTAGACATCGTTTTGTGCCCTATCACAATGTTGTCCTATTTAACTCAAAAGGTTGACTGGTAGAGAATGCCTTGTGGCATTATGTCCCCCTATGTAACACTATTGTACATGAAGTTAAAGTAAATAAATACATTTTTGCAAAGAAAAATACGAGTACATGCATGGTTGAGGTCGATATCCAGTAGAATAGAATATACTTTAATGTACAATAAAATTGAAACACCACTTTTTTACAATACTACTAATTCTATGGTTACAGTATCGGTCTTATCGCTAGAATTCTGTATTAACTTATAAAACTACGTGAATCTTTTGGCGCTAAAATGACGTTGACAGGGCGCCGCCGTTGGTCAACATTTATGAAATGCATTGAAAACACAAGATGGTGAAGTTAGTTTTGATTTTGTATCTGTGCCAAAACCTATAGCTATATAAAAATGCGTTTTTCTTCCGAAAAGCCGATGCCTGATAAGTACTCGGTTCTTTAGATCTTATTTATTTAAAAAACTTTGGTCGTTTTTAAGTTTTATATCTCTTCTACAGGTTAGTAGAAAAAGCGAAGTTATGCCAGAAAGCGGAGCACGAGTTCCCGGGTATGCCGTGCGGCATCATGGACCAGTACATCGTCACCATGGGCAGAAAGGACCATGCCTTACTCATTGATTGCAGGTTGGTGTTTTTACTTACCAGTGAGTAGTATTAAGGTGCTGCAAGATTCGTTGACGCCGAAGGGTCAAATTAAATTCGATAGCGAAACTCCGCTGAATTTGTGATAAATATGATGATCTATTGTTTTTGGGGTAAAAAATTTCATGTACTGTAGTTAATTCAAAGACGTACTGTATGCTAATATCGTTACATGATAACATAATACTGATTTTCTAGTCTTCTCGTTTTATTATGTTTGGATTTCCATTTACTCTTTATGATTATTTTTTCTCATTAATCTAAAATTCTTCGAGCTTCATTTGTTTTTATTTAGTGCTAACCTCTAGTCGCCGTCATGTCATGATTCAGGCTTATAGGTACCTAATTTCATGAGTAGCAGTGCTTGTAAAACTAGGATTAGTGTAGAGGATCATATCATAATCACACCCTTAAAAACATCACAAATAAGATCAGTTTTCTTTGTGCAAGTTTAACTCAAAAATATCCGATATCAGAAAGCATGTTTGAAATAGAGAGGCGAAGCATTTACATAAAACAATATAAGTTTCAAGTTTATGTAAACATACTATTTCAAGAATTCAGTATGAATTAATTCTTGAAATAGTATGTGCTAAGTGAACGAAGATACAATGAACAGAAAGTTATATACCCTTCGAAGTTGGAAGGTCAGGTAGAAAATAACTTACAAATATTGGAAAGAGTTCACTGATTCTGAAACATTCTCAAAGGTCATGAATTTCTTGAATGTTCTGGAAACTTTAGAGTATTTTGCGTAGGTTACTTTTATTTTATTTACACTAATATTATGTGAACATGAGGTCCTGGGTTCGATTCACAGGTCTAGCAAAGTATTATTAGGTTTTTCCATCAGAAATTTCTCAGTAACAGCCACGGTGTTTGCATTGTACTCGGTTGGTGGCAATAGGCTCGCCCCATATCACTTGGGGCTTGAATATAACCGGCGAAATCTGGGTGTACTATTAGGTACATCTCTGCCTAAGCCTTCTGGGATGTTATGTTATATGAAGTATTGCGAATGTGGAAACTATGATGTTTACAATAGAGCATCTTTACACAGGTTTCATGCTATGATCACACAGACAAAAGCAAGCTTTGTTTCTTACTCATTAAGATACTTAATTAGTTTTCTCAAGGGAATCAACCCGTGTTAGTCGCTGTTCCCTTGAGAAAACACGGTGTTTTCGGATGAATCCCTTGTTGATTTAACTTAAGATAATTTCCGGGAACTCCGCAAAGCTACTGCGTAGTATTTTGTGTTAATTGAGATAATGAAACGGCAACATGCGCCATCTTTTGCGAATGTCCTTTATTTTCGTCACTTTATTTTTGGCGTCCTGTTCTTCTCTCCAAACAGATAATTATATAGATAGATTTTGCTAATGGAATAAAAATATGACGAGATTCAGCGATACGATTTAACTGCGTTAGAAAAAAAAACGATGGATGGACTGTGTGAAGAATGAAATGGCACGAAAGGAGGTGTCTGATGAGATGACGAGTAATAGAGAAGTATGGAAGAAGAAGACATGCTGCGCCGACCCCAAATGAATTGGGACAAGGGCAAGAGAATGATGATGATGATTAAACTACGGTTCTGGAAGTACGATTTCCATTTATGGTTTTAAATATCCCCAGGGCAAAAGCCTATTCTGATAGCTACAGAGAGTAAACGGACATTAACCTATTGTTTACTGCAGAATGCTGAGGTATGGTTATTTTGGATTTTCTTTAGTCACTGAGATTTTAACAGTATATTTATTAATATACTATATAATCTACTCATTACACACCATAGAGATACAGATATAGTTATATATGTCTAAAACGCATTATTGCATACTATAAATGATGAAATAACTAACACAAACCGCGTTGCTACTGAAATTTATTTATTTACCATAAATTATAGCAACATTACAGACCAAATCCAATACGATGCTATAAGATATTAAATACAACAATATAAAATAACATCCAGTAAAAATATTAATAACTATAGTTAAAATATGAATAGTTAAACTTGACCAAGTTTATAGTTTCACACCATTTTCAATTTTTATTTGTGACCTTTGAAAAAATTGTCGGCTGGTTTTGCTCAAATACATCTTCCAGTACCGTTATAATATTAATAATACGTGCGGCTCGCGACATAGGGGTAAACTTGAGAAATGAAACTTCCTTACCTAGGGATCAAACTGGGGTCCTGATCAGACGCAGTCGCAGACAAAAGACGAACGAGCTGTACTGCCTAAATTATGATCTGCTAAAGGCATACCATTAAAATACTAAAACTTCCCCGCCAGGTCCTTAGAAGCGGAACAGATCCCCATGCAGCTGGGAGATCTGGCAGTTTTGGTCACCAACTCCAACGTGAAGCACCAGCTGACCGGCAGCGAGTACCCCACGAGACGTGCGCAGTGCCAGGAGGCTGCCGACCGACTGGGCCTGCCCTCGCTTAGGGGGGCCACGATTGGGGACTTGGCAAGTAAGTTGTGATACTGATATGTCAACGTTGAAACGCAAGGAAGGCCATTAAAGAAGATCATAAAAACTCTATGATATGTAGTAGTAATAGATATACAGGGTGTAAACGGACCCTTCACGAAGTCGTTACACGTTCACGCTTTACGGTAGGACTGTATATAACGCGCTCAAAACATTGAGCTGATTAATGCATAGGTATTTAAAGTAAAGTTATTACATTGAAGCTTGTATTAGAAAAAAAAGCTTGTGAGAAAGTTGGAACTTTGACCCCCAATAACTCCGTAACTAGAAGGTTCCCATGTATGGTCTAGAACATAAAAAATATCGCAATGACGGGGAGAAAAAGTTCCTTTTGGCTTCGTTAAGGGTACTTTTACATCCATAAGTGCTTATGCAACGAGTGCAACATTATTATTCCATAATTTTTCCACGATTCTTCAAACTATCATTACATACATCATCATCATCATTCATATTCATTTCATTCATTATCATTTACATTTCCCTAAACTGGTCGTTAGTATAAGTGGCGCCTCCGAGAACACGAATGGCGAAAAATGAGCCTTACTAGATGCACATTTTAACATGCTTTTATTAGCTTCACCTGTAACTTTGTAAAAAATCTTAGAAGTTAAATTTAACTCACTTCCCGGTTTCTGATTGAGCTGGAATTTTGCATACATGTTTAGTTTGAATGACAATGCATGGTTAGCTAAGTGACGTTTATTTTAAATCTAATATAGCGAACTCCCAAAGATGGCGGACTAGTTATTTTTTACGCATTCACAAGATAAGGGTATCAACTGAAAGGGTTTGCTGAGAAGAATACGAGAAATAAAATGACGTCACTCTTAAGCGTGTTTTTTAGGTTTTATGAACTATAATATTTTATTTGTTCAGTAAGGCTTATTTTCCTGTACATTTTTTCTATAGGATTGCCCCTTTCACTTACAGCAACAGAGTAGATAATTAAACTTTACTAACAAATGCCTAACTAACTTACGCAGTAACACAAAAAGTCATTAATCACAGAATGTTTACATCCTTCCTAAACCTGGATCAGCTGTTTACTCGCCGCCATTTTCCCTCCGCCATTATGGCGAACTTGACAGTGAACTTGCTTTGACCTTTAAATAAGTTCATAGCTATGGAAAAGATCCCAAGTTGATTGGTTTAGTACCGGGAAGCGTGTCCCGGGGGAGGGGAGGGTTGTTATGCTCCGTGTCGATTCGTCTCTGTATACAATAATAAGAGTTTCTCCAGGAAGATGTTATTTGAAATTTTCGCTTTAAAAATAGTGATTCTTATAAAAATGTGGAAAAACACAATTCAACTAACTGTGAATTTTGTAAGGAATTCAGAATCGATGAAATCTGCTCGAATCTATGAGCTTTAGAACGCGCTACCGTTTGGCATTTAAAAAAGCTGAAAGCACTTTTAAAAGTAAAGTTCGTAATCAATGTTAAATAGTGGTCACGAAATATTCTTTTAAAAGTGCTTTCAGCTTTTTTCAGACTAAATAGCTCTCAATCAGAAGTCAAGTCAATGTAATTATTAGTAGGTTTCTCGTTTTTCATTTTAGTATTACAATATTTATTACTGATACTGCTAGCCTGCGTCTTCCCACTGCTGGGCAAAGGCCTCTCCCCATGACTTCCAGTTGCTACTATCCAGGGCTAATGTGGCCCACTGGTCGTTTGTCCTGTCAAGTTCGTCCCGCCATCTTCTGCGAGGTCTGCCGCGACGCCTTCTGGCTGTGTCTGGGCTCCAGAAAGTGGTTATTTTGGCCCACAGCTCATTGCGCATGTGGCAGACGTGGCACATTTATTAGTTTATTTTATTTGTAATTATGTTTATAGTATCTATAATCTAAATAAACGAGTATTTAGATTATATTAATTAAATAAAAACAGTATATTAATTTTCGAAAATAGATACAAAGTAATTTTCAATATATTTTTTGTATCACAATTTTGTCCCATTTCACAAAGAGGGTAACTGGAAGAGAATGTCTTGTGGCTTTAAGTCCGTTGGTATTCTATTGTAAATGAAGCTTAAATAAATTACAATATTTATAACATACAGCTTCGCCAACGAGAGGTCGGAAATGACTTCCGTCAGAAAACGTATCATGTGTATCATACCTTGCGCGAGGACCTGAGTGTAAAATTTAATCAAAATTCGTTCAGCCGTTACAGCGTGTGACGGTATTAGTCCGATATATAGAGTAACTTTCGCATTAAATAATTTAATTTTAATATGACATAGTAAAGAAGTACGAAGATAGTCACTTAAATGTTAGTTGGGTATCTCGTTTTGACATAACGATAATTGAACGTCTTTCCGCTGAATGACGGTGATAAAGATTAAAAATTATTTATTCCCAACTAGCTTATGCCCGCGACTTCACTCGCATTATTTTAGAATTTGACATTGAAACTCTTAGCTCACTACTATAGTTTCTATAATAACATAATTCAATCAATATTCGAAAGACATGTGGCGCCATCTACTATCATAAGAACGTTATTGTTGTTTTCCTCGGGAACAGTACTTTTTTTTCGGGATGAAAGGTACCTTATGTCCGTTTCTGTACACCTGATGACGTATAATATGCAAAATTTCGGGATGATCAGTTCAGTGGTTTAGGCGTCAAAAGGTAACAAACAAACCAACTTTCTATCGCATTTTTTTATAATAATATAATTAGGAAGGATTTCGAATGATAAATTATTTTATTATTTTGTATCTGAAACGCTGAACAATCAATGGAACTTATTTAAACTTTAACCAATCCATTGTTTACCACCAAATTCTATGACAGCTACGAAAATCTAATCAATTTTCGAATTTTCGATAATCTAATTAGTTATTTAAGTGAGTTAGTCATCTATTTGATTATTATTGTGTTTTGATAAAACTAAAGAAATTAGAAAGGCACCAGGTGCAGCGAGACGACGAAGTCACTTAGAATAAGATGGTTCTCAGGCTTTAAGTAATAATGTTTTAAAGTTCTTGCTCACTTTTATCTGGTTAGCAAATATATTTTAAAATATTGTTTGCAGAACTAAAGCAGCAGAACTGTAGTGAAGTGGTGCTGAAGAGAGCAAAACACGTCATAGAAGAGATCAGCAGGACAGAAGAAGTGGCTAAGGTCATGAAACAGAAGGACTTCAAGCGGGTAAGATTTATAACATGACCGTCTTGGGCTAAACATAATATTGGAACTATCTGCCGTCGATACGCTAAGCGCTTAGAAGCAGAACCACCTGCCTTCCAGAACGGTCTGGAATCAACATCATAATCATATTAGTCGAAAGTCTCTCCTCTGCTGGACATAGGATTCCCATGTCTGCCAGCGGATTCTTGCCTGACCTGGTGAAGGTCACCGGCCCACTTTGAGGGAAGCTTGCCAACGTTTGCGCTTTGCGGTACGTGGTCGCCAGTTCAGAACCTGTCTGATCGACCATCTGTTCTGCGAGGAATGTGCCTTTTGCACTGCCACATAAGTTTGGCAATTCTTTGAGCTATGGAGGTAACCTTGTGACTAGAATCAGTATGTTCGTTGACAGACGCGACGAGATAAGGACCCGTGTGAGACATACCAACGACTTGGTGCCTGGTGCCTGTTGTCTTTTTACTCATAAACGATATGTCACGAACTAATTAGAACCACGCCTGTGGTCGTGATGTCCGGTGGTCAGAGATAGCGCTGCGTTAACATACTGGCCCCCCTTGAGAGCCATAGCTCTCAACCTTGTTTGTTGTCTTCATCTTGGTTGGTAAGAACGTACTGCGTTCCCAAATATCTTTAATTAAGAATGGTACTATTATCAGGTGTGTATACAGATACATATATCAAAGTTAATGATAATACAATGGCGACAGGTTTCGTAACTTGAATTAATTGATTCTCCCATTCCACAATCAGGT
This sequence comes from Noctua fimbriata, assembly GCA_905163415.1. Classification (NCBI taxonomy): domain Eukaryota; kingdom Metazoa; phylum Arthropoda; class Insecta; order Lepidoptera; family Noctuidae; genus Noctua; species Noctua fimbriata. The sequence continues at coordinate 3,106,080 of LR990926.1, read as the reverse complement.
CGGCGAACTATTCTACCAGTCCCACGATTCTCTGAGTCAGCTGATGGAAGTCTCCTGTCCTGAGCTGGACCAGATCGTGGACATCATCAGGGGTGCTCCAGGCGTGTATGGAGCCAGGATGACTGGAGGTGGTTTTGGAGGCTGTGTTGTAACTCTGGTGAGAATTTTACTATGAAGTTCAATTAGCAGTCATGAATAATGAGGCAGGGGTATGACCTTGATGTTAGCATCTCATGTTGGTGGGTTAGTGTAAGAACTTTGCAAATTACACAGACTCGTACCTGTAACTGTTGAAAATTTCACCGTAAGGAACACGATATAAAAAACCGCATCAAAATCGGTCCATCCGTTTGGGAGCTACGATATCACAGACATACAAACGTTGAACACGTTTAAAAAAAAAAAAAAAAAACTTATAACTTGGGACTTATCAGTTTTTATTTTGCGTAGAGTTTTGAAAAAAAACATTTGAATGTTTTGCTGTGAGTCGAGCCGGAGTGGAGTCGGCTTCGATTTTGTGTAATGTTTGAAAACCTGTAGTGTTGCCTTACCGTTCCTATGATTGTTAACCATTGGTATTTCGTGGATATGTGAATATAAGATGTGTATGTAGTACAACCACATTTCGCCAGTTATATTTTAGGTCAGCTCCATGTAATAGGGGGCGAGTCTATTGCCATTAACGGGGCATAGATCCAGACTCCGTGGCTGCTACTGAGAAATTCCTGATGGAAACACCCAAAACACTTTGTTCGAGCCGGGAATCAAACCCAGGACCTCAACCAACGAGGCAGTAATTACAATATTGATTGAAACTAAAACCCACATTAAGCGACGAGCCCCCCTTCACGAGCTCTAGTTGACGGGCTCAGCTGAATATTGGGCTGTGGGTTTATAGATAGTGTTAAAGCTTTCACACATAAGTACCGCTGGAATTCTCTGGCTCATTCTGGTCAGTGCGCGGTGCGGCGTCAATCGGTATTCGGAGCATATGGCAACGTGGCTAAGCCGTTATCACTATTTTAGCCAAGTACTATATGTTAATGCCTAACTAAAAGTACACTGCTGCATATGCAACGTTCGGCACCGCTAAGAAAGCTGACATTCCAACAGAAATTATAACTGGCATAAATCGCAAACGTCATGAAAAGTCCAACTCCAAAAAAAAACCGGTCAAGTGTGAATCGGACTCGTGCATGAAGGGTTCTGTATCATTGTAGTAGGCGAGCAACCTTTAATGTTTAATTTATTTTTATTATTTTTTGGTATAATTTTCTTATATATATATAATATATATATAATATCCTGTAATCTACAGGCAAATAACTATTTTTTTTTTAAAAATTAAAAAAAATAGTTATTTTAAAATTTATGGCCCTGTAATTTCGGAGTTAAGGGCGAAAAGAAAATAGGCGAAAATTGACCATACCCCAATGGTCAATTTTCGCCTATTTTCTTAAATAAATTCAAAACTATTTATCTTAAAATTATAAAGAATAATATATATTTGCGATGCTCACAATGAGCCCTTTCATTTGATATGTAACACGATATAGTTTACAAAACTTTTTTTTTATTTCTAATTTTCCCCCCAAAAGTGGCGCCATGTTTAAAATTCATTCATTTACGTTGCACGTCCGTCTTTGGGTCATCGACTAACATTCAGGGTGTAAACAGACCCTTCACATAGCCGTCAACCAAGCATTCTGTACATCAAACTGAGTAACTTTATGCAAAAAATATTGCTGGGAATAGACTTTTTTTTTGGAAAAAAATCACGTTTTACTGTAGAACTCGATGGAAAGCACTCAAAGCATTATGCTGATGGATGGATTGAATAGTACGGGGGTTGTGGAGGTGTGTAAAGTAAAAATCTTATATTAAAAACATGTATTTAAAAAAAACTTGTGAAAAAGTTCAAACTTTGACCCCCAATATCTCCGTAACTAGAAGGTTCCCAGGTATGGTCTTCAACAAAAAAATGATCGTAAAGACGGGGAGAATAAGTGCCTTTCGGCTATGTTAAGGGTCTATTTACACCCTTAATATGTACCAAATTTCAAATCAATTGGTCCAGTAGTTTCGGAGTTAATTGACTGTGACAGACGGACAGACAGACAGACAGGCGAGTGATCCTATAAGGGGTTCCGTTTTTTCCTTTTTGAGACGGAACCCTAAAAAGCGGAAATTTGGCAAAGACGGCTGAGTTTTTGGTGGGTGCGAGGACTCACATAATGACACCGCCCCCTGGACGGTGGGTATGCGGTGGACATTTTTCCGCCGGGAAAAAACGGTCCAGTAGTGTATAGAAATCACTGGCTATAACAACTGCTTTCTTTTATTTCAGGTAAAGAAGAGCGAAGTAGAAAACTTAAAGAAAAAGATACTCTCACAATACAAAGGCACGCCTATTTTCTTCTTGAGCCAGCCTAGTGATGGAGCTCGGTTGTTGAAGTTGTAAAAAATAAATTTGTTGTTACGTTTTTTTTTCTACAAATTGTTGTTGTTTTATTTATTACAAAACCTTCCTTGAATCTCTACGAGAGGTGCTCATCTCATATTAGCTGAATCCTGTATTTTCTTGAACTAGTTTGAAAGGAGTTGTGGTGTTAGGACTCACCTGTTGGAAAGTTAGTTGGCAAGCAAAATAGAAAAAATATAAAAAAAAAACTTGAAGAAAACAACTTATGTATATTGTTAGCAATATGAGAAAATGTGAAATATAGAATATTTTCTTAATTCATTAATTAATTCTGGAGTTGACGTTATTTCGATTGCGATGACATCTATGTACCTAAAAACTGACTGACGTAGTAACAAAATAGATTTATGTGACTTAGAAACAAATAAAATTCGAGACAAGATTTTTTTGTAACATTTCATTGTCAATATCAAAGTCACTGAATCAGTGTTCCTTTGTCAAAAAACATTTTCAATTTCTATACATTTGAAGTAATGTACCATTTCCAGAAAAACACAATAGTAGGGAAAAGACTTTTTCATTTAATATTGATTACATAAAAGAGTTACGTAACTGGTATCCCAAGTTCATATGTTACGCAGAAATCAGATTTTATACATAAAGCCAAGTTGACATTTCTCTGGTACCTTCCTACAGCTTGCCGTGTGGTGTTAAGCTGGATTCACATATTTGCGGTGTCTTGTGGAGATTCGTAACATATCCCACCACATATTATATGAGAATCCGGTTATATGCAGATCAGTTAAACATTGAAAGTATTAAAAAAATTAAAAAGAAAATAATTTAGACCCTTTAGAAAGCTGCTTAAAGCTCGGACTCCACCGAAGCAGAGACGTGTGATGTGCTTACTGACTAGACTGGAGCAGAGATGTGGTAGCAAGATAATCATGCCTAGTTTAGCGACCGCCGCACACTGCTTTATGTACGCTGCTGCCTGCTGGGCCTAAAAAATACGAGACATATATCTCCTGCCCTCTCTGCTCATTCAAGCGGAGACGTGAAGAATTCTATTGGTGGGATACAACACATCTCCTCTTCTCTCGTCTCGTCTCCGTATTCGTGGAGTGCGGGCCAAAAGGGCGAGTTTATACAAAGCATCGGTTTATTCGATTAGTACATTTGGCCAGGAGGTCAAAGGACACGCGTGTTGCGTCAGCGGATAAAACAAATGACAGAAGTTACTTTCAGCATGCTTGGAGTCACCGCAACTAGTGGTGTTATGTACGGAGACCAGACTCGCACGCGCGTATTTTTTGACGCAAGTCTTGTCGCAAGTGGCATGGCCTGAGGCTGTGAACACGTCCTTAGTAAGCAACAAGCCCCAACTGTGAGCGAAACCTTATATTTTCTCTTCATTTCCTTTAAGCTTCATGATTTGACTACATATGTTTTTGACAGCCAATAATGTTCGTCATTCCTTTGTAACATGTTATTTTTGAGAAAAAATGTTGATGAATAAATAAAATAAATAAATAGACTCTCTTAATAATTATCTCTGTGGAGAAGGAAATCCAGTGCCCAGAAAGGATTTAGAGGGAGCCTTAATCTAGGTCGACAGGAACTTTATTAATCTAAAATGAGATTATACAGCGACGAGGGACAGTCTACCACTCGATTCTCGAAATCCTAGTAGGTACGTGTGCAGACTGACCCTGAACTCATTGGAAATATTTCAGTGGGTAAACATTCTCATGAATCTGCAAGTTTTATAATAAAGTATTGTAAAACAATAAGTAATATTTCATTACCATACGCAACAAACAAGCAACGCTTACCATACAAAATAAATAGACCATAATATGATGCAAAGTGGTCAATGTATGCATTTATAGTTGTTCATTCGAAACTGCCTATCTGTAACACTAAAATTAATACACGAAGTTCACAATCACGATGAAGTTGACGGCACGGTTGGCGCAGTGGCTGAGCGATCGGCTGCTGCGCTGCGTGTCGAGGGTTCGATCCCCGCACGGAACAAATATTTGTATGATCTACATGTAGTTGTTCCGGGCTGTTTGTGTATGTGAGTTTAAATGTTTGTAAACGCACCCACGGTACAGGCGAAATTCCTAGTGTGGAGCAAAAAAACCGAAGATAATATATATAACAGCTCGTCGGCTTAGCTTGAGTTGGGCTGATCCGACCCAAAAGTGAATAACCGAGGGTTGATGCTGAACGAACTTTACGGTATGTAAGACGAATATGTGTAGCGATTGCGTCATGTCGTCTTAGTAAACAGTGTAGTACTCCTCTCCCGATATTTCGCGCCAGTTCAAACTTCTTCACGCATCCCGCACGGGATTCAATTCAGTTTGACCAGACGCCCTAGCGCGTTAAGTAAATACGCACGATTTTTGTATCAAATCAAATCAAATCATCTTTATTGTGGACTATAGGTATACATCATAAATACAGGTCTTAAATAATTAAAATAAGTTCAGCTATGTCCCGCCGTTGAGGCATACAATAATAAAATACAAATCAGAAGTTAAAGAAGAAGAAATTAAAGAAGTTATCGAAAATACAATTGTTCTATAGCATTTTAATCAAGACCTCACGCTCAGCATTCGCACTTGCGACTACGAGACCAACGAGGCAGGCCTCAGAGCTTTAATACTGCAGACATTGGGTTACCTACTTTCGAGACAGCGAGCGTCGACAATTCTCATTAAAACACGGAAATTCTGCTTAGCTACACAAAGTGGTATCGTGATTACTTTCTGGATAGATAAACTCTTTTATATGAAGCTCTGTTGAAAAGTTTTCCGATTACTTGTAATCTTTGTAATTTATAATGTTTGTAGATTCAGAGAGTTTTAATTTTCGGATTAAATGTCTGAGAAAAGACAAAAGACTTTTATGTAATCGTCTAGGCCGAGCAAGTTTTAATCTTTAGAAATTATTTTGAAAACATTAATTAGTAAATAATTATTCAGAGGCTTGATCAAAGACGTACAGCTGACGTAGCTTTCGATTCATGAGGATGGTTAGGTGTATAATTAATTATGGTTGTGTGTAAATTGGCGTAAATATTATGGTATTTGTTGTATATTTCGGAAAAAATCATGTCGACTGGGAGCTTTACTGGCGTGAGCAGCGTAAACCATTAGAGTTATATGAAAACAATGTATTACGGAATTATTCCTCTTAAAAAGATCTATGTATTAACTGTAACTTCGATAAAAGTCTAAAAAAATGTAGGTATATATTCTGCTACTCGTGCAAAGCCGGGGCATGTTGCTAGTAAATTTGTACTAAAAATAATCGTTTTGAAAGGACCAAGAAACAACAATTTATCATGCTCGTCACACAACTAGAAAAACCAAACATTTATGTTGCACACAATCTACAATCAAGGGTAACATCAGATGTTAAATCTGTAATATTCGATTGTCCTCCACTGAAACAATATTGAAATAAAAGAAGTTTTTTAGCACCCATCGACTCAAAGTCTTTATTGGGTAAAAAGCTTTTGAAATTTTTCACAGAATATATTGCATTTCAGAGCGAACGAACGAGTCGACGCCTCACTTTCACGAAATAGAGCGAAAACGCTCCGTCGGTATATGTCAGGCCCTCCGTTCTATGTATGATATACGTACACATTGAAGTGACAAGACCATGTATCCAATATTATGGCGTCTTCCTAACCTTACATCCTTCTGCATACCTACACACCACACCACACACACCAAGCCACACCACACACACGACCCCACCATACACACGTTTTTGCCGGGCACTCTATTTCAATTAGTACACGTGGGTGTCGAAAAAAATAAACTCATGGCAACGATGATTTGACGAAAAAACTATACATATAGGTACAATACGGTAAAACACGCGAAGTAATAATAGTTTTTGTAAGATAAATACTTTTTTGCTTCCAGTTATTAGTAAATTTGCGGCAGAAATCGGCGTGTCTACGCGTCAGGGTATCTTATATACGCCAAGCTACGGCGTAGCTCGTAGCGCGCTACGTCGCGTAGCACGTATACTTCGACGTAGCCAGCTTACAGTCTATAATAAATTCAAGCCTTCCAATTTCTTACGAATAGGATACATATTTTCCTAAGAAGTTGTTTTTAAGATTTACGTACAAACAATAATCGATCATTTCTAAATTATTTTTAGACAAGTTATATTATTAGACCAATCTGTCAATGTCTTGGTTCTATTAAGTCTTAGATTTATCTTGTATTAGTCTAGTTACTTTTATATCTAACGATTCTATTTTAAAAAATAAACTTATATAGGAACAATATCAAAACTAAATTATGGAAACCTAGTTCGTCACTGTACCAATGCATTAAGTTTTCAGCGTGTATTTGAGTAAATATCGAGCTAGCTGAGTCTTAAAATTTTATTACATACGTGGGGCCATTTTGTTGTACAAATGTGATCCTTTAAATGAGTCGCCAAACTCCTATTTAATTTTGATTGATAAGAAAAAGAAAGTTGGTAATCTGTACTACCTACTGCATGTTGCATGCAACGCAGAACACTTTCCACAAAGCAACAATTTCCCGGCACAGACCACTTCAGTCTTCAGCTTCAGTCTACCGCGGCCCTTCGTCGTGAGCAGACGTGTCCTGCTCTCGCATCAGTCGCTTTCGAAACAAAACGAGACTCGTAAATAAAACTAAACTCACGTAAACTGTGAACAGTGACTATTTCGTGGTGGTTATATGGTGAATTTTTGATGAAATTGTGATGAAGTTCAGTGGACATTGAATTGGATTTTTGGAACGGAACTATCTCGTTGTTTTTTGAACTTATTTGTGAGTATTTTTTTTTGTTTGAAAGTTCTATGTTAAAAGCGTGGTTAATAATTATCAACGTATCAACAGTAGGATGTTCAACGCTGGACATAGGCCGGTACAAGCCCAGCACTAATAAACTATCAGTTATAGAACTATTGCGCGCGTCTTCTTTTCGTGTGAATTGTTACTTTTAAAAACAGTTGGACTCTGTAAGTAGCCACGACAATAGCTGCGTCGATGGCGTTCATTAGGTTCTTAATATTGAGCATAGAATTTATATTTTAATTTAATAATACTTGTATAATCGTTTTTTTGTTTTTTTTTTTTAAATAATTTGTATGTCAATTGTCAAAACACACAGCCTAATTTTCTAAGATCTTGTATGTAATTATTACCCATGTTTATGAATCAATGATTCTGATTCTGATGTTGCAACATACCCTTGTTGCAACAATTTATTAATTTTAACAAAGCTCCTTACAGCGTCTGTAAAACTATAAACAAATAAGGCTTATTTCTTGGAACTCGATAAAATTAAGGCACATTGTTAACTTATAATCGTAATAATTTAAACCTTCTACATTGTTTGATAACAATAGGGTTGTTTATTTGTTTATTAAGTTTTCGTACACAAAAGGTAAAAACGCGGACTTAATGCCTTAGGCACTCTTTACGGGTAAACTAAAGGTCCTGGAGAGATAACATGGAAGGTGCTTACTTTCTTTAGTTTTCATAATATTGAAGTTCTGAAACTTCAAGAAGCATTATCGGAGATCGAACGATGTAAATTATTTTGAATGAAAGAGAAATGGACGAAGTTTCTTACCATAATATTGGGTTAAAGTTATGAATTTATGATACAGTCGGAAGATAAATATTTTCATGTTTTATAATAAATTAATAACACGACTCCCTGACATTAAAAAGGTGACATTTCTGAGGTATGAAGGTATAATAGGCAGCTCGAGCTAATGGTGAAGGAAACCATATGAGGAAATAAATTATTCGGTAGTTTGCTTAATTCGTAGCAATATAAAAATAAAGCAATATTAATATATAAATAAATACGTCATCGTGCATCGTGTAGATATTATCTCGATTCAAATTGCCTGTAGATCCAGGTATATATTATGCACACGATTGAGCAAGAGAGGTGGCCAATAGTAGGTGATAACTTTAGGAGGCCTTCCCCATGCATTAGAACCTATGCTGGAGATTTTTAATTACCTTAGTATTCATTAATTACATTAGTATTAAAATAATTAACTTTAAAAATTCTGAATGTCTGTGAAAATTATAATATGATCTTCATGCTGACCGTACAAATTGAACAGCTGAATTAAATTAAGCACTTTATACTTAGATTTATCGTTTCATTTCAAGACTGTTTATTACAACTTTTAAAAGAACGAAAGAATAACTGTGCAATATGATTTAAACTTAACCTTGTTGAGAAAAAGTTCTACCGTCTTGTTCTCAATGGTTTCATTTGTTTATTTATGATTTAATTGAAATTAAACTGTTATGATTAAAAAGACTTTTGTGGGGGGAAAGGCTTCTTTTCGTCGTCTAATATTTTCTTTTTCTAGGCTTTACCATTTGAATTTGGGAGGCGGATTGTTGATCGTAGTTTGTTTTTGTTAGCTTATATGGAGTTACCTACTGCGTATTACTTTGGAATTCGTTCATTTTACTTCACTTATGAAGAAATAGAAGTTTTTACATCTTTGTTGGAAACTACGCCATTTAAGGTTGTACATATACCTACTAGTATGGTGGCCAATGGGATGTGAGTGTGATTATCTAGTGTGGGGGTCTGAACTGGTCCCTGTGTCGGATCAATATCCGACCCCAGGCCACGAACATCCAAAAACCCCATTCATTACACTATTGTCATGGCGCTTTCCATTGAAAAGTTTTCAGCCAGATATTTGTGCACATTTGATTGCAAAGGCCTTGTTCTCAATTCGTCATCCTCTGCCTAGCCTCTTTCTAACTATGTTGGGGTCGGCTTCCAGTCTAACCGGATGCAGCTAATACCAGTTTTTTACATGGAGAGACTGCCTATCTGACTTCCAATTACGTGGGATTTTTAATGCTATGTGGCTGTTCGATACACCCTGCCTACCCCTTCTTGAATACCGTCATGATGGTTTGCTACCGATAGTTTCAGACTGTTTTCCGTTAGACTCTGCCTGTTATCATTTACCATCTTTCATGAATCGTTGTTCACAACCGTGTTTATCGTAGATATTATCAGAAATCGCTCGATTTGGCAAGCGCTTGGCTCGTAGTAAACAGTTATGGTCTGATAGATATACAGGCGCTGTAGCCGATCTTGCTGATTTATATCAATATGTATTGGCATCGTATCCGAGTTTATGTTGACATAGGTAAGTCGAAGAAGACATGCAGGATACATATGTCTTTCAGTTATAGATAATTTCTAGAGAAAATTGCCTTAATTTCTTTTTGGCACACTGATTGGTGTGCGCAGTTGTTTGTTATGTATAGTTGACTAAAAGGTTAGCTGGTGTGTAATTTCCGTGATGGCCGTTATGTGACTACTTTTTAAAACAGCTGCGTCTTTGGTCTAGTGGTCACAAGTTTTAGTGTTGGGAATGAGGTCCTGGGTTCGACTCCCAAGACGGCCAAAGTGTTATTGAGTTTTTCCATCAGGATATGTGCTCGATTCATGGCAATAAGATCGCCCCCTATTACGTGAGTGATAACCATAACAGGCAAAATGCGGGGGTATACCTGTGTCTAAAGCTGTTTGTGTACATATGTATGTGATTTTAAATGTTTGTGAACGCAACCACGATACAGGACAAAATCTAGTAAGGGTTAACGATTAAAAAAAAAAAACCGACTAAGTGCGATTTGGACTCGCGCACCGAGGGTTTCGGTTTTCAGATTTTTTCCTTAACATGTGCTGTGAGACATTGCTTCTTTCCAAATTCATGATTCTAGGTCAATGGAAGTACCTGTAAGTAGTGGGAATTTATAATTTTGATTCCCTTGAGAGTGTCGAAAAATACGTTTTTGTGGCATAAACGGCCCTATGTTTGTTTACGTTAACTTTTTTTTTTTTTTTGTTTTTGTCTTGTTTGAGTGAGATGAGGCTTATAAGGTCGATAGTTCGAGATGTCAGCTTTGTCTCCTTTCTTGTGTAATAAAATAATATTGGAGTGACACATTTCAGAGGGAATATGGCCGGAGTTTACACTCCGACAGTGTTGAAAAAAGATGTGATGTGAGGTACAAGAACACTGCGTCCTAGCTTTAAAACTTCTGTTGTTATGCCGTCCATCCCAGGGCTTTTATTGTATTTCATTTCGCGAAGAGCCCTTTGGACTTCGTAGGGACTGATCGGATGACCAGAGTCAGGGCAATAATAAGTTAAGTGTCTTGGTTGTTTGTGTTGAGCCTGGTAAAGACTTACGTTAACTTAGAAGTTTGATTTTTTCACACCTTCAAGGGACTGTAGACTTGAGTATATGGTTTTAATTTCAACCCGATACCTCCACACGTTCCCGAGATAAAGGATCTTGACAGACAGATGGACAACAAAGTGTTCCTATAAGGATTCCGTTTTAAAAACAACCTTACAGGGATTGCAACAAGCAACAGTTTCGCAAAGTGTTTGAATTCAATTAGGTTTTGCTAACAATGAAGACGACATCGTTGTCATGTGGTCCCTGCTGAGCATAGGGTCCTGAGTTCGATCTCCAAATAGGGCAAAGTGTTGGGTTATTAGAAAATTGTCAGTAGCAATTACGAATTTGGATTTATGTTCGGTTAACGGCAGCAGGCTCGCTCTATATTAAATGGGATTTCAATTACTATACAGCTCTCTTGGGTGAATAAAGATAAGATAAAGACAACGATTTGTTTCTCACCATAATACATAAATACATTATTAGGTTTCGATGAACAATACATGCGTTTTTTTATACTGTGAGAGACTGGTGCCTAAGCTAGACGAACGCCCTGTATTTCAGGACACCAGAGATAAATGACTGATAGTGTGATGAGCTTTACATTCGTTGTTATCTAATTCATCATGTATTTGCAGAAGTTGTAAATCTGTTGGTCCTTTGTAGATTGGATTAGGTGATCATAAAAAAAAGGAATGTGGTCTGCTGCTAAAAAACTAGACACTTTATCCAACTGTAATTTATCATAGAACTAGATTCTGGGTAGATCTTGTAAACAGTTTTATATATGTACGCACTTCAAATACTAAATAATACTTTACCACAAAATATACAAGCTCAGTAGTTTAAGTGAAGGAAAACATCGTGAGGAAACCGGCATGTCGTAGAACCAAAAATTCGAAGACATGTGACATCTACCAACCCGCACTGGGCCCGCGTGGTGGATTATAGCCCATTCCCTCTCATAGAGAGGAGGCATGTGTCCCAGCAGTGGGAACATTATAGGCTGATTATGGTTAGTAGTTTAAATAAATAACGTTTGAAATGGAACCAATATTGCAATGACAATAATGTTAATTCCCCAGTTTTGTATAGTTTCCATGACATATGTTTGACAGATCCCACTAATATTACATGATGAATCAAATTAAAAATCTAGTAAAAGTGGAGTCTTGGGTTTTGTTTCCGTGCTAGGAACTTTTTGGTGGATTGTTTGTGTTAGAACTATTTACAAGTAAGTACAGTCAAAAGGAGGAGCTCGTGGCTAAATGTTAAGACGTGCTTGCCTAGGTTGGTCAGTGAATGGGTGCCCATCCATTACATACCGAGTTTTCTCCGAGCCTCGGAAGCATAATAAGTCTTTGATCCCGGCTGTCATTTATAGATCTTTGACAGTCGTTACAGGTAGTCAGTGGCCCGAAAGTCTGACAACCAGTCTTACCAAGGGGTATCGTATAACTTAGAACTAACTGGGTTATGGAGACAGTCACTCTATACAACATTATTTTTAGTATATGCGAAACCTGAATATAGTTTGATCAGAATAAGTAACTGAATCGATACCAATAATTTTTAAACCATGTTATATTTTGTTCCAAAAATATTTAAAAAAGTTACAAGTTGGACACCGAGCGACACTAAGTACCTATCGCAATCATTTAGGTACCTACTGCCAAATTATTATTATCAATGAACTCAAGACGACGCTGGAGGCGCGCGCCGCGTGGTGACCACGTTTTAGTGCGGACAACTAGGTAACAGAACAAGCTTATAACTTTGTGATTTTTCATGATACAGTTTTGAAATTTTGTACATAGATTCTTTACATAAAAATACTAGATCCGTGTTTCTGGTTTCGCATATACTAAAATTAATGTTGTGTAAAATATTGGTATTCAGTTGCATCCGGTTAGACTGGAAGCCGACCCCAACATAATTGGGAAAAGATTAGGCAGATGATGATGTGTTGTACCATCTGGGTCTTCTGCATAAGTCTGTTTAGTTCTGCTATCTCGTAAAACATAAGGATTTCCATGCTAACGAACGCCCTTGAATGTGAAACGAGAATGGATATAAGGGGATTTAGATATAAATAAGGACTTTTTATAATATTTAGGGAGATTTTCGGTCAATCCGTTAGGCATAGTTTGTTGGCAGTGTATTGGGGCTAACTGGGAACGCGTGTAGCAAATAAATTATCCTCAATATTTTGAGGATAAATTTGGGTAAATACCCTACTTACAAATCCACTTTTAGTAAAACTTATTCAAGAAAAACTTATTTTACTTTTTTTTTATTCACATCAATTTAAATTTCTATCTATTATGTACATTATACACAGACTAAAAAGAACTAAAGTAATGATAAAAATAAGACTAAAAGTAAGAAAATATAAACATCTAAACAACGACGACAATAGGACACTTAGGCGTCAAAGTATTCCTCCGCATCGCTGTCATCTGGAAACGTGCCCAGAAGACTGGCAGCATTGCCACGCTGAATAGCAATGCTAATTCTTTGGCCAAAGAAAGAGCCAGAAGAAAATGACAAAATAAATTATCTTATTTTGGAACACTGATGTTCGTTTTCACTACCTTTAGGGTAAACCTAAGTGAATGCGTAAATGAAAGAGCTCTGTTGTATTTTACACAACGTGTTTTTTTTATATCCCATAAATCTAGGGTTATATTGTATAAGTAAAATTAAAACAAAAAGCCTAAGAATATGTGGTCCAAAAATGCATAGTTTCGAAGATATCATTAATCATATATATATATAATTAATATGAATAATTTAATTATATGTATACTTAAAAAAAAAAAAAAAAAACAACCTATATTAACTAACTAACTTAAAAATAAACTTAAAAAATGGCGTCAAAAAACTCCTCCTCAACGTAGTCAACTGGTAATGTACCCAAAAGACTGGTAGCGTTGCCATACAGCGTGGCAACGCCGCCAGTCTTTTGGGTACATTACCAGTTGACTACGTTGAGGAGGAGTTTATTGACGCCATTTTTTAATTATATATAATTAATTTAAGTTTCATTGATAAATACGAGTAATTCATTTTCATTCAAACCAATCATTCATATTTGAAGCTAAGAACATGCAAAACATATTTCACGTAAGGTAATCGTGATTTTGTCGAATTGTATGAAAAATGAAAACAAAAATAATGATAATTGAAAAATAACTTATAAATGTTATTTTTCAATTATCATTTTTTTGTTTGCCAGTTGATTCTTTGATATGATCTCATTCATGCCCTAGAGTTATACTCGGGAGTCTCGCACTGAGAGTTAAAATTATTCTAAAGGTAGGCAAGGCAAGGCAAGTACGAGAGCGTATACAATAGCGCTTATCTGTTCCTCGCTTTCTCTCCGTCCCGTGTCGGTTTTTGCGAGACGTGTCTCGAGAGACGTAGAGAGAGACCTCGGTAGAAAGTGTATAGCCACTATAACAGTGAAATGATATGTATTCCAGTCATTTAGGTATCACTTAGTAGAAGCGGACATAAAAGACACATGATAAACAATCCGTGGGAATATCTACGATATTGGGTCACCCTAAGAAAGAGATGCTTTTTTTTATTTTTAACACCTTTATTTGTTAGCCAGATACAACGACAATAAAGAAAAAAAAAACATCCATTCCATACTAGCGAAATGAGTAAATAAGTCAGACTTAAAAATAGCTTAATTAGGTGGCTACTTAGTTTATCGAAATCTTGTTGTATATGACCGCAAAAACAACTTTTCTGTTTTTTTCTTTTCTTTTTTTTAACAGCTTTTCTAAGAATACATAAGAACTCTATAAACCCCTTTTCTTCAAAAAACACTTAAAATACTTATAAAAACATATTTTGACACGTTTTTTTTATTAAAGTTGAAAGGCAACTAATGGGCTATTAAAACTTTGTTGTAACACACGCAAAGGGCTTAATGTAGCCTTAAAGTCCATTACGTTATTGCTTAGGGACCTCACGTTGGGAAAAACACTTAGATTATGACGTTTTTAGTCACAAGTTTGATACATAACTGCGCAGTTTTCATAGACAGGAATAGGAGACATCTAGGAGTGCCTAGGACCACCATTTAGGGATTTTTCTTTTGAAACTGATTATGTATCTATTTATAAAACATAAAATATTTCTATTCAATTGTTGTTTATTTATAATGCCGCCAGTCTCTTGATCACACCGCTGAAGCGTTCAAGAGGAGTTTGATGAATAGTTTTGGTGTTAGTTTAGTCATTTTAGTTTATTTAAGCATTTTAAATAATCGTTTTCAATTCTTATATATAGTTATTTCAAGTAAAGAAGTGCATACTGCTTACTCTGGGCACCTAATGTTGTGTCCTGCGTGTCCTGTTGTTTCTTCATTACAGGAACTGATGGACGCCACTGAAGGCCAAACTAGTGGTACAGTTCTGACACTGTGTAGATTGCCATCGACTCTGGACATTGATTATTGTTTATTAGCTATAGTCGGAAAAAACTTTGACACAAGCTTAGGCACTAACAACACGATAAAAAAGAAAGTCTCGGAAATTATCTCACGAGAACTAATTACAGGGATAAAAACCGGACAAGTGTGAGTCGTACCTACTCACACGCACACAGGGTTCCATAGCACCAAACAATACAACATTAGTTTTAGTATATGCAAAAAACCTGAAACACGTGTCTAGTATTTTTATGGAAACAATCTACATACAAAATTTCAAAAATGTATCATGAAAAATCACAAAGTTATAAGCTTGTTCTGTTACCTGGTTGTCCGCGCAAAAACGTGGTCACCACGCAGCGGGCCCGCGCGTGCACCTCCAACGTCGTCTGGAGCTCATTGATAATAATAATTTGACAGTAGGTACCTAAATTATTGCGATAGGTACTTAATATCGCTCGGTGTCCAACTTGTAACTTTTTTAAAATATTTTTGGGACAAAATATAACATGGTTTAAAAATGATTGGAATCGATTCAGTTACTTATTCTGAACAAACTATATTCAGGTTTCGCATATACTAAAAATAATGTTGTATAATCAAAATATTTTGAAGGTTCAGATGTTGATTTATTAATAAGACATAACTGGCGGTACAACCTGACTATCCCTCCGGGGATTACAGGCGTGATGTTATGTTAATGACTTGCTACCGACTCAACACTTTTGTTGTGCAACGTGCTAGTATTACAGAACGTCACTCAGGACTGAACCATTACTATTGCTACTGCATGCTATTTGATTGGTTGAAACTAAATCTAATTAGTTTCAACCAATCAAATAGCTGAAATCAAGTTTTTCCAAACTTGATTTCAAAAAAAAAATAAAAAATAAAAACCATGCTTGCTTCCGCAAGCATGGTTTTAATTTTTTTTAATTTTTATGCTTTTTACTTGTCGAAGTTCGGGATGGAGCTAAAAGGGCATGCAAAATTAACAAACTGAACACTAAACTACCTAGCAGAGTTTATTAGGTAACATAAAATACTAAGTTTCCTTAGAAAGCGACGAGAAAGGTGCGCCACAGTTTCCTGTTAAAAATTAACACATTCATTACTCTGTAAGTGAGCACACGGTCGAAAAATGTTCGAGTTCAATTGAGTTTAAAACACAGTGTCATTTTATTTTAACGAATTTTCATACACGTGTTTCACTTGTTCGTTTCACGTGGCATGAGGTATACGTATAATTATAAAAGCCGCATACTCCAATATTCAATAAAGTTGGAAATAGGTGAAGTGGTCAATCGCTAAAATTTTGAAACTTGTTAGGTAAATAAGTGTAATAGTCGGACTCTATGCAGCGGGAATATTTACGACGGTTCTTCTTTATCGTGTGGTTAGTGCCTAACCTGGTGTCAGAGTTTTTATGCCACCCATGGGCCTCTACCTTGGCTTTACATGCCGTTAAGAAATATCTCTCAGGCATGCTGGTTTCCTTCACCGAAGCTAGTGATAATTATACAATACGCACATGAATCCGACAAATCAAAGGTGCGTGCCTTGGGTTCAATCTCGAGACTTGGCAGTCCGACGGTCACACCACTAGGCTATCACTGTTATATGTATATTTACGACGATAATACGATAGATATCTGCTTAAATTGTTTTGATACGTAAGTTTAAAAAAAAACATTAAAGGCAAATTTCCTCTATAAACCGGACGGCCGGTTGGTGGCAATAGGCTCGCCCCCTATTACATGATATTTAAAAAACTGGCGATATGTGGGTGTACTATTAGGTACACCTCTGCCTAACCCTTCGGGGATTATAAGCCTGATGTTATGTTAAAACAGAACGCGATCAGAAGATTTAAAAGAAGAGCTGTTAGTGTCATAATAGGTTTGGTACATAGATACTAGTAGCTCTTAAACGTGGTTTATATTTTTGCTATTGTCGTTCAGTTCCATTGGTTAAAGCTGTTCTCAATAAATTACAAAATAAACCTTAGTTCTTTGTCTATTTACAACTCTTTTTTCTTTTTGCATTACTACACGCGCAGCACAAAGTCCTTTACATCGTACACGTGGATGATCAGTTTCATGAAAAGTGCTGGCAATTGATCCCGTACCGAAAAAAAAGATATTCGCTGTAAAAATGGCCGCGCATCCATCAGGATCGCTCAAAAAAGTTACATTTTTGACTTCGTTAGCGCTTGAAATAAAATACAGCATCCACGTGGATAGTTTAACCGCTTGGCCACGTACTACAGGCTCACGCGACACACGTGCTGGGACAGTGACTGTGGATAAAACAAATGTTTTATTTTTAAATAAAACGTGCCACGAGTCACCGCGGCACAACTTCCGGAGGGAGGCAACGGTACCCACGCGAAGGAAACAAGTGATTTACGCTCGTGTCGCTTCACCTGAGGTCGTGAACGGGACATAAAAGTTTTGTTCGTGATGGTTTTGGCTTCAGTTCGGGTAAATGCCGTCAGGATCAGTTTATCAATGACCAATTAGTTCAGCCAGGCTTCAGACTCGCTAAAGTAGACTCATCTTTCATGGGGTACTGTTTGAGATGCTATAATAAAATTCTACAAAGTATTTTTGAACTGAATGAAACGAAATTTAAAACATGCATTGAACGCACACTATGTAAGCAAGCATATTACAAGTTGCTAATATCGCTGATAAAAATGCTTGGCCCAATGCCGGTCCTGCTCCACAAGGACAGGGGCGCATAAATGGATAGCATTAAATAGTATGTTGGAGCTGCTGAAGATTGTACAACTATCTTTGCATTGTATAAATTCAATCTCTTTAGTATTATATAACCGCATAGCCCATATTGTGTGAGTACTATGTACTAGAAAGCTGTCATTCGCTAGCAACCTACGTCTTTTCTTGACTTGATGTGCCCTGGCGGTTAAGAGTATGCTATGCGCACTCAAATGTCTCGCTGATGGTGGCACGTGTGTTGGATCATTTAGTTCCCTTCAAAATGGTTGAGTTGAATGGTGCTGATACATACGTAATGTTCGTGAACGGGCTCTGTCAGTTGTGACTGGTCATCTCTTGGTTGACACGGCTTATTTGAATAAATTATTTTATTTTTGAATTGTTTTTACTATGGACACTTTTAACGTACACATCTTGCTACATCGTTCTCACATAATGTACCATCTCAACATAAATGATGTAACCAAGGTATTATTGTAAAAGTATTCTGATTTAAAAGAGTGTCCATGGAGTATCTTGCGCCCGTTCTTCTCCATAGAGATCTACGTTAATGAATGGGCAACTACAGCACTTTCACAATTTTTATGCCTTGTGACTGGGACTGTAGCTTTTTTTTTATTTATTGTTGTCTTTGTTTCGACAATTCAAAAGTGCCTGTAACTGGCCTACTTGAAATAAATGCTTTGATTTTGCTGATTTTGATTTTATATTCCTGTTGAATGGAATGGAAGCCAAATTTTGTAACGAATAAGGTATATTATGTTTCTTACACTTTCGTTTTTATCAGCTAATAACCGATAAAAACCGAAAGGCTGGCAACTTTGCGGCGATGTTCAGGGCTTTGGAGCTTGGCTTTGACAAGGGAATCGTTTTCAATGAGCCTACTTGGCTGATCCATCGCAAAGGTGCGAACAGTACTCTAGCGGCTAATTGGGCCTTGGACTCAATATAGGACCCGAAGTTGAATGTCGAGATCTATATTATTATTTGGTACAAACAATTTGTAGGTAAAAAGATCCAAGCGGTCACACAGACACACGAAAATCCACTTTAACGATATAATAGAACAAAATAGTTTTTTTGTTTGAGAAGATAATTTTCGAAAATGAACAGTCAATTTTTCAAGAAATATTACGCTTATCTTATTTCGCGCTCGCTAATAACTTTATCGAGGTTCGTGTAACCCTAAAGCGGCTGCCTGAACCATTAAGAAAGGACTATTTAAATTGAAATTTTGCATAATTCAATAGAACTATATGGTCTTTTATTTTTGGAGCATTGGCAAAGGGTGAGACTGTGAGAGTATTGGGTTAAACCCAGGTAGGCGCTTTAGTTTTTCTAATTGATAATATCGTAACATATTCGAAGACATGATGTGACATCCACCAACCAGCACTGGGCCAGCGTGGTGTCCTTATACCTCTTATAGAGAGAGGATTCTGTCTTTGCACAGGGAACATTGTAGGCTGATCATGATTCTTCATTTTATAGCTATAGATATCTTCATCGCAAAAATAAATGATGAAATAGTGAGTAACATGGCATAAAGGAAGATTCTCGTCATTTTGCCAATACGGTATAAAACTTTTTGCTTGGCACTATAAATAAGTTCTTGTCATGCTTGTCACCCCGGTTGGTTCTCGTTCCGTCCTAGATCTCAATTAACTGATTCAATGAAGTTTATGAAGTGGGGATTTCAAGTTCAGTCTTATTTAAAACTGAACTTTATACCAAAAGTTTAAATCGTGATTAATTCCTTCAATGTAATTTAGGAAAACATTCCCTCGAAAAACATTAAAAACTCAAGTAGATCAATAACTCCGAAACCAGTAATTGGGTCGAACAAAATAGGGTTTACACCGAGAAGATTGATTGATGCCATCTAATCGATTTTTGCCACAGCGACTGCATTCGATGGCTTTCTGAGGTGGTTGTCGAGAGCTTTGGTGTGCAACAAGCGTAGCATAACCACCGTAGAAACGGGTTTTGTCGACGAAAGAATCGACAAAATTACAGATTTTCAAAATCTGTCATTTTGTCGATTCGTTTGTCGACCCAATCTGTTTCTACGGTGGTCATGCTAAGCGTGCTGCTCTTTCATGTGCTCCCAAGTGGCTCGCATATCCAACTTGACCAAAAAACTCTGAGCACAAAGCGGACGTGTCAGAACACCATTGACGACATTGTAGAGCATACCAAAAAGAGTGAGCACGCTAATCCTGTATGTAACAATAGACGCGTTTTCAGTATGAATGAGTGCGACAATACTATTCAAGTGTCATTGTAAAAGAAGCAGAAACGTGGTCACATTTTGCCGTAGTCCGTATCTAACGGTATAAATCTTTGCTTTATACCTGTTGATAAAACTGAGGGTAATTCTAGTGCTACATCTAGTTCTTTCTATTCTAATAATAATGTTTTTTTTTCTAAATGAAGAAATCAACCCACCCACGCGCAAAAAGCTTCTCCGCAAAATAAACTAAATGAATACGATACTCGCACAAACAGTCAAGAGTGCTTAACTAAATTAGTTTCTAACAGAATACTCCACCTACGCTAACTCACACCAAACTCATATTAACTTAGAACATCCAACAACCGTAATAACTAATCAATCAATTCCTTCTATTGCTGGATGTAGGAACATAGGTGCACACTTGCACAGATCGAATTGGTCGTTTCCTATGGAGAAGAACCGGCAAGAAACTTCAGGGTTACTTTTTTGAAAGGTTTTATATCGTTATAATGTTAACCGTGTTAATACGTAAGTATGAGAAGACAGAGTAGGCCGGACAATGGAGAGAGCGACTGTCGCAACCCCGTGCAGGGCACGCCACCATAGTGGCGATAAGTCCCCTCTTTGAGGAGTGGCTAGAGAGGCGCCACGGCGCCCTCACCTTCCGCCTGACGCAGGTCCTCACCGGACACGGTTGTTTCGGGAGGTTCCTGCACCGAATCGGGCGGGAGGAAACGCCTGGGTGTTTCCACTGTGAGGATCGTCCGGAGGACACGGTGCAGCACACTGTGGAGGCCTGCCCTGCTTGGGCGGAGCAGCGCCGTGTCCTCGTAGAGGCGATTGGCGGCGGCGACCTCTCGCGCCCGGCCCTGGTTCAAGCCATGGTCCGGAGCGAGAGGGAAAGCCGTCACCTCCTTCTGCGAAGCAGTCATGCTAGTGAAGGAGGTGGCGGAACGTGAGAGGGAAAGAGCCTCACGTCCCAGCCGCCGCGGGAGACGCCCTGGGCGTCGGGGGTCACGTGGTGGCCCCCGGCCACCGTAGGCGCGGGCCTGTGGACGGCGAGTTTTGGGCTAGCTCGCCGTCCGGCCGTCTTACGACGACATGCCGTGTCGACGGCGCGTTCGTGTTCCACGCGCGCCTCAAAGAGATGTCAGCAACCACGTAGGGGTCCGCACGGGCCGATGCCTGCCAGGGCTGCGGGACTGTTCGAAAGAGATACCGCGGCCCTGGAACACAAAGGGCAAAGAAGGAACATGGATGGGTTTTAGTCAGTACAAGTCTGACACTCCCTTCCGCTCCGCCCAGAGCGGGAGGGGTCATTTGGTGATTTCCCATCCTAAAAAAAAAAAAAAAAAAAAGTCCGGACAACAAATGGGTACTTACATCACAAAAACATTATCATCATCATCATTTCAGCCGAAAGACGTCCACTGCTGGACATAGGCCTCCCCCAAGTGTCGCCACATTGACCGGTCCCGTGCGACTCGCATCCAGCGGATCCCTGCAACCTTCACCAGGTCATCGGTCCACCTAGTGGGAGGCCTTCCAACGCAGCGTCTTCCGGTTCGCGGTCGCCACTCCAGATGGGGCCAAACTCTAGAAGTTTGTTTTCAAGTTTATTTTAGGTTATTTAATAGTTTTTAATTGTTAATGTGTATGGTTAGTTTACTCTACTTAATGAAATAAAAATTTAATCTCCGTTAAGAATAAAAAATATAAAAATAATAAAGAGTGCATTAAAAAAAGTAGTAAACAAAGAGGAAAATAAAACGTAGTGTTTGTTCTGTGATCCTTTTGAAGGCATTTATTTTAATTGAATGTCAGTGTCATTGCTTTCACGGTCGTTGAGTATAGTGGGGTGAGTAGAGATTCAATGTTTTTTTTTACATTTTAATCATAGTAATGAACGTCGCGATTATAATAATAACGATTTATAGTACAATTACAATATTATTATACAGGTATTACAAATATTGTAGGTACAAAGGTTTCAATTAATTGGTATATATCACAATTGTAGATACATGTGTAGGACTATTGTAAAAAAAGAATAAAAAGAAAGAGTCCTAATAAAAAAAAAATGCGTGTGTGATTTTTATAATTCGATGGCATTTTCTCTATAAGGAAACTGATTCAACTAATTCGTCAGTGTCGGTTCTCACTACTGTAGATTTCCGTAAGGTGACAATTAATCGTTCCGTGTGTTCACACACCCCCGCATTGACATGTAGGGTAGTGATTCAAAGTTATAATTTTATCGATATTAAATTAGAAATATCGATACCTTCAATTTGTTCACAGATAACTTGTTAGAGTAGATTACAAAAAAAGAATATTCTGAATATTTTTCTTCATTCTTTTCTGTGTAAAGTTACCGTACTTTTGCTTTTATACAAAGATTTATAACTCGCCTTTTCAAATAATAACAATTCTTCGGAAAAGTTATTTCCAGTGTGGAAAGATAAACTATAGTAAATAGGATTGTAAATATTTATTGTATGACATAACATTTTTCTGATTCAACACCTATAATATGTATATGCGTGACTCATTTTTGTATTTTTTTTACATTTGCTCTTCGTTCATAACCAGTCTTACCAAGTATATCGTATGACCCAGAATTAACTGGGTTATGGAGGTCAGATAGGCAGTCGCTCCATGTAAAACACTGGTATTCAACCGGATGGTTAGACAGGTTGGCCCCAACAGAGTAGGGAAAGGGCTAGGCAGATGATGATGACTCTTTGTTCATAACATCAAGCCTGTATTTCAACGAACGGTAAGGCAGAGGGTAAACAACTTGTGAAGTATGGGTATATTTCGCAAGTTATGTTTAAACACTGTTTGAAGCTTTCACGGTTTACAACTAAACTTGTACTTGTACTTGTGTGTATATCGGGAGCTCAAAACAATGAACAATCACGAAAGATATCCCGTAAGTGACAGTACAAGTTTAGTTATGTTTAAGTCTCATGTAATCGGACACAAATCCAAACACCGGGCTACTAATGAAAAATTCCTATTGAAATAACCCGATAGCACCTTCCCCGACCTAGAAATCAAACCAAGGTTGTTTACCAGTAGCACTTCCAACTACTACTGGACCAACGAGGCTGTAATTTTGTAGGCGTCATTATATTCAATAAAAATATTACCATTAAAAAATTTTACTTAGTTATTTTTGCTTTGTTCATTCCTGTCTACGTCGATATCGATTACCTGCACAGAGAGGCACAGCCCTAACTCTATTTTAAGGATTAAAAACTGTCGTTTTATTTTTACTCGCTGGAGTTGGCAATGAACTTGAGCGATTGATGAAGTGGACCAATTGACTGAAATTGATTACGTCTATTTATTTATATAAGTCGTGTTCTCTTCTGGTTTTAACACGAGTTATACGAAGCTATCTCATGCTGTAGTAAGCAGATTTGCTACCAGGTCAGTTTTGCAACGGAGACACATTTTTGGAGATTTTCTTAATGAGGATTTCGCCCCTATTACATGTGACTTAAACATAATTGGCGAAATGTCGTTATAATTAGGTATACCTCTGCCTAAACCTTCGGGGATTACAAGTGTGATGTTATGTTGTTAATATTCTAGCATCTTAACTTAACGATCAGTAATTAAGCCACAGTTTGCAATAATAAATATTTAAGGAAACGTCAACATACCCGAAAATTGGCGGCCACTGTCCAATCCTTGACCTATATATCAATCAGATATTTATGCGGTTATTCTTTTGTTTTTTCAGTCATTTATAGGGAAATATTTTATTGAGTAATATTGAGATTGGTACCGCAGATATTTTCTTATAACATTATTGTCATGGCAGACCGTGTGACAGGGATGTTATGCGATGACGGATGAATTTCCAAGGTGGATCATAGTTATCTTCATATCGGATTTGTACTTCGTGAGACGAAGTGTGAAGGCAATCTTTTAGCTTTTTTATTTTTTTAATTTATTTTTGTTTGCTTTTTGAAAGAGATGTAGTTACGAGAATTTCTACGGATTTATCAAATCAAATCAAAGTGTTAGAGTAAATTTGTTTCTCCATATCCTGCCATAACATGGCATGCATTTACAATAAGCGATGTCAATTAATCCAACTTACAAATTACAGATTCTTCTAACTTACAGTTTTTCGACAGCTTCGGTTCATGCGAACTTTCATAAAAACGATATAAAAGATTCCAAACGAAATAAGGGCGATATAATATGGAACGCACGGTTTTCTTAGTAATATCAATTACTTAAATTTTCCATTTCCGACTCTTGTGTTTGGCATTCTTTGTTTTTTGTATATTTCTCTCAGAATTGAGTTACTGTTTGTTTTTGATTACAGCTTGTCGTCATATTCTTGGAATCTATTCATAATCAAAATTCAAACGAGGTTTCGAAAACGATTGCCACACTGCTGGCGTGACTGACATAGACAATCTTGCTCTGCAAAACGAAATCTTTCGAATACTCGATATGTCTGATTAATGATAGATAGGGACTATTTCTAAGTACATCTAGCAGCACCCATTACCTACCCATCGGCCGGACTGTGATGATTCAATGTCTGATTGATAAACCTTAAGAAATCTAAGTCAATTAATTAGTTAGCGGAGTTTAGACAGCTCTCAATTCTGTTGTTTGTTTTTCAACACATTTCCACGAAAACTGGCTCTTATCGCACTACTCTTAGCCTGAGAATACGGTGTATTTCTTACTGTTTTTTTCATTCTTTTTTACTAGTGTTTTAAAACCACAGATAACTATAAAGTAGGTCCAACGTGGTTCAATCCTATAGTTGGCGGTGATTGTTTTCTTTTAATCTCAGCACAAAGCATGTCATTTAAAAGCGTAAATATTTTAAATGGTGTTTATAAATATTATAACCTGTTATAAAATAGTTTGCATTTTTTTTCTACCAACAAATTAACATTTACTCGTATTCTAATTTGAAAAATATTAGAATTTTCTGTTTTAGTATTGGGTTGTTTCGCGGCTTCATACCATTGGTTCTCCTTCAACCTGCAAAGGCAAAGCGAGGAAAAAAGCAAATTAAATCATAGTTTCCTAATAATTAATGACAAAAATACTTTTCGTTCTGTTATTTTATTTCTTTGTAAGTGAATTGAAAAACGTCGTTTGATTCACGTGGGCATTTTCCACTGTAATTCTCAATTCAATGACAAAGGAATATGTACTATTTCCGCATCTAAGGTTGCTCTGTGTTACTAAAAAAATACATTAACTTACTGTTTTGCCACGAGCTACACGCTCAAGTGACACACGTGTTGCGACACTTGCGACAGCTACTGTAAAGATAACAAATGAAAAAAAATACGAAGAGTAAGGATGCCACGAGTCGATTTGCGACGCGACGGTACTCACGTAAAGGAAACAAGTGACACACATGCGATTCGTTGGTCGCTAGTCGCATTGTCTGAGGTCGTGAACAGGGCGGTAATTGAGAAGTGTTGATCTATTTGAAATCAGTAACGTACTATTAATGATTCTGAGTAAATAAATAATTACTATTCGGAAATTACTAAATTATACCCTTTTGAATGAAGAGGAGATAATTGACGTATGTAGGTAATCTTCCTTTCAATTCCAATAGAAAGTGAAGTCTTTCCTCAAAGGACACAAAATTAATTTCTGGTGCCATGTTGTACTTAGTAATGTAATTTTCATATTCGAGAATCATTAGGGGAATAATCGAAGCAGCAAGAGAAGCGTTTTCTTGGAACTTTTTTTATGTTCTACGAAAGTCGTGTTTATTTCTAAACAGCTAGCTTATCGACGCACGTGTACCGACTTAATGTGCGGCCAAACTGAGCGGAGAGCGGACTTGCTGCGGACAGCGGACTTTGACAGATATTTCAGTACATTATCTGACAAAGTCTGGTCCGGAATTCAGTCGACCGCACGTTCAAGTTTCTTCACCTTGAATAAAAATGTAGGCGGGATTGTCCACTGCGACCCACGACCACGTTACGCATGAAGGCGTTGCCGCGCAGCTGAAGTGGCAAGCCGCTCTGTACTCACCCTGTATATAGCAGTGGTAGGTTTCAGAATGTGTCGATTTTACATTACATAACATCACGCCTGTAATCTCCGACGGGTTAGGCAGAGGTGTACACAATTATAGTACACTCACATTTTGCCAGTTATATTGGAAGTCCCATGTAATAGGGGGCAAGCCTATTGCCATCAACCGGACACAAATTCAGGCTACTGAAAAATTCCTGATAGCAAAACCCAATAACACTTTGCGTGACCCGCGAATCGAACCCAGGCCCTCAGGCTCAGCAGTCGCGCTTGCGATCACTCGACTAACGAGGCAGTCAGAACTAGCTCAAATATCTGTTTTGAAAATCGTGACTTGTGTCGTAAGTACCTTCTCGTATAACTTAGCGTATTTCCAGCTACTGTTTTATCCAAATATTTGTGTATTTTCAGCTTTATCTGGCGCCAGACTAAGAACCAAAACATGTCTTAGTATTCCATACCCTACCTAACCGAATATTCTATGAAATAATACAATTACATTACATCAGCTGTATGAACGAAAACAAATACGGATAGTAATATTCGATATTCCTTATTGAATATTCGGTTACTTTGTTACTTGCAAACGTAAGTAAGTCCTAGATCTTGAATTTGTATTTAGTGATTGGGCAACTAGAGGTATCAGAAAAAGTAGGGAAAGACTATTTGAGCTTTATGGCCTTAAGCCTTATATAAACACTGAAACTTTTAACAAGTATGTTGCTAAGTATTCAAAATTTTTTAGAAATACATGCAAGGTTGCCAAAGCCCTGCACATTAGCAACAAGATCAAAACAGCAGAAAACAAAATTAAGACAGTTTGGAAAGTCATAAATAACGAGACTAACAGGAAGAAAATACGTAACACTAGCTACACATTAGATACAGCATGTGGTCCTAAAAGCTCTAATCAGGAAGTAGCTCATGAATTTGTAAATTTCTTTACCGATATACCGTTAAAAACTACGGAGGCTCTAAATTCCTCTCCTGAAGTCTCAATTGGTTTATTAAAGGCGAATGTATCTGGCTGCCCGGCTGAATTTAAATTTAAACACATAAGCCCAATGATAGTTATTAAAGCTTTCCGGCAAATAAAAGTCAAACTGACCGAAGATCTTTGGGGAATGTCTATCAGAGTTTGTACATCCATAGTTGAGACTATAGCACCATACCTAGCTTTAATTTTTAATTTGTGTGTAGACCAAGGAGTTTTCCCTGATTTAATGAAATACAGTAAAGTCATACCTCTGTTCAAATCCGGAGATAGTAAAGATACAAATAATTATAGACCTGTATCCGTGTTGCCAGTTTTTAGCAAGGTGTTTGAAAAGGTAATGTTGAATCAAATGCTCAATCATTTTAACACCAACAGAATCTTACACGATCAACAGTATGGTTTCACCAAGGGACGTTGTACAACTGACGCCGGTGTAACCTTATTAAAGCACATTTTTACTGCGTGGGAAGAGTCTCAAGACGCCATAGGAATATTTTGTGACCTCTCCAAAGCATTTGATTGCGTAAATCACGACACATTACTTTTGAAACTTGAGCATTACGGACTAGGTAAACTTGCACTTGGTTTGATAAAATCTTATTTGAATGATAGACAACAACAAGTTCAAATAAATGGTGTTAATTCAAAGGGTTTAAAAGTAAAAATGGGGGTTCCACAAGGCTCAATTTTGGGTCCTTTTCTCTTCTTAGTATATATTAATGATCTACCCTATTTATTGAAACACCAACCTCAAAATATGGTGTTATTCGCTGATGACACTTCCCTAATTTTTAAGATAAATAGACGGGCCCAAAATCTAGATGACGTGAATAATGCCCTACTTCAGGTCCATAACTGGTTCACAGCAAACAATTTAGTATTAAATGAAAGAAAAACGAAATGCATAAGATTTGCTTTACCGAATGTTAAAAGTAGCGATTGTGATATATTATTGAATAAAGAAAAGCTTGAATTTGTAGATAAAACAGTTTTCCTGGGGATTACGCTTGACTCAAGGCTACAATGGGGTTCTCATTTAACATCTCTAGCGGGGCGGCTAAGTTCAGCAGCATATGCTATTAGAAAAATCCGTCAATATACGGATGTAGATACCGCTAGACTGGTCTATTTTAGCTACTTTCATAGTATAATGTCTTATGGAATTTTGCTATGGGGACGGGCTGCAGACATTGAGTCTATATTTATTCTGCAAAAAACAGCCATCAGAGCCATATATAATCTTCGAAGGCGTGATTCTCTAAGGGAACTGTTTAAGGAAATTAACATCATGACGGTACAGTGTCAATACATCTATGAAAACATAATGTATGTAAGAAAAAATCTACATCTTTTTAATAAAACAGGCGACAAACACAATTACGGTACTAGAAATAGAGATCAATTAGTTCAGCCAGGCTTCAGACTCGCTAAAGTAGACTCATCTTTCATGGGGTACTGTTTGAGATGCTATAATAAAATTCCA
Source organism: Noctua fimbriata (assembly GCA_905163415.1). Classification (NCBI taxonomy): domain Eukaryota; kingdom Metazoa; phylum Arthropoda; class Insecta; order Lepidoptera; family Noctuidae; genus Noctua; species Noctua fimbriata. Next base: position 3,077,443 of record LR990926.1, on the reverse strand, counting down.
CAAAGTATTCTTGAACTGAATGAAACTAAATTTAAAACATGCATTAAACGCACACTATGTAAGAAAGCATATTACAAGTTGGACGATTATATCGCTGATAAAAATGCTTGGCTCAATGCCGGTCCTGCTCCACAAGGACAGGGGCGCATAAATGGATAACATTAAACAGTATGTTGGAGCTGCTGAAGATTATAGAACTATCTTTGCAATGTATAAATTCAATCTCTTTAGTATTATATAACCGCATAGCCCATATTGTGTGAGCACTCTGTACTAGAAAGCTGTCATTCGCTGGAAACCTACGTATTTTCTTGACTTGAATGTGCCCTGGCGGTTAAGAGTATGTCATTCTCACTAAAATGTCTCGCTGATGGTGGCGCGTGTGTCGGATCATGGTGTTCCCTTCAAAATGGTTGAGTTGAATGGTGCCGATACATGCGTCATGTTCGTGGACGGGCGCTGTCAGTTGTGACTGGTCATCTCTTGGTTGCCACGGTTTATTTGAATTAATTATTTTATTTTTACTATGGACACTTTTAAAGTACACGTCTTGCTACATCGTTCTCACATAATGTACCATCTCAACATAAATGATGTAACGAAATTATTGTAAAAGTATACTGATTTAAAAGAGTGTCCATGGAGTTTCTTGCCCGTTCTTCTCCATAGAGATCTACGTTAGGGAATGGGCAACTACAGTACTTTCACAGTTTTTATGCCTTGTGACTGGGACTGTAGCTATTTTTTTCTTTGTTGTCTTTGTTTCGACAATTCAAAAGTGCCTGTAACTGGCCTATTTGAAATAAATGCTTTGATTTTGATTTTGAATTACAAAAAAAAACGTTGTAGGAAAAGAAATATCGTTAGGGCTAAGCATTACCTAGAGTTTTTGCTTCAGTACCCTGATCTGGCTATTGCTGTTATTGGGTTTTACATTAGGGATTTCTCTGTTGCAGCCTCGATTAATGCCCGATTGGTGGTAGTATTATAGTCTCACACAAAGACTTAGTAACTAACAACAACGTCTTTTTTTTTTCGAGAATGAGGTCCCCGAGGGTACGATTTCCTTGTCGGGCAAAGTGTTTTTGGATTTTTCCATCAGGACTTTCTCAGTAGCTGCCACGGAGTCTGGATTTCTGCCCGGTTTATGGCAATAGGCTCGCCCCTATTCATCATCATCATATTAGCCCGGAATCACCCACTACTGGGTACAGGCCTCCCCTTTTCCTGCCACACTTCCCTTTCTGTGCGTCTCTTATCCAGGTGTTTCCCACGACTATGACGATATCGTTGACCCAACGAGCTTTAGGACGGCCCTGGTTTCTTTGGCCAAACCTTGGCCACCACTCTGTCAAGGCCATCTCCATCGGCCATCTCCGCGTCTAGCCAGATGTCTATTACATGGGACTTAAACATAACTGGCGAAATATCGGTGCATTATTAGATACGACTCTGCCTAACGCTTCGGGGACTACAGGCGTGATGTTATATCTTTCATTCATTTAATTTTTGTTTTTTTTCTAAAATTGGTGTTGTTTTAGAACCCACCACATGGCATCCTATGTTTACATCGATATTTCCTCTAGTAGGTCTACTAGAATATTGTAGTAACTTTATTGTTTCGTTATTGTTAGTACCTATGTATTTTGTTTGTCTAACGACATATAATAAGTTGGTAAACAAAACAAAATATCACCAAACTCCCTAAAAGGGTTTCAACCGATATCGTAAACAGTTTAAAACTTCAATTTAACTTTTCATTGCAAACTAAAGGGTTTATAAGCATTGTTTTAGAAGGGACATATTGGGGTCAAACTATTGGCTTCGCACAATTTATTGGGGTCTGTTCCATTATTTGATAACGTCTGGCTGGTAAACCTAGATTAACATGTCTAAGATGGCGTAGACTGAGACAAAGCTGTCTTTAGTCAGGCTATTGTTAAATGATAACAATGATGGCGCGTTTTCTCGTAACTATAGTATTTTGATTTGTTAGCTAAAACTGGTTACCAAGGGGTATTGTGTTACCCAGTAAATAAGTTGTGAAGGTGAGATAGGCAGTAGCAGAATGTACAATTCAGCTAGATTCAGTTAGACTGGAAGCCGGTCTTCATTATTTTATGCTGTCGATCTTTTTATATAAGATAAAAATTAAATCTTAAGTGTAGCTGGGTAGCGTTGTTATTGTGGTGGTGGGTGCTAGTACGTTAGTCAAATTCCCGTATTGGCCCAGTGTCGCAAATGGATGGGAAGAGTGCTGCCACAGTTTACATGATAATTTACATATTAATGTTGCTGTTGCAATATTAAAATCTCCAAAAGTCGCCACTTTGGATTTAATTGTTCCCCCTTTTTAACACGTTTTACTAGCTTAACGTGTAACTAACTATGTAAAAAAATTTTAGAACTTAAATTGGACCTACTTCCCGGTTTCCGAGTGAGCTGAAATTTTGCTAAGTGACGTCATTCTAAATCCAATATGGCGGGCTCCCAAAGATGGCGGACTAGTTATTTTTTATGCATTCCCATGGGGTATCGAATGAAATTGTTTGCTGAGAAGAATACGAAAAATAAAATGAGATCCCTCTAAAGCGTTATTTTTGTTTTTAAAACTATAATTTTTTTTTCGTAAAGGTGTTAGTATTTAGTATTTAGTATTTCTATTCAAACAAATTAAAAATGTGGACCATGTCATTTCGGCTGTTTATCTTTATACAACGTTAGTTTTAGTATATGCGAAACCTGAAACACGTGTCTAGTATTTTTATGTAAAGAATCTATGTACAAAATTTCAAAACTGTATCATGAAAAATCACAAAGTTATAAGGTTTTTCTGTTACGTGGTTGTCCGCACAAAAACGAGTTCAACACGCAGCGCGCCCGCGCGCGCGCCTCCAGCGTCGTCTTGAGCTCATTGATAATAATAATTTGGCGGTAGGTACCTAAATTATTGCGATAGGCACTTAATTTCGCTCGGTGCCCAACTTGTAACTTTTTTAAATATTATTGGCACAAAATATAACATAGTTTAAAAATTATTGGAATCGATCCAGTTACTTATTCTGAACAAACTATATTCAGGTTTCGCATATACTAAAAATAATGTTGTAGATACATTACGTTTTTTGGTATTCGGAAACCTTTAACTTCGTATAGTTGGGATTTTTTAGAAAAACATAGCCACGTGTTGCACGAAATCAGGTGGGCTATTCTAATGTAATTGGGTCTTACGTCCTCCATTTAGATATCACTGTCAAGTTTCACGGTACAACAACGACAGGAAAACACGTGTGTAAATATACTGAAGAGGCCAATGGCAGATGATGAGGGTTGCATAGAAACATGTAGGTTAGTACAGGTAAAGATAGGCCAATGCCCAGCTGTGGGTTGAATCGAGGCTGTGGATGATGATGAAGCGGCAGTTACGTATACAATTATCTACAAGTCTGCTTACCCTGTCTGAACACTAAATTGTCGTAGAAAAATATGAAGATAATTTATTTTTTCTATCTACATGGGTCGTCCGGCGGCGAGATGGGCAGACGACATAGTTGCCATCGGGGGAAAAACCTGGATGAGGCTGGCACAGGACCGTGTGGGGATTGGCACGAGAAAAGAGAGGCCTATACCCAGCAGTGGGTGAATTCGGGCTGTGGATGATGATGATGATGATCTACATAGGTGTTTGTGCATGCCTAAGTATTTGGAAATGAAAAAGGAGAAACTCCTAAAGTGCCAAAAAATTCAAACGAAACTTTGTTATTCAAGTATTTTTGTTACCAACAGTATTTGTAGACGACAAATATTTTGATGTGGCGCTCAGAAATAACTTGAGCGAGAAAAGCTTTGAATTTGGGTTGCCTCAATTACTTATCCTATTACGTTTTCGTCGTTTTGTTCCTTTCGTTTTTATTTATTTAATTTTCTAATTATGTAAGTCGTTGCTATGCAAAATACTTTTTGAACAGTATAAGGTCGAACGTACTTTTTTATATTCGGAAAAATAATGAGCATGGATCTATTATTTATTTATTTACTTTATTTTAGTACGAGCTGGTTCGAGGTGGCGCAGAAGAAGAGTACCTGGAAGGATATGGGGGAGACCTTTGCCTAACAGTGGGGCAGAAAAGGATAAAAAAAATGTTTGTAGAGTTTTACCCATTAGAGCTCGTGGCTAAATAATAACAGTCGTTCGGCTCGATCTTAAGGTTAAGCCGTGCTTGCGTAGGTTGGTGCGCTGATGGGTGATCGCCCATTACATACCGAGATTCCTCCGTACCTCGGAAAGCAGGTTAAGCCGTTGGTTCCGGCTGTCATTTGTAGATCTTTGACAGTCGTTACAGGTAGTCAGTGGCCCGAAAGTCTGACAGCCAGTCTTAGCAAGGGCTATCGTATTACCCAGAACTAACTGGGTTGTGGAGGTCAGAAAGGCAGTCGCTCCAAGTAAAAACTGGTATTCAGCTGCATTGGGTTAGACTGGAAGCCGACGCCAACATAGTTGGGAAAAGGCTAGGCAGATGATGATGAATACAGTTTACCCATTAAGTTAATCTTACACTCTGTCGTCTTACAGAACCGCAAACATCATGCTTATTTCTTCTTATTAGAGTGTCTAAATGAATTCGGCTCAGCTATTCATGCTGACTCTTAACATACTCATCTTTCTTTGTTTTTTTTATCACCGCAGGCCGGTAGCATCCTTTATGAATTTAAAAAGTATCTACTTATATCATTAACTTTAGTAAATCAGGTTTCTGCCAAAGAACTTACTTCTTTAGAACAACAAGTCATCTTCGCTAATACCAAAGTTAAGCCAATATCCTTGTGTTCGGTTATTTCCTCTCTTTCGAGTATTGAGTTAATGAAAGGGACACTTTCAAAATACAAAGGTACATAAACGCACACCTTTTTCGCATTGGAGTAGGCAGGCATTATAAAACGCCACCTGAGACCGATCCTAACGTACTCCTTTCCCGTCCATATAAACCGATGTGTTTACGTGGATGGATTTTAAAATAAAAATACCCGTTTCACAGATAATATTTTCTATAATTATAAGCTTTTTTTCCAAATCAAATCATTTATTTCTTTGCAAACTTGGGTATATAATTTTTACATAGATGTTGTCATAGATATTAGTTCTCCATGTTCTGCCGTCACATGGGCATGCAAATCATAATCTATTAATATAAATTTAAATAACAATTAGAATACTATCATGATTCCATTTTACAAATTTTATTTAACTTGTCAGTTAGTTGATCGCTGTCGCTGTGGTTAGTCGTTAGGTGCTGTCGTTAGCTTGTCGTAATCTTGCAACTCAACTTCCAACCAGTTTACCCAACTAATTGAGCTGTTTTTTTTCATATCTATGGATATTATTGTTTTTTTTTTTTAAACTTTTCCCCACTCTAGGAATTTCTCCTGTATCGTGGGTGCGTTTACACATTTAAACTTACATACACAAACAGCCAGACCCGGAACCAAACGGACCTGTAGATCATACAAATATTTGTTCCGTGCGGGAATCGAACCCGCGAGACGAAGCGCAGCAGTCAATTGCTCAACCACTGCGCCAACCGTGCCGTAGAATTGACGTTCGATTGTTCTTGTCGCAAACAATAAAATAAAATGCTATAGGGTAATTGTATTTTCAATTCATAAATCGACGTATTTACGTTATGTTTACACCGCGCGCTCGTGCTAGGGCCTCTGAGCATGGAAGTACGCCAGTTGCGATAATACGCACCTGGTCTTTCTGAAGAACATCCTCAGTAATGTCATTGTATATCCATCTGGCCTGCCCAACAGTTTCTTTCACATCTGCACTACATTCTAGATGTTTTCTATAATCCTAAGGACCGTAGCCCACAAGCTCACATCTTAAGTCGCGACACTGGCGAGGTGGAGTTGCTTCGGAATCGCGGCGGAGTCAAGGTGCAGGCACAGAAGTGTGTCGGTGCCGAGACTCCGTCGCCATTTTATCATTTCGTGTCTTGCGTAGCGTATAAATAGGGATGGGAGCATAGCCGCCCGCGCCTCGACTATGCGATATTACGATATTTAAGGGTGTACAGACCATCGGGCTGAATATCGGGGAATATGGGACCAATATCGTAATTGCAAAACAACCTTATAGTATTAAAACATTTTCAAAACAAGTTTTTAAATATAGGTGTGACATATTTTTTTGGTATTATATATGATGTGGGTGCATAAAAATAAATAGTCCGCCATATTGGATTTAGAATGTCGTCACTTAGCTAACCATGCATTGTCATCCAAGCTTGTTTATAAAATTTCAGCTCAATCTTAAAATTAAGTTGCAAGATTTGACCCAAAGAAACAAACAAACATACAAACATTATTATATAGACTAGAAACGGGATATTTACCATGTTTACTGTTTTGTCTGCTCATAAACACCCACCCGCAATAACTTCAGTTTATCCGTGATCATTGTTCTTGCAACAGCGCCGAAATATCGGTAACTCAATAGAAACAGTTAACATGGTAAATATCCCGTTTCTAGTCTATATTATAATGTTAGTGACCATGATAGTTTAAAATCTTAAACATACAAACATTGGAAGTTATATAAAAGCTTGTAATAAAAATAATCAGCTGTCCAATATCAAAGCCTATTCGACCTAAATGAATATACACCCTGATGTGATATACACGCTCTAGACAAAAGATGGGGCAAAAACCTCGACTTACTACCAGAGTGCGACGCGCCCTACTACAGCAAATACTAACTTTAATCGCCCAAGTCATTACTACGTAATCCTCTGTAGTCCGTCCATTGTCAGAGTCACTATTATCTAGATTGCGACAACGAAAGATATAAAGGATTATAGTGCGACATGAAAATTCTTGGCAAATGGATTGATGAACAGAAATGGATCATTGCAGCTATATCTAGTTATAGGTGTGTAGGTAGCTTAGTCTGAGTATCTTTTTGCATATTATGCATATTTATCCTATGAGATTTTTAACTTCTAAGTTAAGCCACGCTTTCCTAGGTCGCCCCGTGGATGAATGATTATCCATATTTCATACTAAGTTTCCTCCGTGCCTCGGAAAGCACGTTAAGCCATTGATCTTTGACAGTTGTTATCAGTGGCCCGTAAGTCTGTCAACCAGTCTTTCCAAGGGGTATCACATTACTCAGTACTAACTGGGTTGTGGAGGTCAGATAGGCAGTCGCTCCATGTATAATACTGGTATTCGGTTGCATCCGGTTAGACAGGAAGCCGACCCTAACATAGTTGGGAAAAATGGTAGGCAGATGGCGACACTGTCCTAGATCCTTGAACTACACATAGCTCACATAACGGCCCGCCAAATAACTCGATCCTAGACTACTCTCACGCCTTGATTGCGGTTCATTATAAAAAGGGTATAAAAGTGTCCTACATTAAAATTTTCCTATTCATGGTCACCATTTAAAATACATCTGCGCGTTCGGTTTTACGAGAATATATATATTTTTTTAATGGTTCTTGTCTTGACCTCTGAAAAAAGGAGCCAGATTGAACGGTCTCCTTTTGGCGGTGAACAGACGCACTTGTTAAAATTATTGGTCCATTGCCATTTCATATTTCTTTTTCTACAAACCGTGCTGCCGATGAAATTATCTTTGGAATTATGGACAAAGAATGGAACAAAAAGCAAAGAAATAAAAAAAAAGAAATTAAAGAAAGAAAGAAATAAATTTTCATTCCCTTTTTAATCCTTTTAAGAGATAATATTCCTTTTCTTAGCAGACTGGGTCTGCCAGTGCGTTGACTGTCAATGAATAGATGAATTTATGATGTTCATTTCATAAATAGAAGATGAATTACGTCAACCATCGTTCTCTGTCACCTCATTACTGATTCGATCTGAAATTCTCTGAGAGGAGTTTCCAATTTCACATTAATATTAGATTATTCAAGTTTAATATACAGACGGGAATAGCCCAAAACATTTGTCGAATAAACTTGTACTGTTTATCAAAGTCGGCCAATCTTAGCCCACGTCCTAACTAAAGCGATTTGTTGTACGAAAACGCGATCGACGCATTTTTTCTTTCTTTTCGTTTCGACGGGCACGCTACATTTTGTTTAAACCCCATAGATGGCCATCTTGATGCGGCGTCATTTAAATAATCAAACAAGACATTGGGAGATTTCAACAAGAGGGAACTTGTCTGATCAGAATCATGGCATTCGCCCTGGGTGTTGAATAAGTCATTAATACACCACTTCATCAATTAGTGTTTGCAGTGGCCTACTACGCAATTAATTGAGCTTCACTACCGATTATATAACGTTCACAATGTTCCTCATTTCTTGGGAAAACCGGGACGTTCTGGTTCGCCGAACACAATTAATGGGACGGTCGCGTGTTACCGCAAAGCTTTGGTTAGGACACGGGCTTAGATATGCAGCAAGATTGTTGTTGACTATAGGAACGTTGCTATTACGTATTCATATATCTTAATTTACGTACATCTTATTGATACAGCATCTATTGTTTAATGGGCTTTTCATTACCTTTGTTTGTTTACATGAGGAGATGGTTAAGATGCTGCTTAGTTTTGGAAGAGAAAATAGTAATGTAATCAAGCCTGGAGACCTCGAAGGGTTAGGCAGAGGTGTACCTGTCTGTAGTTCACCCACATTTTGTTAAGTTATGTTCAAGTTACATGTAATAAGGGATGAGTGTATTGCCATGAACGTGGCTCAAATCCTTATGAAAATAATATTAATGTATTGGATATTATAAAATTGAGGCTCTGTATTATGAATTGAGGAATAATGGGAAATAATAGAAAATCAAACATGCCTGAGAGATATTTCTCGACGCCATGTAAAGCCAAGTTAGAGGCCCATGGGCGGCATAAAAATTGTGACGGTTAGGCTCTAACCATAGAATAAAGAAACAAAGAGGAATAATTCTACTTAGGGTTGAACCTCATCTGTTTCTCGCTCTAGCAATTGAGGGTTCTGAGCTACAGAAAAGGAAAGAGCATGGAAAAGTGCGATGCTCCTATAAGAGTGACACATTGCTACTCTGCCGCGTCACTTCAAGTAGGAATTCTATTAATATACCGCAGAATTAATGTAAATGAATAATTGACCGCAGACTTCGACAGCTGTGGTCAGCTAAAGTGAGGGCCTTTTATCAAGCTCATATTTTGTCGACACTACAATCATTTTTGCTTCGGATTCATACTAATATTATTGGGAAAGTAACTATGTCTCTTTTACGCTTTTAAGTCTAAACGGATTACGATATATGGCACACAGATTACGATCTGGATCAGGATATTGAATATTTTTGTCGCGATAGTTAGACGTCTTTGTGGGATTAATTCCGACATCCACGCGGGTGAAGCCGCTGGTAATACCTAGTCTTCAAAGACGTTATTTCAGTACTCAAAAACACAATTTAGGTAACAACGGAATGGCGCCAGTTGTATTTGAATATAAATGACAATTGTACTATGTGCAGTGGACCGACTAATTCACAGAGCGTCGTAAAAATAATAGGTAAACAAAAATATAGCCAGTGATAAGACTTTCACGAGCATCTCCATTCGTCTGGTGCGTAGATTTGTGTACTCAAATGTTTATCTTTGTACCAGTAATAAAATAACAAGCTTGAACAATATATGACAACGCTTTTATCTCAACTGGTTAGGCATACCTAGGCATACCAGGTAATGTAGGTGTCCCTGATAGTACACCCACATTTCGCCATTTACGTCTTAAGTTGCTGATAGAAAAACACATTAACACTTTGTCCGACCTGGGAATTGAACCCGGGACCTCATACTTTGCTGTCGCATTTGTGACCACTAGACCAACGAAGCAGTTCCATCGTGCAGGCCAGTAAAATATTATACTGGTTGAATTCGATCATCCAATCGTATTTTAATGTTAATATAATGAACGTGTGGTTTATTTTATTAGATTTTCATTTGAAGACAAACTAAAATAACAAGTAACAAATAGTTTGAATTAAAACATTGCTTATTTTTCAGGTACCAGGGCAAAAGAGTCCGTTACACTGGTTAAGGACTTGACTTTTCAGCACACATAGGTAAAACATTACTTAACATCACGCCTGTAATCCCCGAAGGGTTAGGCATAGGTGTATATAATAGTACACTCACATTTCGCCAGTTTTTTATAGCGTTAGGTGGTCTAGCTTTAAGGCCATCACGTTTTAAATCTAACAAAGACCTGCTTCTCCCTTCAAGGACCTTCTTGCGTATTGTTTGGTATTGTCCGTCCAAACTAAAACTACAACTACTACTTTTAAAGAAGCTTTTTGCTAGTAGTCTTACCCTATTTCTTCCAATGTTAGTAGAAGTGAAATAAATGAAAGGCTACTATGAAATGCAGTTCCTGTTTATAAGAATACAACACACAATAAAGGGACACAGAAGTTGTACTTCATTCAAGAGCAAGCGTCTAAATAAAGACGGACTCGGTATAAAACTACTAATAAAAGTTACATCTATTCGTTGAATAAATTATTCTCGTTTTTGCTAACACTAAATAAATGAATCCCTAAACATTACTGTACTGTTGGAATTTCAACTCTCGACGCAAAGCCCAGAGTTGTATATCCAATGTGCGTTATCAGTTAAGAAGTCAACGTAATTCGACTGAGCTAATGCCTTTAGGAACTTTTTTTTGCCGAGGTTGAATGCCCGGCGCGGCGCTTTGCTACGCGGCTACGAGCCGTGCTACGCCGTAGCTCGTAGTATGCTACGATTGTGTAGCCTCTACGGCTTGCTTTTGGAGTGCCATAAGGATTTTTTTTTAATTCTTATGATGATATCTTATCTACCAGTATCGTTTCAATGTGTTGGAACTTCGTAGTTTCTTTTTTGTGTACTTATCAATACAAGGTCTAGGGCACGTTCCTAAGAAAAATACTCTTTGCAAAAGTGCTGTCACCGAATAAATACAATCTGCTTTCGAAGAAAATAAATTGTTTTATATTGAAGTGTTGATGCAAATTATAATTTTATAATGTCTCGTTGGTCTAGTGGTCGCATGCACAACTGCTGATGATCAGCTTTTGGGACTATTCCCACGTCTGACTAAGTGCTATTTGATTTTCCATCAGGAATTTCTCCGTAGCAGCCGAAGTTTGGATTTGTGCCTGGTTAATGGAAATGGGCTTGCCCCTATTACATGGTACTTAAACATTACTGGAAAAATCTGAGACTCTGCCTGTCCCTCCAGGAACTCAATTATGATGTTATGTTTTGTTACGTTTTAAATACAATAAAGTTGTCTATTCTTAACGCCCCACCTAACGCTAAGTCCTCGACCATACCGAGGGACACTCGCTCGCCCTCACTTACCGTGCGCATACATCGGCCATTTACTTATATTATTGAAATCCGCCAGTCATTACAGTCTTCATATCGAAAGAAGCATTTTTATTTAGTCGAGACCAGCAGCATCACAACTGGAGCACATCACTCAGCAGCAACTCACCGTTTTTTTAAATATATTTAAATGAGAGTGGGTTTTTAATTTTTTTAAATTCTTTAAAAGTCTCGAAGAATCTAGATTTGCAGTTATTAATATTGAATCGAAGCAACATTGATTTGAATAACTGTGATCTTACGTTCAAAGACCACGAACCTAGTACGGTTCGTGTTTCAATGAATGTTTAATTAAATCTAAGTTCTAATGTTCGTGTTGATCTCTCCCACAGAACTAGTTTATGAAAAACATAATCAAAAAAAAAAAAACAAAATCATTTTTTGAATACAAGACACATGAGTGCAGAGCACTTTTAATTAACTTTAAGTATCACTGAGTTAATTAAAGGTCGTTCGTCTAGTGGTTGCAAGCGTGACTGCTGAGCATGAGGTCCTGGGTTCGATTTCCAGGTCGGGTGAAGTGTTATTGGGTTTTGCCATTAGGAATTTCTCAGTAGCAGCCACGGAAGTTAGAGTTAGATTTGTGCCTGGTTGATGGCAATAGGCTCGCCCCCTATTACATGGGACTGAAACATAACTAGGTGAACTATTAGGTGCACCTCTGCCTAAACCTTCGGGGATTACAGGTGTGATGTTATGTTATGTTATTTGAACGTATTTGTTTACATGGCGTAGGGGTACATTGTTTGCATATAGGTTTTTTTTTCATACCCTTTTCAACAAATTCTAGGCAATACGCATAAATTCAAGCAAATATTTAAAAAAGAAGTACTAGCCACATTTTTTTAAATTTAGATTTGTTGTGCGTTTATATTATTTAGGGTCCAGATTAATGATACGCTATTATAATATTTAGGTTATACTGATTGTGATAAATTTTTAATAAAGTTTCACAAAAACTTATAACGAATACAGTAAATTATTACGTGGCAGGACGATGGTATGTAAGCGACTGGCGAGCCCGGCGCTGGCGTTCTTTTACAATATCAAAATTCAACAATCGCATCGGGTCACTATAGGTTGAAACTGCGTTTAATTGCTGCTCCAAAAATTAAAAATTAATAATTATTTAAAATAGAATTATCTTTGTTCCTTAGACTTTTTTGAGTAATGTAATAAACAATAAGAACCTTAAGTTAGAAGTTCGTAGTTAACTAAGAACAGCCGCACCAGTCGAGCTCCAAGGATAAGAAAACACTTGCCGAGGTAGGTTCATGGATGGGTGACCATCCATTACACACCAACGCCTCAGAAAATACGTTAAGCCGTTGGTCTCGGCTGTCATGAAGGTCAACTAGTCTCTCCAAGTGATATCTTATTAGACAGTCATTTCATATAAGATCCTGTTATTCAGATGTTTCCAGTTACACTGGAAACCTGTATGATGTAACGCAGTACTGAATAGTTTATTTTTCAACTTAAGTTCATTCACTAAAAGTTGAAAGTTGTCTAGCTCTCATTTTTGAGTTATCACAAACAGAATTCTGAGAATAATCGAAGAGGCTTCAATGTTATTGTATATTTAGGCTAAAGTTAATATAAGGCCCTTCATTCGTCCGTTACCGAAATATGTATTAAATTATGAAATTAAATTACGATGAAAGGTCAGCTAAAATAAGCGTAACTAAAAGTAGACATTTTGAATTAATCGGATTGAATTTCAAACTGACGAATGACAATGGAGGCAATGTAAAAAGACAATCAGTCATCATGGACTTTTTATATAATAAACTATTAGGCATTTGATCCATCCTTTTAAAATTTTACCCAGATTAACACTCGTTCTTTAACATTATAAAACAGATCATCAAATCTGTCTTCTCAGTGATTATAAGAATATTTCTAGGAAATCAGATCAATACATTATTATATTATCATTTTATTTTTTGTAAAAAGGTAATTCACAATTGCCTACTTACCAAAATGCCTTGTTAACTATCACGTCAAGAAATTAATACAATATGTGTTTTAATTTTAACTTAACGCATATATAACTTGTTACGATATTTATAGCGCAAAGTCAGATTAAGAAAATGTTTGTAACAATGGCTTAATAAATTTATTCTTATTCGTACACCTTTTTCCCATGGTGTAGGCAGAAACTGTAGAACGCCATCTGCTACGATCCTTACATACTCATTTCGCGTCGTTCACGTTCATACATCTGGTCGTACACGCACGCCTGCGCCGGTTGCTAGTACTACGAAACTCCAACAAATTAGATCATAAATACCTATAACATTTCTGACATTATATTTCTCTCCCACAGAAACCAATCCAGTGATGGACCCAACGTAAACAGCAAAAACAAAATGGCGCACATGACATTCTTCATCCTCCTCATCTTAATAGAAATCGGACTATCCACCGAAGACGAAAACAAACAAGAAACAGAAATAAACAATACAGACGTAGATGCTTATATTGAATACAATAACAAAACTGATATATATGAAGTATACAACAACACTAACGAAGAAACAATCAAACCAGCGAACCATAAAAAGTGTGAAGTGATCAACACTACGAATACAGATGATGCTGATTACACCCAAACGAATACTCTAAATTCTATATACTTGAACAATATTCATTCAAGCTTGACGTCAAATTTGATTGAAGAGAAACTGTCAGTCGATAAGATGGAGATAGAAGGAGTGAACTTGTTTGATATTGTGAACAGTGATTGCGGGGGCGCTAAAGTGTGTCCTAATGTGAGCGGGAATTGGACCAGTGATAAGACTATTACAGTTGGATTTCTTGGAGCTTATGGGAGGAGCCAGGTGAGTTTCTAAGAATTTTAGTCATATTTAAAGATCATCATCTGGATTTTCCTAACTATGTTGGGGTGTGCTGTGGGAAAAGTGCTGATGTCAGCTTAATTTGAATAAATGCGCTATGATTTTAATCTTGTAGGAATGACCTTTGCTTATCTGTGTTAAAAAAATGCTGCTTTCCATAACTTTACCGTCGTCGGTCTGTATCGAAATGGCTTTCTGTTTGCAAGGTTTTTAATGAAATTTATTTTAAAGTATAGGTTTTGTAGTTTCTTTTTAGTATGAAATATTTGTTGAAAGTCAAACATGTTTTCTGTAAATTGAATCCAGAGATAGTAGTTCTATATTTCAAACATCGTTAAAGTTATAACTGTATGTTTTTATTTGTCTCTTCTAGGTAATGCCTTTTATTTTTTAAGCTTCATCTCATGTTACTGTCTTTTTACGGCAAAAATCTGTTATAATAAAACCTTATCTCTTGTTAAAGTTCATACGTCAAGTTAAGTGTAAACGTCAGTAAACCATTATTTTTAATACACCTCGTTAATTTTAGAAAGCCGGGAGTGACGACGCGTAATTTATAATTTATACTTACATTATTTTTTTGTGTGAGTGTTGTAACGGTCATTACCAGAGGTCGGAATTAGGTAGAGTTATTTATGTACTTGCATCGAAATGTTGATATTAATATGGATCTTCCCGGGATTTCCCGGGATTTATAATACCATCCCGTGTGGCCAACAATATTACAAATAAATAATAATAAAAACCTCAGAGATAGATAAGACAATAAAACATACGCAGGATGTGCGCATTGGAATTTTGCAACTTCGGACATCCGATGTCGGATGGTTTAAATTGTGTAAAAGTAAATAACTTTTTTATTTAATAAATGGATTTTTCTGCTCTTTAAAATTAATCTCGGGATTTGAGTCTTTATTCTTTCGCTGTATGAAATCAGTGTAAGTACATAAATAACTCTACCTAATTCCGACCTCTGGTCATTACGCGCAGTCGGAAGCCGGAAAGTCTGACAACTAATTTTACCACGGGTTATCATGTTCCCCAGTTATTAAGTTGTGTAGGTCTGAGGTCAGATAGACACTCGGACCATTGAAAAAAAACTGGTATTTAGCTGCAGTTGGTTAGATTAGAAAATGACCCAACATTGTTAGGAAACCGCTAGGCTGATGATGGTGATGAACTTTAGTACCTGTTCCATCAGTAGCGTTTGTTGTACAGTAGCAACATTCCGACTTCTGTTAACATGGTTACACAAATACATACTGATTATTTCTAGCAATAACTATGCAGTTGTAAAAGTTAACAACCGGAAATATGAACCTGAAACGAACCGTTATATTGAAGCACAGACTAAAAATTGTGTTTACAGATTTTCGACCGAAAGATTGAATCTTAAATATGGTGGTATAAAATGTGGTATGGGCATGTGATGCGGAGGTATGAGGAAAATGTCGGGAGGAAAGTTTTGAGTATGAATGTGGATGGGTATATGAGTAGAGGAACACCAAAGAAACGATGGATGGACTGTGTCAAAAAAGGAGGTGTCTGATGAGATGACCAGTAATAGAGAAGTATGGAAGAAGAAGACATCCGGCGCGGATCCCAAATGAATTGGGATAAGGGCAAGAGAATGATGATGAGTTTGAATCTGGAATAAGATAAAGGAGTGGGAATAGTCTGAATGAATATTTTAGCAGCTACAGCGGTAATATCGGTGTTCAGTGCCATTGAGTTAAAAATACCTAACAAATCGCCTGGACTTAAAATATTTTCAAAAGTGTTGGTATAACTAAAATAGTGAAAAAAAAACGTTATATTTATAGCAAAAGCATGAATTCTTAAGCTAAAACACCAGTCCTTTTAGATAAAGTGACGTACTACTGACGATAACTACGATGGCACAGTCAAACATATTTGATTAATCTTGTTGAAAATCGTTGTAAAAGTACGAAAAGTTTTAAAAGCGATTGCTACTTAACAAGGCCCTAAAAATAGATAGTTATTTATTCATCACATCGTAACTTTTTTGAGGACAGGATTATCATAATAAAAGTTACGACTTGTTTATTTACATCTTACATTATCATCTTAAAATACTACGCAGTAAGGCACAATACGCCGTATGGCATACTACGCCCGTGTTTCATAATACTACGCACCTGACCTTTAAAAAGGACATAAAGTCACTTCCGCCGTTCGTCTTGCTTTCAACCTTCCCGGAATTTCCATATACGATGAAGTGCGAATTTCCATTCACACTTCCTTTGATGGTAGTACCTATCTCATATGACTTAAAGAGGAAGCGCCAGGGTAGCCCGCGTAGTTCAAATTTTATTACATTTTGTGCAATTTGCCTGTTTCTGAACGACTATTTCATGAAAAAGTCATTCAATGGGTTTAAATGAACCTAGTGGGTTGTATTGATGATTTTAATGATTATAACTCAATAAAGCCATATTTGTTATGGTCGCGAATCATATTTATCAACATAGAATCTGACACTGGCCTGTAAATTGCAAAATACGGAGAAAGGCTTAAAACGGAATACTCTAAGGTAGTCCGTGAAATTCAGTCGTACTTTGCCATCAAGACGACTGTCTAAGTAATATTTAGTGCTGGGTTTGTTTCGGTGTTTCTTGTCAGAGTAGATAGGAAACTCCGAGCTCATTCAATTAAAAAGAGTGTTTGAACATCCTACTTAAAAAATAAATAATAAACAATTATTATTTCATGGTCCAAATATAACTTCGAGAGTTACATAAATTATTTTTTTAAATGACTGTTACTATGTAAAGTAAACACATATTCATTGCCGTTGTTAATCACATATTGATGACAGACATATGGCTACGCAACTCCATTTGACTCTAATTTGGATTTACTTTATGATTTTACTATGTTCTCAAAAGTCAATAGAAAGTTAAACGACCGTGGAATGCGCAATATATTTCACAACTTACTGCTAACTATATCTGAGAGCTCATCGACAGAATGTGACGTTTTGGTTAATGAAAATGTCAACACCTTGTCCCCAAGTCGTGAGTTTTTTCTCTAATTACATATATGTTCTACATCAAAACATTGCCGGCCTTTTAAACAAATCAGACTTACTGAACATTTACATTCAGGAATTGTCAAGTGAACAAAAAGTTGTAGACGTAATATGTATAACCGAGCACTTTATAATGTCAGAACAAGAACAATTATTAAATGTACCTAATTACAAGTTAGCGTCATGCTATGCTAGGCAGAATAGTAAACGTGGAGGTGCCTGTATCCTAATAAGAGCTGGGCATGAGTATAAAGAACTACCTGACATAATGAAGTATTCGATATCAGGAATTATAGAATGTTGTGCCGTTGAATTACCTTCACAGAAAATTATATGTAAATGTGTTTATAGACCTCCTAAATTGTGTAACCTAAGTAAGTTTTATGAAAACTTAGATCTCATTTTAAAAAAAGTGTGTATCAAACCTTTCACAAAAGTAATTTTGTGTGGAGACTTTAATATAGATGTTTTAAACAGGAATAGAATGACAGTAGAATTTGAATGCTTTCTTAGGAGCTACAACTTCAAACTAGAAATTAATCAACCGACTCGATTCATCAGTAGTACTTGTTTAGACAATTTTGCACATAATTTTAAGCAAACCTGCCAACATGAAGTGATTGATTTCGGGTTATCTGACCACACAGCTCAACTTATAAAGATAAAAGTTAATAAAACCAGCCACATAAAATCGTGGAGAGCATTAAGACGAGATATAACTGAGGAAAATCTTATTAAATTTAGAACACATCTCCACAGCATATCGTTTTCTGATGTTTATAGTACTGAAGATTCCAACAAAGCCTATGATAACTTTTTAGAAATGTTCCTAATTTTACATGATCTCTGTTTCCCTCACAAATTAGTGACTATAAGATCTGAGAAAAAATTAAAATGGGTTTCTCGGGGGATACGAATATGTAGCAAAAGACAACGACGATTACTGTGGCAACAGAGACTAAAACCAACTTGTGAAAATAAAAGTATATTTAAAAATTACTCAAGGAGATTTAAGAAAATCATTAAACTAACCCAGAAAGCTCAGAATAACTACTTAATAAATAACTCCAAAAATAAATCCAAAACAGCCTGGCAAATTATTAATAATAATTAAATTGTAAGGGAACCCATTACTCAAATAAAAAAAGGAAATGAAATAATAACAAACCCTAATGGAATTGCCGAATCTTTCAACAATTTCTTCATTGACCAGATTTCGGGTATACCAAAACATACGTCAGGTGACACAACTAACCTAAATATCAACCCTCATTCAATATTTATGACCCCAGTTATTCCTCAAGATGTCACGCGTGTAATAAAAAACTTAAAAAATAAAAAGAGCTTTGGCTATGATGGCATTTCAACCACAGTTGTAAAATTTGTTTCTGATTGTATAGCTGCGCCCCTTGCTCATATCATTAACGTAAGCATACACTCTGGAGTATTTCCAGAAAGTCTAAAAACCGTAATAGTTAAACCGATATATAAAAAGAAAGATAAACACGAAATGGAAAACTATAGACCAATTGCTCTTATTCCCATCTTCTCAAAGATCATAGAAAAAAATATCTATGAATCTCTCTACAATTTTCTAACAAAATACCACATACTATGTGACGAACAAAAGGGTTTTAGAAAAAATAAAAACATCAACATGGCTATTTTCGACTTTCTCCATAGAATAATGCCTAAAGTAGACTCTAAAATACCTGTATGCGCAATATATGCAGATATGTCGAAGGCTTTTGACTGTGTAGATCACGATACCCTCCTAACCAAACTTTACTCATACGGTATTCGTGGCAATGCCCTTAATTTAATAAAAACGTACCTAAAAGGTCGTAGACAGTGTACGGAGATATCGAGCCTGTGTTTGAAATCTAGAAAGGAATTAAAATCTTTATCGTCTTTTAGAGAAATAAAATATGGGGTCCCGCAGGGCAGCGTGCTCGGACCTTTATTATTTTTATTATATATAAATGACCTACCACGTCATATACTTTATCCAATGATATTATTTGCAGATGATAGCACAACGATTGTTTCATGCAATAATAAAGAATCATATGTAACTGACATTAACAATACAATTAGTAGTTTAATAAAGTGGCTTGACAATAATAATTTAGTTATTAATCTCCAAAAAACTAAAATCATGAACTTTTACCAACGAATATTTACGGGAGATATGGATATAAACTACAATGGTCAAACAATAGAAAAAGTAAACAGTACAAAATTTTTAGGAATCATAATTGACAGCCAGTTAACTTGGAAGCCGCAGGCAGAAGATATATGTAAACGTTTAAGCACAGCCGCGTTTATGTTGCATAATCTATCGAAAAAAGTAAATTTACCGACAAGATTAGTGGCTTACCATGGTCTTGTGATTTCCATCTTAAGATTTGGTATCATATTTTGGGGTCACTGTAGTGAACGAGAAAGCATCTTCAAAGCTCAAAAGCGCTGTCTGAGAGCTATATTTGGTCTTAAAGACAAAGACAGTTGCGTACCTATATTTAAGTCTCAAAAACTATTAACCTTCCCTTGCCTTTATATCCTTGAATTAGCAATATTTGTAATAACAAATCGATGTTTATTTGCAACTTTAATAGAAACTAGAAAACGAAGTACAGCTATGAGATCTCAATACCAGAATCTATTGTGCACGGGCGTATTTAAAACTAGCTTATTAAAAAAAAAATGTGATTTGTATGGCTCCTGTAATCTTTAATAAAATACCGGCCTAAATTAAAAACTTATCATTACAAAAATTTAAAAAACGTTTCACAGACTTACTTGTACACAAATGTTATTATTCTGTGCAGGATTTCTTAAATGATAATTTTTTGTAATATCCTTTGCTATGTACTACATTTGCATGCTATATTAAGGCAGAATGTGCATGGATCCTATTATAATAATTTAACAACCTATTTTTATGTACCTACATTCTAAGCAAATAAAGACCTATTCTATTCTATTCTATTCTGATCAAAATACTATCTGAAACGGACCTAAAAATTGATAAAACGTAAGAAAAGAATTTCACTGACTGCCTTAATGTGGTGTTATCTCTTAAGTTTGTAAGTCACACACTGTGATTTATACATAAAGCCGAAAGGCACTTGTTCTCCCGTCTTTGCGATCATTTTTTTGTTCTAGACCATACCAAAGTTCCAACGTTTCACAAGTTTTTTTTAAAATACATGTTTTTAATATAAGATTTTGACTTGAAACACCTCCACAACCCCCTTACTATTTAATCCATCCATCAGCACAATGCTTTGACTGAGTTCCATCGAGTCCTACCGTAAAACCTGATTTTTCACCCCAAAAAAAAGTCGTTTCCCAGCAATAATTTTTGCGTAAAGTTAGTTTGATGTACAGAATGCTTGGTTGACGGTTTCGTGAAGGGTCTGTTTACACCCTGTATATTCGTAAGAAGCCTCCACTAGTTCGATGTTCTAAATTTAGCTGCCACTACTGAAATTCTCACGTCGGTAGTATATGTAAACCATCAATCAGCAATGATTTAATGGAATCCGTCCGTCCGACTGTCCGTGAGGAATTGTGGGGCTGACATTACGTATAATGGCTTGACGTATCACGTTGGCTCTTCCTTGGCGGGTAGGCAGAAAGGAAAGTTTGAAAAAAAAAACAAATATAACGTTTAAGTGATATTTGGACAGATCCCTATCATCAGAGACCCTATCATTAGTATGTAACTAATGATAGGGTCTCTAGTTATAGAATCTGTTACCTAAAGAAATTTCTTGTTCTAAAAGTAAATTCCCGAGACTAACTCATATTACTACTACATATTATCATTCACTTTGATTCCATGAATTTTTGCCTATTTAAGAAAAGAGGATTTTGGTTGAAGCGCTGGGAGTAATGCAATGGATAAAATGACTTCTATATCAAATCTATTTAACTCAGCAGCCAAAAGGGAGCCTCTCAAGGAGATTTTCGACAGCCCGGTTAGGGCGGTGGCTGCTGCGTTGCGTGTCGCGGGTTCGATCCCCGCACGCAACAAATTTTTAAATGGCCTACAGGTAGTTGTTCCGGGTCTGGATGTTTGTGTATGTGAGTTTAAATGTTTGTAAAGGCGCTCACGATACAGGAGAAATTCCTCGTGTAAAAATCATGACTATGATGATGACCAGCGAACTAGATTTAGAGCTGATTTTTCAATAGCCAAATAATTAATTTTACACGGAATTGACTGTCTCGTTGGCGTAGTGGTTGCCAGCGACTGCTGAGCATGAAGTCCCGGGCTCGATTCATAGGTCTGGCAAAGTATTATTGGGTATCAGGAATTTCTCAGTAGCAACCACGGATTTGTGCCTGGTTCATGGGATATTTACATGGGACTTGAGCATAACTCGCGAAATGTGGGTGGTGTACCTACTATTAGGAATCTACACCTCTGCCTAACCCTTCGATCATTACATAAGTTATGTTATGTTATGTTTGAACTACCAGTACATTGATAGGTGCAAGTTCTTTGTGAACATACATCTAATTGATTTGAGAAGTTACACAGAAAAAACAAGATGGCGCGATTAAGTGGTTCCAATTTAGGCCACACGCTAAAAGATCCTAGTACAACTATAGTGAAAATGATTGCTGTGTCCACTCTCTTTGTCACGTCGTACGTGCCAAGTCAAGATAAAAGACATTATCTTTATTCTTAAGCTTTCATGAAATTCTTTTGAGTTCAGGAACTGGCGTTCTAATCGATCTAGATAATTAAGAAATTGGATTTGTGATGCTACTATAAATATACTAAAATAAAATGATATTTAGAAGACTATTGTTCAAGTAGTCCTCCATAAAAGTAATTGTAAGAAAACCTAAAGAATATTGATATTTTTGGGCCTGTGTATTTTCAACAGTTAATTAAGATTCTCTTGTAGTGTTTACTAGGATCTTTGGAGATGTTTAACATGCCGTTTAATTAGGATAATGAAGTATTGAGAGGGTCTGGGCGAAATTGAGCTCGAGTGGAACTTCAAACTTAACTTGTAATACCTACACATTTTGTAGGTTCGTTGTCCATCCAAAAGCTCCTGGTAGACATCTCTATTAGCGATAAGACCGCCTTTGCACCCTTAATAGTAAATTAACCTGGCTGAATTAAGTAAAGTAAACCTACAGACAGGTGTCCGAGAATATAATAATTTAAGAAGAGTCTATCGGAGTAAACTTGTACTGTCACTTACGGGATATCTTCCGTGATTGTTCATTGTTTTGAGCTCCCGATATTTCGGCGCTGTTGCAAGCGTCTTGATTGCGGGTTGACTGGAGAATACGGGTAGATGGAAAATAAATTGTTAAGAGCAGACAAATCTATCTACCCTCTTTCTTTGTCTTTTGCTACGCGCACTACTGGAACTCGATACTAAGTCACGGCAAAACACACTCACAGTATCACCAGGTTTTTTGGATATCCCGTAAGTGACAGTACAAGTTTAGTTGTAAACCGTGAAAGCTTAAAACAGTGTCTATCGAAGTGTTTTGCGCACTTGTCGTAAAAATGTATAATTTTGTCGTCTTTGTATCTTTGTCTTTTATTAATAAATATGCCGCATTGTCAGTTATACAAACAGGGCCTTGCTTTTTCTTTTGTGATTAGTAATGGCCACTGTGTAACCTTTCGCCAAAATTCGATAAAAGTGGATATCATAGACAAAAGATTTACGACTCAGACCTGATGGAATAATGTGACCTTTCACGAGTAACGATAAACCAATTACACACCTACTACTTTGGAGATAAAACGTATATTAGTAGTGAAGTTTCTCTTTGACAGTAGGTGTGAACTATTTCCTAATACGTGGTCAAAAAGTATCGAGCGAAACTACGCAGACGTAATTTTTATCGTTATCTAAAGACGATGTAACAAAAAAGTAAATTAAGCTGATGATTTTATTCGAGGTAAAGACCGTTTCACCATCAGATCTCCTGGTCTTTATTCTGTGAACAATACATTACACAAATATGTTTAAGCAATTGTAAAGATAGAACTGAACTTTATTTCAAAAAACCTCGATAAATTAAAAGAATCAAAGGTCGTTACCACATGACTATTCAAGAGTGTCGTAAATGGGATCAAAGAAATTGAGCAAAAAAGGACGTCCAATCTGAGTGTCCACACTTTTTGTACCACGGTTAATTAGGAAATTCAGAAGGGGACATTTGCGAGCTGATGTGTCATAAATATATAACATAAATGGTCTTTGCTTTGAGGAACTCGTAGCTGAATAATAAAAGCCGCACGGGTCGATCTTCAAGGTTAAGCAGCGCTTGTCAAGACGGTCCTTTGATGGGGGAACATCCATTACATCTAGAGTTTCCTCTGTGCCTCAGAAAGCACGTTAAGGCGTTGGTCCCGGCTGTCATTTGTAGATCTTTGACAGTCGTAACAGGTAGTCAGTGGCCCGAAAGTTTGTCAACCAGTCTTACTAAGTGATATCGTATTGTATTACCTAGTAACATGTTTGTGCAGGTCTGATAGGCAGTCCCTTTCTGTAAAATACTAGCATTTAGGTGCATCCGATTTTAATTGAAGCCGACCCCAATATAATTTTTATGTTGTTATAAAAAAATAAAAACGTTGTCCCCACACTAGGAATTTATCCTGTATCGTGGGTGCGTTTTCTTACATACACAAACGGCCAGTCCCGGAACAACTACCTGTAGGCCATACAAATATTTGTTGCGTGCGGGAACCGAACCCGCGACACGAAGCGCAGCAGTCAATTGCTCAGCCACTGCGCCAACTGTGCCATTGCAATTGGCAAAAGGCTAGGCAGATGCTGATTTACTATTCGAAATCTGAAGACATGATGTGCTTTTTGATGTGTCTATGACCGATCTATTCACTACACAATTCCCATAGGACAGAACTGTGAGAATGTAATCAAGCGAGATAAATTACCCCATTAGTCTCGTGAGGCAACGTCCTACAGACATACTCGGTGCCACTGTACTGTTGACATCACTACTGTACTTTCTCAGAATAAATAATATCTTGTTACTTTAATGTGACCTATTTATATGTTGTTTTTTTATAAGTTTTATTTGTTGTGACTGCTTATTTTTAGCATAGATATACAAGAGCTATAACAAATAGTACCTATAAGCTTTTATAGTAACTAAATCCTTTTACACGTGTACATATTTACATAACAAGGTTTTTATTCTTGCTATTATGAAGCTTATGCTTCTTAATATTATGAAGAGGCTCCTGTTTCGTCATATTTTATCACAGAAATGAAAAACGTAGAATGCAAGTGAGAAAATGTTCCCAGCATTTTTCTTTATATTTAAATAATGTCGCGCAAATGTAAGATTTATTTTTAATGAAAACCGTTTTCATGTTATAAAGTTAACGATGTCTTTGTTACAAACGTGTTGTATATCATATTTTGTTAATAAAGATATTCTTTTGTTTGTTTCGGTTCATCTTAGAGAGAATAGAACTCATTTACATGCATAAGTAATTCACTACTTTCGTTGAAAAATCTTTCTCATTAGGACACTATTATAGTCTTAAATGTTTTAATTAAAGTCAATTTTACAAAAGACCTAGAGACGCAGAATACAACACAATAATATAACAGAGTAGTAGAGAATCTAAGTATGGAAGCAGATATGCTGCGCGGACCCTAAATAAACTGGCATAAGGTAAGGATGTTGATGATGAAAGAGACAACAGACTATAGAACTTACAATTAAAAAAAAAGTCGGCAGTTAAAATACTGACAGCGCTACAACTGGCGCCGCCGCCTTTTCGTAACGGAGTTACAAGGAACCACCAAAGAGGTCGGATACGGTACGATTGACACTGGCTGATGTCTGCAACTTTGGGGGGACATCGCAACGATGGTCGGTGTGGTGCCTTCTGGTGATGACAGATCAAAGTGAGGAGCTGCTGTTATTACCACGGCCCAAGAGGAATCGCTATAATTCAGGTTATAATCGATCAGCTGCTTCACAGCTGATCGATTTTACCTATGTCGTCACTTGGGTGGTTTTCACATGACTCCGCTCGTCTGCGCGGTCGTATGGATCGCACGACGCATTGGCTTGTAAACAATCCGTTGATGCCCAACACACGTATACCGCCAGACGCGGCGATGTTATTCGCTCTCTTTATTGCAATATCCGAATACTGTGTAACAGCAGCTTGGCAGCTTACTTAGAACTCATCATCATCTGCCTAGCCTTTTCCCAATTGGTGGTAAAAAAAAAAAAAAAATTATGTGGCCGGAAGAAAATGGATAGCCATGACACAAAACCGCCAAAAGTGGAGAGATTTGAAAGAGAACTATACTCAGCATTCGGTGTGCAAAGGTTGAAGAAGCAGAAGAAGAAATAAATAACTATGTTGGGGTCGGCTTCCAGTCTAACCGGATGCAGTTGAATATCAATATTTTACATGGAGCGACTGCCTATCTGACATCCACAACCCAGTTAGTCCTGTTTAATACGACACCATTCATAAAGCTGGTTGTCAGACCACTGACTACTCGTAAGGACTGTCAAAGATCTACAAATGACAACCGGGAGCAACGGCTTAACGTGCTTTTTTTTTATTCTGTATGGGCTTACTCTTGACCTCAATCTAGTCCTGAGGACAGAGATGAGGTCGACGATGGAACGAGCTAACCCAAAATAAGCCTACGAGGAAACTAAGCTTTCGTAGAACTCTAGACTATAAAAGCCATTAATATGTTGTATCGGATGTTGAAACGATATGGTAAAATATTTTACAGCCTTTTCAAGGAAATTTCAAAACTCTTAGTTGACACTTCCTGTCACCCATGGGCTGGCTTTTACCCTGGCCAAAGGCTAAGCGTTGCCATTCAACGTGGCAACGCTGCCAGTCTCTTGGGGACTTCACCAGTTGAGGAGGAGTATTTTGACGCCATTTTTAAGTACATTGTTAAGTTAGTTTAGTTTATTTTAATTTATAAATGTATACAGGGTGTGAGGGACAGCCCTCCTCAAACTGACAGGGTGCATTCAGCTCCTTATTATGAATCATATTTCACCGTAATTTTTCTCAGGAAAATTTCCATTTATTGTTACATTGGTAAATAATTTTACTGTGTATTCGAGGATCAGAAAATGTGTCATTTTTCCGAAAGATCTGATAGCTATCAACGTGCACTTAATAAATATCGACACACGGTTTTTCTCGGAAAATGCCAAATGCGATTTTTTGCAGTCGCTAAGAAGATTAAAATCTCGCTGATGCTAGTCCCGACTTTGTTTCTTTTGTTCCCTATTTTCTAGGATAAGACTGCTTTAAAGAGTATAATAGAACTAAGAGGGCTTAATATCTATTTCAAGATCTGTTGTTTTTAGCTTATCAATTTTTTTACATAATATAGACTATTATTTATACTTATAATATTATAAAGAGGGGGGTTTTCACTGATGAAAAGCTTCACTAGTTTTCATGCGGGTCGAAGGCTAGGCGAAGAAAATTTCCTTCGATATAAATCATCATCTGCATGCGTAGCCTTCTCTCAATGCAGTACAAGTAATTTACATAAAGCGCCTGTCTATCTGAACTTTATAGCCTCTACCTAACTTTTCAGCGTCAACAGGCATCATGTTATGAGCTCCGATGATTCACACACACGTCTATAAGATCCACCCAACATGATATAAAGGCATGACCTACACCAATAAATTGTCCTTTCCACTGTTGCAATAAATTCTTGGTAGAGGTCAATAGAGCCTGATTCTATCGAGTTGAGCTCATCCATCACTATTGACGAATACGTGCCTGATATTACATTCTATAATGAAGCGGTATCCTCCGCTTCATGACAGTATGTAAGATCACGCTCTCAATTTGAAGTGGAAATATTTTTGTGTAGGCTTACATTGAAAACAAATCAATACCTATACCTATATTAAAGAGAGGTAAAGTTTGTGTGTTTACAAACTTTATTTGGATAAAGCGGGTAATCTTCGGAACTATGTATGTAGGTAACACTAGAAACGGAATATTTACCATGTTTACTGATTGCTGAGTGCAAAAACGAACAAGAAATACGCCACCATACACTGATTTGTCTGGTCAGAAACACCCACCCGCAATAATTTCAGTTTATCCGTGATCATGGTGCTTGTAACAGCGCCGAAATATCGTGAACTCAAAGCAATCAGTAAACATGGTAAATATCCCGTTTCTAGTGTTAATGATAATGCTAGTGACCATGATAGTTTAAAATCTTTTATGTATGTAGGTACTTATCCGATTCCAAAAAATCTTTTACTAATGGAGAGCTACATTATCCCTGAATGTCATTGGCCGTATATGAAACAGTCTCGTGGGATTAATTTAAGACTATAATGCGAGAGAAGCCGCGGGCAAAAACTAATTGGTTAGACAACATTATTTTTAGTATATGAGAAACCTGAATATAGTTTGTTCAGAATAAGTAATCGAATCGATTCCAAAAATTTTTAAACCATGTTATATTTTTTCCCAAAAATATTTAAAAAAGTTAAAAGTTGGACACTGATCGACTTAAAGTACCTATCGCAATAATTTAGGTACCTACTGCCAAATTATTATTATCAATGAGCTCAAGACGACGCAGGAGGCGCGCGCTGCGTGGTTACCACGATTTTGTGCGGACAACTAGGTAACAGAACAAGCTTATAACTTTGTGATTTTTCATGATACAGTTATGAAATTTTGTACAAAGATTCTTTACATAAAAATACTAGACACGTGTGTCAGGTTTCGTTTCGTAAACTAAAACTAATGTTGTATAGTGTACCTTTGACTTTATCCACACACATGTAGGACTACGGGCAGTATCTGTTTTTTTTTTTAAGTTTTTAATGCAAATAACTTTGAAGGTTCTTATCACAAGAAATGTACTACAAGTGCTATATCCCTGGGTATCTTAGTACTGTACTCAAATAAATTGAATGTATGAATTTTGACTCAAAATGTGACTAACGAACGCGAAATTAATTCTAATATGGCGTAACGTCAACGCGTGGTAACTTCTACCTACACTGTCTTTTTCATTTTTTATCAAAATAAGGGCATTACATTGCTCGACGACCTTGATGATTTGATCCCTGTACTGGTTTTTGTTGACTTGCCCCGCACATTTCGCAAAATTTCGGTTTTTATTTATTATTTAAAAATATTAAAGAAATAACAGAAAAAAAAACAATACAGATTGTTAAGTATAACATTACGTATTTGTTGTTACAAAATTCATGCCGATCTATTCAGCCGTTACAGAGATAATTTACAATTAAGGTTGAAAAAGGACCTATTTTCTACGATTAACCAAAAAAAATTGAGAAGGTTTATTAAAATTTTAAGCAATACAATTTATTTGTGATGAACTTAACTATAACATACTTTTTTTACACGGAAAACGCACGAAGGGATTTATCAACAAATTTCTTTGAACATACGCTGTTTTTGGGAATTGAGCCATGTAATGCCCTTAATTGTATTATTCAATAAGTTGTTCGTACTGCAGCATTTTATTAAACCAACCGCAGTTCACTGTTCCAGCAGCAATTTCGCATTCACCGTTTACGTTTTAAATTGGCTCGCTGCACTGGCTTATATAAATCCCGGCTTAAAGTTCTATATCCAGGAACAAATTTTCATTTTAATAGGGATTGAAAAAAAACTTACAACAATACAATTTTTAAAAGTGCTCAAACTTTTGAAGAGAACAAATTGTAAATTATACAATCCGCAGGCTCGTGGCTCGTGAGACCTCGTGTCTAAATAATAACAGCCACTCGGGTCGATCTGCAGGTTAAGCGGCGCTTGCCTAGGTTGGACCGTCGATGGGTGACCACCTATTACATACCGAGTGTCCTCCGTGCCGTTGGTCGCGGCTGTCATTTATAGATCTTTGACAGTCGTTATAGTAGTCAGCGGCCCGAAAGTCCGACAACCAGTCTTACCAAGGGGTATTACCCAGTACCAACTGGGTTGTGGAGGTCAGATAGGCAGTTGCACCATGTAAAACACTGGTATATAGCTGCATCCGGCTAGACTGGAAGCCGACCCCAACGTAGTTGGGAAAAGGCTAAGCAGATGATGATGACAAGCAAGTAGGCTTTACTTTGGCGTTTCAAGTACACTTTAAGTTTTGGGCATTATATTTACACCCAAGTATCAACTCAAAGAACCCTAAGCCTATTGAGAAGTGTCCGGTATTACCATTTTACGACTTCGCTATTTTGGGGGGTTTTGTACAGTATTACTTTGGGTTCACGTTTGCGTGTGGGAAGCATAATAAATCTACGGCAATTTAAGGCTCACGATAAGATGAAGATGAGACATATTATTTTTTTAATTCACTGAAAAGAAAGTTCATCGACATGTGCATCCTGCCCGTCCTAACCTACGGTGCACAAAGTTGGTCACTTACTGAGCAACAGAAGTCCAAACTCAAGATTTGCCGGCGGGCAATGCAGCGCAGCATAATAGGTGTTAAGCGGACAGATCGCGTAAGAAACCCTACCCTGCGCTCCATTACTCAAGTTGCAGATGTTGGAAAAAAAACAGCCAAGCTGAAGTGGGAGGGGGCTGGCCACGTAGCACGAATGCGCCCGAAGAGATGGGCAACGATTGTCACCCACTGGACACCTGTCGGAGGAAATCGCCGTTGAGGTAGACCGCGGCGAAGGTGGTGTGACGATCTGATCTCGTTTGCGGGGCGAACATGGCCAGATATCGCACAGTACAGAGAGGTTTGGAAGGATAAAGGGGAGGCCTTTGCCCAGCAGTGGGACACTCAAATAGGCTAACAAAAAAACAAAAGACGAATTATTAAAAAAAAATATATATTGTGTCTCAAACGGTTATATTTACAAATGTGAATGAAACAGCCCCAGTAAGTAATTAATAATACTTGTGTTGGAGTTGTCTCGCTCCTTCCTTCAATTGATAGTTTGCAATATTGAGACTTATAAAATTATGTTTAGATCGGATTCAAGTGTTGATGGATCATCATCATCATCATTTCAGCCGAAAGACGTCCACTGCTGGACATAGGCCTCCCCCAAGAGTCGCCACATTGACCGGTCCCGTGCGACTCGCATCCAGCGGATCCCTGCAACCTTCACCAGGTCATCGGTCCACCTAGTGGGAGGCCTTCCAACGCAGCGTCTTCCGGTTCGCGGTCGCCACTCCAGAACTTTTCGGCCCCATCGTGTTGGTGGATGCAAAATAATAATAACGCAGTACTTCTCGATACGGCCCGCATTGTGAGGAGGTTCCTGTCTCTGGAGCCCTAACCACTGGTAGCTTGGACCCTGCTCCCGACACCGACGGACCACTATTTTTAAAATTTTTATATGGATGTTTTTTAATAAAAAAAAAAAAAATGTAATGGATGTGAAGAAATGATGAATAAAGAGGATAATTCTCTAATAAAAAGATTTATTGTTCAAGAGAGCAGAGTTACACAAGCTGAATATCACTAGCCTCCACACTAGGATTCCCAGTGCCGTCGTTTCTGTCCGCTTCGTCTATAGGATCGTATAGGTATGATTACTTAGGTTACAAAAGGAGAGGAAAATGTTAAATGTTGAAAAGAGGAGGCGAGTTGCGCCGACCTCAAGTAACGTGGGGGGAAAATGATGTTAAATTGTGATATTCGATCACTGTTTTGTTATCACATAAGGCCCCTTTCACTGCCTTCAAGCGAAGTATTAAAGTCAGAACGACACGCGCGTAAAATGTTTCCGTCGCGTGAGTACCGTTGAGGTGACTTCAGGCATGCTCCAAACAACTGCCCCCGGCCCTGCGACCCTGCCTGCGTCGGTGTTTCCAAGTTCATATGACCCCAATCTATTTAAATCGCGAGTTAATAGGCTTCTTTTGGGTTAGCTCGTTCCATCGTCGACTTCATCTCTGTCCTCAGGACTAGATTGAGGTCAAGAGTAAGCCCACACAGAATAAAAAATAAAAAAAACTTTTTTTCATTTGTTTGTCCCGAATCAACAAGTCGCTTGAGCGTGTGAGTCGCTTGTGGCAAAGCTGTAAAGAAATAATAATAAAACCCTAGAACCGGAAAACTTAAATAGGTAGCTGATTAGAAAGAAGCAGACCTTATTGAATAAGTATTTCTTCGAACTAACTAAGAATTCCTATTCCCAACTTGTTGAGTTTAAACGGAATCAAACCTTTAAAGTTTTCAATCGCTCTGAGGAAAAATTGATGAAAAATGGCTCCAAGTAAAATAATTTTTGACTTTCTTTTATAGTTCCCGTAAATATTTAGAGCGTAGACTAATTGAAAATAAATTTCCAACGCATTAATTTGGTCCTTTTTTTTTTTGCACGTGTTCTTTGAAACTACGTGATACCAGAATAAAAGTGCTCTATGAGATATTCAGTGCTCTGCTCAACGCTGAGTATTTAAATTCCAATTGTGTTTTAATATCTAAGCATTCATTTAGGTGCATATAGTGGGCATTCACTTAATGTTAGTGAAAACAGGCGGTTGAGTTTTGACCTGTTGCACAGTTGCTCAAATAATCCCTTGAGGTATCCGGCTCGGAGGACGTTCAAAAGCAACTAGATAAATTAACATTAGAGAACGAGTAGTAGGACCTAGTGCAATACACATCCGGGACACAGGTTTTCACAGAGCTTAAATTAAACCACGAGGACAAGTTGCAAGCGGTCAGCAAAAAGCTACTTAACAAACTTTTGATTGCAGCAACTTAAACATAAAGCGTATTTGTACGTGCACAGTTTGCCGCCAGTCAGGAGGCGACAATTTCCGTGCGTGTCTTGCTATTATTTGATAACTCATGTGAGTAGAAAAATCTGAACATACTAAAATTATATACTAATATGATAAAGAGGTAAAATTTGTTTGTAAGTTTGTACGTATGGGGTTTTGGGAGTATGAAGAACAGGGGTGTAAAGTTCTTCATCCGCCATAGAAAAGGGAGGATCCTCCGACCAGACGGGTGTTATGTCTGGTGGACAATCACATAAGTTTCTTGTTTTAAAGCTAATGAGATTATATTCGGCGGACTAATTACTCAAGTTGTTTCTATGCTTTGTTGGACGCGAGAAACTCTCTTTGTTCTATAAGTCTTTGAAATAGCAAAGCAGAAAACTAGTATACACTGACCAAACATTCGGCAACAGAAACAAACATAGCTCGTTATTTACACATGCTAAAGCCATTCACACAGTGCTCGGAATTCAATATGGAACATATAGAACCTGTAAACTGTAGAACGAATTAAATGCTGACCTGGTTTTGAACAATAGGGGACACATCACAAGGCCAATTGAATATGTTTAGTTTGTGTGTGGATGTCGTGTGGCTTGTCTAGACCTGGTAGACATGATTGTAGGCTTTGTCTTACAATATGTAACAATACATTTAATACCAGTGATGGATACAAAGCCTTGGAGCTAAGTAAAGGAGCTCGTGGCTAAATAATAATAGCAGCTCGGATCAATCTTTAGGTTAAACCGCACTTGCATTAGTTGGTCTGTAGATAGGTGACCACCCATTACATACCGAGTTTCCTCCGTGTCTCGGAAAGTACGTTAAGCTGTTGGTCCTGGCTGTGATTTGTAGATCTTTAACAATCGTTAGTGGCCCGAAAGTCTGGCAACAAGTAAAGGGGGTATATACAAAGGGGGTATATACAACAAGGGGTGTCGTATTACCCAGTAAAAACTGGGTTGTAGAGGTCAAATAGGCAGTCGCTCCATGTACCTGTACTCACTGGTATTTAGCTGCATCCGGTTAGACTGAATACCGTTCCAACAAAGTTGGGAAAAGGCTAGGCAGATGATGATGGATACAATCGAATACGAATACGAGCTCTCGCAGAGGGGAGGTCTTTGACCTATGTAGTATGGCAACTTTATAAACCAAATAGCTTCTATCCGCGGCTTCGCAGTCAATTCGGGTTGTACTTTGCTTGTAATAATTTAATTCAATAATGATTCGAAAGGCACGTGGCGCCATCTATTATCATAAGAACATTATTGCTGTTTTCCTCGGTAACAGTACTTTTTTTCGGGATGCAAAGTACCTATGTCCGTTTCTGTACATCTGACAAAGTATATGCAAAATTTCAGGATGATCGGTTTTGTGGTTTAGGCGTGAAAAGGTAACAAACAAACAAACAAACAAACAAAATTACTTTCGAATTTATAATATTAAAGTAAGGATTATATTAAGGCATTTTCTGAAAACAACAATGTCGGTTTTCGTTTATTGCTAACAACTAAAACTAGTTGTTAAAATACTTGTGGGAAGCTCATCAAAGTAGTTAACAAGTCATGTCTCAAACAATTTCAATACATGTTTAACACGCATTTCATACACGACTTGTTTTTGCCAAGTCCTTTACAAAATTTGTCGAAAACAAAGTAAAACAAGTATCACAACTTAGGTGTAAATACGGGGTTGTAGAACAAAGTGGCACTCGGCTCCTCACGTAATTAAAGTTTTAACGAAGGACATACCTACGTGAGCCTCTCGAGAACTCAGCTGTGGTTATGTGACCCAATTAAACGTATGCCTTTTGCGTCAATGCGAGGTTCTGAGAAATGTACAATCAAAGTAACGTTATACAGACACGGCTGCCTGCTTTACGCGTACTGCCTCGTTGGTCTAGTGGTTGTAAGAACGAATTATGAGCATTAGGTTCGATTACCAGGTCGGGCTGAGTGTTATTGGCTATTTCTATCAGGATTTTTTTAGTAGCAGCTACGGAGCCTGAGTATGTGCCCGGTCGATGCAATAGGATATTTCCTGGCAAATGGCGAAAAGTGGGTGTACCTACTATTACACGTCTGAATAACCCATCGAGGATTGTATGCGTGATTTTATGTTAAACGGTACAACATGACCTCGTTAGAGATAAATACATTCTATAGCACATAACTACACATTCGTGGTTGCTCTGGTGTTAGATAAGCGATTTTAACAGAAATAAACATTAATTACGTTCATTTTGCGCAACAAGCCCGACCGCGTCGTCGAACCGACCGCGATAAGCGGAGTTCAGGTTCTCCGATCAAAAATCACTTATACAATGAGTTTAGTTAAACGTAGGCATAACTATAAAAGCTTGTAAGTACTCAAGAAAATTAACAACTTACAAAAAAACAGCGAAAAAGACAGCAACATGTGTGGAACACACATTTATGAAAATAATATAAGTATAACCAAAAAAAAAAATGGGAATAGCAGACTTTTTTTCTCAATTTAATGATTACTACACGTAAGTATTACCTACGTTTAACCAAACACCCTGTATCAGGAGAAGAGCCAAAATGGGGATCGCGTAAGTAAACTGAAAGTTTAAATAAACAATAGACAACTATGTATGTCCTCAAGTTTGTAAGTACTACTTCGGTTATTCTTTGCTGTTCTATATTTGAATAGCTTGTACGCAGCATGGCCACTATATTTTTGTTTTCTCAACTTACTTTTGTTCTTTGTACCGCTAACCACAAGAATAATAAAGCCTGGTTTACACCGTAGAGAGATTGCGGCATGCCACAGGGCCACATGCTTCTAAATCGCAATATTCATGCGACAAAGAAACCTCTGTGATGTGGCAACATGACTCAGATTTCCATGGTTAGTATCTAAGTACCTAAGGATCTTTGAGTCGTTTGTCAAAAGACAGATGATGAGATTCTTTTACGTTGATATGAGTTGTAGTAGGTATTCTGCATATACATAAGTCACGTGTTGTCAAATTTTCGAAGTAGACACAATAAAAAAAAACACACACACATTTACAATAAGGAATGAATAAAGAATGAAGAATAAATGTGGAATTTGTATGTGCCTATATTTGTTATTTTGTGTGCAATAAATAATAAGAGTGAGAATAATAAAATACTTAAAAAAATAACAAGAAAAAGTCATCTTTCGAGCCGAACGAAAGCATCAATTACGCTAGCCGGGTGGTCTGTAAATCGATAGTGATTTGCAACCTTATCCCGTTGTAGTAGCTTTGCCAATTCTGATTTACTGTTACGAGCTTTTATTTGAGAAATAGTAGTTTCCCTTTTTTTAAATTAGGAATGTTTTACTTTTTAGGGTTCCGTCGGAAGGGTAACCAACGGAAGTCCGACTCGCACTTGGCCGGTTTTTTATTTAATGATTGCCGTAAGTGCTCGTGAAACTAAGACATCTTACGCCACGACCTCAGGCGATGCGTTTAACACGTGCCCAGGCGGACCCTGACCTCGCAATTTCCCACTCATTCATGATACCCAATTGTTAAGAAATAATAAAACATAATATCTCTCCTGTTTTTCCCGGAGGAGTTAGGCACAGGTGTACTATAGCACAGCCACATTTCATCAGTTATTTTTGAGTCCCATATTATGGGGCTCGCCATCAACAGGTTCACAAATCCTATCTCCAGGCTAGTACTGAGTATTTTCTCATAGAATAATCCAATAAAGTTTTGCCCGAACTAGGAGTTGGACCCGTAGAATCAGCTTATTCACAAATTGAAGTGTGGGTTTTGGTATCATACAACAATATGACACATTAAAAATCTTGAAAGTATCTGACCAGTCTGAACTGCGCTGTCTATAAAACACGAAACAGTTAGCTAAGTTAAAAGATTTCTCGGTAAACTTAACGCTGGAGCGTGAACCGCAAACCAAAAACACAATTGTTTTAAGTATCAAAGGAACTTGCTAATTAAATGCCTTAAACATTCATTGAACTAACGAAATGTTTTATAGGTTTAGTAAACTTTGTTAAGACGATAGGTAAGATGTTTAAGACCTTGTAATTGCTTTTTAAGGTTGAATTTCACAAAAGGTTGAATGTCATACGACTAGAGAAATTCTCATAATGGGAATTTGTAAGTCACAGTTGACAGCTAGAGGTCATTGACGTTCCTATTCTTATTTGAAACGCATTATAATTATTGTGTAAATGTTATATTAAATAGTTATATAATGTGATTACGTATGCATAATGCGTAGTGTTTTATGATTTTGTAATTAGTTATTTTATGTAATATTTGATTATGAGTTGTATAAATATCATAAAGATTATAATAAATTGTAGGCTAGAGTAATAAGTAGACTCGTGATCCATTTCGGGAATGTATGAAAGTAAAGTGTATGACCCTTGAGGAATTATAGGGTCAACTGTGGGTACAATCAAGAACATAATTTAAGTGTATTAAAAGTTATGGCATAATTTTTTTTTTGGTTAAAAGAAAAACCCTTAGAAAAAAAATCAAACTATGTATGTTTAGAAGAACTACAAATCTATCAATCCTTATTTAGTTATTGTGCAAATAAATGATTCGGTTCATTGATATTCAGAATTATTCCTAACCTTTTGTAGACGTTGGATTTATATGTCTGGCCATATATTTATGTACATCAGTATTCACGTCATAAAAAATTTAAACGAATATCTTTATTTCTTTGTATTTTCCCCTGAGCTGCAGAAACAAGATTGTAAAATTTCTCATGATTTATTAATTTTGAATACATGAGAAGTAGAACAACAGTCACGTTAATAATGAAAATTATCGACTTTAAATATGCAAATCAATTTGAGATTGTGGCAACATTTTCAGAGCTCTAGCATCTGAAACGTAATATTGACATAAAATAACATGACATCGCGTCTATAATCTGAAAAAGCCTTCCCGGCTTAGTACAACTTTTTGCACAAATAAAACCGAAACAAAATGAATAACCGTGCTAAGGCGGACTTAATGCTGTGGGCATTTCCTACCAGTCTGCAGTGATGCAGAGATAAAAAATAGCAGATGCAACATAATAGAAAAGCTTCCCAAAAATATTTATTAATAAAATACCTGATTCTTCACCTCTCTGGTCCGCCTCGTTGATCATGAGGTCCTGGGTTCGATTGCCATGACTGGTAATGTGTTATTGAGATTTATCAGTAGCTGCCTCGCAGCCGATTTTTGCCCTGTTGATGTGTCGCTCTATGCTCATGCCCATAGGACACAAACACCACGCACCCAGCATAGACCACATAGGACTTTAACATAACTGGCGAAATGTGGGTGTACTACTAGGTACTCTGCTGCCTAACCCTCCGGAGACTACAGGCGTAATATTAAAATAAAAGAATAAAAACAGATGAAAATGTTCTTCTTTTCTATAGACACAACTTGTACATATAAAAATAACTGAAGGAGTAGTAAAAATATAACAATATTAGACCTACAGCAAGGATGACTACCCATTGTGCACCGAGTGTACTTTTGAGCATCGCCACTTGTAGGTGCTATATCAGTGCACCCTTTTAGAGGCACTTTTAACAAGTACCTATCGTATACACTGTATACTCAACCTCCAAATTGTCTTACCACTTTTGTGTTTCTACAATTGTGATAATTTCAATCACGGCGAGGCGGGTAAGGAGTCCATAGCACTGGTTATCCTAGTTCGGATTCCTGACTCCCACAAACCTTTATACCTCCAATGTTTGTAACACTTCTGCCCAAATTTCCAGTTACTTAAAAAACTTCAACAAGGCTGAAAGTATCATCCTGTAACATAGATAAATAGACGTTATCGTTTTATGACTTGCAAGAGAATCTAAGGATGGTAAAGCTATTAAGAGTTCCACTGTACCAAGGTTGGGTATCCTTAAGTAAGAAAGAGAATAGGGTACCTCGACTGGCGTATGTCACCTTTGTAAAATACACCGGGCAATAAAGAGACCTCCTACCGGCTCTTAGCTCGACAAGAATAAAGTCTAGCCCGCAGCACAAGACCTATTAATATCTTAACAATATAATGCTTCGATATAATTGTCTCATTTTCTTTTTGAAAGAGAGAAGGCACGAGTGTGCTCATTGCAACTGATGATTAAGTCCACGTTTCCTCGCGATGTTATTCTTCTCTTAAAGTCTTCATCATTTGTTTGGCCTTTTCCCAACTATGTCGGGGTCGGCTTCGAGTCTAACTAGATGCAGATATTTAACATGGAGCGATGCCTATCTGACTTCAACAACCCAGTTAGTACTTTGTAATACGATACCCTTTCGTAAGACTGGTTGTCAGACTTTCGGGCCATTGACTACATTGCAACGACTGTCAAATATCTGCAAATGACAGCTGGAACTAACGGCTTAACGTGCTTTCCGAGGCACGGAGAAAACTGCGTATGTAATGGGTGGTCACCCATCCACGAATCAACTCAAGCAAGCGCGGCTTAACTTAAAGATCAACCCTAGTGGATGTTATTATTTAGCCACGAGCTCCTATCACTATAACTATGTCACCAATGCTCTCTAATTCAATTCTAATAATAAGTTATTAATAGATGACACGTCTACGTAACACGATATAAGGTAGGTTAAACAGTACGTTATTGTTGTTGTGATCCCCAGGGGAGACACTATCTGTCACTTGCA
The DNA here is from genome assembly GCA_905163415.1 of Noctua fimbriata. NCBI lineage: Eukaryota > Metazoa > Arthropoda > Insecta > Lepidoptera > Noctuidae > Noctua > Noctua fimbriata. Next base: position 3,038,683 of record LR990926.1, on the reverse strand, counting down.
GATATTATTGCAACATTATCTCACGAATATGTTTAAAATTATTTAGTATATGCGAAACCTGAATATAATTTGTTCAGAATAAGTAACTGAATCTATTACAATCATTTTTAAACCATGTTATATTTTGTCCCAAATATATTTTAAAAAGGCTACAAGTTGGACACCGAGCGACATTAAGTACATATCGCAATCATTTAGGTTCCTACTGCTAAATTATTATTATCAATGAGCTCAAGACGACGCTAGAGCGCGCACGCGTACGGTAACCACGTTTTTGTATGGACAACCAGGTAACAGAACAAGCTTATAGCTCTGTGATTTTTCATGATAAAGTTTTGAAATTTTGTACATAGATTCTTTACATAAAAATACACGTGTTTCAGGTTTCGCATAAACTAAAACTAATGTTGTATAAGGACGACCAAGGTTATACAGGCTCAGAGTGTAAAGACAAAGTAAGATAAGATAATATTACTATAACAGTGTTGCCAGCAGTTAGATCCAGATGAGTAACGTAAACATAACGCCACGCCTGTTTTCAGTAAACGGTTAGGCAGAGATGTAGGTCCTTATAGTAAGCACATCCATTTCACTAGTTATGTTTTAGTCCTATTGCCATCAACCGTGCACAGATCCTGCTAGACCCCGCAACTCCAAGCTACTTCTGAAAAAAATCTCAACGAATGGGCGGAGGCTTTCGCCCAGGAGTGGGAGAGAACAGGCTAACAAAAAAAACTCAATAATACTTTGACCCACCTGGGAAGCGAACTCAATGCATCGTGCTCAGCAGGAACGCTTGTGACAACAGACCAACGAGCGATTTTGCTCATACATAAAACAAAAAGGTTTCTTTTACACAATTTAACAATATTCTTCATTCCTAAAAATTTAAATAAATGAATACTAACGACCCTATTTGTTTACAGACGGTGCTAGGCGCCATGCCGCTAGCCGTGGCGGCCATCAACCGAGAACCGAGCCTGCTACCTGGGTTGAAGCTGCGCTATGTCGCCGCCGACATCGGCCGCGGCCGACCCCACCTGCCTAATGATAAGGATAGCCTTTCTTTACGGTAAGTGAAATACCACTTAAGATATACATACGATATATGCCAAAGCCAACAATTTCGTGATCTAGTAGCAAAAATATAAAGGGTATTTTCGGTAAAAGTGAAACTGGTTAATTACGTCATATTTTTACGGTTCCGTACCTCAAAAGGAAAAAGGAACCGCTACAGAATCACATTGATGGCCGTCTGTCTGTCAAGACCCTATTTCTCAGGAACGCGTAGAGGTATCAAGTTGAAAATATCAAATACACGGACCTACTGTTTCTTTCAGCTGTGAAAAAAACTTTTAAGTAAACGTGATCAAAAGATATTATGACCGTTTATGACGCATGTTTAGGGATTTCACAAGGGAATCAATACCTATAAGGTAGTTCTCGTTGACCTAGAACCATGTTGGCAAGAAGCAATGTCTTATTGCTATAATAATCAATGTATTAGTCTCACTGAGACCACATGAGATATGAGATCACAGATTTATTTCTCCTGATTTCCTCTCTATAAACTGTCCCAAATTTCAATGCGGTAAGTAATTAACCTTAAAAGATTCTGCCACTAACTCAACTTAACCAAAAACAACTAAATAAAAAACTTAAAAATAACAGCTGTAAACAAAAGTTGTACTACTGACTGATTTATTTGCATTGTGACAACGGGACCGCGCTCTTTATCTCAAGCGAAGGGTAGTTACGCATAGTGTCACAACTTAGATTTTTAGGAGTACCCACAAACTTAATAATTTGTAACTTTATATAATTTGTCAAATGTAAAAAGGGAGGCCTTTGCCCTGCAGTGGGGCAAAATAAGCTTATAATAATAATATAATAATGTAAGTAAATAATATTAATTACGTCAGATTAATTGTAAGTCAGAGTGTCGAAGGACAATGATTAATGTATATTGTGTGTGAAGTATTGTAGTTTTTATAGAACAGATTTTTTGATGTGAAACATCTATATGCGCGCCTAGGCAGTAAAACCGTCTAGTATGCCGTGACGGAAGATGTCATGACGCTGGCATGGCATGATGTTCTCTCTATGCCACGTAAAATCAACCTTTTCCCATTAGAATAAAGTTTGTTTTGGAAAAATTGTTGTAAGTAAATAAAAGTCAAAATAACGTCTCTCTTATTAACTTAACAATTTTCTTTATTTTACCAATTATTTCGTTATAGGTTTTTCTTATTAATTATGAATTCTAATATTAACATAGATGTTTCACATCTGCCAGGCATCCCATGACGGCCAATTTTTTTGTTGTTGTAATAACCAATCAAAAAACAACGCTGGGGACCACCTAAAATCATGGACTGATTCCTTGAATTGTAATATAACGTCCCATAATTACATTGTGTATTGTACGCAGATTTCACATGAAGAGAGAACAAGGACATATTATCCCTTTATAGTCCGTATTGCGTCGAAAATTCTAACTCGTGTAGAACTACCCAGCGAACAAACTTCTCGAAACTACTACCGTGAGTTTAAACGCGAGTTTCACTGCTTTTACCGATTCTTACGCCTAACTATTTGGAAAATGTGATTGTACGTTGTAGAGTCAGAAATTCGGCTCAAGTTCCTATCCGAGTGTAACTGAGTCATTTTGACAAAACTATTATATGCGAATAAATTTTTTTATATTCAGGACTAGCTTTTGCACGTGGCTCCGCTCGCGTTAATTTTGAATTTGACAATCAATTCGGGTTGTACTTTGCTTGTAATAAATTAATTATGTAATAATTCAATTATGATTCGAAAGACACGTGGCGCCATCTATTATCAAAAGAACGTTATTGTTGTTTTCCTCGGGAACAGTAGTTTTTTTCGGGATGAAAGGTACCTTATGTCCGTTTCTGTACACATGACAACGCATATGCAAAATTTCAGGATGATCGGTTCAGTGGCTTAGGCGTGAAAAGGTAACAAACAAACAAACAAACAAACTTACTTCGCATTTATAGTATTCGTAAGGAAGTAAGGATAAGAATAAGGAAGTTAAATCGATGATAAACTTTTAAAGAAACAAGTCTAGATTTTTATTTGATTTCGTGATAGTTTTTCAATTCGTAGATACAGGCCCAGGCTATGTTTCAAGTTAGACACTATGAACAGAACAGCGGTAGAGCGGTTTCATATTATATAAGTTCACGCCCGTTTTCCACAAGAGGTTAGGCAAAGGTTGCCTGTATGTACCAGTGTCAAGTACCAAACTCAACGTACGTTCTCAACCAGCATTTCTGCAGTGAAGGTTTTTGTACGTCCCTAGTTATAAGGACGAGCCTATTATCATCAACCGGGTTAGCCAGACAACTGGCTGCTGTGAAGAAGACAGTTGCTAAGGCTACTTTCATTATAAATAGTAGACCAAATGCAAGCCAGATTTAGTGTAAAAAAATGGCCGCCAAAACTAATGCACGTCGACCGCGCCACACCACATTGAAAGAAAGAAAATATATTTATTTGCCGCAGGGACATGACGTGCATCACATAAAATTACAAAAAAAATAACAATACACAAATAAAACAATAAACTTTATAGTTTATTGTTTTATTTGTGTATTGTTATTTTTTTATTCAACAGGACGGAACAAAAAAAGAAAAAAAAATAACAGCTTGCACGTCGTGACTGCGACAAGCAGGTTACCACTCAGCATGATGCTGTGCTATGGGGGGCCCACAACACAACGCTGGTTTCCAGTGGTCACCCGTGAAAAAACATTGCGTCTTTTGTGTGGATCTCCTGCAATTACCAATCCGCAGGTGTAATTATTGTGACGGTTCCATAAAAAGGGGCTTTGGAAACATCTATCATGGTTCGTTAAGCTTTGATAAGTATTAAATTTTCTTGCAAAAAGAATATTGAAGAAAAGCTCTGCCTTGCTATTTCCGTACCTGTTGCAAAAGCAAGAAAAGGCAATACTATGGCGTATGCCTTTATTGATCAGCAGACCTAATGATTTCAACAGAAACCGCTGTCTCAAAATCATAAAGTAATTTAAGCAAATGGGGTAGACAAATAGTCCGTTTTCTCGTCAAAAAATACACAAGTCCCACAAAACCCTTTTTTATCTGGGCAAAAGAAGGGTGGAACATGCTCCCCAGCAACTCATAGTTATTTTTTATTTATTAACACGATTTTATTAGCTTCACCTGTAACTAACTATGTAAAAAAATCTGACAAGTTTTTGACCTATTTCTCGGTTTCCGATTGAGTTGTGCACACTTCATGTTTAGTTTGGATGACAATGCATGGTTAGCTAAGTGACCTCATTTTAAATTGAGAAATAAAATGACGTCACTCTAAAGCGTGTTTTTTAGTTTTTTTTAAACTCTCCATTTTCATTCTCCTGCCTTTATCCCAATTTATTTTGGGTCGGCACAGCATGTGTTTTTCTTCCATACTTGTCTATTACTCTTCATCTCAATAGTCACTTCCTTTCTAGCCATATCATTCGTCCATCCATCGTTTTTTTTAAAAACTATTATATTTTAATTATATTTAAATAACAGACGCTTAAACTGTAAAATAAATTATAAGCAAACAAAACGTTGATTAAAGTTCGTATTTAATAAAGTTTTACGTATAAAAGTTTTTGATTTGGGCTATTTGCACTATAAAAGCAATTGCTCCAAAAGGGTGGGCGTGTACTTGTTTTTGTTTAGCACGCTCATATTTATTTTTAATATTGTTCAGATTCAGATTCATTTTATTTGCTTGAATTATGGTATTTGGTGTATTTGGTTTTGGTGTTTGGTTTGTTTCTTTGATCAGTTAAATGTTTCAATTAAACATTGAGTTGCCACTGCAATTATTATGAACTGCCTAGGTAGACTGCCCCGTTATACTAGTGGGCACAAGTGAGATATCTGAGCACAATCAAAAGGATTTATTAATTAAATAAATCCATGGTTCCAAAATAATAATAACATAATCCATAGTTTTCAAGCATAACAAAGATGATCAAAAATTCTCTCGACGCGTTCTCGCGTAAATAACGCAATGAATATTAAAGGATTGTCAAAATGAACAGTATTGGTATTCTTCAATAAATTTTATTTTACTTTACTTTGTGTCACACAGTTACGTTGTTGGGTTCGATCCCTAGCTCTTACTAAATTGGGTCTCGATGAGACATAGAGGTCTAAAAAAAACCACAAGTCCGTGGGAGGATCAAAGCGAACCGCGCCACAAAGCTAAGTTTATTTATTTTTCACTCAATTCCAGTTCGTTCGGTGTTGATATTTGGTTGGCACCGAAAACCGCTATGCCCTATTCGTGTCAATTGGTGGGCATTAACTAAAAATCACTGTGTTCTCCTAACTGCAAACGTAACGATATATTATATTATCATACTGCATTTTTTCTGATACCCTAGTTGGTTGTCAATGGATTTTGATTTATTGGTACAAAAGATAAGGGTAAACTCACCAATTACGAAGAGTAATACTGTAATTACCATAAAATTCAATCCACATCCGATTTTATTACAATATTATTCTCATACTTCTAAAAAAGCAATACCTCCCTTATAAAGTATTTCACACTAATAATTCTTTTAATCATTACATAAATGGGCAAGTCATTGAACTAAACCTAATCTGTAAATTATTGGGAAATTATAAAACTTCAGAAAAAAAAAAATCCAACGATCTGTGGTGACTGTAATACTAAGCTTGGTTAAAATGAATTACCGAAAAAATAATACAAAATGAACCGGCAAAAAATGTTGTATTTAACAAACAAACATGAGAATAACAAAAATAATAAATTATAATTCCAAAAAACTACCATACTTCCGAAAAAAATACTAAGTTTTCTGAAATAATCGTTTTCTTAAGCTGTATAATGCTGCAGGAGCGAGCAAAGCGAGCTCGGGACTTGAGCACCCCGACTCCGGACAGTTTTGGTACGAAAAAAAATAAAATTTCTTCGTGTTAGGATACTTTAAACCCTGCAGACAGGGCGGGGCTATGTCGACTACGACTTATTACATTTTGATATTTATCTTGACGTTGATTTTATTCGAATTTATTCGTTTTATATATTTTTTATTTTAAAACGCAATTTGAGCTTGTGGAAAAATATTACGTCAGCAAATTCTGTATTGATTTTCGGAATTTTCAGTATTTTATTTGGCCGTTTCTTTGTCCTTTTAGTTGTCACAAGAATAGTATATAAAGCAGTACATTTCATATTTTGAGTATGCTTTTTTTTTTCGGAGCTTTTATTACTAACCTAAATTATTCATCAACATGAATGCCAAAACAAACATTTACAAACTCCAACAAGCTGATATTAAATTCAGGTAAACGTAGTAATGAAAGTTAAACTGACCTGAATTTTTACAAGACGTCAATCATAGCTTCAAATTCAGACTTATTAAACATTTCATGATATTTTATTAGGCATGTTTTCGATGAATTTTAATGAGCTTTAAACAAATTTAATTTTCGTATACAAAGGACGGCTTTTTGACATTGTGATAAACTAAAAAAATATAAATTGCATTGTGAGGTCGATTTTTATAATAATCGACTTTCGAATATGGTCAAGAACGTTTTGAATAACGGTTAATCATTTTTGGAAGTTTGAAAGGTAAGGTTTTAATTTATTGTCCTTTTATGTTTTATGGACCAATCCTGATTGGAGAGTAATTCTCTTTCCTCTTTCAATGAATGATCATGATTTTTCCATCAGGGTTTATTTTCAAATTGTATCGTTTCCTCAAAACTCTTCAAAACTTATTGTTTTGTATGACATTTTTTCCTTCAAAATTCGGAACCGGAACATTTATCTATAAAGTCAAATAATTAAGAGGGAATAGGGCCTGCGAGGAATTTGAAAAATAGGTAGGAAACTATTATCATCGTGCTGCATCAAGCCTCCCCCTTGAGAGTGCGATAGGGCCAGCTGCAGCTCAGACCAATTTATATTACAAAAATATTGACGAGATCGACGTTTCGTATTCCCCTTTTTTCTCCTCGATAAAATTTCCTTCGAATTTGTGTGCTAGTCCTCTAATCACGGCCTTAAAAATGGGTCATATTTTCTTTACTTATTAGTTGCGGCGTCTCCCCATAGACAATGGCCCACCTTCAATCTTGCACCGCAAAGCCCTATCATCTGCGCACCTACTGCCCTACGGCATCAGTGAGCGGGGTTCGCGTGGCTGAGTTTTGGCCTAAACATTTGATCTTTTTTCCATCGTATCGTATCTTATCGTAGCGTATGCTTAGAAGAAGTTGCTAAAAAAAAAACGGAAATGACAGGGACGTGTCTACAGTAGACCTTGATTTTATGAAAAGAAAATGATTGCTCTAGAAGAAAAAATAGGGGAATACTTTTGTATGGAGAATCGCAGCCCCTGTTCCCTCTTAACTAATATTTGAACCCGCGACACGTAGTCCATCTCTCATCCACTCCGCCACTGTTGCCGTGTTGTTTGACTCCACCCACGCCGCCCACGTTAAATAATGGTTTGTAATGAAAGATATTTCATTCAGTGCTTTATCAAAGAGAAACTATCTTTCACATAGTAAGAAAGGACGGGATAATGAAAGAAAGTTAATAATATCACCCTGAATAGAATCCTAGACGTGAGCTAGATAGCAATCGGAAAGACTAGTGTCAGATTTCAATATTTTGAAAAAATCGCCTATTATAAAAAATCTGTAAAAAAACTGAGTGAAGCTCGTAACAGAGGCTTCATTATCTGTTTGCGGACCAAAGCAAGAGATGGTTTCATTCGTACGAGGATACAAGCAAGCAAGACATACTACTTTACGACACGAAATCTCAGTATTTTCGTCAAAAAGAGGGTGATGGAACGTTTTTGTATATATTTGCATAGTTATTCATTCCTTTAGTAATTTCATGTATCAATATAGTAGTAAAGATAGTAAGATATATAGTAGTAAACATAATAATATATAAATAAAGTTCTGTTTGATAGCCATAAAATATTATTTTTCTAAAATTCAAACCTAATGCGCCACCTTAAGTTATTGAGTTAAATAGCTAATATTTTGCATGACCACATCAAATACTACGATAATCGATTGATGATCATACAGGAATCTAAAAAAAAATAAACTTACATTTTTCACTCCACCGCAAGCGGAGCGTCTAGCGCGGCTTAACGTGAGATCGACCCGAGCGGCTGTTATTATTTAGCCACGAGCCACTATTATTACCATATTAATGATCCTAATTTAAGGTTGGTTAATCATTTTAAACCTCCTGTGGTATAGAAAACAGGTGGTACGATTTCTTCTCAAGTAAATATTTTATTTCAATATTCATAAGTCAACTGAAATGTTGCAGTATTATTTCAGACCGGATATTAACATGGCTCTGCAATCCCTCGAAATCAGCAAATGGAATTTTATGTTGCAGTAGTAATATATATCTTGGTTTCCGACTTTAAAGCTTTGTGTTTGCTAGTTGATATTTATATTACTGCTCGTTGGTCGAGTGGTCGCAAGTGCGAGTGGTCGCAAGCGCGAGTGTTGATAATGAGGTCCTGGGATTTCGATTCCCGGGTCGGGTAAAGTGTTATTGGGTTTTTCCATCAGGAATTTCTCAGTAGCAGCCACGGAGTTGCAATTTGTGCCCGGTTGATGGCAATAACCCCTATTACATGGAACTTTGAGTATAACTGGTGAAATGTGGGGGTAGCTGTACTGTGTAGCGGGGGTAGGTACACTTCTGCCTAACCCTGCGGGGATTACAGGCGTGATATTATTTTATGTGTACCTATTTGAGTTACAATTGCAATCAGTTATATAATAAAAATAATCATCGTCATCAAATAATAATCGGTTGATACGAGTGTAGTCAGTTACGTTATGTTTAAAAGTACTGCGACGGAATTGGTTCACGGTTTTAAACTATGAATTCCTTCAAGATTACAAATCATTTTAGAAAATACGTAACTGAGTACTGAGTTCTAGCACGAGGGGGCGATTTCAAAACTGAAAATACTCGTTTCTCATGAAATATTTTTATAATTTTAAGAATTTCTTTATATTTATGGAAAGTACGGATTGTGTTTGAAGCAAAAAAATTAACTAATATTCTATCAGATAATTGTATTTACGATTAAAAATCGACGTATTTACGTAAAGTTTATGCCGCGCGTACGTTCAGGGCCTCTGGTCTTTTAATGAAAAAACAAAATACGTTATACTTTTCGCAGTGCAGTGTTGGTAATGTCCTGCGGTGATTAAACTTCGATTCGCTTTCTCTTGATTAAAATTGATGTATATTAACCGCGGACAATGGCTGACCAGATGTCTGCTTTATGTTCTTAGTGATAAAGCTGAAAAATGGTCAACTACTATCGTATGTACTCCCGCAAGAAGTATTAAAAGACTTATGTTTTGTACAGCGTGATGACGCAAATGCGAGACCTGGGAGTTGTGGCGTTCTTCGGCCCCGATGGTACGTGCCACACGGAAGCCAAGCTGGCAGCCGCTTGGAACCTGCCTCTAATATCACATGTAAGTACTAGGAATGTCACACTTTTTCTTTTGCCTATCAGACCACTAGCACTGATCAGGATTAGAAAACAAGAAGGAGAAATACTTTACATAATATTAAGCCTGTTATTAGAGCCTCTTCGAAATGTGGGTGTACTATTCAATCTTAATCAGTAACATTATAATACCGATTACGGTATTGTTATCGAGTATTTGCGGTAAGTCAATTTCCTAAGTGAATGTTCATCGGAATATGGAGAGACATACAGTTGTTGAGTAGTAGATGCTTATGGGCTGATAATTACACATCACGCCTGTAATCCCTGAAGGGTAAGGCAGAGGTGTATCTAAAAGTACGCCTGCATTTCGTCAGAAACGTTTTAGACACCATGTTATTACATGGTGGAAGGATATTTCCTTCCTTATCAATCCAGATTCCAGGCTAATACTAAAAAAATCAATAGGAAAAACATAGTTTTCCCGAACTAAGAATCGAACTCCCCACACCCAACAGTCCCACTTGAGAGCACAAGATCAATAACGTATTAACAATAACCGATACAACCAAACATCATGATCGACAAATACTAACAGAACAATCGGCTTAAAATCATACCAGTCAATACCATGCAATATCCGTTGCTCGGTACTTTGACCATAAATAAGCAGATCGTAATATAACTACGCAGTGAATGCTGCAGTTATCACGGGTCTATTGTTAGCGATCATCCGCAACCGGAGAATGGTGTACTTTAGGTTAATTAGTATGTATTAATGCGCAAATGTGGCTGTGGTATGATAATAACATGTTGGCACAGATCTATTCAAAATACACGATGATTTTTTGTGAAACTGGCTAAAATTCAGTGATTTAAAATTTAAGTGAATTTATTGGTTCCCAACTAAACGTGTGAATTTAAAGAAACAAACAAACAAACACACGACGACACGGTTGGCGCAGAGGCTGAACAATTGGCTGCTGCGCTGCGTGTCGCGGGTTCGATCCCCGCACGGAACAAATATTTGTATGATCTACAGGTAGTTGTTCCGGGTCTGGCTGTATGTGAGTTTTAAATGTTTGTAAACGCGCCCACGATACGGAAGAAATTCCTAGTGTCAACGTTTAAAAAAAAAAATTTTCAATGGTTGGAAATCTCCCCACTGCAAGGTATTGCGCAAAAAGTTTCAATAGTGAGAATATTGAAGTAATACATTCCGTATTGTCTAAACGAAACTGAAAGACGCGAACTGCGACCATCTTTTGAGGCGGTGTGTAGTTCCAATCTTACGATTAATATAATTGAGAAAACATCAATTAACAAAATTAAATGGTAAACCTTCTATGTTAATTATTACTAATGTATCATAATATCAACTTGAGACAGTAATACTCCCACACATTTGAAGTGATACTTAACAAACTAAAAATAGGTCAAGTACATAATTATGCTGAAGGTGAACATTTGAAGAATGTTATCCCATTACAATGTGTAGGAGTTTGTTTACGCCAAGCAGCTCGTAACCTTTTCTTAAAATGTCTACGGCGTAGGCATCTGCTACGAAAATTTGCTACGACGTAGGCCTTTGCTACGTGTTTTGGCTACGGCGTAGGCCCAAGTCGTATATTAGGTGGCCATTATTGTTAGCATATAATAGTCTGTGATGTTAGGTAGTGAGACAACATATCCCGTTATCACTAGCACTAGGTAACACCTAAAACTAATGCCTAAATAAAAGAGCACAATTGAATGCAACGCTCTTCTAAAATTCCAGCAGTGTTTTAATATTTAGGCATGAATTTAGGTGCCACTTAGTTTTAGTGAGAACGAATTCGTTTAAAATAATTTGAACTCTGCTCACCCCTTTGAAGAGCGAACTGAATGTGAATCCACTTTAAGGTTTAAGCATTTAACGAGTATAATAGAAACTATTACCATAAATTCTTTATAGAACTAAATATTTAATTTAACGTAATTAATTATCCGTATGAGGTTAAAAAGGCCGTGTCACATTGTAAGCGGAGCGATAATAATAGAGAAGGTATATATTAGACTTTTTCATCCCATGATATAAGGGAATTCAAATTCGACAAAATGGAAGTTCATAATGATACAAAAAAAAAACATGGTGAACACATCGTCCCTCCATTTTTGAAAATTTATAATATGTCCATTATTTTTGTGTTTATAATGTGTTTGAACGATTTCCTATCAATTTAAAGTTTAGGCATTAGTGTTAATCTGTGAACAGCGCTGTGGGCTTCATTATTATATAGGGTGACTGGTAATTAGTGACCGATGCTTAAAGACGTGATTATAATCATGATAACATTCAACTTTCACAAAGAAACATTTTTTTAATAATCATTCACTTTTATCACAATAATACAACACCTGGCCGTATGAAATTCGCGCGCGCGCGCCTTTGACCTATCAGCTGTTAGCCGCATGACGCCGTTCTGTCTCGTCATTTCACTCCGGACTCCTTCCTCCTTCTCCAGCCCCAGCAAATAATGAATATTTTGTAACAGAATAGAAAACTCAATAGATTAATTTTAGGAAAACCCTGACATCCGACTCCATTGATGTTATTTCATTTTGAAAAACTTTTTAAAAAGAAAAAGTAGATTTCAAAGCGTTTAACAGATGACTACGTGACTTGCACTTTACAATGTTTCTTTAACCAAATGATATCAGAATATTTCTTAGAAATTCTTTCAAGAAGCACGATTAACAAATGTCAGAGATTTAATAAATTAAATAAAGTGAATAGGCTTATTCTTATTTTAAATGGATTTCATGAAATGTAAATAATTTTAAACGAGGTAAATAATCTTGTGAATTCACTTAAATGGAAAAAAAATAACTTTAAGTGAATAGAAATTGCAACCAATCGGCACCCAGGCAGACGTTGTTCTAGCATGAATACTTTTTATGAAAACTTTGATAATATAAAATAAGCAAACATTAAAAAAAAAACAAATAATAGGATTATTTGTTTTTTTTTTATTATTTGCTTTGTTTATGGGACACTTCTGAAACGTAAGGATTTTGTCTTGCATGGAGTCTTTATTTAATTTTTTACTGAAACAACACTGCACTGAAAAAAGGCAGTGTATGCTAGGCACAAGTTGGTTCGTAACAAAAACGTATAATATAAGAGGAAAAGAAAGTTCAAATGTGTAAACATGATAATTAAAGGTTTCTCTTTGTTTATAGAAATGTGCTGGCGCCCACGGGTCCGAGAAAAGCTCTGGTCTCGGGGCCACCTTCGCGAGGACCCTACCACCAGCATACAAAGCCAGCAAGTCAGTCGTGGCACTACTGAAGGCGTTCGGATGGACCAAGTTCGCTATCGTCGCCGGAGACGAGTTGACGGCTGCTGCTCAACAAATGGACGCTATAAAGGTGAGTTTTTCTTAAAAGAGATGGGAAATCTCTTTTATTGTCTTCTAAGATGTTATTCTAAACACAAACATAACAAGTTACATTTAATTAAAAGTATAAAAAACCCGACTATTTTCATTTCCTTCATTTTGATACCTTACTCGATAGGCTCGGTTGAAAAAAAAATTAACTTAAATTTGGCGCCAAAAATCCGCCATTTTTTCTTTTTTTTAATATCTATTTTGTATATATCTTTTTTATATACATCTATCTTCTTTTTAATGTCTAAGGACGCTTAGGTTTTTGAGACGAATCTAATGATACCTTAATCGTCGAAATCATTAGGAACATACGAGGAAAAAAAAAAATAAAAAAAAAAAACAAACAAAGGAACATACAAGATACGCGCGAAAAACATAAAAGTAGGTAGGTGCAGCAGAAGAGTACCTGGAAGGATATTGGGAGGCATTGCGACATAATTGAACAAAAAAAAAGATAAATGAGCTATCAAATTAGTGCCTAAATCAAAGTCAAATCTATTAATAAATGGAAACATAGAAATGCTTACTACATACTAATTTCTATGTATGCTGAGCTAAATTCATTACGAATTTTTTACGAAACCGGCGTGACCTACTAAATACAATTTAATCTTCCGCACAATAAATTACAATGTTCCATTTTAGAGGCTTTTCACGTTCATAATAGGTATTCATAATGGTCTCGAGGCCTTTCACATCCAATACATACCAAGAATTATTCCCGTTTTACGAAAGTATTCATCGAAAAAGTCTGCTCAAAATAGGTACTCTTTTATGATGTGATTGTTTGGTAAGAAGATATCATTTTATCAGAATTTGACATATTCATCGATTGAAAGGCTATGTTCAAATTGGTATAAGCTTGTTTCAAAGTCAACCCAGCCGGCTTTCGTCTATTATGTATATAATTATGTGGTATTACTATGATTGCCAGTGTGAAAGCACAATAAGAAAAATTAAAAAAACATCATCATTATTCTCCTACCCTTAACAAAATTTATTTGGGGTCGGCGCAGAATGTCTTCTTCCATATTTCTCTATCACGTCATCTTAGCAGTAAAAAAAAAACATAACCATTTTAATACAGGGTGTACACGTACCCTTAACGAAGCCGTCAACCAGGCCTTCTGTACATCAAACCAAGTGACCTTACGCAAAAAAATTGCTGGGAAACGATTTTTTTTTTGGGGTGAAAAATCACGTTTTACGGAAAAACTCAATGTAACGCACTCTAAACATTGTGCTGGTGAATGCATTGAATAGTGAACGGGTCATGGAGATATGAAAAATGAAGTTATAACCTTAAAAACCAGTATTAAAAAAAAAGTTGGAACTTTGACCTCCAATATCTCCGTAACTAGAAGGTTCCCAGGTATGGTCCAGAACAAAAAAATGATCGCAATGACGAGGAGAACAAGTGCCTTTCGGCTTCGTTAAGGGTCTTTTTACACCCTTTATTTAACAAATTGCCCATGCTTCTGAAGACGAACTGTCTAACCTTTGGCAAGTAATCACATAGCATTTTACCTTTCCTGCCTGTAGGAGTGTGTCTATTTTTAACCTTATCTCAAAGGGCTTAAAACTAAATTGGAACACATCGAGGTCAAACTTGTGACCTAATTCCATGTGTTTGTATATTGTTCAAAGGCTCAAGCCTATTTTAAGTTAGATTAAGTTTACCAAATCTTCCTTACTAAATGAATTTAGAAGAAAGACACACTATCAAACTATAGGCAGTAAGAGATAGTTGGAGAGGGTATAAATAGAATATAAATTAATTGTAACATGGTGTAGTTTTTCTTGTTAATTAAAAAAAAATTGTTTTAACCCATAATTGTTCATGTGTTATACTAGGTCACACCATCAGTTAGTATGTGTTTAGTACATCATTATTCAAGCCCAACAGCAAATCTAGATAAACCTTTACGTGGAAGCTTAGATTAGAGCTTCTGTAATAGGTAATACCTCCCGCTAGTATTTGTCTTGATACCAGTAATGTGTGTTTTGGCGGCACGGTTGGCGCAGTGGCTGCTGCGCTGCGTGTCGCGATTCCCGCACGGAACAAATATTTGTATGTCCTACAGGTAGTTGTTGCGGGTCTGGCTGGTTGTGTATGTGAGTTTAAACATACAGGAGAAATTCCTAGTGAGGGAAATTTAAAAAAAAAATGTTTTACTTTACTAAAAGCTCACTTGAAGCAAGATTTACACGTTTCAGCATAGGAAGTAGTAAAATTTAACAAGAGGCAGTGTTCAGTTTTCAAGCCATTGCCGTTTTATGAACGACCATTAAGTTATTTCCAGAGTCAACTTTCAAGGCAAATGAGGCGTTTAGTAGTCTTCGTGGGTGGAGTGGATTGACTTCTACGATAGCATTGGTTTTAATCCTTAACAAATGAACAAGAAACAAGCATAAAGTAAAAAACTTTTTTTTAAACAAGTTTTTAAATATGTGCGTAAAAAATAAGGGAAATAATAAAACTTCTGAAAAACTAATTAATTTGCAACGATCTGTGGTTGTCTGTAATACTAAGCTTGGTTAAAATGAGTTACCGAAAAATTCATATAAAATTAACCGACAAAAATTATTGTATTTAACAAACAAACATGAGCTTATTCAAATTACAAGTCTATAAAAATTATAAACTAAATTTCCCAAAAAAATACCAAACTTCCAAAAAAAATACTAATTTACCGAAAAAAATAATAAGTTTCCAAAAACATGTTCTCCTAAAATAATGTGTTTTCTTACGCTCTCTAACTTAGGATGCAAGAGCGAGCGAAGCGAGATCGGGACTTGGGGCACCCCGAATCTGGACAGGTTAGGTTCGAAGGGGATGGCGGGATTTTGAGAGCGAGCGAAACCAGTGAACTCAGACCCCGCCATTCCCTTCGTGTTAGGTTACTTTAAACCCTGCAGGAGGATAATAGATAATAGGAGCCCCGCGTTGCTACGCGTCTAGGCCGACCACGCCTTATTACAAAATTTTGACATTTATCTTGACGTTGATTTTATTCCTGTTTTATTTGTTTTATAGGTTAATTCAAAATTTATAATAGTTGAGTTACGATGAAAATGACTAACTGTAGTTTTTAGAAAAACGCAAGCTGTTGGAAAAATATTACGTCAACAAATGCTGTATTGATTTTTCAGGAATTTCCAATATTTTATTCGGTTGTTTCTTTGTCCTTTCAGCTGTCGGAAAATTAGTATTATCATATAAAACACTAAAGGAGATGTTTCATAATGTATGGAGCCCTGGCCAGGTCTTTGCACACTATACTCAAAAATGGGGAAACACACATAAAACAGTTTTCAACTATCCAATTACTTTAAGTTGGCTTTGTTTGGTAGTAAAGCACAAGAATATACACTTGAAATTGCAACACACAACAAAAACCCGTCATGGCGGTAAGCTGTCATGTTGACAGCTTGTTGTTGTTGTTGATTATTGACGTTCGACATGTTTATTTCTGCCATATTACATTGTAAAAGAGAATCACAACGTTAGTCATTTAAGTCAAATAAAAAAACCAAAAAACTAAAGCGAGGTTGTTAAAAATAACTCAAGAAATTCAAACAAACCGAACATCAAAACACAGTGACAGTAGACAGTTCACGATATATGATCAATGATCGATCTATGGTTTACTGTCAATGTTTTTTAACCATAGAGTACCTAAATTGGTGAGAAACCGTGTTGAAAGTCGATAAAAATAATTGAGAAAAATATGAAATGATTACAAGAAAAGTATGCATTTAAGCTATTTATCTGTATTTTTCCCGAATTCCGCGGAATTTTCTCGGTTTTTCGAGGTACTATTTAATATTTTGAAAATGCTCATATTTCATTTTATCGGAGCTTTTATTACTACCCAAAAAATAACTAGTCCGCCATCTTTCGGGGTCCGCCATATTGGATTTAGGATGACATCACTTAGCTAACCATGCATTTGACGACAATGACAACATTTGTCACCGTGGGATACTTCCAACCCAGTCCGTCTGTTAATCTGCTCATCCTCTAATTTATTTCATTTGTTCCCAGGAGCTGGCCCAGTCCAACGGTATGGTGATAACAGCCGAGCATCGCTTCGCCGACTACATACCTCGCCACATTTCCGACATGGAGCGGATTGTTGATCAGACTTATTACAAAACTAGAGGTCAGTGGTTTTTTATTAATTATTTTTATATAGGTAAAGCGGTAGAATTCTGAAGGAGCTTGATTGATGAAGTATAATTCTTCCACCATACATTATGTAAGCTACAGCTCAGAAATGGAGGGATTTGCAACCAAAAACTAAACAGTATTTAAACTCTAACATATTTATTTTGTTTTCCAAAATATTTGAAAAAAAAAAACACTCAAATTACACTAAAATAATAAGTACTGTACACACTTGCTAAGATTTAAATTCCAAATTACAATAATTTACTACGAAAAGTGACAGCGAATGTCATGAGGAACGAATAGTCGATTGAGTGGCCTACGAGTAGTAGTCGATTAAACAACTAGGGCTAGCAGATGCTAGCTAACAATTAACACCATAATCATTAACACTAGAAACGGGATATTTACCATGTTTACTGATTTCTTTGAGTTCCCGATATTTCGGCGCTGTTGCAAGATCACGAAACTGAAGTTATTGCATGTGGGTGTTTATGAGCAGACATATACACTAATCGGTCTACCCTCTTTCTTGTTCGTTTTTGTTAATTAACTAGAATCTATGTTAGTTTCTAGCAGTTATTGATTTGAGTAGTACCTATGAGTGCTTGTACACAAAAGTCTGGCCCCCAGTGTTACGTAATACCGGGATAGTCCAGGTTATAAAGTATCTGTGTGATAAATTACTTCCAAATAAGTCCAGTCAGTAGTCATCGATTGAAAGAGTATCTATACGTACATCCTCACAAACTACACAAATAAGAGCAAGATAAAATAATAAACGAATAATCATTTTATTATCAGGCAGCTAAGGTCCATAGATAAAATACATAAAATAATCTTATACAATAATAAACTAAAACATATTAAAAAATCTTAAAACTATGACTATACACGTAACATTGTGACCGTCGCCAAACGAGAATGCGACGCCGCATAAACGAGTGAAGTAATTGCGCAATGCATTCATTCGTGTACCTATGGCCAGATGCATGAACGTGGTCGAAGCAAAAGGAGTATTAAAGATTGCATTCTGTAATTTGACAGCACGGTTGGCGCAGTGGCTGAGCGATTGACTACTGCGCTGCTAGTCGCCGGTTCGATTCCCGCACGGAACAAATATTTGTACGGCTTACAGATAATTGTTCCGGGTGTGACTCTTTCTGTATGTGAGTTTAAATGTTTGCAGGCGTACCCACGATACAGGAGAAATTCAGAGTGTGCAGCAATGAATTAAAAAAAAAGTGGTACCGTATTCATTTATTTTCCAAACAAGGGTTAAGAAAGATCTTGGCAGAGCTCTTATAATAATAAACATTTAGTTATGGAGCAACTAACATAGAGCATATTTTCTGAAAATGATAGAGGAGTAAGGAATAAGGCGAAGGTTACACGAGTTTCCTTTCGTCCTATAAATAGAAGCTGTCAAATGCCGGGGTTTATCATATTTATCATTTAATATTAACACCCTGCCTCGTTGGTCGAGTGGTCGCAAGCGCGACTGTTGAGCATGAGGTCCTGTGTTCGATTCCCTGGTCAGGCAAAGTATTATTGGATTTTTCCATTAGGAATTTCTCAGTAGCAGCCACGGAGTCTGGATTTGTGCCCGGTTGATGGCAATAGGCTCGCCCACTACAACATGGACTTTAAACATAACTGGCGAAATGTGGGTGTACTGTTAGGTACCTATCCCTTCAGGGATTACAGGCATGATGTTATGTTATTATCAGCCCGTAAGGTAGGTATTCAGCTGGATCCGGTTAGACTGGAAGCCGACTCCAACACAGATGGGAAAAGGCTAGGCAGATGATGTATGGGTATATAGGTTTGTTTGCTGCGCTTCTCTAAACATGTTTGTGTATAAATTACGTGCATGGATGTATTAGGTACCTATATATTTCAAAAGTTGGCCATTACTGAGCAATAAAGTATGAAATTATGTTTGAAATCATATTAACTTGACTTCAGTTCTCTATAAATCATAGTTGGCATTTAATGAGAAATGTAAACAAAATTTTAAAAATCCTTGCTGTTGGCCTAGTCACCCTTTTTCAAATAAGAAACTTCATATTAACAAACATTTATAGAAATTCATAGAAAAACATACTTTCGCAGATCTGACTCCAGATTACATCAACATTTTAAATTGAAATTTCAAGTTCAAGCTCTTGATGGAAAATTCTCGAAATTGGTTTCAAAGGTCAGTTGAATTTAAATTGAATGAAACTGTCGAACGAATGATAAATGCTGTTTGATTTGTAAATTGAAATAAGTTATTTAAACGTTTGTGAGTGGCATAATAAATAGCGAAATTTTCCCCATTAACGTAAACCAATATGCATGTAGAAGGGAAATGCAGAAGATCAATTTTGCACGCTTACTGTGCTTAATCTAGACATTGCTTAACTGCTCACCCAATTGAGACTATTTGTAACGCTGTTAACGAAATGGTTTAGTCATCAGCGCCTCTTAAAACTAAATTTTCTTGGTAAGTATTTCTAGCTAGCTAGAATGGAATCAAATGTTTGTAAAAATTGAAGAGCATGACCCCCAATCGCTTTCAAATCGTTTCGTATTTTTACGTCAACTTTCAACATACTGCTTTTTTAAGATTTTCGGACAATTAATTTATTTTCCCATCATCGTTGTCGCTTATATAATGTCACTTTTTAGGGCCCTTCTGATACTTAAAGAAATACATTTTGATACAAGTGGGCAAACGTTGTCATTGCAGCCGAGGCGGAGTTTACCGAGAACTGCTGTAACAAATGCCCACGTGTATCAAACGACGTTTATACACTTTCGAAGAAATCAAACAATAGAACGAAAAGTATTATTGTCATGAATTATTAGTAAACTATGATTTAATTTGCTTTTTTTCCGCGCTTTGCTTTCGCAGGTTGAAGGAGAATCAAAGGTATGTAGCCGCTAGACAGCCTAAGTAGAAAATATTCTAATATTTTTGAATTAAGAACACAAATGTCAAGTAGTTCATGAAAGTATATTTTTAAACAATCAAGTTCATTTATGATAGTCTGTATAAAAACATGATTTAAATATTCAAAACATATTACCACAGTAAAGGCATATACGCCTCTTTACTGAGAATAAAAAAAAAAAACAATCACCGTCGACTATAAGAATTGAACGAATTTGGACTTAGTTTATCTGTGGTTTTTTTTATTTCCACGCTAGTGAAAAAAATTTAACCACGAGTGTGAAATAAACTCCATACTGAAACTGACAGTAGTGCGATTAGAGCCAGTTTTCGGGGAAGTGTATTGAAAAAATGTTCTGTATGGTGTCCGGACGTAAAGAATAGCACCATCCCATATCTTCCCGTGGGTGTCGTAAGAGGCGACTAAGGGACTTACCAGTGAATGGGCAGCAGCGTTCTCTGTGATTTTTTATAACAAACATACTGCGATCGCCAACCTGCCTGCCAAGCGTGGCGATTATGGCAAAACCCCCCTTGGGGAGGCCTATGTCCAGCAGTGGACGTCTTTCGGCTGAAATGATGATGATGATGATGTATTGAAAAAATATTATTCTACTCTATTGTATTGAATTCAAGTGCAAGGCCAGTGATTCGCGTGCGAGGCATATTTATTTACTGGTCAAAGGTAAAAGTAATTGGTAGTTATGAGGACAATGTATTTCGGCTCGAGGTGAATTTGCATTTTATTGATGATTTATTAGCGACCTACACGTGTGTGGTTTCGTTAATGAAGTTATTTTATTTTATTTTATGTATGTACCTATGGGACTTACCAGAGAATGGGCAGCAGCGTTCTCTGTGTTTTTTTTGTACTCATACTGCGATCGCCAACCCGCCTGCCAAGCGTGGCGATTATGGCAAAACCCCCCTTCTTGGGGGAGGCCTATGTCCAGCAGTGGACGTCTTTCGGCTGAAATGATGATGATGATGATGATGATGATGTACCTATCTTAAGCCGGCCATCGACAATAGGTGACATACGTAACGGCTACACAGTTTGGGTGCTTACATAAAGAAGCAAGTTCCCGGTACAGACAAATCTGTGCGGGTCGGTACCGGTCGGTACCGTATTGACCATATTACTTGAAGCCGTATGACACGTTCCAGGTAGTCGGCACCGACAAGTTTAAACCTGTTTCTTTATAAGTGAGCGCAAAAGATAACAGAAATTAATACCTGCACCGATCGGTGCCGACCCGCCAGTACCGAAAACCTGCTTCTTTATATAAGCACCCTTTGACTGTACAGGCGGAACTGCACATGCATAACCTATCGTCTATGGTCGGCTTAGGCGATTCTCCCACTGCACCGAGCTCCGTCACGTAGCGCAAAAAAATCATTGTTTGCCGACGCGTGTTGACGCGAAATTAAATGACTTTTCTACGCTACACGACGGGGCGCTCTGCAGTAGGAGAATCAACTTAACATAACGTAGTTTACTAGCGTACAAGGTTAACCGGTTGGCTGGGTCACGGGCGCCGTTTTAATGCAACGCTACTATTTCTACGCGTTTGTTTACTCGGGCCCGCGGCGATTTTGAAAATGGCGGAGGAATTAAAAACTAATAGTTAGGTGAGAGCTGCACTATGCGCTGCTGCATGTTTTACGCTAGGACTTAAAGTAACGCACTCAAAACATTTTGCTGATGGATGCATTGAATAGTAAGGAGCTCATGGAGGTATTTAAAGTTATAACAATAAAAACTAATGTTAAAAAAAGTTAGAACTTTGAACCCTCATATCTCCGTAAATACAAAGTTCGTCAGTGTGGTCCCAGAACAAAAAAAAATATCACAATGATGGGGAAAACAAGTGCCTTTCGGCTTCGTGAAGGGTTTTTTACACCCGGTATAATCTTGCGTTTATCATGTTAGAAAGCAATTTTCTTTTTGACAAAAATATGGAAGAATTGTGTCGGCAACCTTGCTTGGATTTTTTTCATGTCTCAAAATTTTTTTGATGGACATACACACACAAATAATTATTTAGAAATATGTTACAATGCTGAGTGCGTGAAATTTTGAGTATGATGCGTATATGAGTAGAAGAAGACCAAAGAAACGATGGATGGACTGTGTATATATATATGTCTAGAAAGGAGGTGACTGCTGAGATGACGAGTAATATAGCAAGTATGGAGATATTGTTTTTTTTTAATACAAATTTTGAGTATTATAACTTTACTTTAAATACCTCTATGACACCTGTACCATTCAATGCACCCATGAGCACAATATTTTGAATCCATTACATAGAGTCCTACCGTAAAACGTGATGTTTCACACCAAACCAAAATGTAGTTTCCCGGCAATACGTTTTGCGTAGAGTTACTAGCGTTCAGCCCTGAAAAATACAATTATGTTATTAGTATCACCCTTCACGGCTTGCTTACACGAGCGTTACAATAACATCCTATTATAATAATTATTATTATTCTTCTTCTAGAAAAAGAGTTATTTAGAAGTTTTCTTTCAGTACTACACGGCGCATTTCGCTTAGAGTAGGCTGGTATAAAAGTAATGTTGACTATACTTTGTTGCCAACTAGCTGTCACTTCGTTCGCGTGGATTTTATATATCATTTTTTATCCTTTTTTTGGTGTGGGGTAATCCACATGGATACCGTCCGTCTGGGGTGAACGGAGACCCATGTAAAACTTCTATTGACTGAAACCCCATCGTTCCTACCACTACTACTACCATAAATCCGGAGGCCCGGAGATACTCGGGCATTCGCGCGCACTTTCGACTGCCGTACAAGTATAGACCAACTTTGCCCACGGCTTCGCTCGCGTTATGGTCGGAAATTATCCCAAGGAAATGTCTTGTTTCTTTAAATATAGCCTATGATACTCAGAGATAATATAGCTTCCCATTAGTGAAAGAATTTTTGGAATCGGATCAGTATTTCCGAAGATTACGACCTACATCCAAACTTACAAACGTTATTTCTTTATACTATTAAGTGTAGATGATAAGTGATCTAAATTCGCTACTGGCTGGCTTTCTGTCGTTTTTAATGTAAGATTTTTACTTTAAACACCTCTACGACCCCCGTACTATTCAACCCATCCATTAGCACAATGTTTTGTGTGCGTTAAATTGAGTCCTACCGTAAAACGTGATTTTTCACCCAAAAAAAATCTTTTCCCAGCAATAATTTTTGCATAAAGTTACTCAGTTTGATGTACATAATGCTTGGTTGACGGCTTAGTGAAGGGTCCGTTTACACGTGGACTGGACACATATCTTCTGCCTAGAAACGTATTATTTATCACTTACCCGAAATTGCTTTCTAAAAAACAAACAAAGCAAGACCCCAAAAAGCCTGTCTATCTCCATTACAAAAGATTTATTTTTAACAAGCTGTGGCCGCGTCTTCGCTCACGTGAGCGCGTATTCTTTTGGCATTATCAGGGAACGTTAGATGGGAACCTGAAGTCGTAGTATATTCCTAACACCTTCTACATAATAACCCGGGAATCGAATTCCTTTGGTTCTCTTTTCGATCTCTCCGTGCTCTCTTCCAGCTTTCCATGTTTATAACATTTTTTTTTTGCATGGTGTAAAATAATTTATTGGACTGCGTCGTTGGTGTAACCGGCGCAAGTGCTACTGCTCTGAACTTGGGGTCTTGGGTTCAATTCCCAGGTTGGACAAAATGTAATTCAGTTTTTCCATCAAGAATTTTCCAGTAGTATCCCGGAGTGAGACGGAGAAAGGATTTTCTATTCTATGGGACTTTAACTGGTGTAACATTGTTACACCACTACCTCACCCTGTATATTTTTTATTGAACGTCTGATTACGTATGTTCGTTGTTAATAAATCTTGTAAACTATTTCTGAGTACAAATAGGTGCACAAATGCAAGGAGTTTCCACCGAGATTAGAGTGTAGGAGTAATAAGTACACTACGTAGTGCTAAGTAGTTCATTGAATTGGTCCATTACATGTGTGACCCACTTGAAGCTGGAGCACATAAGAAAGCAGAAGGCTTGCGGCGTTCGTAAAGTGATGTGTAAGTGCCGGGAGGATGTGCATGGGAAATGAGATTTTATTAGGTTGCAAAGTTTATAGTTTGGAGGTTGTTCTTTAATTTTTTTTTATTGTTGTGAGCGTGTTGTGACTTCAGGGCAAAGCTGCCTTCCGTCTTTTTATTTTTCTAGCTCTTTATCAAAGAACTGGGATTAAATATTCCAAATTCTTGAGGCAGGTGTCCAATTCAACACGTTTATGATGATATTAATTTACTATTTTATTTTTGTCTAGCTGTTGCACTGCACGCGACTTTCGTCCGCGTTAAATTGTTATAAAAATACTATTTTCCCCTTTTTTTTGCAATATTATCATTGATGAGGATCTTTTGGTCGTATCGTGATTTTATATTAAAATAAAATATTTTTTCAATTCGTACCAGCAGTTCCTGAGATTAGCGCGTTCAAACAACAAACTCTTCAGCTTTATAATATTAGTAATTATAGATTTAAGCTTACAAATTTCGTAGTTTGGAGGTTTTTCTTTAAATTGTGTTATTGTTATGAGTCTGACCACTGCAGGGCAAAGAACTCCGTCTTTCCATTAATCATACTTTAGCTTTTAGATCCCAACTATTTAGGTAAGAGTCCAATTTGAGTCACGTTTATGTAATATTACCTATATTAATTGCGTATTATTTTTGATGGATTTGCAAATAAGTCTTTATCCTATCAGGTGGAAAGGTTTTTTTTGGTGTTCCTACTTATATTAAAACTTTATCTGTTCTAAATAAAACGATTAGAACATAGGGGTCGTATCTAGATTAAATCGATTCTCATTTATTTCTCAACTACATACCGCTTTCATTAAAAACAAAAACGAATCTCTCAACGATTTCCTTAACGTGCAAAGAATTATAATTTAGAAAGCGTCTAGAAATAGTCGACCTTATGTAACGTAAAATACATAGAACGAAGGTATCTACTTGATACAAAGTATACCTACACTCAAGGTGGGTAAGTAATTGCTCAATTTTGAAGTAATCTGTTGTTGGGAATTTTCCTCGTTTTTTGGCTATTTTTTTACGTTCAAGTTTAATAGGTACTCGTAAAAACGTAAACAACTTCATATATTGAGCTTTCCATATACTAAAATTCAAGAT
The DNA here is from genome assembly GCA_905163415.1 of Noctua fimbriata. NCBI lineage: Eukaryota > Metazoa > Arthropoda > Insecta > Lepidoptera > Noctuidae > Noctua > Noctua fimbriata. Next base: position 3,013,404 of record LR990926.1, on the reverse strand, counting down.
ATGGATAACATTTCGTTAGGACTTTATTATTCGTGTTTTTTTCGGCATTTTTAATATCTCTCTGAGATAGAAACTCGTAAATATTATCAACTTTTGCTACTTTTTCCAATTAATAAACTCGACCTATTAACAGGAATCGCACTATCTGACTTACGTAGGGATGTCGCATGCACGATGGAAAAAAACAAACCAACAATCCGATTCCCAACATCCCTTCTACGATTACACAACGACCCCGGGTAGGCTTAAATGTCGTCAGAGCTACTTACGCTCCATGCAGGCTATTCAAGACCTGCCACCAAAGGTGAGAAGCAAACTGTGGGAAGAGAAGCACCCATCACCTCGTGATATCGTTAAGCCCCAGGAACATTCGCCTCCGGGACATAATCTGCGATATCCCACTTGTTAAAGTGTCCGAAGTGTTCCAACACCTGCGCTTTAGAAGACCTAAATGCCACAGACGCCGCGATTAACATAGTCACATACTCATGGGCCCAAGAAATTTAATCAAGTCGTTCCATGGACACAAGAACAGAAAGAAGTAAAAGAAGAAGCCAAGACTAGACGCTATTCTATGCTACCTTGTTAATATTGTGTATGTAAAAGATTTACTTCTCCCATTTAAATAAGATTAATTTGATTGGGTACCAACCCAATTAAAGCAAGCACACAATTTTGCAGGGCAAGGGCTTGTCCCCAATTAAGGCATCTGTACATTGTTTGAATACTTATTTAAACTAAATCTGTTACTATTTCAATATTTAAATTGCCTTAAGAGACATGAGCTATGGAATTTGCGACGTTCGGCTTAGCGCTGAAAGTTTAAATTTTAATGTCCTATTTCCACCATCGTAAAAGCTTACATTATCTTTGTCCACAGTGTATGTATTCCTGGGCGAGCACATAGCCTTGGTGGACTTCGTGAAGGTGCTTCAGCGTCGAGGACTTCTCACTGATGGGGAGTACGCCGTGGTGGCGGTGGATGACGAGATCTACGACCCCAGTACTGCAGCCATCACTCATGCAGGTGAACGCGTTATTTTGTGACGTAACTTGCTTCTTTCCTCACCTTTATACAAGTTGTGATATGCATTTTAGACAATAGTGTTGTAGTAACTTGTCACAAAAATGCATCAAACATGCTTTTACGTTGTTTCAGACATGTTTTGTTAACTATTTGATAGAATATACATTCATTTAACACAGACTACAAGGCACAAGTTAGTTTTTTTATATTCTTGACAAGTATTATTTTTGTTTGGTTATGTTTATTTGATTATTGTTTTTAATTGTTGTCGTTTTTAATTTATACATAAATAAAGAAAATACGTAAGGAACCTCACGAAAAACAATTCTTGACAAGCAGTCTTTTTGTTTGGCTATGTTTATTTTATTATTGTTTTTAATTGTTGTAGTTTTTAATTTATACATAAATAAAGAAAATACGTAAGGAACCTCACGAAAAACAAAACAATGCATGCTTGGATTCTGGATAAAGTGAAACCCGTGTTATATTTTCGTCCCCCCACACCACCATATTATAACTTGACAGAAAAAGAATAGACTGTGATCAATGAATGATTGATGGAGCGAATTATGAAAATGCAAAAATCGAATCTTTTGAAAAAATCCATAAAAAACTGAGACTGACTAAACAAAATAAGCGGAATCTTGAAGACAAATTCAAGCTCTCGGAGATTATTATACAGGGTGTCTCAAACCGGAGTCGGGTGATAGGCCAAGTCATAATAGTTATCAGAAATATATAAAAAACAATCTCAGTTATTAGCTAATTAATAATTTGTTATTACATTGTATTGTGTAGCTATAAATAATAAAACAAGGCACTGAAATATTAATCCTTCAACATTTAAGTAAATCTCCATTCATCATCTGCCTAGCCTTACCAAACAATGTTGGGGTCGGCTTCCAGTCTAATTGGATGCAGCTGAGTACCAGTATTTTACATGGAGCGACTACCCTCCGTAGTCTGTCCTCCACAACCCAGTTAGTACTTGATAATCCAGAGTAATTTAAAATCACTTATTTTAAATTACTCTAAAAATAGATAAACTAAAAATGTATCTAATATATAGCTCTACCACTTACTAAAAGTGATAAGAAATCGCACTTATTTTAATTGATGTCTATCTTACTCGTGATACGCTTTCTTTATTATAAAATTGTCATTACATTAGACCCAATTTTTTTTAAGTACTTTATAAATAGATCGTCTGAAGATTAGGTTGAATCTGTGCGGACCAAATTACAGGCGTAACTCACACGATCCCTACTGAAGAAAGTATTTTGTTGGTTCATACCGGTTTGAGTGCTCTCTTAGCCATGGCAGCATAGCCGTTTAATCATTAAATTATGAAGGTGGATATCGCTTACCTGGTGAACCGCACAAAGGTTAAAAAGAAAAAAAAACTTCGAGAGTAATTTCATTTTCTATGAGAATTCAGACTTGAAATACTTGACACCGATTCTGAAAGCGAATTATTTTGTTTATAGAACAACACTGTATGTATGTATTCTATTGCAAACAAAATACAGGCGAAAAAAGAAAAAGGGTGGAAGAGACACCGACGCACAAACGCTTACCACGTTTTCAGTACATCATTCTGAACCGGGGGCCACATGGAAATTTTTCATCGGTTATTAAAAGAAAAACCGCTGTTTCCTACAAAAGTGTAATACCTACACGGTCAAAATGTATGGAACAGATGTTTTTTTTTAAATTACCGAAGGAAAATTTCCATGTGGCCCCCGGTTCAGAATGATGTACTGAAAACGTGGTAAGCGTTTGTGCGTCGGTGTCTCTTCCACCCTTTTTCTTTTTTCGCCTGTATTTTGTTTGCAATAGAATACATACATACAGTGTTGTTCTATAAACAAAATAATTCGCTTTCAGAACCATTAAATGTAAGGTCCCGTAGTAGTTGGTACCTTACAATAAAATAAAATAAAATTCACATTTTTTTATTTAACAAACTTATCAAACTGTTTGGATTTTTCCATGGTATTTTATTTCAACGAAAATGTAAAAGTAGACGTTATTTTATCCATAATTTTACAAATACTCGTAAATATACACACAGTCGAATGCGTCTATCGTACCCCTATTTTTTATGTTGTTTTGTATACACTACTCATCACATCAACATAAACAAGGCATTATGGCAAGAAAAACTAAGGATGCAAGAGAGATGTGAAGCGAGCTCAGGACTAGGGGCATACCGACTCCGGACAGGACAGTTAGGTTACTTTAAACCCTGCAGATATAAATAGGAGCCCCGCGTGGCAGGGCTACCCGTCGACTACGCCTTATTACAACATTTTGATATTTACCATGACGTTGAAACGTTCAATTTACGTCAAGGTTGATTCTATAAAACTTTTGTCTATAAAACAGTGTACAACCATGCTTAGGCCACAAAATAACCTATAAATAACCTATGTGTGTATGGGAAACCAAGTATGAGGTAAGATTACCACAAGTTTACTGATTAGACAAAGTTCAGCAAAACTTGCCAACTTTGATCACTACCGCTTGAAACTAAAATGGAAAGTTAGATTTGGTGCAACGAACTGCATTAAACCACAATCTGACACTTTGATAACCACTTAATTTGTTTTGCTCAACTCATACTAAATAAACAGCATTTTCCTGCTAATTTGTACATGGTTATTATTTCGGGCTAAAAAGCCCGTATCAGTCTCTGGCTTATTGACTATCGATTCTCTGGTTAGTTTCCGAAAACCAACGAACATACTTATAACCATACATATTACCATCCTAGGTTTTTACGATTTGGCACAACATTGATAATTCTTTATTATTATATAGGCATTATTAAATTTTCTAAATAATGATTAGAACCACAAGAAATCCACGTTTAGATAAACATAGAGGTAAAACTGAATTTGTTTTTTTACTTTGTATCGACTATTAAAAGTAGGCCTAGTGGTGTGACCGTCGGACTGCCAAGTCATGGGTCTCGAGTTCGAACCGAAGACACACACCTTTGTTTTTTCGGATCCATGTGCGTATTGCATAATCATCATTTGCTACGGTGAAGGAAAGTATCGTGAGGAAACCAAACCAGCATGTCTGAGAGATATTTCTCGATGGCATGTAAAACCAAGTCAGACCCCATAGGCGGCATTTAAAAACTCTGACACCCTTTTTAGACACAAACCTTACGAAAAAAAAATAAGTAGTTGCATTCTTAACCTTAAACATCAGGAGGTAGAATGCAATCAAGTTCAAGGTTTACTGGTTGTATAGATTCCTTTTTATCAATTGTTTGTGAATGTGTGAACATTGTAGGCTTTGTAGATTGCCAGCTGCTTGTTAACTTTTTATTTTGTTCTACATTTTTTGTGTAGTAAGCAACGACTTATTGTCCTACAATTTTGGAATTGGGCCTACGCTGTCCCCCCATACTTAATACAAATGCTGTATCCATCTTAATATTGTAACAGCAAATGATTTGAAAAGAGTAACCATGGAGTTTCTTGCCGGTTCTTCTCCATAGGAAACGACCAACCCGAACCGTGCACCTTTTTTTCGACGTTTTATAAGTGCCCATCTAGGCCTATGTGAAATAAAATATTTTGATTTTTACTTGAAGACTATAATAAATCCTTTGTCAACAGAACATCTCGGCCAGAACAGCAGCAACGATGTCTTAGCATTCCGAGCCGTACTCAAGTTGACGCCGTCCTTCCCCACCAACCCGCATTATGAGTAAGTATCTAATTAAAAAGTTCTTAATTAAAAGTTAGGGTAGGATGTCCGACGATGAAATACTAACTTCAGAAAAATAATTTATTTGAAAGTGTAAAATGCAATTTTTAATGAAAGTTTGCGTACTTTTGCGCCGTGGCAGCGCGGCGCAGTGATGACAGCCCTGACTTATCCTCACCACAGCTCTTTAAAGCGGTCATCTAAACAGATAGCAACGTCGCAAATAGCTGTCAAATATTTACCTGTTTTAATTAATTTCACAATATTAATGTATGGGAATAAGAAATATGGCTAACTAGTGAACTAGAATGAATTGCAATTAAAACACTGAATTTGATGTTTTAACCGTTTTAAGTGAAAAAAGGCATTTGAAAAGTTTTCAAATATTTTTTCTATATCTAAAACTAAATATTCGGTGTTACGATATTAATATTGTATCTCATAATCAATACTTTAGTTCACTAGTTAATCATATTTCTTATTTCCATACAGTAAGATTGCCAAATTAATGAAAACAGCGAAATATTTGACAGCTATTTGCGACGTTGCCCACTTTCTGTATAAACGCTCATAAAACGGTTAAAGATTTTAATTATTGCGAGGACCAACATTTCTATGAAATGTGACATTGATTGTGACACCCACACTTGGCCCTTGTGAATAACGGCTCGCTTCACAAAGAACTATATACCCTATATCCTAAGGAACATTATGACTGATCATAGGCCGACATGATATTTTGTGCAAGGTATTTGTCGATATCGATTTCACTAAAAAACAGCTGTACTATAGAGCACAAGGAAATTGTCTTGTCTGCAGTTTTCTTTGATTGGTTTGATTGGTGATTTCGGCTTGGACAATCACGTATAAATTCCTAGCAATAGTTGGCCGAAATTATGTGGCCATACTATCTCCCACGTATTTATTTCCTTAACAAAAGCTAACCCAGAAAAAATAACCTCCGTTTTAAGATCACTATTTATAATAGACATTTTTAAATATCTTGCACCAAAAATTTGTTTCGTTTTTGACGGCCTTTGTTGTGTGCTTTTTACAATATACAAGAATAGAAGATATACAAGAATTCAGTCAAATTGTTCTGCTAATTCTCGTTCCAAATCTGTCATACCTACATTGTCTTTACAGAATTATTTCGGCCAGAATTTCAATCTCTGACAGCTGCTCAGAGATTGGAATTCTGCTCAAAATGTTTCTGCTTGAAAATTTAAAAGTTTTGAACGCAATCTCCAAAATTATCTACGCTAGAACTGAGAATTGAACCCAGAAAGCCACGTCCGGTATCTCGGGAGCCGCATTTGCCGTCACTACACCAACAATGCAGTCTTATAATGAGATAATAATTGCCAGTCAGTGGGGTTGGCAGTGAGATCATTACTGGGCTCTTAGAAGTTTTCAACAGCGGGCCTTATGTTCCTTACAGCATTTCATATTTCCACCGTCGGTATTCATGAACAAGCCATGTCTCCAAATTTCCCCCAGGATTTACCATCAGCGAAAATTACGAACTTTAATACAAAACTTTGCCTTTCTTTCACTTTGCCCCACACTAGAAATGTCTCCTGTACTGTGGGTGCGTTTACAAAACATTTAAAGTACACAAACCGCCAGATCCGGAACACTACCTGTAGGCTGTAAAATTTTTGTTCCGAAACGAACCCGCTACACGCAGTGCAGCAGTCAATCGCTCAGCCATTGCACCGCGTCGTCAGAAACACTGTGGGAAGAAAATTTTCAAAAAATCTTCTTTAGTCCCACCTACGCTATTATTTATAACACTTGTGTATAATTTCAAGTTTTTACATTCAGTAGTTGGGAATGTGCATCTAATATCAATTCTATTTCCGTGTAAAGTGCTGTATAATGGTCTAATTGAAATTTGTTTGGTTTAACTTTGTCTTTCACGTTCAAGTTAAGATTTTCATATAAGATTTCTTTAGTCTAAACAGCCTTATGTAGTCAAATGCGAATCACGTTTACCTTTCTACACAAAACATCACGAAATCCCCATAGATTACTCGATCCAGCTGGCTTACAAAATAATGGAATTTCAAATGAAGATTGAAACAAATTTCGTCTAAGAAATAACAATTTATTTATGCGGTTGAAGAGTATTAGTGGTCCTAGCACGACCGCGCAAAGTAAAGGATCGTTTAAAGTCAAAGTCAAAAGTCCGCAAAAAATGTGATAGCTCGGTTAATATGCCTGATATAAATATAATTTATAGCCTGGAAGAATTTTTATAATTGGATCATTAGTTTCGGAGATTACTCCCTACATACAAACTTACCTCTTTATAATATTAGTATAGATAAAGATAACACTTCCATGACAACTGAATTCATCCACCGCTGGGTATAGGCCTCTCTTTCACTCACACTTAATATTATTTACAAAGTTGTCGCACGTCTACGGGTGGTGATACTTATTAGTTATGCTTGACGCTTAAATTCAACCAAATTGCTATATGTATATACAGTTGTTGCAGTATCCATTCAAAACTCGTTAGGATTTACGTAACATTTCGGTGTGACGACACGAAAACCACAAAAAAAATAAAGTTGAGAAAAATAATTGCTTGTGACATTGAAAAGTGTAGGTTTTGCCCGAACTCGTTGACTTTTTTAAACGTGTGGGAAGTTTCTATAATTTGGTTCCAACGAATTTCCATAATCGTGATTTCTTTATTAAAATAGAATGCAACAAGCATTCTATTTATCTTTTCTTCTTTCTTTTTTAGTCTTTTCACAAAATTATTTACAACCAAACAATATCTTATTTTATTCTACAACATTAGTTTTAGTATATGCGAAACCTGATCGTGTCCGGTATTATTATGTAAGGAATGTATGTACAATATATTCTGTTACCTGGTTGTCCGCACAAAAACGTGGTCACCAGGCAGTGCGCCCGCGCGCGCTTCTCCAGCGTCGAATTTACAGTAGGTACCTAAATGATTCCGATAGGTACTTAATGTCGCTCGGTGTCCAACTTGTAACTTTCTTTAAATATTTTTGTGACAAAATATAACATCATCATCATCATTTCAGCCGAAAGACGTCCATATGCGACATAGGCAAATATAAAAATCCACGACATAGGCAAATATAAAAAAATGTATCCACGACATAGGCAAATATAAAAAAAAAATTTCATAGTTAAAAATTATTGGAATCATATTCAGGTTTCGCATATACTAAAACGAAATGTTGTATAAAAATTTCTTAGTTTAGATAAGACATTTTCTACGTAAAGATACAGTGAATCTTGACGGATTCTAAAGTAATTACTCAACTATCTTGAAACCAACAGAATGGTTAAAATAATAATAGCAGAGACGTGTGGTCTATTACATAGAATTTAAACACAACTAGCGAAATGTGGGTGTACTATTAATAGGTAATCCTCTGCCAACACATTTCTCAAGCAATGTTTAAGCCCCATGTCATAGAGGGCGAGCCTATTGCCATCAACTGGGTACATAATCCAGACTCCGTGGCTGCTACTGAGAAATTTCTGATGGAAAATCCCAATAATACTTCGCCCTACCTCGGAATCAAATCCAGGATCTAATGCTCAGCAGTCGTGCTTGCGACCACTAGACCAACGAGGCAGGAATAGATTATTCGTACCTTTTAAATATTCTGCGTTTATTTTAAGAGACATTTTAGCATCATTGGTCCACCTAATTCTTATGCTTAATGTATAATCTTAGCCTCTCTGCGCCTTTCAATACGCTGCTCGAGTTAGGGAGTGTAATAGGCATTAAGTTTTAATTAAAATGCTTTGCCAAAAGTTATTACAAAGCAACTTTGGCAAAATCGCAACTATACGGAAATTAACTGGGATCTTAACTTTGTTATCCATTGTTGTAAACGCTACTCCACAGCTAGAAATTTCGGCGTGTTTGTCATTTAAAAGCACTGTTACCTTTAAGGGTAGACCACAGAAATAGTACGTCATATCTGAACGGCTTTTCACAAAATATTATATTTATTATCTTTTTAATTTATATTCATAATTTTTTTTTTAATTTTTTTTATATTTATGTCAAAAAATTACTACCAGTTATAAACATCTTCCATACCAAAAGCATTATGAAAACCGAGGAGATGCGATTATGCGACAGTAAAAGCTGCAGCTTCCGACTTCCTGATTTCATACAACCCTTTACTTTACAAACAGGAAGAAGCAACTAACTGCCGATAAAGTGGTGTATTACTATAAATAGCCGCAGTTTCCATAGCCATAAGATTTTTATGAAGTTGATGGAGTGGGGTCTTTGAACTGGTGTCCTAGTTTTCTAGTAGATCTATCGCGGTCTGTTTGATTAACGGTGAAGTAGATCTTGTTTGTTAGTGAACGGATTTATAGGGAAATAGTTGTTTGTTTGTTTGTTTGAGGTTTTCTTTGGAAAATGGAGGTATTTTCGGTGTTGAGGATAAAAAAGAATTTCTTTCATTAAATGTTATTTTACTACGTAACGTTACTGATTTTGACGGGACTTTTACTGGCAGATAGCTGATGATAAAAGGCTACTTTTATTTTAGAATACTTAGAGTTCCGTGCAAAAAAATTAAAACCTTGAAATTGGTAACAAAATCCGATTCGAAAAGGGAAGTATACGGTTTTTTATAATAATTTCACGTGAACGAAGGTCGCGGTAACACACTTCAATTTTATTTATTTGTATATAGATTTAATCCTACATTCTGTATGGACATTACGCACACTGATTATTTGTTAGAAGCCCAGTGCGGATGCACTATTTGTGAATATGTGAACAGAGTGAATTAGAAAAAATATAATTTTTCCAATTTCTGTTGGAATTTCTGCGAAATCCTTTTATTTGTATAGCATGAAGTTTCTATTAAAAACACTCATCTTTATAAGCTATATTCGCATAGTTCATCTTAAAACAGTACAGAGCTTCACAGAATGGTTAAAAATAAATCTTGCATAGCGCATGTTAATAACTTTATATTTAAATCAAGTAAAAATAGAAAAGAAGCATAACATTTCAGTGCCTTTTATAATAGCATTGAAAAGTATACCTTTATACTCGCTACGTGTACTGCTACATCGTAGCACGCACAGGTGCTACGTTTGCTACGCCGTAGCAAAAGCGTAGCAGGGTCACGTTTATGCAATATTATTGTTCCTGGCGTTTCGGATATGTTTTCTTTGAGGTAAAAGACTTGTCTTTTAGAAAATTTGGTTTCTGTATAACACCACACCTGTAATTACCGAAGGGTTATGCAGAGGTGTACCTGATAGTACACCCACATTTCGCCAGCTATCTTAAAGTCCCATGTAATCGGGGGTGAGTCTATTGCCTTTAACCGGGATTGGTTTCTGTACATACTAAGAAAGCTCTCTCGATTAGGAACCGACTGATATTGTTTGAGATTTAAATAAAGAATAGGGAATGAACTGCTCCAATTGAAATCGATATTAAACTGAATTGTACCCATTTTATTTTATTTTTATTACTGTTTGACATTTTTTATTTTTAGTAATTATTGTTCGATTTAGTTGACATTATTTACTTTTTCAAGTGCCTGTGGTATTATTATTTTTTTTTTCTTGACTTTATTTTACTTTTTCAAGTGTCGTATTATATTTTTTTTTTTTTGTTTATTACTGTGAATATGAGGACTACGTGGGTCATACTTTTAATTTTAATTCATTTTTTTTTTTTCATTTTAATTTTTTAGTTAAGTTAGTTTCGCGATTGTCTGGCAGTTTGAGTACTTTATGCGGCCTACCCAAATGTCCTTTCTTTGGTATTGTTCGTCGTGTCGTTGAGCTCCTTGGATTACGAGTCGAGCTACACGATCACTGACAAATGCTTGCACTGTCTGGACAGGTCCACTCAAATCTGTGTGGTTATTTCTTCAAAATACCATCTCGGACATTAATCTACATGGTCCTCATATGACTTGAGCAATGTCTGGACTTTAAAAGAGACTGTGACCTCTGAGTTTGTTTCGGATGTTTCTTTTCAGAGTAGTCAGGTACGAAACACCGGTCCCATCTAATTTTAATAAACAACATGTTGTGACATGTAAACGAGTTTTGTAAACCAATTTACAGAAATAAATATGATTTGATGATTTGATTTGATTTGAATATAATATTTTTGGGTGAATGATGAATAAATGTCAATGAATTAGTTGCTTCTTTGACCTACTCCAGTTGCTATCGTAATTATACGTGGTATTATGAGTTAAGAAAATAGTATACGAGTTATAGTATAATTACCTTTTAAGCTTCCCTGCGGGACACCTGCTGCCAGGGCCCACCTGGAAGACCCTAAACCGATTGCGAAGCCAGGTGGGCCACTGTAGATACAACATGGTCCAGTGGCGGTATTCCGATGAAGCAAGGTGTGACTGGGGTTCCTCAACACAAACTGTGGCTCACCTCGTGTCCTGTTCTATGTATAATTCCACCTGCACTTTGAGAGGCCTGTCTGAAGCCACGACCAACGCCGCCGAGGTGACAGAGTTCTGGTCAAAACTTTTTTGATTATATAAAAGGGAATCATCGACACGTCGAAGTATATATTGTGACTTATAATTAGTGACCGATACTTACACACGTGATTGTACTCATGATAACAAACAACTTTCCCAAAGAAACAGATAACATAAGTTGATCAATCTTTTAAATTAACAATATCAAGAGGTTTCTCTACGCCCCATTATTTCTTCAATCTTGTCTACGATATTATTATAATTACCCCTTCAAGATAGACACAGGAAGTTATTAAAGTATCTATAACAATATCCGGGATCGTACTCCTATTTCTACGAAACCAAGTTTATTTATAACCAGGTGAATGAACTCTATGAACCAGTTACATAGACCGTAGTAGATATTTATGAAACCAACTGTTTTTTTTTTGTTAAAATTTGTTGTTTATTTTTTTCCGGCCCGTCCCACTGCTGGGCAAAGTTTTCCAGCAGTTCGGCACTTTTTTAGAGTTCCGCGTATACGTGCGGGGTGTCTATAGATAGGTCTATAAAAATGACACGGAGGTTCCTAGAACCATTTTTTTCCAAAGTCAATCGTTTGAAAGATAGATACTTCCAAAGTGGTAAAATGTGTCCCCCCCTTTAATATCTAAAGAAAGAGAAAGAAAATTCTGAAAAAAGTAGGATTGTAGAACGTAAAAAAAACTTTCAACAAAAATTGGTTTGAATAAGATTTGATTTTTATTTAATGAGATATGGGACTTTTTCATCAAACTGCAGCAATAACTTTGTTTTTTATTAACATACTATGAAAGACAAATATAGTTTTGCTGTTGAATGTAATACAATACAACATATGAATGAGCCTTCAAAATATTTTCATTATATTGTTTGGTGCTACGGAACCCTGTGTGCGTGTGAGTACGACTCGCACTTTTTCTGTTTTTCTTGCCATGTGAATATTATAACGTCATCAACATGGACGGAGGGGATCAAATGGGACGGCACAGTTGGTACATAGGCTGAGCGACTGACTGCAGCGTTGTGTGTCACGGGTTAGATCCTGGCACGGAACTATGGCCTACAGATAGTTATTCCGGGTCTGGCTGATAATGTATGTGAGTTTAAATGTTTGTAAACGCACCCACGATACAGGAGAAATTCATAAAAAATAATTCAAAAAATAATTTTACGTAAGTATATGAAACCACGGCGCTTCTTTTGCCAAATAATAAAAAATCACGTAAATTAAACAGAAATTGTCCCTACAGACTTGAAAACAAACTCCTTCATTTGTGTTAGATCAATTTATAACAACACTTTCATTTAAATAACAATAACAAAGGTGAATGAACTGTATGACCCAGTTCTACTGTGAATGAGTCCATCTGTGTTTGTGTCTATGCGGAGGATTAGATCCTAGAATTTGTTCAGCACAAGCTTAATTGGTTGGCATAGGAAAACTTTTATTGAGCTCATTCGGGATAGTGCATTTAAATTGAGAATTAAAATTGTTCGCTCACAAAATATTGGCAGGATTTGTCTGGTGGTCGCAAGCACTACTGCTGAGCATGAGGTCCCGGGTTTGATTCCTAGGTTGGGAAAGAGTTGTTGGATTTTTCCATTAGGAATTTCTCAGCTGTAGCCCGGTGTTTGGATTTGTTCACGGTTCATGGTAATGGGATTGACTCTTATTACATGGGACTTAAACATAACTAGCGAATTGTTGGTGAAAACACAACTGGTGTACTGCTAGGTAACTCTTCGGAATGCAGGAGCGGTGTTATATACAATTGAATTTCCATAACATTTGACAAAGTTTTTTCGCCCCAGCAGCGTGATCCGTTGGTAAGGTGTACCTAAGTGCCAGTGGAAGGCAAATGTGATATTTTAGCTAATCCCCTTGGAAGGCAATGCTGCTGCTATGGCTTTGATGCGGTGCCCACTTAAAGTGGGCCTTCTGCCTGTCTCCCTTCAAAGAATAGCTTAGATACAAGGTGGAAGGCAAGTAGCATCAGTCTGAAGCCCCTGTTTATCGGTAATGAAAAACAAAAAACTTTTTTTTATGCCTATACGGTCAAAATGTATGGACGTCGGTGTCCCTTACACCCTGTATAGATAGGCTCAAAGAAAAGGTAGTTTATTAATACCCAGCACTGGCTAAAGACAGGCAATGGCTAATGAAGATGACGAACGCAACATTTTAATGCGCATACACAAAGATTTAAAATGTCATTTACGTAGTGTCTATAGACAAACACAAACAGCGAGGGATGTGATAACGCTGAGTCACATAGACTATTGAATAACCCGTTGGAGCTTGTAAGAGTAAAATTAATGAGCCTTATATAAATGCTGGAATGTCGTAAGGGACATAAGCGTGCTGGTAGATTTTCGACTTTCGGCAGTCAGCTGATCGTTGCCAATCCAAACCCTGCGCTAATCCCATACGTTATTTCAAATATACATCGTCGGGATACATACTAACTGGTATTAAGAAACAGCCGTCACTAGTCGCAGTGTTTAAGCCATGCTATTAATCTTTTACTGACACATTAGCTATTGTTTTAAATTAATTTCCAAAATAAGCGCGTTATATTACATCATTGGACCTCCCAGATATTACAAACATATTTGTTGTACATTTGCATATATGTTGTACATTTGCATATAAGTTGTTTTGGAATCACAGCGTAGTTTCATATGCATTTATTTTTAACCGTATGAACTGTGGGATCCTAAGTTTCGGTTACCGTACGTCAGTACGACCGCGAAGTAGTTATAATGTTCGGGCAAACCATGGCTTTTTACCAGTACTGGTAATAACTTAAATACATGTTTTTCCCACAGGATGCTGTGCCAAATGATCCGCGAGATGTCGGCGGCGCCTCCGTTCTGCGTGCCGAACTACCACAAGATCTTCGAAGACACATCGGTAAGTTACACGAGATCTTTGTTTTTGTGAATAGAAATAAAAGGAATGTCCTGAATTACTCACTCACTGACTCAGCAACGTTTATCGCAAACGTGTGGACTTTGAAGGTTGAATTTTGCACAAAGGTTGTATTTATGATGTTGACAAGGAATAAGGTTTTATCGAAAACATGGGGTAGGGAGGGAATTCACGCTCGGATAACGTAACTGGCAAAATGATAGTATCACTTAGCCATGTTTTATTTTAATAACACTATTCAACACTTGAAAAAAAGCTCAAATTTGGTTCAACTTTCTGTAAGCTTTGCATTGAGACCTAAGTTCTGTGCGAGAATCGAAGCTACACTCGAACTGAGGAATCAAATTCCGTGTCTCGGCACGAGTTAATTCAAGATCAGAGGGCTTCCCTTACAAGTGTGAGTTTTAATATAACGTTAATTCGTATGTTAAAAGCAAAGTTAATTAGTAAGAGTTATCCTGTTATGCTAAACCCACCGTGAATATTATTCTGCCCCGTCTGTTAACTTTAGCGTAAAATGAGACTCATTTTATATCTTAAAAGATATATGTTCGTATTGGCTTGATGGAACCTTGACTTCAAAACTAGTTGAGCAGTATAATGCTCTAAAATGGTATTTAATGGCAATTTATTTATCTCACTTTAGCTTTTGGAATAGCTGTCACGACATCAGATTGACTCAGTTTTTACTATGACGATATAATGTAGCGGCAATAATTCGATCTACGAAACAAAGAGTAACCATGGAGTTTCTTGCCGGTTCTTCTCTATAGGAAACGACCAACCCGAACCGTGCACCTTTTTTCGACGTTTTATAAGTGCCCATCTAGGACTATGTGAAATAAAATATTTTGATTTTGATTTTGATGAAAGATTTTCTTGAAGTCTTCATCATCATCATCATTTCAGCCGAAAGACGTCCACTGCTGGACATTGGCCTCCCCAAGGGGGGTTTTGCCATAATCACCACGCTTGGCAGGCGGGTTGGCGATCGCAGTATGTTTGTTATAAAAATCACAGAGAACGCTGCTGCCCATTCTCTGGTAAGTCCCTTAGTCGCCTCTTACGACACCCACGAGAAGATATGGGATGGTGCTATTCTTTACGTCCGGACACCATACAGAACGAAGAAGTCTTGAAGTCTTATCAGCCAAAAAACCTGCTTTGTTTCTATATAACCTACATACATACATATACCGCATCACATATGCTTCAAAGCCTATCTAACAAACACCCGTTCATTCCCATAATACCAGGATTTCAGTTTCCACAAATATTATCACACTGAAACATTTACAGATGTTTCCCTAAGCTGGCATACCACAATAGGGTAATACTTTGTACCACGCCGACTAAATGGCGGCTAGATATGTACGCAAGTGTCCTAAGTCTGACCTATTTACTAGGTTGCTGACCTGACCCATGATAGAGGAGTAGGGGGTATCAATAGCCTTGAAACCTTTTGAAGTGTTCACCCGATACTTCCTATATTGGTTGAGGAAACTTTATATTGTTGTTGTAAGTCTTGGTTCTATTGTTCCATGTGTATTTGTATGTCGATAGGTAAAGGATTTCTGAATGGACTATCTTTTGAATGCTTTTATCTTCGTCCACGTGGAGGTCGAAAATGAGCACCCGGGAACTTACTTCCCGACCAAGACAATAAATAAATATTATAACCACATTCGGTGCTACATATACCTACATTATAAATAAAAAATGTCATGTAAATGAAATCAGTTGGCTTCTATTTATAACTGATTGATTGAACCAAAACTTGCTATTTTTACTTACCAAAGGTGAGACGTTGTTTTAACAAACAACACTTTTGTTTGCCTTGCCTTAAATCCTGACCCATATTTGCTTGCCTCTATTATAAATCTTCAAATGCTGGTTTTTTAAACAGGATGTACGGCATGCCCGTTAATTTATCCATCCATCCGTTGGAAAATAAAATTACAATGAAATCTAAGGACTCCGCTTTCAGCCGCTTTATTAGTTTAGCTCAGGTTTATTTCAACGAAACACAGTATATTTATATACAAAACTGTTCTGTTAGCTTCAACAATATACATAAATCTCTGTTTTCAGACTTCACAGTTACTCGTAAACTAATTGGTTAGTGGAACAGACATACGTACATAAATTGTTATTTTGTTTCTATTGAAATACGTACGTCGTGCCAGGTAGTTAATATAGAACAAAATCTCTTTAAATCGAATCGACGCTGTTTGGCGGCACAAAAATATAAAAATTGCTTTAATGATGATTAAGTCAGTCTGCTGAAGACTTTTCGCAGTTAACAAAGGTTTTTTTTTGGAAAATTTAGAAAATTGAGGAATTCTACAGATTGATGGTCACTTAATTTGCTTTTTTACACCACTTTG
Source organism: Noctua fimbriata (assembly GCA_905163415.1). NCBI lineage: Eukaryota > Metazoa > Arthropoda > Insecta > Lepidoptera > Noctuidae > Noctua > Noctua fimbriata. Next base: position 2,996,814 of record LR990926.1, on the reverse strand, counting down.
AAACTTTTATTTGTGGGATCCGGTCATTGGTACGCCAGTGGTGACATCACGCGACCTACTTACAAGTCTACCCACACCATAGCGTTTCGCTTCACAGAGCCGTGAAGTTTTCAGCTCGAGTCAAAGGTCTGATTGCAGCGGAGTTGAGACGTCCCGGAATTGTACCCGTTTCATTGTGCCCCGTGTTATTGTGTTAAATTAAGTTATCGTGTTAGTGTGTAATTTCAAGTAATTTGTTAGTCGAATAGAAACAGTGTATCGCACCCAGTGTGTTTTTATTGCACGAAGCCTATCTTCTGTCCACATGATGTACGAGCCTGACGGAATAAATCCTGAAAATCCGACATATTCATTTAAGTTATCGTATTTTTTTTTCTTCTCTTACATTAACACAAAATCTTATTTACATCTTTTATAAGAATAGAATAGAATAGAAAAAAAATAATTCAGACGTAGGTAGTCCATATACTGTTAGTAACACAAAAAACCTTATAAAGCTATTGTGTTATAAACCCAGATCAGGGCACTCTCTACAAGTGTACACATTTTTAAAACTACATGAAAAAAACTGTGGTAATTACCTGAGAAAATCTAAACGAATATTATAAAGAGGTAAAAATTGTTTGTAAATTTGTTTGTAGGTGGTAATCTCCGGAACTGCCAAACCGATTCCGTAAATTCTTTCACTAAGGGGAAGCTACATTATTCCCGAGTGTCATAGGCTATATTTTCGCGTGGCATAATTTCCAACTATAACGCAAGCGAAGCCGCTTGCAAAAGCTAGTAGAAGCATAAAAACATAAAGACATCACATGGCATAACATCACGCCTGTAACCCCAGAAGGATTTGGCTGAGGTGTACCTACATAATCATCATCATCATTTCAGCCGAAAGACGTCCACTGCTGGACATAGGCCTCCCCCAAGTGTCGCCACATTGACCGGTCCCGTGCGACTCGCATCCAGCGGATCCCTGCAACCTTCACCAGGTCATCGGTCCACCTAGTGGGAGGCCTTCCCACGCAGTGTCTTCCGGTTCGCGGTCGCCACTCCAGAACTTTTCGGCCCCATCGGCCATCCGTTCTGCGAGCAATGTGCCCTGCCCACTGCCACTTCAGTTTGGCTATTCTTAGGGCCTACATAATAGTACACCCACATTTCGCTAGTTATGTATAAAGACATCAAGTGAATGATAGATCAACTTGTGTAATTCCACTGCGCTATTTAGTCGGTGTCACCGTTCAGTTCACTCAAAAGCCTGAAGAAATAAACAAAGACAGATCCAATGTCACTTGGAGGTACTTCTCCCGTATTTTTCCAGCCGAGTTCACAAGTACCTAGGTACTTACTTACTCTCGTCGTCTCTTCGGGTGACAGTAAAAGTCAATGACACCATCCAAGAAGGACTATTATGTCAGACAAAATTAAATTGCATTTGTTTATGTCTTCTCTTGTAATCATTTGAGATTTGTAAGTCAAATATTATCTAGTTAGGCGGGATTTACACTTGCTTAGGTCGTCTCATTAGATTTAGTAAAAGTCCTCAGCAGTTACTGCACATAATCATAATCATAATCGGGTAAAAAGGTTAACCCTATAGACCTATAAAACATAGGTCTGATTAACCAATACACTTGTCAACCGTTATAATATACTTTCTATACTATAATATTTTAAAGAGGATTTTTTGTTTGTACTGAATAAGTTCCGAAACTACTGGACCGATTTAAAACATTTTTTCACCAATATAAAGCTAAATTATCAGGAAGTATCATAGGCAAATTATATTAGGTAATATTATGCAAGATAGACGAGCTATCACAATTTTTGCGGACGTAGTCGCGGGCGCACTTTCTTGCATATTTTTAATGTACGAAAATGAACTATGTACGTGAACCGGTTACTATAGGCTGATAAACCCTATTATATACGGGTTAACCATTACTCTAAGCTTTTTCAACTCTAAAAACTTACTTGAAGAAAATTCCTGTACTGGTAACCTTTTAGGGCCTTGCACATAACCCCTTGGCAAGAGTTAAACGCTCAAGTGTCACGTTTTGCAACAGCAGTGACAGCGGAGAAAACAAATAAAAGAAATTGTCTAGAGCATGCACGAGTCACCGCCACGCGATGGCACTCACGCGAAGGGAACAAGTTAGCCGATTCTCACACGACACCGTGAAGCAGATCATGTGTCACGTCGAATTGGCTCGTATGAAATCTGTTGATTCCTAACACACGTCACCGCTTGACCGCGCGGACGAGCGGCGCTCACCGCCTATCCGCGGGGATACATTTGCTTCCCCGCCTCCGCACGACCGCGCGGACGAGCGGTGTCGTGTGATGTGACGCAAGTTACGTCGCCTGAGTGCATTCGTTCGGTTCGTGCCCATTGGCAAACTTCGTTCGGTATCGAACTTATCTGTATTTTAACCGCCAAGCGGCGTTTTGCCGTACATTCGTCTGTACTGCCCGGCTAGTGTTTACCACGCCAACGCCCAAAAAAAGTCGACGTAACCTACTTTTTTGGAAACAAATTATTCTAATGTTAGTTCTTCGTATCGGTCATTTGAATATTTAAAAGGGTCGGACTAATAGAGAGTAAGCATTGAATATATTTGAATTATCATAATTTGTATGACAGTTTATTTTAATGATTTGTTCGTTTATTTTAGGCTGGCTGCTTGTTTCATTAGTTGACAGAAAACGTGTAAAACTTCAGTAGTATACGGTTAATTAAATCGTACAATCTTTACAAAGTTATTTACCCCTGATCATCAACCCAATGACAACCTTGTTTGAACGAAATATGATTGTGATTTTAAAGACGTCTTGTTAATGGATCTCATCACTCTAACAAACAGCAACAGACTGAAATGTGTGTCTAAATCAAAATCAGAGGTGAAAAAAATTGAACAGACTGTATTATTTACATAAATAGACACAACACAGTACATTCGTTTTGGGTGTGTAATGTATGATATAATAACAAATGCTCTAATTTCACTTGAAATAACGTTCATATAATATAATTTTCATATGCTATAAAATCATATAACCTAATTTCATATGACCTAATGTTTCATATGATATAATTTTCATTTAATATAAAACATTTAGTATAACGTTCATTTTATATAATTTTCAATATGTATAATATTCTTTTTATATAACATTCATTTGACCTAATGTTCTTTTGACCTAATTTTCATGTTTAATGGTCACAGTTCTAACCTAACTCAAATGGCACCTAACCAAATCTTAAAATATTCAATGCATGGTCGAGGGTTGGCTTGGTCGACGGAGCCCCGCTTCGCGGGGCTCCTACTTCTGGATGGTTTATAAAAAAATAAGAGTCGGGGTGCCATAAAGTCCAGATTGCATCCAATTTCATCATTTCTAAATTATATTAAAAGTTATTAGAGATTATGAATATATAGTAAATGAATAATATACTACATGAATATTATGTCAAATGTGCATTATAGGAAATGTTTATTATATCATAAGAAATTAGATAAAATGAAATTATATTAACAATTCATTATCTCAACTGATCGTTATATTAAACAAAAGTATATTAACTGAAATTAGGTCAAGTGAACGTTAGATTTTTTGTTATTATATCAACCGTTACACACCCATTCGTTTTATAGAAGTAGACAGAGCGGAAACCTGTTCGCCAGATCACTATTGTAATTCATCATCTGTCTATCCTTTTCCCAACTATGTTAGTGTCAGCTTCCAGTCTAACCGGATGCAGCTGAATACCAGTATTTTACATGGAGCGACTGCCTACCTGACCTCCACAACCCAGTTAGTACTGGGTATTACGAAAACCCTTGGTAAGACAGGTTGTCAAACTTTCGAACCACTGGCTACCTGTAACAATAACGACTGTCAAAGATTTACAATCACCAACGGCTGATCACCATTGTAATTAAAGGGTGTAAATAAACGCTTAAGATAGCCGAAAACCACTTGTCCTCCCTGTCTTTGCAATCATTTTTTTGTTCTAGACCATACCTGGGAACCTTCTAGTTCCGGAGATATTGGGGGTCAAAGTTCCAACTTTTTCACAAGTTTTTTTTTTAAATACATGTTTTTAATGTATGATTTTTACTTTACACAACTCCACGACCCCCGTACTATTCAATATATCCATCAGCACAATGCTTTGAGTGCTTTCCATCGAGTCCTACCGTAAACTTCCATTACCCAACTACCGTTTTCCACCCCAAAAAAAAAGTCGATTCCCAGCAATAATTTTTGCGTAAAGTTACTTAGTTTGATGTACAGAATGCTTGGTTGACGGATATGTGAAGGGTCTGTTTACACCCTGTATATTGGCAAAATGTGAGCAGGTCGTCTAGTGGCTTTGAAAAGGAAATCAACAACACTTTCCAATGAAAGGGTGATAAGGCCAAGTTGTGTCGGTAATATAAAGCCGTAAAGTTGTATAAAACTAATTAGAATTCGCCGCTGATTTAATAAAATTTAACAATTAATTTCCTTTTCATTAACACTCTTTATGTAATTAAAACAAAAGGAATACATTTAAAACCCACGTATTAAAATGTATGTAATTGTATCAGTCGAGTTTGTAACCGCCGGAATTTTCCTTGTAACATATTAAGGGGGAACAGGGCCTGCGAGGAATTTGAAAAATACGTATTTGAAGAAACTATTGCCGTCGCACTGCGTCAAGCCTGCCCCCATAGAGTGCAATATCACAGCTGCAGCTCAGACCGATTATATCACAAAAAATTGACGAGATCGAGGTTTCGTGTTCCGCTTTTATCTCCTCGAAAACGGAACAGATTCAATTATTTTTGACATTAAAATGTTAAGAAAGAGTATGTCTAGGTTCCTACCAATTTTTTATGTTAAATAATTTATTTTGTTTGGTAGCCCTTTAATCATGGCCGCAAAATGAGGTATTTTTTGTCTTTTTGGAGGGTCATTTTTTCTTTACTTATTAGTTGCTGGAAAAATGGAAATGACAGGGACGTGTCTACAGTAATCTTCATTTTCTGGAAAAAAAAGATTGCTTTAGAGGCATTATTCAGGAAGTAAAAAGGGGAATACATTTATATTGAGTTCTGTCTGTTTCCTCTTAAGCTAGACACAAACACAATCCTTTGAGGTAAGTAGTAAGTTAATTGAGATACAGACAAAGCTTCGCTCAAAACAATGTGGCCAGTAGTTAGTGAATGTTAAGGAGGGGAAGGTAGAGAGAAAGGGATGCTGTACTCTGAGTAAATACGCTTTGCTATGTTTAAACGTGGATTTGTATGAATGTTATGAATGAACTAGAAGGTAACCTGGCTAATAGCTAATAGTGCTTGCAAGTACGACTGCTTAGGCTAGGTCCTGGGTACGATTCCTAAGTCGTGCAAAAATGTTATCGCGTTCTTTCGTTTACATTATTATGACAATTCGCATAATTTTGTTAAGGGCACTTTTATTTTAATTCGATTCTTACTTTTTTGTCGGACTGGTGGTCAACATAACTGGCAAACTGTGCTATGAGTGCATCTCTGCTTACCCCCTCAGTAAAGCAACTAGCGTAACGTCCCGTTCACAAAACTATACATTCACGTCAGAAATATGCAAACCGGCTCTTCTAAATTATTCTCCAAGCAAATAACAATGTGTCAAATGAAGCAACAAACAAATAGAGCATCAAAGTGGAGACCGGACGTGATGTAACTAGGTCGAAGTGTAACTCAAATTGAGTTGCGACAGGTCAGGTCCACGCTTGTCACACATCCTTCGTTGTTTGGCACATGCTGCTGGAATCTTAAAGAGGGACAACCCTGTACTGATAGTCGTTTGTTCCTGTCTGTCACGTTTTAGTGCGATATAGTTTTACGTACAGTCACGAGCAATATTATGTACTAGCTGTTGCCCGCGACTTCGTTCGCGTGGAAATTTTGGTGTGCATGTGTGAGACTGCCTCGTTGGTCGAGTGGTCGCAAGCGTGACTACTAAGCGTGGGAATCGATTCCCGGGTCGGGCAACTGTTAAAAAAATATGTTTATTTCAATTACATAAAGTTGTAAGTTGTTAGGGGGCGTCCATTAATTACGTGAGGCAATTTTGGCGATTTTCGCCCTTTGGTGGGATGTCGTGAGATATGGTCCCCCTCCTAATCTCACGTTAGATTTATCAAAATGCGTAGTTTAGTATAAAAACGGTAATCTGTGCTTGATTGCATTCAATTCACTAAAATAAATTGTAGAGAAACATGTTTACTTAAGGTGACTCCGCTCTTTCACTTAACATTAAACAATGTATATGCAATTGAAAAAATACTATAAATAATAGTGTTATCATTACTCCTTGCTTGGATGCTTCTTTTGTGAAAAAAGTTACAACCTTTTTCTGGAAGTCATTTGTTCCTGTCTGTCACGTTTTACTGGAAGTATACATAAATTAAAACTTTCTTAAAGACAAAGTGAAAACATGGAAGAAAAGTAGCACTTTTTGCTCAAAGGATATTTCATCTTGTCGCAATACTATTATGATTGACTTCAGCAATATTTGATAAAATATTGAAATGACGATTCTTTTACTATTTAAAATTGGAGTCGACTTATTTGGTAAGAATTTGTATTATTAGAATTTAAGGGTTAATTCATTTGTTGCTTATTAAATTGTAAATATTGATATTTGATTAATATCTAGATTGCTCGTAAAATCAAATCGTTTTGATTTGATTTTAGTGTAATATTGTCTTTAGTATAAAATGGTTAAAATACGGGAAATTTGATTAGACTTTATATTCTCTAGAAGCTGACTTCATAGTAGTCACCCTGTGTGCTCTGGTCCTAGGAATCTTGGTTGCAAGAACCAGCATTGTAGTTCGGTAATAGATAGGTTTTAAGAACCAATAATAGTTTGGTATAAAGAACATATCACCATGATCGAGTTTTGCAAAACTGCGGGAAAAAATCTGGAAGAACTAAGGAAATATTCTCAATTTACAGAGGACTACAATGAAAATAATAAATACACTGGACCACCTTAGCCTTGATTCCAGTAAGAAAAGTCACCTAAATTATCATCAATCAATATGAATAAAAAACATTATTCGATTAAATTATTAAATTATGTACGGTACACTATACGGTTACAGTACGGTTTATTTATTATTAATTTATTATTATACAGCATGTGTCAGAAACGTGTGCTCATATTTGACGGTGCGGCAGTAAGAGCATCATGTGGATACGCTGTTTTTCGCGTAGGTAGATTCAAGAACTCGCAGCCTTCGTCATAACTTTGAGAATAACATAACATTTAAAACCAGTAAAAAATGTGTTAGCTCGGCTAATTTTCATAATATAAAAATAATTTATAGCCTATGTTACTTCCTGATAATTTCACTGAAAAAAATGGTTAAAATCGGTCCAGTAGTTTCGGAGCTTATTCGGTACAAACGAGCAAAAATATCTTTCCTCTTTATAATATTATTATTTTCCTTTATTCATTTTATATACTTATTTTACATAATTTTAATATTTCTTAAATAAAAACATTTAAAAATATAAAACATAGTAGTCCGCCGGTATCGGGAGCAGGGTCCAAGCTACCGGTGGTTAGGTTAGGTTAGGTTACCTCCTCACAATTCGAGCCGTATCGAGGACTACTGCCTTCTGAATCAAGCCCTTGATCCAACCGCCTAAGGAGAGCCTCGAAAGATGGTCGTCGAGGCTCTTGGCTATAAGGCCATTGACCGTCACGACGATCGGCACAATGATAGCCATATTATTATTAATTATTATAGATTAGTATAGAAAATAAGCAAGGTATATTTTCTGAATACCGGTAAATATGAAACTAGGGCGTCAACTCTTACGTCGCGCGTACGGAAATACGAAACCTCGCAACTAGGACTGAACATAGGTTGAGCCGTGATGTAGGTCGGGGTGCGAGAACCCACTCAAATACCGCGTACAAACATGTGTTCCAATCTCGAGTTGCAGGTGACTTTTGCATTGATTTACACTTCAATTATGATTTTGTAGGAGAGCTGACACAGCATTTTGTATTCGTCGTACGCGCAGCACAAAAAATGTATACCATAAGCAATTGAAAAATGACTCGCTTTTTCTTAGAAGGGGTTGGTAGAGGACCTTGTGGCTAAATAATAACAGCCGCTTGGGTCGATCTTCAGGTTAAGCCGCGCTTGCCTAGGTTAGTTCGTGGATGGGTGATCAATACTCATTATATACCGAGTTTCCTCCGTGCCTTGCAAAGAACGTTGGTCCCGGCTGTCCTTTGTAGATCTTTGACAGCCGGTACAGGTAGTCAGTGGCCCGAAAGTCTGACAACCAGTCTTACCAATGGGTATCGAATTACCCAGTGCTAACTGGGTTGTGGAGGTCTGATAGGCTAACACTCCATGTTAAATACTGGTATTCAGCAGCAGCATCCGGTTAGACTGGAAGCCGACCCCAACATAGTTGGGAAAGCTGGCAGATGACGATGGGTTGGTAGACCTGTTTCAAGTATAAGACTTGGACAATGAGAGTGGGGAAGAGACAGTGCAGCTGTGTATGCGCACACACTAACTTGTGCGTATTGACCACAATGGGACCATAATTCGGTCATGATATAATTAGCTTCCATGTTATAAGTGGCATACCTTTTTTTTTTTTTTTAGGATGGGAAATTATCAAATGATGCTCTGGGCGGAGCGGAAGGGAGTGAAAGACTTGTACTGACTAAAACCCATCCATGTTCCTTCTTTGCCCTTTGTGTTCCAGGGCCGCGGTATCTCTTTCGAACAGTCCCACAGCCCTGGCAGGCATCGGCCCGTGCGGACCCCTGCGTGGTTGCTGACATCACTTTGAGGCGCGCGTGGAACACGAACGCGCCGTCGACACGGCCAGTCGTCATAAGACGGCCGGACGAGCTAGCCCATAACTCGCCGTCCACAGGCCCGCGCCTACGGTGGCCGGGGGCCACCACGTGACCCCCGACGCCCAGAGCGTCTCCCGCGGCGGCTGGGACGTGAGGCTCTTTCCCTCTCACGTTCCGCCACCTCCTTCACTAGCATGACTGCTTCGCAGAAGGAGGTGACGGCTTCCCATTCCCTCTCGCTCCGGACCATGGCTTGAACCAGGGCCGGGCGCGACAGGTCGCCGCCGCCAATCGCCTCTACGAGGACACGGCGCTGCTCCGCCCAAGCGGGGCAGGCCTCCACAGTGTGCTGCACCGTGTCCTCCGGACGATCCTCACAATGGAAGCACCCGGGCGTTTCCACCCGCCCGATTCGGTGCAGGAACCTCCCGAAACAACCGTGTCCGGTGAGGACCTGCGTCAGGCGGAAGGTGAGGGCGCCGTGGTGCCTCTCTAGCCACTCCTCAAAGAGGGGACTTATCGCCACTATGGTGGCGTGCCCTACACGGGGTTGCGACAGTCGCTCTCTCCATGTCACCATGAGATTGCGCCGGAGGTCTGTCCGCTGAGCGGCGATTTGCCGCGGCAGCGGAGTTTCCCCCCGACGTAGTGCCTCCGCGCGCCATTCGTGAAGGCGCGCGAGCACTATAGCCTCCAGATCCCATGGCGGCAATCCGGCAAGGAGGCTTGCCGCTTCACCGGAGATCGTGCGGTACCCCCGGACTAGCCTTAGGGCTATCCCCTTTTGGGGCGCGTTCAGGTAGCGGGCGGCTTGCCGCCTCAGAGAACGCGCCCACAACGGGGCCCCGTAAAGGGCCATGGACCGCACGACCCCCGCGTAGAGCCTCCGGCAGGAGGCGTTTGGACCCCCCAGGTTGGGCAGGAGCCGCTTGATAAGTGGCATACCTATGACCAACGGGTCACATAATAATATACAGATTTCTGTTGAAAAAGTTCTGTAAAAGGAAAGCATAACAGTCACAGTCACACAATTTCCAATCACTAGAGAAGCAGGCAGTTAATATTTCAGGCCTAGACATTTGTGTCTAAAAAGAAATCGTTCAAACCAATCACGGGCATCAACCCTTTGTGCTCGGTTACCCAGCCGTTGGCATGATTGGTTTGTAGATTGGTGAACAAAATTCTTTGAAAAAATATTAATTTTCTTGAAAACTGCCTTACTACCAGAAGCTCTAGGCTGTAATTTTATTTAAATTATTTTATGGAACAAGAGAGAGGAACGTTGCCCGAAATCCTATTCAATTTGTGTTTAAATTACTTCATAGAAACGACAAGACCCATTTCCTAAAAGCAAAGAAAACAAGACCAAAATAAATTAAGTCTCGTCCAAAACTCTTTCAAAACCAGGAATACTTGACTATAATTTCCTGGATGTATGGCCTGAAACAGAACAAAAGCAATATAAAATAACAACACGATAAGTAGGACAGTCGGGTATACCGGCCGTAGTGCCGAGGTCACTCGGTAACAAGCTCTGAGACAGCCGTTTGATAACCGTTTGTCGTACAAAGTTGTCTTGTATTGGTTAAACTATATTTAGAAGTTGGGATTTTATAAGTCAACTTCAACTTTGAATTGGTGAGAAAATGGCTACAACAAAAGGTTAATGAGATATTGTGAATCAATTTAATTACCAAAAGAAATAGTCCGTATATTCGAATGAGACCTAACATATTTTGACAGTTAGGCAGAAGTGTTACTTTACAGAACCTACATTTCGCCAGGCTTGGGTTCAGCAATAGCGCTTGCAATCACTAGATAAACGAGGCACTGCACACAGATAAAACTTATTTAAGACTAGCGACCCGCCCTTGCTTCGCACAGCGCCACCTGTCGGGTTCAAAACTATATCTAATATATTTTAAGTTAAGCATCTAGTAGTAGAGCGGCGAAAACTGCGTTCAAATTAATGCAGTAGTTTTTGCGTGATACGCGTACATACAGACAGACGAATATTCTAAAAACTGTTGTTTTGACTTCTGTTGCTCTAATAAACAGACATAGTCTTCTCTTTAATATACAGACATCGGCCTGTTACAATTTTTTTTGTAGATAAAAATACAGATCGAAAATACAGAACGCACTTGCCACATAGCAATTATTCCTTTTGCGTAAAATTCTCTTTCAAATGCAATTTGTATCGGAACGTTCATGACCTCCGACGTTATGACTTGTGACAAGACTTCTGTCGAGTAACCCGCGCGCCTTACGGTGACGCGAACATGCAGCATGCAGCATGTTTGAAAACATTTAAAACAAATGATTGTTTATCCGTTGTTGCCATAGCAGCGCGTGTTTAACTTGATCGTCAAATGTCTTTTTCAGGCTTTCATTATTACTTCAAAGGTTTACTTCGGTAACTCAGGTACTCTCCGCGAGATTGTCAGCAACATCAAGGCGCTGCTGGCCTTTCTCAGGGAGTTAGGGTGCATCGAATAAATTTCCCACCCGCACGCAAAATACGCGCTTTGACGTGGGGTTGCGGACACCAGCCCGTTATACAATACAATACAATACTTCAAAGGTTTTCTGTTTTAACTCTTTGATGACACCAACCAAGTCCCGTTAATTAATTAGTAATTTATTTACATTAATTACCTAAGTAAGCTTGTGAGAATGTTTGCTTATTCGCAACTCTCTCTAATTAATATAGCTTTCAAATTATATTATATCATTTTCAGTTTTATATGTAACGGCTGAAAATTATGAATATATTATTGCATACGAACAAATAGTCAAGGGTTTGGTTATGTCTGTGAAATTCTATGAAATAATATATATTCATATTGAATATTCATTACAAGGAAGGCCACATATCCCGGGAAGTCGTCGGTTTATCAAAATATTCAGACAAAAAAAGAAAACTTTTCGAAGTCATACTGTCTGTTGATTTACCTTTGCTGCAACCATTTGAACCCTTCAACTTAGTTTTCAATTAACTTGGTAGTATTTACGAGGGGTCAGCTGAAGCGAATCAGCCGTGGAACCGTTGGGTTTAGAGTTCCACTCGTCAGTTCGCATCTTTACATTTGGATTAAAGCATTTTGCTGGTGGTGGCTTGTTTTAAAGATCATCCAAGAGTAAATTTGTCTGGAAAACCTAAATATACTAATACCGTTTTCGTTATTGAATGTTGTTTCAGTGACCCTGGATCGGAAAAGCTGGTAGCCATGGGGAGAGGCCTTTGCCTAGCAATGGAATGACGCAGGCTAACAGTAACTTATCCTTCAACAGGTACCCATAGAAGCAGCGCACCTGTACGATGCAGTGACACTGTGGGCGCGGGCGGCGACCGCGGCGATGCGCTCCGGGCTACCGCCGACAGATGGCGCCACGCTCATGAAACTCTTGCGCCCCACAACCTACAGATCTGTGCAGGGATTTGACGTGAGTTATCACTTATTTAACATTCTAGGACATTCTAGGCATTTCTGTTCACGCAGAAATATTATTGAGCATGAAATGCGCTGGGGTCCCAGTGGTACACATAACATCACGCCTGTAATCCCCGAAGGTTCAAGCAGAAGTGTACCCGCAGTACACCCACATTTCGCCAGTTATGTTTAAGTCCCGAGTAATAGAAGGTGAGTCTTTTGCCAGCAACTAAGCCCAAATCCAGACTCCGTGACTGCTAGTGAGATATTCCTGATGGAAAAACCCAATAACACTTTGCCCGACGGGAATCGAGCCCAAGACCTCATGCGCAGCAGTCTCGCTTGCGACCAATAAACCTACGAGGCAGTCCCTGTGGTAATATCAATGAATAATATGTTACTGGGGGCCGGAATAGGCATAAAATACCTGAGTTTCGGGTCACCAGGTCCCCCAAAACTTTAGGTATATAAAATAACAAAAAATAACTAGTAATAGCTCTGATTTACGCGGCATTAATCGTTGGTTCGAAACCGTCTGAAATGTATTTGATCCCCACTGCGGTCTACTCTAAACGGAGAGGAAAAAAATCGTAGTGGAATTATCATAATTCAAATAATACAGGGTGGAACACCGACGCCCAAACGATTACCACATATTCAGTACATCATCTAGATCGTGTAGTTGGTCTGTAATGTCGCTATAATTAGTGGTAAATAAATAAACTTATTACGTTTATTACGTCATCATTCTGAACCCCGTAACTAACATAAATTTTTCATGGGTAATTAAAAAAACAGCTGCAGAAGCAGCAGCAGAAGAAAATATTAAATAAAAGAATATTTTATGATCATAATAATTTTGAAAAATACCACCCTTGTGTATTTCTCCAAAGCATAAAACAAATACAACACAAACATTACTTAGTTCAGTAAAGTTGTATCTTATCCCCCTAAAGGAAATCTTGGACGGATAACCCTTATCAATGTGAAAGCTTTGTTTTTCTTTATCTTCTAGACTTAGGCACTTTTATTTAGTAGTTTAGGAGTTTTGTTTACTTTTGGTCTAGAAAGTTAGCGTGAAGTTATGATTCAAAATCATTTATTTCAAGTAAGCTAGTTACAGGCACTTTTGAATTGTCGAAACAAAGCCAACAATGAGATGTAGCTACGGTCCCAGTCACAAGGCATAAAAACTGTGAAAGTACTATAGTTTCCCATTCCCTAACGTAGATCTCTATGGAGAAGAACGGGCAAGAAACTCCATGGACACTCTTTTAAATCTGAATACTTTTACAAAACCTTGGTTACATCATTCATGTTGAGATGGTACATTATGTGAGAACGATGTGTACATTAAAAGTGTCCATTCTTACAAATTCAAGATCAAGATTCCAGACAAATTCGAGGGTATTTTGAATTGTCTATTTAAGTTGCTTATGTTCTGGACAGCTGTCAAAAGCGTTTAAGATTTGTAAGGTTAATTAACGCTTAGCGCTTAGCTAAGCACCACGTGGACAACGGGCAGATTTTAAAATGCGCAGCACATTATTTTTTTATTTTTCTACTCCAAACTATAATGATGGACATACTACTTCATTCTTCTGGATGTTACTAAATTGTATAATATACCAGCGAATACACTTGTCAACGCGGAATCATTTATATCCATGCAATACAGGGGGATAGTACAAAGCAGTGTCGAGACGCGCACGAGACGAACGACATCTCTTTCGATAAATGTGGTCACCCGCTAGGCATGCCAATAGCCTTGTTTTATTGAAAAAAAGCTAGGTCAAAGAACTTGTATTTATAAGGGGAAAAATCAGAAAAGACACGTACCCACACATATACGATATTTTCTATATACTGACTTCCAATATTACGTAAAATCCTGGCTTAAGTGTCTTGTTTTGACAGTGTTAAAAGTATCTCAATGCGTACATTTCCTTTGTTTTTTAAGGAAAATTACAAGTTCTAACTAATTCGCTAAAATCTGTTTTGATCGAAACATATTATTCTGCTTGAAATTAATCTTTTGTTTATTTTCTTTATCATAAACTTTCTTTTCAAGCTTTCTTTACTAGTAAGACGATTATAATATATTATATGGTACGTATAAAAAATACTACACTTCACACAATCGCAAGTGACTGAAAGAGTCATCATCTGCCTAGCCTTTTCCCAACTATGTTGAGGTCGGCTTCCAGTCTAACGGGATGCAACTGAATACCAGTATTTTACATGGAGCGACTGCCTATCTGACTTCCACAACCCAGTTAGTGCTGGATAATACAATACCCCTTGGTAAGACTGGTTGTCTGATTTTTTGGGCCACTGACTACCTCGACTGCCAAAGATCTACAAATGACACCCGGGACCAACGGTTTAACGTGCTTTCCGAGGCACGGAGAAAACTCGGTACATAAAGGATGATCACCCATCCACGGACCAACCTAGGCAAGCACAGCTTAACCTAAAGGTCGACCCGAGCGGCTGTTATTATGAAACTGAAAGAGTGATGAATATAAATGTTGATGGATGGAGTGGGAGAGGAAGACCAAGAAAACGATGGATGGATTCTGTGAGGAATGATATGAAACAAAAAGGAGTAATAATGATACCGTGACGGTTGACAGAGGAGAATGGGAAATACGTGTTGCGCCGACCCCAAGTAACATGGGACAAGGGCAGCAAGATGATCATCGTGAGGAAAAATATTACATTATCATCCAATCTACTAAGTAAAAAGTTAAATCCATTCACTCACTAAACCGCTGAATCTAGAAGCATGAATTTTTCACAAAACTTCCTTGCATAAATATAGTGAGCATTAAGGATAGATTTATTGAAAATTCTCCCATAAAAAAGGGGATGAAATTTTGTATGGTAGTTCCTTATTTTTGGCGATGTCCCATAGACCACCTGGCTTGTCTGATAACAAATTGATATAAATCTATTCTCTTTATATTTGACGCAGGAGATATGAGAGAACTGCCGTCCCACGTATGAACATAAACGTGAGTTATTGTAAGGAATTGAGCGTTCCCATGACCTTTGAAGGAAAAAAAACATTTTTTTATAACTGGCCATTTTTTTCTCAGTCCGTTTGTGATTTCAAATTGGGTCGTTCGTTTTCATATTTGTCATTCTATGACTTGATTTCTTCAATATTATTCCCATAGGATAGATGCTGGATTGTACTTGTACACTTGGCGACACATCAAGCTATACATTTCGAGTATAACATGGCCTCGCTTTGTATAGATTTCCCGTACAATGAGAGATCCGCATAAACTGGATTTGTATAGCTTGATTGGTCGTCGTGCGTATGTGATACTGCGTGCTCTATAAAAAACTGAGACTCTAGATAAAAATTTAGGAAGGACAAAAACGACAGTTAGTGCGGAGCTTCATTAGAAGTTGTTTACAACATTTAACCAAATACTTTTAAATTATTACCATTGGCAACATTGTGGTACAATTTTATATTATAAGCTGTCAGCACTGCCACTTTCTTCTCTTTTAAAAACTTCTTTGTAACGCACGGATTGTTCCTTGTAAAACCATTAAAAACTAATTAAAGAATTAAATGTATATAAGTGTATTCAAAACTTTTGTTTTTCTTAAACTTAAACAAAATGGTGGCGAAACCAGGGACCTTTAGATTTTAGATTATTGGTTGTAGCCGGGAGGATAATTATTATACCTTGGATGTTAATAATACAGGCTGTCAATAAGAACTATGGATCTTCGTTACAATAGAGCATTTGAAATCGATATCTAAGTAGAATTAATTAAAGAAAAAATAGTAACAAAAGAGAATTACTACACATTATTGTGAAAAATTTGAACAAGGAATGAGTAAGTAATTATAAATGCTGGAGTTCCAAACATGGATATAATAAGTGTCAAGTTGTTTGTTACTAAGCTCACAAAGTTATTGAATGAAGGAAATTGAAATCGAATAAGAATTTGTTTTTTAACTTACATCGAAGTTATCAAAGTTTAGCCAATTTATGTTTAAAAAAATAATATATTGTCGTTGAGAGCCGAAATTAATACACATTTGCAAAACGGAATATATTTCAAACTTTGTTTAATCTTTCACGGTTTACAACTTATACTGTCACTTACGGGATATCTTCCGTGATTGCAACCCGCGATCCGCTTCAAACAGCGTCGAAATATCGGGAGCTCAAAATAATGAACAATCACGGAAGATGTCCCGTAAGTGACAGTATAAGTTTAGTTGTAAACCGTGAAAGCTTAAAACAGTGTTTTAAATATATTCTGTTTTTCAAATGTTTATTACTTTCGGCTCTGAACTTATCAGAATATAGTATTTTGGTAGAAACTGAAACAGGATATAAATAGAATGAATTTGTGCTTTGAATGCACTTACTTATTTCTGCATTATGATCACAGATAATATATCTGTGATTATGGTGCATATTTATTATTATTTCCACGACTAAATAGCTCAAACGCGAACTGCCAGTATCTAAGAAAATACCGCTTTTTTAAATATTAATTATAAAAAGAATCATTATCCTGAGAACAATTGTGGTACAATTAAAAGAAATGCAGCTTCCTTAAAATTAGGTCATTATATATAGTTAATTATGCCTTAGATTAATTAAGCCAAGTCAGAAGCCCATGGGCAGCACACACCACCACACCATAAAGAAATATTATGCCTCAAGACTGCGACAGTTATTATGGAAATTCAACGCCAAGAGTGATACTAAGATAAATAAATTAGGTCAGTCGATATCCGATATATTCTCAGGTGCCAGGATATGGTTCTTGTATCCTCTTAAAACCTGCCTTTTGTTCTAAAGTAAGGCAGGTTGATGAATATCCGGTAAGTTATCCGTGATATCCGGCTATTTGCTTTGTGGAGGAGATTGGGTATCGATATAGTTAAATACCTGCCTGATTTTTTTTTCAATTTTTGCCCCGATACTATGACTTTCTCTTGTATTGTGTGTAACTCACATAAACAAACAGCCAGACCTGGAATAACTTGCCTGAAGACCATACAGGTATTTGTTATGCATGCTTTTGTCATATTTTCAAGATAAAAAATCCCAAAATAATGTTATTCTACTCTTTTTAAACGTATTAATATTGTAGACTTTAGTAATTTGTTCGTATCGCCCATTTGTTAGGGATTAAAAGCATTTGGGACCGTGCCTCTCCGCCCACGGCTATCCACGAGGCCCTAAACAGCGTTAATGGTGTTTATGTCTTAATTATTTAATACCAGGGTCAATTTATTCTGAGTAGTTCTCAGCCTCATAAATCAAACAGTTTTGCCTAAATATGCTTTTAGTTTTAAATGACTGGACACGATCTGGTAAATAATATGGTAATTATAAGTTATGGCTGTACAGGGCAGGGTGGAAGAGACCCCAACGCACAATACCATACATTTTGACCGTGTAGTTATTGCACTTTTGTTAGAACCAGCTGTTTTTAGGGTTCCTTACCGCAAAAGGAAAAAACGGAACCGTTATAGGATCACTCGCGTGTCTGTCTGTCTGTGCGCCTGTCACAGCCAATTTACTCCGAAACTACTGGACCGATTGAGTTGAAATTTGGTACACATATGTAAGTTGGTGACCCAAAGGCGGACGTGTTACGTAAATTAATGAATTTTAAACATAAGGTCCACTTTTGGGGTGTAAATTAGAAATGAAAAAAAAAAAGTTTTGCAAACTAAATCGTGTTACATATCAAATAAAAGGGCTCATTGTAAGCATTTAAAATGTATTTTTATTATAATTTTAAGATAAATAGTTTTGAAGTTATTTCAGAAAATAGGCGAAGATTGACCAATCCCCCCTTTAACTCAGAAACAACAGGGCCGTAAATTTTGAAAAAAAATGTTATTTACTTGCCTATAGATTACAGGAAAATCTATAATAAAGCTATAACAACAAATAATAAAAATAAATTAAAAATTAAAGGGGGCTCGCCTATTGCAATGGTACGAAACCCTTCATGGGCAAGTCCGACTCGCACTTGGCCGGTTTGTGTTTTTAAATTACCGATAAAAATTTCTATGTGGATGATTTACTGAATACGTGGTAATCGTTTGTGATTCGGTGTCCCTCCCACCCTGTGTTTATGCTTACTTCATTTAAGCTTGTTATACGCATCTATATTAATAATCGTCTTTATTCATCACCCACAAAAAAGTAAGAACGTAACTGTTTTGCATTATTATACAAATCAAATTAAACAAACGAATTTGACATTGTCCTGTGTTTTTTTTATAATGTAAAAGTACACCCAGTGCAGTAATAATTTTACAAGTTGTTTTGGATACAAAGCCGAAAGGCACCTGTTCTCCCCGTCATTTCGATATTTTTTTTGTTGTAGACCATATCTGGGAACCTTCTAGTTACGGAGATATTGGGGGTCAAAGCTCTGACTTTTTCACAAGTATTTTTTTTTAAATACAAGTTTTTAATGTTATAACTTTATTTTAAACTATCGACCCGCCCCGGCTTCTCACAGGTGCAATATATACATATAAACCTCCTTCCTTTCTTTCTTTCTTTTTCTCTTTCCTCTTGAATCACTCTATCTATTAAAAAAAACCGCATCAAAATCCGTTGCGTAGTTTCAAAGATTTAAGCATACAAAGGGACATAGGGACAGAGAAAGCGACTTTGTTTTATACTATGTAGTGATACACCGACTATCCCCGTACTTCTTTCATCCATCAGAACAAAGTTTTAAGTGCGTTACAGTCATACTGTAAAACACGATATTTCATCCCAAACAAAAAAGGCGTTTCCTAGCAATAAATTTTACGTAGAGTTACTTAGTTTGATGTACATAATGCTTGGTTGACGGCTTCGTGAAGGGTCCGTTTACACCCGGTATAAGAGTAACATTCTAACATACACACATTTAACACAATATAAATAAGGCAACAATGGTAACTTTATCAAGTTATTCCTGATAATACCGCCAAAACCTCAAACATTACTGAAAAGCCATAATTTCAGGCCAATTTATGCCCGTCAGATATCATAGAACAATGATTGACTGGCAACGACACGTGTAACGCCACATAATATGATTTCGGCGAAACAATACTTATGAAACAATGGAAATGGCGTAACATGATACGCTGCCGATAGAAAAACATTGATACGTTGAAATAAAGGAACATTTCCTGTCAACATGATCAATATGTTTGTATGTATACAGAGTGGTATTTTTCAACGCTACCTCGAGGGAATGTACTATAAATACTGGAGATAGAAAATTTAACTCAAAGGAAACATTCCTTTATTTTTAAAAAGAAATTAATCTACATTCAAACATTTTCGAAAATTCGCTTGCCACACTCGGGAATCGAACCAGCTAAATTCCAAAAAATTAACAGCCTGAATTTTTATGGCATCAATCGATAGGGTCAAACATATGGATTAAATCTCTATAACAAACATGATAATTTAAATGAAAGGAAAACCATAACCATAAGTCCCATGTACATAAGCCCCATAGGGGACGAGCCTATTGCCATCAACCGGACACAAATCCAGACTCCGTGGCTCTACTGAGAAATTTCTGATGGAAAAATCCAGTAACAATTTGACCGTTACCATTTCTTAAATATTCCAAATATTGATAAATCATGTTTATTCTCCAAATTGGTTTTTACAAACACTTTTACACGATGTAAGTTGAGTGCCACTTGGTATTTTTTGCGCGTGGCCATAGTCAAACTAACGCCGCCATCTTGTTTTTAGGGTTGCCGTACCCCAGTGAGCAAAAACGGAATCCTTATAGGATTTTTGTTGTCTGTTTGTCCATCTATCAAGGCCCTTTTTCTTAGGAATGAGTGGAGGTATCTAGCTGAAATTAATATCAAATACCCAAGTCTGCTACCTCTTGGAGCAGTGAAAAAACAAACTTGTAAGTCAACGCGATAAAAAGATATGACCGTTTAGGACGCATATTTTGTGATTTCACAGGGGAATCAAAACCTATAGGGTACTTCCCGTTGACCAAAAATCATGAAATTAGGTAAAAAGCAATGTCTTTCAGCACAAATAATCTAAAAACTGTAAATATATAGTTTAATAACAAAATACCTACAAGTTTATACGGAATCTCGGTGCGAGAGTCAAACTCGCACTTGGCCGGTTTTTTCCAATACGAAACTGTATTGGAAAAAACCGGCCAGTGCCTTAGGCTGTTCCACAAATGTTTACCAACAGTGGCCTTCTGATAATCTGGTGCTATGCGTGCTGTAAGGTACCTTTGGTGTTTACATAAATAACGTATACGACCGATGATTATGTTAACTGTGCAAATAATAGCAATAATATTACCTAACTACAATACAAATTAATATGATTTTAATCACCAAATTCAATTTCGCCAATCTGCTAGCAAGTTTACTGAAGGACGACCACTTTTCACCCTTATTCTCTCAGTAATAAAGTTCAAAATTGGACGACTGTCAGTGAGCGCGTTAGTACATATAGGTACAGAACATGTTCATTAGCACTTACCATTAATGTACACTACTTAACGTCCTAACAATCTTAATGAATTCTCCTCTCTAATACTTATCAGGCATATTATCATGCAACACACAACACGGCTTGAAATCTCAGGACCAAATGGTTGTGTTTTCGGCACACGTACGATATAAGAAGATGTGAGCACACCCTATTTGGACTTAGTCCTGGGGGTTACTATGACGTATTAAAGAAGGAGTAATTCCAGTGTGGGTAAGATACAGAGCTATACACGTCGTCTAGCACCATCTCTCATCTCACATAATGAGCGAACCCACAACCTCTTGTCATTTCGGTTAAATACCTCAAACCAATCCCTCGAGGAGCTCGTGGTTCAATAACAACAGCCGCTCGCCGCCGGTTGGTCCGTGGATGGGTGACCAGCCATTACAATACCGAGTTTCCTCCGTGCATCGGAAAGCACGTTTAGCCGTTGGCCCCGGCTGTCATTTATAGATTTTTGAGAGTCGGTACAGGCAGTCGCTCCATGTAAGGTACTGGTATTCAAATGAATCCAGTTAGACTGGATGCCGACCCCAACATAGTTGGGAAAAGGGCTAGGCAGATGATGGCCCCAAACCAATCCCAATTTCTAAATGTGGTATGCAAGGTGTAAACGAACCCTTCACGAAGCCGTTAACCAAGTATTCTATACATCTAATTAAGTAACTCTACGCAAAAATTATAGCTGGGAAACGACTTTTTTTTTTGGGGTGCAAAAACACGTTTTACGGTAAAACTCAATATTACGTAATCAACACATTGTGCTGATGGATGCATTGAATGCGAGGAAGTATTTCAAATTATTATATTAAAAACTGTTATTAAAAAAATAATTAAAAAAAAGTTGGAAAATTGACCTCCAGAACCATATTAAAATCACAAGTTACAAATAAATACAATGTCATCAAATCAGAAATATAGTGTAAAGAAAATTAAAACAATGTGAATGTCAAATAAAAATAATCAATTAAGCGGAAATACAAATAAAAATAAAAGTTCATGGCAAATTTTATAACCGCCATCTTACTCTATGTTTCTAAATGCCTGTTGGCAAGGAAAAAGGCAATTACATACACAACATTAGTTTTAGTATATTATTATGCGAAACCTGATACACGTGTCTAGTATTTTTATGTAAAGAATCTACCTATGTACAAAATTTCTAGCTAAGCTTGTTCTGTTATCTAGTTGTCCGCACAAAATCGTGGTCACCAAGCAGCGCGCGCCTCCAGCGTCGTCTTGAGTTCATTGTTAATAATATTTTGGCAGTAGGTACCTGGTAGTAGGTACCGGTTCTGTATGGTGTCCGGACGTAAAGAATAGCACCATCCCATATCTTCCCGTGGGTGTCGTAAGAGGCGACTAAGGGACTTACCAGAGGATGGGCAGCAGCGTTCTCTGATTCTACAACAACCATACTGCGATCGCCAACCCGCCTGCCAAGCGTGGCGATTATGGCAAAACCCCCCCTTCTTGGGGGAGGCCTATGTCCAGCAGTGGACTTTTCGGCTGAAATGATGATGATGATGATGAGTAGGTACCTAAATTATTGCGATAGGTACTTAAAGTCGCTCGGTGTCTAACTTTTAACTTAATTAAATATTTTTGGGAAAAAATATAACATGGTTTAAAAATTATTGGAATCGATTCAGTTACTTATTCTGAACAAACTATATTCAGGTTTCGCATATACTAAAAATAATGTTGTATAGGGTGACTCGTACACACATACTTTTTTTTTAAACGTCTCTCAGCTGGAAGGCGCGCGCGTGCGTATTTCATACGGCTGTTGTGTTATTGTAATAAAAGTCTGTGTATAAAAAAATGTTTCTTTGGGAAAGTTTTTTGTTATCATGAGTACAATCACGTGTTTAAGTATCGGTCACTAATTACCAGTCACCCTATATAGAAAAAAATATAACCTTTTTTTTCCTTTTCAGGTTTTTTTTTTGTGAAAACATTTTGTGAGATGAAGTGGAAACTGGAAACCTATTCCATACCAAGGAAATAAAATATGAAACTGCGTTTTCAGTTAAAGTAGCAATAAAATAGTGACGATTTTTAACTTGTAAGCTTGTGGGGTATGGGCTCTTGTTTTTTTCGAAAATAATATTTTCCTCTACGTTAGAGGTGTATTACGAGAATCCTTATAAATCCCTTTGGTCAGACTTAAAGCCGGGATAGGTATAATAAATATTTAGGTTTATTTTTCTTTTTAACACACTACAGCGTTGATCTTTGAGTTACTTTTAAAGGTTTGATAAAATGTTCAAAATATTAAGAGAAGTCCTAAGCTTCCATCGGAGGATGTCAAAGTCAAACATACTTTTTTTTATAATGCTCAAGACATATTTGATACCTACTTTGTTTGTTTAAGATTCGTTGTGAATTTTACCGTTTTGATTCTATGTCAGTGGCCGGTGTCTCATCGTCGAATTTCTTTCCTTTTTTTAAAATTAATTCTAAATAGGTACGCACGTTAACTAGTCTTTTTGTAGTCACTTTTTCTTTCTCAATGTTAAAATTTTTTTTTCTCGCAAAAAATACCAACCAAAAATATATACCTATTAAAGCCAAACAGGTACCTAAATTCACGAGCACCAATATGTCAACACTAAACAACTTCTTTTAAAAGTGTTTTTCTCCTACTGTTCTGATTAAAATTTCATGTTTTTACGAACATAGTATTCTGGAACTCATATTTTACGAAAATGATCCTATCTCCAATTCCAATCGTTATTTCTCGCGAAAATTTCTTTTAAATTTAAAAAAGTATATACATATTGGTGCTCATGACTGTACTTATCATAAACATTTTTGACAAGAAAAATATGCTGTTCAAAAAATTCCTTCTAGAAAGAAACCTACAAGGAATTATATAAAAAGAATAAAATCTTGAGAATTCAAGGAGCACCTGAAAACAACGACTGAACTTTTGCCGCAATATGCTAGAACTAAGTTTTTGGGTTAATGAGTGAAGTTGATGAACAGTGGAGTGGTTCATTGTAAACTTAACGAGTCCAGTAAAGATTCGGTCAATACGGTACGGATAAATCATCACGCTGTTCCGGTCAAGGACACCTCCGTAGAAAAAAATCCGGCGAAGTGCGAAATTTCAACTGTCTACCTATTACGCATCATGAGATACAGCCCGCTGACAGACAGACAGACAGCAGAGGCTTAGTAATAGGGTCCGGTTGGCTACACTACGGGTACGAATCCCTAAAAACGGAAGAAATAGTATGCTCAGTTTAAAAAGATACCTGTAAATAAAACATCCCGACGGAAACCTACAATGTGTTTTGAAATGATTATGTGAAATAGCAAGATGTTTTTCAAACTCAAACTCAAAGCATTTTATTTCAACTAGACCATAGCAGGCACTCTTGAATGTCAAAAACAAAAGGATGAAGCTGCAGTCCCAGTCACAAGGCATAATAACTAGTGAAAGAACAATAGTTACCCATTCCAAAGCGTTGATAACTCTATGGAGAAAAATGGGCTAGAAACTCGATGGAGACTCTTTTAAATCAAAATATTTAAAAAAAGTTGTATAAAATATTTTTGTATACTATATTTATATCTATACTTTGATATCACGCATCGTTGGTCTAGTGGTCGCTAATGCCAGTGCTACTGCTGATCGTGAGGTCCTGGGTTCGATTGCCAGCTCGGCCAAAGTATTATCAGAACTATAACAGACACAGAGTCTGGATTTTTTAATGGCAATAGGCCCCACTGTGACATAACTAGAGAAATGCAGAAGTACACATCTGCCTAACTCTTCGGGGATTACAGGCGTGATGCTATGCATATAACATCACAGCTTCTGTAAAAGTTTAACCTTAGTAAGACTAATTACTTTAGTTCTGTAGGTTTTCACAAAGAGAGCAAAGTCGGCACAAATGGTGCAGCGGCAGCTGACTGTACGAAGCCGGAAGTGACGTACTAAGCAACAAAGCTCTTAGGGACCTTACTCTAGAGCACGTTGATTTAACACCTTTGATCTTCGTTTGTGACCTTCAAAAAGTCCTACTAGCTACGTAGTACTTTCAAAATGTGCGCTTGGGGAAAACTAAGTTATTCTACGTTCGCATTTATGTTTCCAAATATGACAAAGTACTGTACACACGGCGTCACATGAAGCTGTACATTTCCAGTATAACTTGGCCTCGCTTTGTAAAGTTTTCCTATAAAATGAGAGATCCGTATAAACTGGTTTTGTAAAGCTTGATTGGTCGTCGTGCGTACCTACTCCTCAATCGTTACACGTGGAGTTCTGTAGTTTTTACTGATCCTCTTGGGAGACGCGTGTGTTTTGAAGCGATTTTGTACATTATGTTGTGGATGTTTAGAATTAGATTAGTTTAACTTAAAGTTGTGCTGATCTTATTACGTGTTTTAACACTCCTTGTGTATAAGTAAGTCGTACTAGGGTATGCCTATCTAAGCTAGAGATTATAAACGTTAGTTATCACGTACTTTGACTTAGCTGACTGCCTCTTTGGTCGAGTAGTTGCAAACCCGACTGCTGAGCATGAGGTCACGGGTTCAATTCCCGGGTCGGGCAAAGTGTTATTCGGTTTTTCCATCCGTATTCAGTAGCAGCCGCGGAGTCTGGATATATGCCCCGTTGATGGCAATAGGCTCGCCCCCTATTACTTGGGATTTAAAACATGACTGGCGAAATGCTAATAGTTACACCTCTGCCTAACCCTTCGCCGATTACAGGCGTTATGTTATGTAATGTTTGACTTTCCTATTTTCTGTCAGTATTGCACGAATGTAAATCGGGAACATTTCTAAGTCAAACACGAGCTAAGTAACGTTTACAGATCTCGGTTAATATTGAAGGAAGTCAGTAGAAATGACTTTGTTATACAAATCAAAGTTACCACGAGTAAGTAAGTCTGACCTATATTCACATACAGACACACACTCACTCTCACTCACTCTCATTCACTCTCTCTCTTCACTCTTCTCTAGTTTGAACTGTGGGTTAGATATTTGTACTATCGAAGTTCGGTTAAATTTCCAGTATAACATGGTCTCGCTTACAACATAATTTTTAGTATATGCGAAACCTGAATATAGTTTGTTCAGAATAAGTAACTGAATCGATTCCAATCATTTTTAAACCATGTTATATTTTGTCCCAAAAATATTTAAAAAAAGTTACAAGTTGGACACCGAGCGACATTAAGTACCTATCGCAATAATTTAGGTACCTACCGCCAAATTATGTTTATCAATGAGCTCAAGACGACGCTGGAGGCCCGCGCGTGGGCGCGTTGCGTGGTGATCACGCTTTTGTGCGGACAACCAGGTAAAAGAATAAGTTAATAACTTTGTGATTTTTCATGATACAGTTTTGAAATTTTGTACATAGATTCTTTACATAAACATACTCGACACGTGTTTCAGGTTTCGCATATACTAAAACTAATGTTGTATAGATGTCCTGTACAATAAGAGATCCGCTTACAATAGTTTTGCATACTTGGTTGGTCGTTGTGCTTACTGATAGACAGCACGTTGTTATGTTAAGCTAGAACAATAGAGGCGCTTCTGTTCAGTTTTATTCGCGGTCGAAAATATTCACCTCGAGTTATTCGCAAATATCGAAGATAAAATTCTTCTTTTCGACTTTATTTCCATAATTTTTTTGTCACTTAAATTTTTTCCAAGGATTTCGGGTTAGTATATTATTAAAAATGCTTCGCTGAAATCTAATATTGTTATTAAATATTTTAAACTATCATGGTCACTAACATTATTATATAGACTAGAAACGGGACCATGTTTACTGTTTCTATTGAGTTCCCGATATTTCGGCACTGTTGCAAGCACCATGGATAAACTGATGTTATTGGTATTTATGAGCAGACAAATCGGTCTACCCTCTTTCTTGTTCGTTCTTTTCACTATATAATATTGTTATTGAATTTTTTTATCACTCAGAATAATAAGATCATCATCGTCCTGCCCTTGTATGGTGTGTGGTCACGTTCGTATGGTGTCCGGACGTAAAGAATAGCACCATCCCATGTCTTCCCTTGGGTGTCGTAAGAGGCGACTAAGGGACTTACCAGAGAATGGGCAGCAGCGTTCTCTGATTTTACAACAACCATACTGCGATCGCCAACCCGCCTGCCAAGCGTGGCGATTATGGCAAAACCCCCCTAAATGACGAGCACAATAAAAAAATGGCCCCTAGTACCCGGCAGCCCGTCTACCCTCGACTATGGTAGCGGTCGAGGTTACGGCGTGGCAAGGGGTGCTAAGAATCTCCGGACGGGATCAGGCTGCCAATACCGACGACTTGACCTGGCAACATATAACACGCGTACACTCCGGACCGACGAGAAGATAACGGAACTCGAAGAGGAATTGAGCAGGCTGCGATGGAGTATTGTGGGATTATCTGAAGTCCGAAGAGAGGGTGAGGACACGATAATCCTGAAATTCGGCAACCTGCTCTATTTCCGAGAGGGTGACCGGCAGTCCCAGGGTGGTGTTGGGTTTATCGTCCACAAGCCCCTTGTGAATAACGTGGTGAAGATCGAGAGTGTGTCGACCAGGGTGGCGTACCTTGTACTCAAAATATCCTCAAGATATTTGCTGAAGGTCATACAGGTCTACGCCCCGACCTCGGCACACCCCGACGACGAAGTGGAGACCATGTATGAGGATATTTCCAAAGCCCTGCATGGTTTCAAGACTCACTTCACCGTTGTCATGGGGGACTTCAATGCGAAACTGGGCAAACGAGATGGAGATGAGCTGCAGGTGGGGCAATTTGGGTTTGGAAGTCGGAACCACCGGGGTCACCAACTGGCTAGTTTTATGGAGAAGGAGGGCCTCTATATGATGAACTCCTTCTTCAAAAAGCGCGAGCACAGGAAGTGGACCTGGCAGAGTCCCGATGGTGCAACTAAAAATGAGATTGACTTCATCATGTCAACCAAGAAGCAGATGTTCAATGATGTCTCTGTGATCAATTCGGTGAAAACCGGGAGCGATCACCGCATGGTAAGAGGCACATTGAACATCAATATAAAGCTTGAAAGGTCTCGACTGATGAAGTCTACGCTCCGTCCAGCACAGATCCAGATCCAAAACCCCGAGAGCTTTCAGCTTGAACTCCAGAATCGTTTCGAGTGCCTAGGAAGCTCAGTGGACGAATACAACGATGGGTTCGTGGAAACTGTCCACACGACTGGGTCTAAGTTTTTCAAGACACGTCGTGCACACAACAAAAAACTCTCTGATCATACTCTCGAGCTCATGAAGGAGCGGCGTGAGATGATCCTGCAGTCTTCAGATGAGGTGCGGAAATACCGGCAGCTCAATAGACGGATCTCTAAATCCTTGAAGAGCGACCTCCGCCGCTTTAATACCGAGCGTATTAAAGACGCTATTGAGCGGAATAAAGGCTCCAAGGTATTTTCAAGAGATCTGGCTATTGGGCAGAGCCAGCTAACGAAACTGAAGACCGACGATGGCAGGATCGTATCCGCCAAACCGGAGCTGCTGAGGGAGATCGAGAGTTTTTATGGGCAGTTGTACACTTCAACTAGAAATCCTGTTACAACTCTAGCTAACGACCCAAGAGCTAGACTGACCCGACACTATACCGAAGACATTCCGGATGTCAGCCTGTACGAGATTAGGATGGCTCTTAAACAGCTTAAGAACAACAAGGCACCGGGTGATGACGGAATTACGGCCGAACTCCTGAAGGCGGGTGGAAAACCGGTACTTAAGGCCCTTCAGAAGCTGTTTGATTCCGTCATACTCGAGGGGAAAACGCCGCAGGCATGGTGCAGGGGTGTGGTGGTACTCTTCTTCAAAAAGGGCGACAATGCCCGGCTGAAGAACTATAGGCCCATCTCACTTCTAAGCCATGTCTACAAGTTGTTCTCAAGAGTCATCACGAATCATCTCGCGCGCAGGTTTGACGATTTTCAGCCTCCCGAACAAGCCGGATTCCGAAAAGGCTTTAGCACCGTAGACCACATACATACGCTGCGGCAGGTTATACAGAAGACCGAAGAGTATAACCTGCCTCTCTGCTTGGCGTTTGTGGACTATGAGAAAGCCTTCGATTCGATCGAGACTTGGGCTGTACTGCAGTCTCTCCAACGGTGCCAAATCGACTATCGGTACATCGAGGTGTTGAAGTGTTTGTACAAAAACGCCACCATGTCAGTCCGACTTCAGGACCAGACCTCAGAACCTATCCTTCTGCAGCGAGGTGTAAGACAGGGAGACGTCATATCTCCGAAACTGTTCACCGCTGCACTGGAGGATATCTTCAAGGTTCTGGACTGGAGAGGGCTAGGCATCAACGTCAATGGCGAGTACATCTCTCACCTTCGGTTTGCCGACGATATAGTGGTCATGGCTGAGACCATGGAGGACCTCAGTACAATGCTCGATGACCTTAGTAGAGCTTCCGAAAAAGTGGGTCTTAAAATGAACATGGACAAAACCAAAATCATGTTGAATACCCATGTAACACCCACTCCTATCAAGATCGGAGACTCTACACTCGAAGTTGTAGACGATTATCTCTGTCTACCTTGGACAAACGATCCAGTTAGGTAGGTCTAACTTCGAGAAAGAGGTCAATCGTCGAATCCGACTCGGCTGGGCAGCGTTCGGGAAGTTGCGTGGTATCTTCTCGTCCAACTTACCGCAGTGTCTCAAGACGAAAGTCTATGACCAGTGTGTGTTGCCAGTGATTACTTACGGGACCGAAACATGGTCGCTCACAATGGGCCTTATCAGAAGGCTTAAAGTCACCCAAAGGGCAATGGAGAGGGCTATGCGCGGAGTTTCCTTGCGTGATCGAATCAGAAATGAGGACATCCGCAAGAGAACCAAGGTAACCGACGTAGCCCGAAGAATAGCCAAACTGAAGTGGCAGTGGGCAGGGCACATTGCTCGCAGAACGGATGGCCGATGGGGCCGAAAAGTTCTGGAGTGGCGACCGCGAACCGGAAGACGCTGCGTTGGAAGGCCTCCCACTAGGTGGACCGATGACCTGGTGAAGGTTGCAGGGATCCGCTGGATGCGAGTCGCACGGGACCGGTCAATGTGGCGACACTTGGGGGAGGCCTATGTCCAGCAGTGGACGTCTTTCGGCTGAAATGATGATGAATGATGATGATGTAAAAAATTTCAGTGCAGTGACCCGTTGCTTTGCTTGTTCCAAGTGCATCGAATCTTACTCGTCTCGCCATCTCCCCTTGGACCTATCAATTTTTATTCATGTTAGAAAATCTGTTTTATTTCCCAGGTGAATATGGACAGCGCTGGTGACGCCGAGGGTAACTTCACAGTCATCGGGCTGGTCGCCGATTCAGGAGTTCCAGGGGGTTGGAGCGCCCGACCCGTCGCCACTTTCCGATATGTCAACTCTTCGGATTTTCTACCAGTAAGTAACCTACAATGTTGTTAGGAATTAACAAAGATCTTAAACCTAGCTGCCTAGTTTTTTTTAAATTATTTTAGAGTTAAGTTCACGTCTAACCATATCTAAAGTATTTTTTTTTTAATGTTGCCCACACGAGGGATTTCTTCTGCATCGTGAGTGCGTTTACAAACGTTTAATCGCATAAATGTTGCAGCACCTTGCTGAGATAGGGACCTTTTGGCCTCGTACAGGTCCAATTCTGATGAATGATCTTTTTCTTGTTTACTTTTTTATATTGTGAATTCAACCATGTTTTTTTTTTGTTTTGTCCTGTGTAAGTCTAATAAATACTTTTTCTTTCTTTCTTTCATACACAAACAGCTCGACCCGGAACAACTATCTTTAGGCCATACATATAATTGTTCCGTGTGGAAATCGAAAACGGAACACGCAGCGCAGCAGCCAACTACATTATACAATTTTGGACTCGTGGCCAAATAATATCAGTCGCTCGGGTCGATCTTTAGGTTAAGCCGCGCTTGCCGAGATTAGGCCGTGGATGGGTGACCACCCATTACATTCCGAGTTTCCTCCGTGCCTCAGAAAGCACGTTAAGAGATTTGGATGAAATTTGGCACACCCATAGTTTATAACCTAGATTAACAAATAGGATACTTTTTATTCTGGTAGTGCAATCTCGTGGGACATTACCGAACCACGCGGGCGAAGCTGCGGGCATAAGCTAGTTGATATATAATTTTAGACGGATGGAGATCAAACTAAATGATCTTCAATTAAATTAAAGTTCCCTATAACGATTAATTTCAACAAGTTTGTCGAAATGGATTGCGATAACTTTGCTTACTTCGTTCGATGGAATTTCCAAGTCACCTACGCATCTACCGGTCTGTATCAGGAACTAATTAGCAGCTTTGGCAGCTGATGTTAAGTAAGTACATACTTGTCGGGTTCAAGTTCTCAGAGCAAAACTTAATATTGACCTTGAGAATTTTGAAATTAATATTGAGACAAAGTTCCTTGATACGTACTTTGCTGAGTGTGCTGGTATATTTGAAATGTTGCAGCACCTTGCTGAGATAGGGACCTTTTGGCCTCGTACAGGTCCAATTCTGATGAATGATCTTTTTCTTGTTTACTTTTTTATATTGTGAATTCAACCATGTTTTTTTTTTGTTTTGTCCTGTGTAAGTCTAATAAATACTTTTTCTTTCTTTCTTTCATACACAAACAGCTCGACCCGGAACAACTATCTTTAGGCCATACATATAATTGTTCCGTGTGGAAATCGAAAACGGAACACGCAGCGCAGCAGCCAACTACATTATACAATTTTGGACTCGTGGCCAAATAATATCAGTCGCTCGGGTCGATCTTTAGGTTAAGCCGCGCTTGCCGAGATTAGGCCGTGGATGGGTGACCACCCATTACATTCCGAGTTTCCTCCGTGCCTCAGAAAGCACGTTAAGAGATTTGGATGAAATTTGGCACACCCATAGTTTATAACCTAGATTAACAAATAGGATACTTTTTATTCTGGTAGTGCAATCTCGTGGGACATTACCGAACCACGCGGGCGAAGCTGCGGGCATAAGCTAGTTGATATATAATTTTAGACGGATGGAGATCAAACTAAATGATCTTCAATTAAATTAAAGTTCCCTATAACGATTAATTTCAACAAGTTTGTCGAAATGGATTGCGATAACTTTGCTTACTTCGTTCGATGGAATTTCCAAGTCACCTACGCATCTACCGGTCTGTATCAGGAACTAATTAGCAGCTTTGGCAGCTGATGTTAAGTAAGTACATACTTGGCGGGTTCAAGTTCTCAGAGCAAAACTTAATATTGACCTTGAGAATTTTGAAATTAATATTGAGACAAAGTTCCTTGATACGTACTTTGCTGAGTGTGCTGGTATATTTAAGTATTTTACCTTTTTTATACATTTAAGCTTCAGTGCTCCCCCCTTACTGTACCTCTGCTTACCATGATATAAGATAGTGGTCAAATGTAAGTTTGGAATCACACTATCGTTGTGTCGAATGTCAGTGATAACAAACGCAATTTAAGCGGGCACCTTTTTTTATTAAATTTTCGTACTATACAAGGTCAAAGTGTAGGTATCTTAAATTTTCGTACTTTACAAGGTCAAAGTTTAGGTAGCTTAAATTTTCGTACTGTACAAGGTCAAAGTGTAGGTAGCTTAAATTTTCGTACTATTATACAAGGTCAAAGTGTATAGTAGCTTAAATTATCGTACTATACAAGGTCAAAGTGTAGGTAGCTTAAATTTTCGTACTGTACAAGGTCAAAGTGTAGGTAGCTTAAATTTTCGTACTATTATACAAGGTCAAAGTGTATAGTAGCTTAAATTATCGTACTATACAAGGTCAAAGTGTAGGTAGCTTAAATTTTCGTATAAGGTTTAGGTTTAGGTTTAAGAACAACTTTATTTCTCATAAGAATTACATAGATAATTCACTTACTGAGAAACAAACTAAAATTTAAATTTGTAATTAGACCGCACAGATTATGTGGGTACACAGATAAATAAAAATATAGACTCGATCATAAGTTTAACAAAACACAACATGGATGTAGTTAAATTTTACTGGATGTAAGGTAACCATGAATGTGCAGTCGACTGTACTTTAACGTTTTATTTTCGTCAGTTCCTAAAAATATATTTCCGCCACATTTTCTGAACATGTCACTTCCAACCCAGAACTTCTTAACAATAACTAATCAGTCGAAAAAGGAACCAACAGCCAACGCAAATATAGGTAATGCTTTACTGACCAATTTCTCAATATCTTCATCTTTCAAGAATATGCATGACTATTTCGGTACAAAATAACTGAATGGCTAAATAAGCTCGCTGAAAACATGTTTACTGGACCGAAAGAAGGTTCATATTCATTTTATTTACGTTTCACAATGTTAAAAAGGTGTTACAGCTAAGAACAGTATTAAGGACTAGAGCACAGCAATATACATATTATTATATTAAAGTTAAATTAATAAGGTTCCTAAAGTAAAGAAAAAAGTACAAATGTTTCTTTAAAAAATCAGCATTTCTCATCATAATTTAGATTTTCGTGTTCTATTTATGTCTACATGTTACGGCTAAAGATGGTTGTGAAAATATAATTGCAATCATCTTGGATGCATTTTTTATATTTGAGCTCACACTTGGAATTTCTCCTGTATCGTAGGTGTGTTTACAAACATCTAAACGCACATCCACAAACAGTCAGAACCGCAACAACTACCTGTAGACTAAATAAATATTCTGTTTCGTGCGGGAATCGAACCCGCGACACTCAGCGCAGCAGCAAATCGCTAAGCCACTACGCCAACCGTGTCGTCAAAATTATATAGAAATGATAATCAGATATCGAATACGTGCAAAAGTTGACGGAGTACATTTTCGAAACAGTGTTACAGACAAATTAGACCGATTTTAGATTTTCCATAGAAACAGAAATTACCAATTATCTTTTTTTTTTAAAGAAATTTCGAAAATTTCTCTGTCTTCTTTTTAGACTTATGACGACGCTCTTAAAACTAAATATAAGAATTACTGATGAAGATGCTTGTAAATAAATAAGCGAATTAGTAAACACACAATTTTTACAGTGTTGTGGGTTAAAGGAAAAAGTGAATGAAATATTACATGTCGGTTCTTAAAGTAAGAGTAGAGAGAAAAAGTAGTAAGATGAATAAATATATATTTTTTTTTTATGAAAATGTCCTAGGTACTATTAAGTACGCATCGCTTTTACTGAAAGAAAAGACAATCCAAAGCCTATT
Organism: Noctua fimbriata; assembly: GCA_905163415.1. Classification (NCBI taxonomy): domain Eukaryota; kingdom Metazoa; phylum Arthropoda; class Insecta; order Lepidoptera; family Noctuidae; genus Noctua; species Noctua fimbriata. The sequence goes on along the minus strand of LR990926.1, from coordinate 2,962,701 downwards.
ATGCCTCCATTTATTGCGTGACTAATGGACGTAATTTAGTAACTTTATAACTTAAATTACCTTATCTATTTTAGGCTATGAAACGTCCTTATAACGAACGCATTTATAAGCCTATATTGTGCCACTGCAGGGCAAAGACCTCCCTTCCCCTCTTCCACATTTCGCGGTCTAGTGCGATTGTAGGCCAATCCTTTGCGAAAGAGTCCAGCTCATCCCGCCATCTTCTTCTGGGTCTGCCGCGTTATCGTTTCCTGCTATTTGGTATAAATTGAGTGGTAGTTTTTGCCCATTGCTCCTCCGACATGCGGCAGACGTGACCAGCCCAGTTCCACTTCAACCTAGCAGCTGTAAGGCCAGCATCAGCTATTTGAGTTTAAGCAACAACATATGAAACCTAGTTTAACTAAAACATAGCATTTGTTCACAGGAACTAGTAGGAGCCAACAACATAGCTTGGATCGGAGGAACTCCACCAGTCGCCGAACCAGAGTGCGGCTTCGACGGCATCAAGTGCTCCTTACCTCACGATCCTGGGGTCTTATCTGCAGCGGCAGCAGTTGCTGCAGCGGCCATCTTGGCTGCAGCATTACTAGTCCGTCACTATAGATATGAGCAGAAGTTAGCGTCTGTGTTGTGGAGGATTGAAGCCAAGGATCTGACCTTTATCTCGGCGTATAACGCGCAGAGTACTGATAAGGTAGTATGCGAAGTGAGTTTTGGCATTATACTATTAATATACTTGTAGTTTTTCGTCTCCACTTTTTAGAAGAGGAAAGGTCATAAAGATAAAGATAAAGATAAAGATAATTTATTTGTTAAAAACATGCGTTTACACACAAATTGAGCATGCAAGATCTTAGTGAGTAGGGTAGGGTAGGTCCGTACATGTTTTACCATGTGAGGTGTACAAATTTGGTTTTTGTTTACAATTTAAAACATTTCTATTTTAGCCATTTTTTCTAGGTAACTATATATTTATAATAACTAATGTTTGCATATTATTCTCATATTACAAATACAATTAAAAAATAAAATAAAAAATACAAATTGTCCAATTGTCATGAGAATAGAATAAAATATAAGGTAAATATGTCAAGTAAAAACATCAAAATAAAAAAAAAAAAACAAAAACATAAAAATAAAAAAACAAAAATATATCGCAAGGTAAAAATATGTCAATAGGTATCAAAAGGTAAAATATGTCAAAAGGTATCCGATAGGAAGTCATTTATATTATAGTAACATTTGTCTGTTAATAAATTCCGAATCTTGTTTTTAAATAAATTTGTGTTTAGAGCTTTGTAAGACTGAGGTATTTTGTTGTAAATCTTAGGGGCCATACAAAAAAAGTTTTTCGACATTAGAGCAGTTTTTGATGAGTGTAAGCAAAGTTGGCTATTGTCGCGTCTGTTGCGTGGAAACGCGTCTGATAGTCGTGGGAATAGTTTGGGGTTACTTTTTACAAAAGATGCTACTTCAAAAATGTACAGAGATGGTAATGTTAATAATTTGTATTTTATAAATACCGGTTTGCAGCTTTCTGTCGAATTCAAGTTAAACATAGCTCGTATACACCTCTTTTGTGCTTTAAACGCAATTTCTTTGTTAGTCGAGTTTCCCCAAAAAATTATACCATAGCGCAGTACTGACGCTACCAATCCGTGATAAGCCGTTACCAAGGCGTCTGGATTCAGTTCTGGGGCCAGTTTGAAAAGCACATACGCGGATGAGCTCAGCTTTTTACTCACGAGTTCAATGTGGGCTTTCCAGTTCAAATTCGCGTCAATTATTACACCGAGAAATTTGGCATTGTCGACTTTCTTTAGCACTGAACCATTGTGTCGAGCTTCAATCGCATTATCAGTTTGTGTCCGTTGAGTGAAATGCATTATAGTAGTCTTATCTAAGTTAATTTTAAGATTATTCCGATTTAGCCATAATATTATCGATGTCAGAGATTCATTAATGTCAATTTCATATATGTCCTTATTATTACATGTTATGGTCACTGTACTGTCATCTGCAAAAAGGGTCATGGGGTGTTCAATAGCACTAGGCATGTCATTAATATATACTATAAAAAATAGAGATCCCAGTACGCTGCCTTGTGGGACTCCGTATACTGGCGTCCGTTTGTCAGATACAAAGATTTCCTCCTTCTTTGTCTTAATATTAATTTTGGCTATTTCCGTGTACTGTTGTCTGTCAGTTAAGTAAGACTGTATAAGACTGAATATATTTCCCCTAATGCCACATGCTTCTAGCTTCTTTAAAAGAACCTTATGGTCTACGTGGTCAAAAGCTTGCGTCATATCGCAGTAAATAGCGCACACTGGAATTCTCTTGTCCATACTAACCATTACTTTATGCAAGAAGTCATAAATGGCCATATTGGTTGTCCGGTTTTTTCTAAATCCTTTCTGCTCATCTACTAATATGTGTTTCTTTTCAAAATATGAATACAATTCTTTATAAATATATTTTTCAAAAATTTTAGACATGATCGGAATGAGAGCAATTGGTCTGTAGTTAGCCATCTGTTCAGTATCATTCTTTTTAAATAAAGGTTTTACTATAGAGATTTTAAGGGCATTTGGATATATACCTGCACAGATACTTAGATTTATAAGATAGCTTAGGTGGGTACAGATAAAGTCAGATACATCTTTAATAACATTTGTAGAAATTCCGTCATATCCTGTGCTGTTAGTGGACTTTAGTGACTTTATTATGTTTTTTATGTCTCCAGGTATGCTGGGGAAAATATAAATTGAATCTTGAGACGGTATAATCTTTGATGTAATATTAATTCCTGAGTCTTGAATGGGTTGAATTTTGTCTACAAAAAAATTATTAAATGCATTAGCTATTTCTTGAGGGTCATTTATTATTTTATTATTTACGTTAATCTGTGTAACTGATTCTTTAGGGAAACACGATTTTGTTTTGTTTATTATATTCCATGTGGTTTTAGATTTGTTTGTAGATGTTTTTATAGAATAATTGTTTTGAGCTCGACGAGTTAAACTTATAATTTTTTTAAACCTTTTATTGTATGTTACGAAATTTAACTTGTTTGTCATGTTTGGTTTAAATCTGTAGCGCCATAGTAATTTTCGTTTATTTTTGCTGCATATTTTTATACCGTGTGATATCCATTTAGGCTTTTTTATTACATTTATTTTTATCCATTTATATGGAAAACAGAGGTCATAAAAAACTTTAAAGGTGTCAATGAAAATGTCAAAAGCGGCATTGGGATTATCAGTTTCATAAATTTCTGAGAAAGTCAATTGCCCTATACATTCTTTAAATTTCAAAAGGTTCTCTGCACAATAATCTCGCCTTTTTACACACCAGTATTTTAAAATATTGGTTTTTTTTACCGGTAACTTAATTATTTGAGCTGTGTGATCTGAAAGAGCAAAATCAATAACTTCAGTTTTACATTTTGCTTTAAAGTTATGTGCGATATTGTCTATGCACGTTTGGCTGTGCAGTCTAGTTGGCTGTTTTAAGGCTAGTGTAAGATCGAAATTTAGTAACAGACATTCAAATTCTAATGCAATTTTATTTGCTTTCTTGATATCTATGTTAAAGTCTCCTGCCATTATAATATGATCATATTTTTTTTTACATAAATTTTGCAATATTTTTCCTATTACTTCAAAAAATAAATTGATATTATTTAGTTTTGGCACCCTGTATACACACAAAATAATAGTTTTATACTGTATGAGTTCTACACCACAAAACTCAACTACACCAGTTATTGATGAATTTGCTATCTGCGGCACATCTTTCCATTGATGCCCGTTTCTGATTAGGATACAAGTTCCACCACGTTTGCTATCCTTCCTACAGAAAACTGAAGCTAAGCTGAAATTAGGAATTTGTAAGTGATTTTCGTAACCTGACATCATAAAATGTTCTGTTATACAAAGTGCATCAACATTAGTGTTTTTTTCTTCCAATTCCTGCATACAAACAGTCAGCGCAGTTGTTTTATTTAAAAGTCCCGCTATGTTCTGATGCATCACGTATATGCTATTATTAACGAAATAACTGTTTTTCAGTTTCTAATACATGGGTCGGTTCATGCGTCGTTAATGTTATTAAGTGGCTCCTTTGATCTTGCGTGTTAAAGCATTGTATGTCCCTAATTAATGTGAAAAGACTAGCAAAAATAGTTCGGAGTCCATAATTATTGAGTTGACCAGACTGCCTAAAGAATGAATTGTAGTCATATTCTATATTTGCATTCGCATCTAAAACATATGCATATTTGTGATTTCTGACATCTTGATACAGAGACTGATTGAAATTCATGACACGCCAATTATACATATTTGCATTAATATTATATTTATAAGTCGGTAAACATATAATAATGTTGGTATGTGTTATGCCATTGAGGGTGTTTCTTATATCTGATATAAGTTTAGAGTAGTTATTACTAGTTTTAAAGTCCTCTTCGCCGATAAAAATCACACAGAAATCATTTTTCGTGTAGTCAGCAAGTTTTGTGTTTAACCCTTCCATGAGATTGCATGTGGCTCCTCTTGGTATTACGTAGTGACAAAAGTTGAATTTCTCGTCAATCGTCTCTTCCGCTATTGCAAGTACCTTGTTATATTTATTGGTACTCAAAATACACAATTTGTTTTGCTTGTATTGCTCCTTAGTGATGGTTTCACGAGGTACCGAAGACTGTTTTCTTTGAGACTCGCGACCGCTTGGTTCTGTGTGGGTGCTAAAATTCTGAGTGATGATTTTTGGTGATGACTTTGTTTGTTGTATTTCATCATCATCACATATTGATCCGGCTGTGTTGAATGAGCCGTCTCCTACCTCGCTTGTTGGTGTCTGTATCACAACGTCGCTGTCAGGGTGACGATGAGTCATATTAGAAGGCAGAGTTAACTTTGTCGGGGTAGAAAAGCAGCTTGTTCTTAGGGTATTTCTTTTACGTGCAGACTTCGGTGAGAATCTCCTTGTTTCTAATATATTCACTTTCTTATAGCTTTCAATTACTTTCTGGTATTGGCCTATATCCATTTTAAGGCGAAAATTTTCGCTGTTTAAATTGTCGATCTCAAGATGTGCACTTTTTAATTCCATGGTTAATTTATTAATTGTTTCTTTGAGATTTAAGATGGCATCGCTGTCATTTATTGATGTATTTGGTAAACTCATCATTGTTGTATCGAGCTGTGTAGAATTTGTGCTTAACTTACCATTGAAGATACTGTCCATTGAGTTTGACCTTGGTGTTTTACGGAACGTAATATTTTCCATTTCTGAACTGTCCATACTTTTCCTATGTTGTGTTATAGAAAAAAAAAAACAGAGAAAAAGTATAAAGTTTTCTTCCTTGAGTCAAAGCCACGAAGGCATAAACGTTGCCCGGTCTGCGTCGCTTACTCTTTGGTGCGGGCCGTCGTATGCGTCACCGCGCGGCGAAGTAAGCGATAATGTCACTTCTGCGCGCTACCGAACCGTGAGAATTCTATGCACTGCGCGTAAAGTGTACTGTCATTCACTCACCAGCTGACCAGTTGTGATTCAAAATGTTTAACTGTTAACACGAAAAAACTTCAGTTTATGCACTTATTTTGTATTCCTTTTCAAGAAAGTCACTTCACTGATGTACTATTGTCACTGTGATGCAGTTTCTTTGAAGATTATATTCGAATTGAAACAATTAAAGATATTTGAGCAAAGAGCAAATGAACACGTATGTTGACCGTATGAATGTCGGGGCAAAGGTCATGATATATGATTACGATTTTGATGACGTCACAAGCCGCTTGGCCACGAGCTACATGCTCAAGGGTCAACGCTCGCGTGCTGCGACAACGACTGCGGAGAAAACAAATGAGAAAAATAACTTCGGCTGAGGTCGTGAGCGGGCTTTAAACTGCGAGAAACATTTTCTCCCTATTGGTTGTTAAAAAAACATGTCATTTGGAAATCATTATACCTTCATACATATCATGTTTGAAGGTCGATGCTCGGTTAGATATCGTACCCACTATTATGTTCTTAGAGTGTAGGATTAATTAAATTGAACTGTTTGATGCTCTTACCACAGATATTCGATAGTTACGAATCAGGTCAAGGCTGTCCGATTAATGGAATCCCAATATAGCTGTTCGCTCACCATATGTAAATAATCCGTCCATTCGAATATATCGTATCAGAAACCAATATAAACTGTACGAAATGTTACGGAGTTTATAACACAATTTTTTATATAAATGAAACACACATGAAAATAAATATTTTACACGTATTATGAGCTCGAAAATGTTTACGTGAAATTATAAATTGTTTCAATAAACTACGCCATTTTCTTATTACCTAAAGCATCTGCGCCAGACAACTTCGTTTAGTAAAATTCAAGAATGTTGTTGTAAAAGGAAATGTTTTAGTTTCTAACTTTCCTATGCACCATAATAACGTATGTTCTATACTATTTCACAAAATGTTAATGTTAGTCTAGCTACACTGATAAACTGCAAGACTAAAAGTATTATTCACACTGATGCAAGACGAAAATATTATGCACACAAAATTATCCACATTTTGTACAGTGTTGCAGCATAAATATTGTGCATCGGCAAACATTAGTAACAATCTTATTGTACATTATAAAAATGTCTGACCTATAAAACACTCGTAATTTCATCTTTATCACAAACAAATAAATGTCAATATCATTTCCAATATGTGTGTGTATTTGTATTTCATGTTATGTCATGCTCAATATTTGTCCTGTGCTACTGCGATAACATGTTGAATTATAAGGTTAGGTTGTATCTTAAGTACATGTCTACATTGTAGTATGCAAAACACGGGATTTCAAAAAAATCATCAAAAACCGATTAAAACATTCTCGTTTATTATAAGAGTGCATGAAACAAAGAGGTACAATATAAGGGATCGTCTATGATCTTATGATATATATTAGAGACAAAGTAACTCTGCACTATACTTCGCATAGTTGCAGTTTCTACAAAGGTGATTTAAATCCATTGGCTTTAGATTGATATTTCAATGGACTAAGTGATAGCTGAGATAGCTTTGCAACTGGAAGTAACGACCTGTCTAGAAGTCATTTTCTAAAATGAATTATTAAATTACATTAACAGAGAGTAGGCATAAACGAAGTGAGTATTTTCAAAGAAAATATTCGCAATCATTTTGTGAGGCCCCTTTTCAGGGCATTCTTGTAATATTATTATTTAATTTCAATTACGACAAGTTAGTTATAATTATGTTATATTGTGGCAGTAGAAAGGTCAAACCTTTTGACTTTTTGTGATACTGTCTCAAATGTCACTAATAAAATCTTACTAAAATACTAACAGAAAAGAAACTAGATTTTTTATTATTCCCAGAAATAGAAATAGCCACTGCTCTGAGTAAATATTCTAGTTGAAAACAGTATACCAAAAGAGCTTAAGAATCTTTTCTTTAGGCAAACCGAGCTTAAAAAAAGGAAAGGGGTCCTATTTTGAACAAAAGAACCTTCAGTATAAGACTTCACTATTAATGAAAAATTCCTTCAATTTAGTGATCGAAATACTCAATGGACCTTCAAGATTTTGTATAACGTGTTCAATCTCTTTGTTATTTTACTTTTCACGAGTTTGAACATTTGCTTCGTATTTATGAGTGTCTGATTGATGTTTGATGACGAAACCTTGTTGGTGTAATGAAAATCACCCCGAAACTGCAAGGAGGAATTAAATTCATCCGTATGAACCACTTCCAATATGGCACCAACCCTGAAATCGCGGAAAATAATAGCTGTTCTACATTTATGTTTATGTTGACAACATAATGGAACTGCAAATTCATTTTCAATTACACTTTGTATGAATGCGATACATGTTTTCATATTATTTTCATTACATTCGTACAGATACAAAGCGCGGAGTTTTTTTTTTATAAAAGCGGATATAGTTTCAGCATTCATTGTAGTTCTCTTTCCTTTCGTTGGTTTATTCTTATTTCCTAGAATATACCTGTACCTGATAAAACATTGGTTTTAACAACTGCGTTTCCAAAAGCTGAAACATCATCTTTTATCAGAATTGTGTTCACAGCTGCTGGTAGCTAATTCCACAAAGGGTTATTGGTGCTAGGTTAAACAAATACGGTAAAAGGCAAAACATTTACGTGGAAAGTAAAATACGGACGAAAAGGCATTTGGGAAATAAAAGCACCTCCATGGCTATTCACAAATGCTAATGGATACGATTTCGATTCGACAAGTCGTATGCTTATCTTTTTTTATTAAAGACATTAAAGTAATATCGCTGATAGAGGTAGTGGTACAGGTTCAAAAAACCCTAGCACGAGTGTGCGGTGTAAAAGTAAAGTAAATATGTCGATTTTATAATTTCAAATACTCGTTTCACATAATAATGTTTTCATAATTTTAAGAATTTATTCATATCTATGGATGTTACTGATTGTGCTTATTGCAAATAATTTAAATAAAATAGTTAATTCTATTTTCGATGCCTCGGATCCCCTAGAAATAGAATGAACTTGATGATAATAGCTTTGACAGCCATGGAAGTATTTGCCTATGCTTACTACTTACCATGGTTGGAAAATAATAGATTGTCAAATTTATATACAACTTACAAAACTTGTGTGACATTTGACGAGGTGCGACGGCAAGTACAAAACTGAGTTTTATTGCCTTTGTAGGGCGACGTTCATTATGTTTCGGAAACACGAAAATTACCGCAGCGCATTTATTTTCTGGTTTAATTTTACCTAGTTACTTTAACCTTTTGGTGTGAAAAATATACTTATTTATTTGTATTTTGTATTTCTATCCCCTTTTAACATCCACCTTTCTTCATGCAGACCTCAATGCAGCATGACATGGAGACCCGACGCGCTCACACAACGATAGCCATGTACAGAGGCAACATAGTCGCTATCAAACGTCTCCAGAAGAAGAGCATCGATGTCACCCGGGCCATCAAGAAGGAACTGAAACAGGTGTGATATCCCTAATCAATAAGCTTTATGCTACATTTTTGTCTGTTTTAAAACATGTTGACACTAGCGACTCGCCTCTGCATCGCACGGCGCGATCTATTGGGTCCATTCTATATACACGTTCGCAATTTGTGGTGTTTTTGTTTTTTTTTTTTGTACAAATAGTGATGTGATTTTTAAGGAAATGATTTCTAAGGTCATCGTGGCATTTGGCAAGGAGTGTTTTCCTGCCTTCCCTAAGGCCAACCTTAAAATAAATATTATTTAGCACGTCTTCGGGCTGAGCATTATTTCTTTCACTATCGCTTAACTTACCACCTACAAGTGTAAGACTGAGTCGACCAGGGCGGCATAATCGTATGTGCGACAAAGCCCTTTCTACAGAATAAAAAAAAGACTGAGTCGGAAACATGCCACGGCAAAATTCGCGTGTCCCGCCGTTCGCACTGCGCGAATTTTCGCTGCAACGAATTTCCCGTGGCCAGGGGGTAAGGTCCTGTTTTACAATTCTCGAAACTCAATGAAATTCAAATATAGAACAGAATTGGTATGACACTATTTTCCAAGTAAAATAGTGGGAACTTTGTGTGAATGAGGAATTTTACTTTTACTTTTTCACCCAAAATTGGCATTCTAAGAAGTGATATGTGGACGGGCAACATTGCCCATATACATCGGTCGACAACAATATAGCCTGGCCTTGGGCCACATTTCAACAACACCGCCGTAGCATTTTAGACACGATAGTAAAAGCATTCCATTTTTAGCTACAGGTAACACAATCAGTGTTGCCTGTAGCTAAAAATGGAATACTTTATAACTGGTCCATTAATCTCTGATTAATGAGACGTGAACTGATTTCGGCGTGTTATCAATCATTTTATCTTTCTTGTATCTAGTCGGTTGTTGAAGTTTCAAGGTTATGATTTTTTTATGGCAAAATGTTTTCCTTTTAACCGCTTGGGTTTGTACAAGGTCAAATTGGTTTTGCTAGCGAAACTACAGATATATGATGGGTGGGCTAAACATTCAGGTATAAATGCAAAAGAACCTCTATCAGGTAGACCATGAAGTATGTATATAGGATACTTTTTATCCCAATAGTACCTGTGTGAAGGATGATATGGGTCGAATGGAGGTGACGGCTCATATGACGAGTAATAGAGATGTATGGCAGAAGAAGACATGCTGCACCGACCCCAAATAAGTTGGGATAAGGGCAGGATAATGATGATAAGGATGATGAGGGGAACTTTCCAATGAAGGAAGTTTCCAATACGCAAAGGCTAGATGGTAAAACCTAGGAGATACATACATAATTTCAAGTAACGTCTGAGAAGACGGTGAAGTTTAGCCGGTGTTTATATGTGTTGACCTTGTATTTTGGGTGCGGCGTGGTTTGTTAATCGAGTTAGCGGTTACTTCATGAATAAGTGAGAGTAGCTAATAGGATTAAAGGTATGCTCCAATGTGACAAAGGATTGTTGTGCAGCAAATTTAATTATGAGATGCCTATGTCTAGACATAGAAATTGAGTTTATATGCTTAATACAGAAAGAAAAAATGTTGTTCTCTGTATAAATAAGACGCACATTATAATAGAAATAGTTTATTGGTAGAAGTTTATCAACAAAGTTTTGTGATTGGATTCTCCTTTTAGACAGATAGTGCCTGTGTTAGGAGAGTCCGCTCTTCCATACCAAGTTGTGTTACACAAAAAACAAAACGTATAATTTTTATGCTAAAAGTACATGAATTAAGATTAATTTACATTACATTATTAATTTTAATTTTAATATTTAATTTAATTTGATTTTGATTCTGATTTTAATTTTGATTTCAATTATGATTTTGATTTTGATTTAAATTTTGTTTTTGTTTTTAATTTTGATTTTAATTTTGATTTTGATTTTAATTTTGATTTTGATATGGATTTGATTTTGACTTTAATTTCTATTTTAATTTTGATTTTAATTTTGATGCTGATTGTGATTTTCATTTTATTTGATTTTAATTTAACTTAAATTATGTATTTAAAAACCATAGTTGTGTGCGGTGAGTACCAACGACAAATAAGTAGTGCATGATGTGCTTACCTGTAAGAGGTTGATACACTTGTATGTGACTCTATTGAATGTATCTCATATGTTTGAAGCAGTGTATTCAATTGTTGGTGAGCCAAATAAATAAATAATATTAAATAAATAAATTTACATATTATAAATGTTAACGGCACGGCTAGCGCAGTGGCTGAGCGATTGGCTGCTACGCTGGGTGCGCGGGTTTATATCCCACACAGAACAAGTATTTTATGGCCCACAGGTAGTTGTTAGTTGGTGTGTGTTGTGAGAGCAGCGGTGGCCCAGTGGTGGCGGTCCCGACTTACGAGCAGTAAGTCGTGGGTTCGAACCCCGGCAGGCGCATTACTTTGTGTAATTTATTTCATCACCACTGCTCTCAAAACGGTGAAGGAAAACATCGTGAGGAAACCGGCATGTCCTAGAACCAAAAATTCAAAGACATGTGACATCTACCAACCCGCACTGGGCCCGCGTGGTGGATTATAGCCCATTCCCTCTCATAGAGAGGAGGCCTGTGTCCCAGCAGTGGGAACATTATAGGCTGATTATGATGAGGTAGTTGTTCCGTGTCTGGCTGTTTGTGTATCTAATTAAAATGAATAAACCGTAAAGTTGCCAGAAGGCTATTCAAAATCCAAAAACATCCTTCAATAAAAAAAAAAGCTTGTGCATGTACTTTTTCTTTACTTATTCTTAAATATAACGTAAAATAATAATAAATAGACAATATAATAGGCTTATCTATGATTATTTCTGCATAAAAGAATAGTGAACATTATTTTCCTCACATCTTCAAAGATTTCTTAAACTTTATTTCCCATCTTTTGTCATAAGCTTCAGATACATTACATTACATTTTTATGTAATTGCCCTGAGGTTCAGTAGCAATGACAAACCAGCAATCTTTTCTCGTATCAATGGTAGTAATAGTTCGTCCTTTATTTGCAAGTAGGCCATACTATCACATTTTATGGTAGCACTAAAGTTTATGCCCATAGTAAAATATAAGTTGGAACCTTGAATCTATTCCTGTCTTATAGTAATACGTATTATAGGAGAATGGTTTTAAGCTACCAAAACAATTGAAAGTGAACTTGTACCAAAAACTCGCAATTGTAAACGATATTTCTTTCACGCGTATCATAATGCAGGACCTGTGTATTATGATATGCGTGCTATATGGTATTTAGCGACAGTTAGTACGGGAAGCGATACATATCGTTTACAATTTCTAGTATTTTGGTACCAGTTCACTTTGCCGTATTGCTTTTACGTACGTAACGGCTAACGCACGCGTATGGTACAAGTTCACTTTCAATTGTTTTGGCAGGTTATTTCTAAAAATAGCCTTTATTTTTTAACACGCTTTCATTATTAACTTCACTTGTAAGTGTGTAAAAAAAAACTTAGAAGTTAAATTTGATCCACTTCCCGATTTCCGATTGAGCTGAAATATTGTATATATATTTAGTTTGGATGACAATGCATGGTTAACTAACCGACGTCATTTTAAATACAATATGGCGGACTAGTTTATTGTTATGCATTCCTATGATATGAGTATCAAATGAAAGGATTTGCTGAGAAAAATACGAGAAATAAAATGACGTCAATCTGAAGCGATTTTTTGTCGTTTTTTTTTAACTATTATATTATTTATACTACAAGGGATCTAAACTGGAATTATCCCTCTCTAAAGTACTACAGCAGGCTTAGCCAAGTTGACAATCTACAATCGTAAACGCTAAAAGAAAACTAATCAAATGTATGGGAATGACATCATGTCAACGTTAAGTCACGTGGTCAAATCAAACGAATAGAAAATTCGTAGACAAGTTTATAATTTATCTGAGCGTTCAAAATTATAGAATGAAATATAATCGTTTCTACAATGTTGATCGCTAGATCCCATATAAATCATAGCCAAGTTACAGTTTTGACTAGCGCTAACGAAAAGATGTCGAAATTTTTGAACGACCACTGAGCGATCGCCGAGACCCAAGAGTTAACGATAACAATAGGCGTCTATATGATTCAGCTGTGTCGTGTATCACGTCATTGTTTATGTTTTAAACTTTCAAGTGCCCGAGTATGATAGAGTTTCGAATAACACAGGAACATAGTTACGAAATAACTAATAATTATTGTACCTTTCTATGAATTCCAATAAAGCTGCGAACTTGCTCGAGATCTAGATTCCATCCTATAAAAGTTATCACTTCACTTATGGTATCTTTCATTTAAATGCAGGATCATATCATACCATTTTGAGTCACAGTAATGTTTAAAATTACATTGCGCACTGTGATATTATAATAAACCAATTATAAGAAGAACTTGTTCCTCATTTCGCTTACTTTTTATCACTTAAAAGAATTTTATTCCTTTCTTAACAATTCAAAACAAAAGTTCAGCCCGCGCACAAAGTAAACAACTGTGACTTTGACGTTAGTTTGACGTGGGTAGGAACGCTCACCATAGACTAAAATATAGGTTTTTTCTACAAACATTGGAGAACGAGCGATCGACTGAGTCGTGTCAAGTTGGCTACCAACTTAGCGTTTTCTCAAATCGCTTACGCCGAGGCGTCAACGATTGTAGAAAGAGATTCGATAAGAAACGTTTGTAATTTGGCTAGGCCTGCAGGAGTATAAAGTATCTTATGTGAATGTGCTCACCTAGGTCATGATATGCCAAATGTCATCCAAATCCTCTTTGGCAAACAGACAAGCCGACGGACAGACAAAGTTGAAATTAACCCGAAAAGGACTGTTTACTCTAAATAAATAAATTGGATTTGGCTTGCCATTGAAATTAGAAATGTCAAGTTTGTGATTAAAAGTTTTTCCTCGTCCTCAAATGACAGTGTCTCATTAGAAATAACAAAAATTAATTAACTGTAAGTCTTTTATTTTCTCTGCTGTTTCTTTTTTAGGTATTTTTTAATTATTTATTTTAATTTACCTTTGTATAAAGGGTGTAAAAAGACCCTTAATGAAGACAAGAGGCACGAGTTCTTCCCGTCATTGCGATTTTTTTTGTCCTGGACCATACCTTGGAACCTTCTAGTTACGGATATTACATTGAAGGTTTTCAAATCTAAGTTTCTCACAAGTTTAAAAAAAAAAAAAAATATGTTACAGCACCATGCTGAGATAAGGCCTTTTGGCTTCGTACAGGGCTAATTTCGTTTGTTTAATTTTTTTCTTATGTTTACTTTTTATATCATTTTGTTTTATTGTTAATTTAACCATTTTTTTGTTCTTTCTTTTTTTGAATGTTATACCTTTTTTTAAATACCTTCACGACCCTTGTACTAGTCAATGCATCACTCAGCACAATGTTTCAAGTTTGTAACTTGAAGCCCTACCGTAAAACGTGATTTTTCACACCAAAAAAGAATGTCGTTTCCCAGCAATATTTTTTGCGCAGTATTTTTACTGGTTGACGGCTTCGTGAAGGGTCTCTTTACACCCAATATAGTGAGATAAATTAAGACTGACCCCGACAGTCCTAATAAATCTAAAATTCGGCCCCCACCGACTCCTACGCAAGAAAGTTTCCTATATCCTTTCCCTACAAGATTAATGCTCGTATCACGAACACTGTGCGACTCTTGTTGGAATTTCATCCCTCGACACATCGATGAGAGTTGAAATTTCAACACCGCAATAACATTTAGGGATTCGTTTAGGTTTCGGCTAGGATAAACTGTAAAGGGTATTTTAGCCTGAAGTATTCTAGCCTGAAGGGTAAGTAATTGCTCGTTGATGACCTGACTCTTGAATATAAATTCCTACCAAAGTCAAAGTTTATTCATAGATTTCGTGGTGTGCGTTGTTTCTAGCTAGAAATAGACAAAAGGTTTGGGAATTTGGGATCGATTGTACCTAAATCGAGAAGTTTGCTAATGACTTCTGAAATTGCGTTATGTGAATCCAAAATTAGAAAATAAGGGTAACAGAGGTAGCCCACTAATTACGGCCAAAATTACGTGTCGTGGATTCAAAGCCGAGCTTTACTTTGTACAATTAAGAACATTAAAAAAAAACACAAAAAAATTGAAAAATAACTTTCGAAAGTCAGTGGCCAAAAAAGTCAACGAAAAGTAGAAGAAAAAGACTTCCGAAATTCGATAATTTCTTTTGCAAAAAAGTTTTTATTTTGACCTTTTTAGTTGTGGTGTCTCATACAAATCCCTGTTCAGAAATAATTTTATCATTGTAATTAGAAGTTATTAGTACATTATCCACGAAGACGTAGAAAAAATACATATTAAAATATATACTCATAAAGTACCGAAGCAAATAATACATTTTATATGGGGTTTTTTTTAATGGTCAGACAAAAAAAAAGATTTTTGTCTTTTTTTGTGTTTTTTTACCGCGCGATCTTCTTCAAATGAAAAAGAATCACTTAAATCCGACCAGTAATCACGGAGAAATCGGTGTACATGAATGAAAAAAAAAATGCTGTTGGAATACATAACCTCCTCAGTTTTTAGGGGTCGGTTAAAAAAAAATCAAAGACTGCCGCCAATCCTCGCGAGGCCCGCGTGATCGATCATGGCCCACTCTCTCTTCCAGAGAACGCTGCTGTTATTCAACAATCGGATAGTTTTATACTGATTATTTATTATGAAAGAGACAGTAAGCTAAATAATTAGCAACACGCTAATTACTCATCTTGTAATTAGGAACTGCGACCTTGGACTAAATTGGTATCGCTGTTTTAGATTAAATGGCTCATAACGTTGATTCTAATCCTACCGGGTGATGCCTTGGACCAAGATAATTACATAATTACTTGCCAAACATCTAGAAGCTGGGGCCGACCTTGGCCTAAAAACGGGATAATCTCTTCGGAAGCGTGGGATGGAGATGGCTCGTGCGTGTGCCTGTAATCGAATCCTCCTCCAATTATTGATAATGACAGTTCATTTCTTTTTTTATACTCTGGCTGGACATTTGTAGCCATGAGAATAGTTGGGACTATCGGTAACAAAAGTTGTTCAGAAACTTTCTTCTTTCTTCTGTTTCTTGTTTTTTTTTCTTTTTTTTTTTAAAGAAAAGCGTTCACCGTTCTTTTGCGTGGAAAGATGTTGCTGTCAACATTGTATAGAATTGATGCCAGACACAAAATCATACCACTGCAACTTGTATTGCACATTTTCTTCAAGTTTTAGCTTTAAATAGCCTTTGTGGTAACATATAATTATTTCTTCACCAGATCCGTGAGCTTCGCCACGAAAACCTAACAGCCTTCGTAGGAGTCTGCGTAGAAAGTGGGTCAGCATGTATCGTCTCCGCCTACTGCTCCCGAGGGTCTCTAGCCAGGGTCCTCGCAGACAGGGACCTGCATCTCGATGACATGTTCGTGGCAAGCCTGGTAGCCGACCTCCTCCGAGGACTGACGTACTTACACGATTCGGCCGTGATCTCCCATGGGAACCTGACTTCGAGCAACTGCCTTGTAGATAGCCGATGGGTCCTGCAGATTGCTGATTATGGACTTCATAATTTGAAATGTGAGTGGTTTCTGTATTCTTAAATTTTAGCTAGTAAACGTACGTGGGTGGAAATGGGTATATTTAAATGTCAAGATGTTGTCGAAGAGTTATCGCACCACGTGCTTGTATTCTTGTATTTGTCGAAAGGTGGGAGTTTTGGAGTCTGTAGACGTCTTTTGTAAGTAGGACGGGGATCTCGGACTGGGAGTATTAAGTTTTAGTATAATTTCCTCATTTAATGTACCCAGAAATGAGTACAAAACTAGTGGCGAGCACACGATTCAATCAATAAATGAATAAGTTACGTGGTCAGTAAAATTGGTTTTTCACAGAAATGCTGGATATATGATTCCTGAAATACTATTTTCGGCCTTTGTTTAATGATTTCGTTGTTCAATGACCGACTTTTCATGCTACCCGTATTTCAACCAGGTTTTGTGAGCGTTAATTTGCCTACAAAGGTTTTATGCTGGTTGGTTTTAAATACGGTAGTTGCCGTATTTATGTTTGGCAAATCTGGCAAAAGCTTTATCACACACATACGCTCAACGTACGCACCATGCGTTGGTTGTATGTGTGTCAAGCTTTTTTGTGTACTTAGATAGACCTGGTTTTATGACGTACAAATAAATGCGGTGATAAAGTAATTACGATAATGCAATGTAACGCACGGTTGGCGCAGTGACTGAGCGACTGGTTGTTGCACTGTGTTTCGCGGGTTCGATTCCTGCACTGAACTAATATTTGGCCCACTGGTACTTGTGCCGTCTGGCTGTTTGTGTAAGTGAGTTTAAATGTTTGTAAACGCACCCACGATACAGGAGAAATTGTTAGTCGATGTCCACTATACATAGCCTGACGGCCAGCATAGCTTGGAGGCGTATTTGTTAATGTTGTGTCTCACACATTTTTATAGTCATTCAATGTCGCGAATACGGGGCGAGTCATCTGTTTAATGATACGAGCTTATTTCTTACATTGAATAACTAAAATCTGATAAAAATAATTGAATTGATTACTTATTATATGGCTAATAAAATGGCGTCTAAACTCTGCTACAAATAGACCTACATCATGTGCCATCTCCAATAACCAACTGAAAAGATACTGTGAAAATCACTGGTCCTACAAATATACGGCACAATACGCATACAATATATCCATTAGATTGATTTACACAAAACAATTAGGAGGAGGATTCGCAGGAGGCCGTTTAACTAATTGCCCGAAATGTCGAGCCGTATTGTCACACTAGAACAATCGTAGATATAGGTACCTTTGGCAAGTGTTAAGACAATATACGTAGTTCCTAGCCTTGAATAAAGTACCCAGGAGACAATCGGAATGGAATACCATAAACGTCATAACATTACGCCTGTACTCCCCGAAGGGTAAGGCAGAGGTGTACTTAATAGTACACCCACATTTCGACAGTTATGTTTAAGTCCCATGTAATAGGGGGCGAGCCTATTGCCATCAACCGGCCACAAATTCAGACTCCGTGGCTGCTACTGAGAAATTCCTGACGGAAAAACTCAATTCAACTTTGCCCGACCCGGGAATCGAACCCAGGACCTCATGCCCAGTAGTCGCACTTGCGGCCACTCGACCAACGAGGCAGTCAATGGAATGGGGTACTATTATTCTAATAAATACTAACAGGCCTGTTATCATCCCCTAAGTTAAGTACTTAATAAGTTAATCAAGTAGCTAACCCTTGGTTGAGGTCCGCATCCAAAGTTCCAGTATATTACATGGAGCGACTGCCTATCTGACCTCCACAACACTGCAGGCAAAAAAGTTACAGTTTTCAAATCAGCCAAGACAAAATAAATATATGTAGGATCCGATCATTATTACGGAATTGGAATGAATCGCAAGCACGCCAGTGTTGACATCACGCGACCTACTTACAAGTCTACCCACACCACAGCGTGCTTCTACAGAGCCGAGATGTTTTAAGCTCGTGGCGAGGACGACATTCACTGTCTGATCGCAGCAGAGTTGAGACGTCCTGGAACTGTACCCGATTCATTGTGCCCCGTGTTATGATGTTAAATTGTAATTTCAAGTAATTTGTTAGTTTAATAGAAACAGTGCATCGCACCCACTGTATTTTCATTGCACGAAATCCATCTTCTGCCCACATGATAACTACGGAATAATTCCTGATAATCCGACATGTAATGACTGTCACAAATTTTACATAGGCATTGAAAAACATTCTCGCTAAAACAAATAACATTCTTGGTCAATAACCTGTAGCCTTGGTTTTAAACGACACACACTGACAGAAATCGCACGCACACTGTTTACAGCCATAGAAAACTAAATAATTGTGATCAGATCATTCGCGTTTTCTTGTCTTCATGAGAAAAAGCTTTCGCTATACGTTCGGTGATTTACATTCAAACCTAATTGGTGGTAATTGGCCACGTATTTACATTACCACTTTTATCATTAACACTAGATACGGGATATTTACCATGTTTACTGATTTGTTTGAGTTCCCGATATTTCGGCGCTTTTGCAAGCACCATCATCATCATCATTTCAGCCGAAAGACGTCCACTGCTGGACATAGGTTTTCCCCAAGTGTCACCACATTGACTAGTCCCGTGCGAATCGCATCCAGCGGATCCCTGCAACCTTCACCAGGTCATCGGTCCACCTAGTGGAAGGCCTTCCACAGCAGCGTCGCGTGATAATCGCATCCAGCGGATCCCTGCAACCTTCACCAGGTCATCGGTCCACCTAGTGGAAGGCCTTCCAACGCAGCGTCTTCCGGTTCGCGGACGCCACTCCAGAACTTTTCGGCTCCATCGGCCATCCGTTCTGCGAGCAATGTGCCCTGCCCACTGCCACTTAAGTTTGGCTATTCTTCGGGCTACGTCGGTTACCTTGGTTCTCTTGCGGATGTCCTCATTTTTGATTTGATCACGCAAGGAAACTCCGAGCATAGCCCTCTCCATATTGCCCTTTGGGTGACTTTAAGCCTTCTGATAAGGCCCATTGTGAGCGACCACGTTTCGGTCCCGTATGTAATCACCATGATCACGGACAATTCAGTAAACATGGCAAATATCCCGTTTCTAGTGTTAATGATAATGTTAGTGACCATGATAGGCTAAAATCTTATATTTATATTACCATTTTTGATTCGGAACTTCACCAAGGTCTATCCTAATATCACATAAGTAGACGAAAGACAAGTCGAATGACCATGTTTAGTCGTATGACGTCCAAGTGACATTCAACTTTAGCTTAATAAAGCAATTTCGAGGCTGACTACCATCTAACTGCCAGTGCTGTGCTTACATACCTAATATATATTATTAACATATTGGTCTGGCAACCACGACCGAAGCACTGAAGGTGACTTACGCTATTTCATTCCCATCACATCGTATGTAATCAAATGTAATTTATTATAGGTGCTGTTTCAATTTGAAAATTCTCATAAAATAAATGAGTAGAAGCAAAAATCATTCATCTTATCGTTTATTATAAAAATTGATTACTTTTTTGTAGATTTATGTGTCTCTATTACATACATACATAACATCAAGCCTGTAATCCCTGAGGGTTAGGCAGAGGTGTACCTAACAGTACACCCACATATTCTTCCCTATTATGTTAAAGTCCCATGTAATAGGGGGCGAGCCTATTGCCATTAACCGGGCACAGATCCAGACTCCGTGGCTTCTACTGAGAAATTCCTGATGGAAAAACCCAATAACACTTGGCCGACCTGGGAATCGAATCCAGGACCTCTTACTCAGTAGTCGCGCTTGCGACCACTAGACCAACGCCGCAGTCATATATCGAAAGAAGTAAAGTGGGTTCAGTCGAAAGGTGTCGTATACCGATGATTCCGAGGACGGTTACGCGACACCATGCAGCAGAACACGACGCCGTCAACGATTCGTGTCTAGTTTTAGTTAAATAAGGTTTTTTATATGTATTAGTTTATTATTTTATAAGATTATTTTGTGTATTTTTATCTATGGGCCACAGTTGCCTGACAATAAATGATTGATTGATATATCTGAGCCATGAGTTCATAGATTTTTTATGAAATTTATTTTCTCTCTATAGTTCTTATTTTTGCACTTCGTGGAATTGAAGCTTCTTGGTGGCACAGCTCCAGGTTTGAGAACTCGTGTCTTTGAAATCCGAGAATTATTATAGAGGGGCTGATTCCTCTAAGTTCACTCGTGGAAGCTCTTAAAATGCACCCGTGTATACCCTCGACTTTACTTAGAATAGAACTGGTAGGTATTACTGTGAACCGCAAAACATGGACGGCGGTTTATCACACGATGGTAAATCGGGATAGAACTTGGAAAAAGATTTCAAGGTTGAAACAACAACATTTTTACAAAATTTCTCTTTCACAGCTTTGTCTAGATTCATCTTTGCGTGCCTATTCCTATGCTAAGAACGTCAATGATATAGGATATTCCAATATTTTTTCATTCACCAGATGGCTGTGCCGATGCTGAAGATGCCTTACGGATGGAGCGTCGCATGCTATGGAGGGCACCAGAACTCTTGAGGGACCCTAATCCTCCGCCCAGAGGTTCACAGAAGGGAGACGTGTACTCCTTCGGCATCATTCTGTACGAGATCCTTGGAAGAAACGGACCTTGGGGAGATACAAACCTTACTAATGCTGGTAAGTGATTATCTTTAGTAGGTTCCTATTTATTTTAATACTTCAGCCCATAGAAAATGCTCTTGTTACGTAAGAAATGTCCGGCCGACTAGTAGGTACTCACTCGCAACCGCCTGGCCACGAACTACAAGCTCAAGCGAGACGCGTGTTGCGACGAAAACAAATGAAAAATGGGTGCTAGACGCGACGACGCGCGACAATGAGACTCGCGCGCGGGTCCTAAACAGGGCGTAAATGCTCTATCATGTTTGTGGCAAACCAAAAAACAAGTCTATTTTTATATTCAAGACTGTAATAGTTGAAATATTATTTATAACTATTTAATACTAGCTGACCCGCGCAACTTCGTCTGCGTTTGGATTTTCCCGTTTTTGCAATCTTTTTCATAAATGCTTCGCTCCTATTGGTTGTAGCGTGATGTTATGTAGCCTATAGCCTTCCTCGATAAATGGGCTATCAAACACTAAAAGAATTTTTCAATTCGGACCAGTAGTTCCTGAGATTAGCGCGTTCAAGCAAACAAACAAACAAACTCTTCAGCTTTATGATATTAGTATAGATTATAATATTAAATAGAGCAACTTTAAAATCAAATAACCACACACTTCGTAGAATGCAGTAACAGTCAAAATAGTGATAATATACATTTCCTCGACTTGATTAATTTAGTTTCAACAAATACTGGAGCACCGCTAGTTCCAAGTACTTCGTCACTGAGTAGTTTGATTCCAGATAAGTTCAAACTACAAATCTGTTGTTTTCGTTCATTTTCATCGTGTTCAAATTAATCAGGATTATTTTGACACGAGGCAAACGAACGATAACTGAAAATGTTATCACCTAGCCCCTGACTGTTTTTATTATCACTAAGGGCACACCAAGTTTTTTTATGCGCTGACGACGCGCGTAGGACGCAATCAGGACGCTCAGCAAACGCAAGTCTGAAGTCACGTTGTTACCTTTCCTACCTATCCTTGACTTTGTATCGCTATAAATGCGCTGATACATCGCTACAAACGTGCGTTTGTAGCGATTTTCACGCAGAATACGCCGCCATTTGGAACCACAATATTACGATGGCGTCGCTCAAGACAACTCTGCTTACGATTGAAACGCGCTGTAAGCGCGCGTTTGAATCGATACAAACGTATGTTACATTTGTGTTTGTATCGATACAACATGTAAAATCTGCTAAAACAGTCAGCGCATAAAAAAAAACTTGGTGTGCGAAGGTCCTAATAGGCCACACCGAAATGATTGACGAAATCAAAGCTTCCTATGGGATTTTCAACTTACAGGCCTGAGTTGAACGTTGATATTCCAACGGCATTTATTAGAAAAACATAAGACTACCAAAATAATACGAGCACATGGCCGTTATTTTCATCGCTGCTGAAATTCACGGATGAACATCGTAATCAAATTGGGACATAGACAATTTATGCCTTAGTCAGTATTTACTTTAGAATTCCCATGCTTGATTTCCGTTAAAGCAAAAAATAAAATAAAATATCTCTTCTTCTATTTTATCGTGTGGTTAGTGCCTAACCTGGTGTCAGAGTTTTTATGCCGCCCATGGGCCTCTGACTTGACCTCTTTACATGCCGTCGAGAAAAATCTCTTGGACACGCTGGTTTGGTAAGTATCTCTGCTAACAGCAACACAATCACTGCATATAATAACGTTCCCACTGCTGGGACACAGGGCCTTTGTGAGAGGGAGTGGGACCTAATCGTATTCCACGTAGTTGTAAGCATAAAGCTCTATTGTGTAGCTACTGTGTTTCCTGTAATTAGAGACGGTCGAGCCAAATTCGAAACGTAGTCTGACCGCGACAGTATATTTACTAATTTGTAGCGAAAACTTTACAGCTGTTCTCGAAAATATTGGAAAATGTCGTTTGCAATGTTACACTAACACTATTCCTACATTTTATTTAAAACAGAGAAACAAACAATATATTTTTTTTAAATAGAACAACAAATATTAAAAAAAAAAAAACACTTTGTCACCTAACTTAAGAGATAATGAACGGGAAAAGACTTCCTCTATAACGATTGTTTAATGGTTGAATGGTAGAAAATGCCTTGTGGCATTAAGTCCGTCTAAGTACCACTATTGACCATGAAATTTAAATAAATAAATAAATCGTTGCTGCGAAGCTGTGTTTCGGTTGTCAGCTAGCTTACTCGTATGTCCGCGGATAGACCCACGTGGAGTTCGGTAATTCTCCCACGGGATCGCACTACCGGGATAAAAATAAGTAATATCTTATGTGGTCAGAAAGTATCTGTGTGCCAAATTTCACCCAAATCCGTTCAGTAGTTTTTGCGTGAAAGAGTAACAAACATCCATCCATCCTCACAAACTTTCACATTTATGCGGACATTTACATGATTTAGGAAAAAAGAAAATTTTATCAGCCTAGAGTAATTAAGGAAAAGTCACATGTACATACATATTAATAAAGATGGTTTTAAGCTTTCACGGTTTATTAATAATATAAATTAATATCTTCTGAGATTTTGATGCTGTTAATCCCACGATCATGGCGCTTGCAACAGCGTCGAAATATCGGGATTTCACAATAGTTGAATATCACGGAAGATATCCGGTATCCCGTAAGTGACAGTGTAAGTTTAGTAAAAAAGATTTTAGCGCTGATTTTCCATCACTTTCAAAACCACATTAATCTTTTTCCTCGTTACCACTACTCTCTCTGTAACTGACAAGTCTGTTAGAATCACAATGGTCTATGTACATAATATCGTCGTTACAACAAGGTTGTAATTACTAATTAGGTCACAATATCAAAGGTAAAATAACAGAGAAATATGGTGGGAGAACTGTATGAACATCTGCGATAGAATTTTATTTTTCATTAAAAATATCATATCATACTTTTTATATCCAACAGAGATCATAGGCCGAGTGCGGCATCCAATAGGAGGGGTCCTCTTCAGGCCACCGCTTGGAGGGCTAGTGGCTCGACCGGCTGTCCTGGCTGTTCTAAACGCGTGCTGGAGCGAGCGGTCAGACCGCAGGCCGGACTTGAGACTCGTTCGACTAAGGCTCAAGGATATGCATGCTGGCATGTGAGTACCTTTATACATTAAACATTGGCCGACCGAACTTATCGAAAGTGAAAATCCAACACAGTGTCGAGTTGCGTCGTCGGAACGAATAGAGATGAACGGCGCCTTCTTCGATTTTATTGCATTGATCGACTCAAGCAGATTTCACGTCGAATAGGTTTGGTCACTTTGGCTAAGTCACGTACGTGTGGCTTAACTTCGCTTCGTGTGAAAATGTAGTCGAGATTGTCTATTAGGACTATGACTACGACCCACGGCCACGTTTCGGAAGAAAGTGCGGCTGGCAAATACATAAACCGCGCAGCTTACTTATGAAACAGCTCCTCGGTGGAAGTGGATGATCAACTATGCAGAGACTTAAAGAAAAAATATTTATTTGGCACATACCACAAGTGAACACAACAAAAAATTAAAAAAACAAAAATGAAATAATATTGTGTGTCTCACGGCTGCGCCAAATAGATTCTTAGATATTGATACCTCTCTCGTCTGCGGCGTTTCGCTAGTTAATTTAATTTGACCGTTGTATGTGGGTTGTTGTGTAGTAGGCCGTGTCGGTACGAGATTAAAATGAATACCCTCGAATATTTTATAGTGACTGTAGTAGTGTGTATATAGGAGCGCTTGCGTAGCCTTGGTATTCTTCGGCGAGGGTACAGCCGTCTTTAGGACTAAATAACATTTAACACGCAGTGGGAGTTTGAGCCCTTAGGCTTTGGGAACGTGCCACCAACGAACAAGCCGTAAGATCTTTGTTCATTTTGTTATTTCTTAAGCTTATTGGATCCTTCTAAAGTAGCTGAACTTTAGAGCTTTAAAAATGGCTATAAAAGGGGACATTTTAAAATGCAAAAGGACACTGCTCAATATTTACATCCAGTTCAAAGTCAAAGTTTGTCTTTGGTAAATATGGGTGTAAAAAAGAGCAGAGAAAATAAGCTTTACCTTAGTACTATTTTACTGTTCCTTTCCTCATGTCTGTATTTAGTGTGTACATAAATTAAATAAATACAGAGATTTCTGTTTTACCGGCGAACAAATATCAAATAAGTATACAATATAACAATCAAGTAAGAGAGAATTCATAACTATTATTTTACTATTTTATTTAATATTTCTAATGGTAGATATGTTTCTTTTAACTGTGCAATAGCTTGGATTTGTCTGTTTTGTTGTACATCATGTTTTCTCAAATAAATAAATTGGATGACAAAAGTTATCAACACTAAATTGTATCCTAGATCCAACTGAGCCGAATAAAATTCTAATACAGTAAAAATCCTAGCCAAAAACACGGACGGAATATATTGTTCAGTTTTTAATATGCTGAAATTTGTATAAAACAGACACGAACAAGCGATATAAACGTCTCGACTCATCATAATTAATGTAAATATTTTAACATCTGCGATCATTATTAGTCTGGTCTAAAGCAATCCGTCTAGACATCAGGCCCGAAGGCACCTAAGAAGCCGATTCCTGCCGGCTTCCCTGCGGAAACAAGGCAAGTAGACGTGTTGAAGGAAGTTAGGCTGAAACTATAGCTATCTGAAATTCCATTGTCCAGTGAGGATTAAGGAAAGGAATAAGAAACTATATAAATTGGTGGATGTACTTACATCCATCCAATAATATCAAGTCATGAAAAATCTTAATTTAGATTTGGAAATTGGGTTCGATATTCTCTGACGGACCCAAAGACATTTAAATATTTACGAGCGATAGATGGGACAAGACGATGAAAATCGAAATCCAATACTTGTAACAAGTCGGTCTGTCTAGTCATGTCATAGTACGCTCGCTTGTCAGGTAGCTTTCGTGTGTCTAAATCGAAATTATATTCATACCCTATTCGTACAATCGCCTATAACTTGTCGACAATGTACTATTCAGAATCTGACAAAATATCTTCTGTTTCGTGTGAATCCTATGTAGTGCTCAGTTGAGTATTCATAGTTTATGCCCGAAGCACACAAAAACGTTATAATTAATTTAAGCATTTTTTTCCGAACTCATCCTATTTTATTTTTATCAATTATTACATTTTTTTTTTTTTTGTTAGCCTGTTTGAGTGTCCCACTGCTGGGCAAAGGCCTCCCCTTTCTCCTTCCAAACCTCTCTGTCCTGTGCGATATCAGGCCATGGTCGCCCCGCAAACGAGATCAGATCGTCACATTTATTACAATTATTACATTAAACACATAATTTATCCTATATGTCGGATATGTCAGGATTTACTCTGTTAGGCTCGTACATCATGTGGGCAGAAGATGGGTTTCGTGAAATAAAAATACACTGGGTGCGATACACTGTTTCTATTAAATTAACAAATTACTTGAAATTACAATTTAAAACAATAACATAGGGAACAATGACTCGGGTATAGTTCCAGGACATCTCAACTCCGCTGCGATCAGACATTGACTGTCGTCCTCGACCCTCAAGCTGTAAACATCAGAGCTCTGTAGAAACACGCTGTGGTGGTGTGGGTAGACTTGTAGGTAGGTCGCGTGACGTCACCACCAGCGCACTTGCGATTCATTTTATGTCCGTACTAATGATCGGATCCGACAATAAATAATTTAAAACAAAATCGTGAAAATTATGGAATTATCTACTCTATAAATATAACAAAATGCAAAATATAATAAGATAAATACTTTCATTTGTTCAGGAAAACGAACATATTCGACAACATGCTAGCTATGATGGAGAAGTACGCTTCAAACCTGGAAGCCATCGTCGCAGCCAGGACTGAACAGCTGCTGCAGGAGAAGAGAAGGACTGATGACCTGCTGAACAGGATGCTGCCGAGGTAAGAGCAATCCTACGACATTTTTTCATAAAACGTGAACTTGAATTTCCGAAAGAGTGTTAAGGTTAACATGTAGTAGGTTATGTTGGTATGGATCTAGTAATTACTTAATTACCCTAAGACAGATTAGTTCTTGTCTGGCACATTCATACGTACAGATATTTTTATGCCTCATGTAAAAGGGCGCCGACCATCACAATCTTTTTTTTTTTCTCAATGTGGTTATCCTCAATGGAAGTCCTCTGCCCTAGAAAGCGCGGAGGGGTCTGTCAGACTCGTACTAACTAAAACCACACCGGTGTTCCCTCGCACACTTGCGTCGGGGGACAGAGGCATCTAATGCGACTTTCGCTGCCCCGGACTAGTGCCGACCCGCTTGACCTGCGGGTCTCGTCTCGCGGGAGCATCACAAACCCAGCCCAACTCGAATATTAAATATTGCAATAATACTGCAAGACATCGATTCATTCAGTAATTTTATTTGTCACTTTTGTTGATTCATTTTTTGACGTCACTTCCAGAACAAGATGCCGAATAAAAGATATAAAATTAAAAAAGCAAAACATTTTAAGTTAACTGCATTACCTTTTTTCTTATACTATCACATAATTTTTCGCCTCAATAATTTTATTTAAATAAACACGCTTCGATAAACTTCAAAACTATTTTTCTCGTCGAAATTTTTCAAACAGCATTGCACGCAGAGATGAGCAAGATTTCTGAAAATTTCGTAGACTTGAAATGGCTAATATTTCAGCTATGTCACGTGTATGATCACAACTTGCAACTATTATCTAGGTATTTCAATAAGTTTATCCTACCGAGAAATAGTTTACCCTTTAACTAGAATATTTTAATATTTTGGACATGTATTTTCATGGTTACATGGTCATGAATAGGTTTCGTAGTAAATTTTAATAAAAGTTGATTCAAAATCTGTGTGCGAACTTCAGATGGATAATAATTTATACTGCAATGCGATAGGTCGTTGGCATTAGGACTCAAGGAGAATTCACAAATGATTTGTGATAGCCGTCCTTTGACAGTTTGACCTCATAATTTTACTTGGTTCGTTGTTTATTTAGTTAGTAGGGTTACTATTACATGGAGTTCTTTTGTCGTTAATTTGTGTACAATTAGTATATTGGTTATGAAAGTTTTACGTACTATGCTCGCGTGTAAAACAAGTATAGGCTGGCCTTTTATTCTATTGTAACATTGGTACTTCTTTTTCTTTTTGAGAGGTTATTGCTTAACCTTGTGTCAGAGGTTTTATGCCGCCCATGGGCCTCTGATTTGGCTTTATGTCGTCGAGATATATCTCTCAATCATGCTGGTTTCCTCACAACGTTTTCCTTCACCGAAGCAAGTGATAATTATACAATACGCACATGTATTCTAAATCAGAGGTGCGTGTCTTGGGTTTGAACTTGAGACCTATGTGTTGGAAGTCCGACGGTCACACCACTAGGCCAACATAGTATGCTTGGCCAACTAAAGGTCAATTGATGTGAGTGATGCTACATACGGCCTTCTGCAGTTATCATCTTCAGCAAAAGTTTAAAATACTTAGAAGATTTATCTAAAACAGAGAATTGTCTCGATGAATGCATTTGATTATCTTTTTAGCAAAGTATCCATTCCAAATTATTAGTTTCAAATTCTGTTGTCATCATGTTTCTCAATTTACTTATTTTTCAACACTAGGACTGTGGCAGAAGCCTTGAAGCGTGGAGAAAGGGTACAAGCAGAGAGCTTCGACTGCGTCACGATATACTTCAGCGACATCGTCGGATTCACCAAGCTAGCGGCTACTAACACTCCGATGCAGGTAAGCAGTATAACAGGCTTAATTATGCTCTAGGATGTGCGTAAAGACAGGCGTGCGACTTCATGCGATGCCACTAACCGTCAGCGGCTGCGGCGACTTGTCAGACCGCGCTTGCCTGTCGCACTCACTTTGAAATAATACGCGCCAAATCGTCGCTACGCATGTCGCTGTCACAAAACGCGCGTCGCTTGAGTCAAACGGTAAGATCGCGTTCACTTCACACCAAGCCTCGTAGCATGACCACCGTAGACAAGGAAGATCTTTGACGGAAGAATCGACAAAATGACAGATAGTGCAAAGAAATCTGTCATTGTGTCGACACAATCTGTCATTTTGTCGATTCTTCCGTCAAAGAAATCCTTGTCTGCGGTGGTCATGCTACGGGGCAAACGTATCGACCGCCTCAACTTGTGAAACGTTGTTTTTTCATAAGGTCATTCTAAACGGACGGTGAAGTCAGTCGGTGGGTGACTTTTTAAATAAATGGCGTAAACACGGCCCTACTTCTAAATAAATTGGTAACGTAGACAAACAGTAAATATTATTATAGACGAAGGACCAACATTTCCATTTTGAATCAAAATCTCAGAAAAAATGGATTGAGTGGGGTCCCTTTTTTTTCTCGGCTCCTAAATTGTTTAGCCATCTTGTTTCGTTCACGTGATAGGAATATATGAATAATTTTGCCGTTTTAACTTACTTTTACACTGTTTGGAAAATAAATGGCTGGAGGTGGTTCAAAACGTTGAAACTCTTTATTTTACTCCACACCGAAAATGTCGAAAAATGTAAAAAAAAATATAATTATACTAGTTCGCTTTTGTTCTTTCAGTAACAGAATAAACATTATTTTTAGTATATGCGAAACCTGAATATAGTTTGTTCAGAATAAGTAACTGAATCGATTCCAATAATTTTTAAACCTTGTTATGTTTTTTCCCAAAAATATTAAAAAAGTTAAAAGTTGGATACCGAGCGACTTTGAGTACCTATCGAAATAATGTAGGTATCTACTGCTAAATTATTATTTTCAATGAGCTCAAGACGAAGCTGGAGGCGCGCGCTGCGTGGTGACCTCGTTTTTGTGCGGACAACTAGGTAACAGAACAAGCTTATAACTTTATGATTTTTCATGATACAGTTTTGAAATTTTGTACATAGATTCTTTACATAAAAATACTAGACACTTGTGTCAGGTTTCGCATATACTAAAACTAATGTTGTATAATATTTATTACAGGCATACCAAGTTTCAGAATTTACTTTAACGTATAGGTAATATGTTTGTATGCGGGCCAGAAATTAAAAAAAACGAGAAACCTGTCAATACTTCAGACGGATGGACGGCTGGATAAAATGGTCTTTTGAAACATTTTGGTTAGGTGTTAAATTTACCTATGTTGTATTGTATGAAAATTAACAACGTTTACACCTTTATTAGATGAACATGTTCGTAGCTATCCTAAGTAAATACTGCAGACGGTACTCATTTCTTAGTAGTTTTTTCTTTAACTGTCTCGTTGGTCTAGTAGTCACAAGCGCGACTGCTGATCATGAGGTCCTGGGTTCGATTCCCAGGTCGGACAAAGTGTTATTGGGTTTTTCCATCATGGATTTCGCAGTAGCAGCCATGGAGTCTGGATTTTCGCCCGGTTGATGGCAATAGGCTCGCCCCCTATTATATGGGACTTAAACATAACTGGTACATGTGGATGTACTATTAGGTACAGGCTTTATGTTATGTTATGGTTTTTCTTCGTAATACTAACCTATCTCATTAAGGTAGATAAAATTTACTCTTCTCTTCGAATCAAGTCTAATAACCGTTTTCACAAACATTAGGGAGACACCTAGGTAATGCTTAGTGTGAACAAAAACGGGAATAATTCCGTTAAGATTAGTTCAGTAGTTCAGTTCTAACTTCAGCTGTGGAAGACTAGAAATTCGCATCTCATTTGCATTCACGATGTTACCTGAGAAATAAGGAATGAGGTATGTGAATCGGGTCTGAATCGTAGCACGTACGTTGTACGGAGCAAGAATAAACCACGTAAAAATACCTACCAACGGGAAATCATCATTCTCTTGCCCTTTTTCCAAATCATTTGGGGTCGGCGCAGCATCTTCTTCCATACTTCTCTATTACTCGTCATCTCATCAGACACCTCCTTTCTTGCCATATCATTCTTTGCACAGTCCACCCATCGTTTCTTTGGTCTTCCTCACACATCCACATTCATACTCAAGACTTGCCTCACGAAATTTTCCTCATTCCTCCGCATCACATGGGCATACCACGACAACCGATTACCACACAACTCTTCAGACACCGGCGCCGGTTTCAGAACTCTCACAAACTTTTCGTGAAAATGAGTATAAATTAAACTGTGCATCTAGCTGTTTTACGGACTCGCAAAAATATACCCACATAGGCTGTTTTAATTGGTCACCTGAGCTAAGGTGTTTAAATGGGTCATGCGTGGGTTTATTAACGAACGCGTAACATACCATCGCGCCTGTATTTCCCAGATGGATTAGGCACAGAAGTGTACCATGCTGATACTTCAGTCGGGCACAATTCGCAACACCGGACTGCAACTGAGAAATTCCTGATGGAAAAACCCAATAACACTTTGCCCGGCCTGGGAATCGAACCCAAGACCACAAAGATACATAAGCATGTATAATTCGGTCACCTATGCCAAGGTGTTTAAGTGGGTCAGGGTGCCCAATTAACGTAGGTGTCTGTAGAAATCGCGTCTTAGATGAGTTACGGCACGGTCTAGCATAATGTATTCTTCCTAAACTCTACCCTAACTAGCATAATTTAAATACATTGAATAATGTATTAAAACCGTGTGCAATGGGCAATGTGTATCAATATTAACCGACGAAAAAAAGGAGAAGGTTCACTTCGACGAGTTTTTTTTTTTTGTTCACTTCTTAATAAAAATACCTACTATACAAGCGTGTGCAAAAATTACACATTTACGGTGAACACGTTGACCTGCCAGCCAGAATGTGACGGTAGTGGAAGTTATTTCCACGATTTCTCATACGTAAAAAAATATTCAAGGCTTTAATCTAAAAAAAAAATAGTTCTACAGTCCACCGAGTAATGTTTTAATATTCTGTTCAGTGGCGTTACAAGTTTTCGGAAACAGACCGCCCTTTGCACTGCAATTTTTTGATATTTTAAAACTTTTCCTTGTTGATCGACGCCCTCTGTTGTCGTGTATTGGCATCAATACACGACAATTTTTCGTTTAATCCGTAACGATGAGGTAACCAAAGCGAAAAAAAAAATATTTGGGGTCTATAATAGAGCAACAGAAGCCAAAACAAGTTTT
The DNA here is from genome assembly GCA_905163415.1 of Noctua fimbriata. Taxonomy (NCBI): domain Eukaryota; kingdom Metazoa; phylum Arthropoda; class Insecta; order Lepidoptera; family Noctuidae; genus Noctua; species Noctua fimbriata. The sequence goes on along the minus strand of LR990926.1, from coordinate 2,930,315 downwards.
TAGAATTTTTGTCTGTCTGTTTGTACGCGCATCACGCAAAACTACTGCATGAATTTGAACTCAGTTTTCACCACTCTACTGGTAGATGCTTAACTTAAAATGTAGGCTTCATTAGATATAGTTTTGGACCCGATAGGTGGCGCCGCCGCCGTGCGAAGCAAGGACGGGTTGCTAGTTACTATAATAAATGCGAAAGTTTGGATGTTTGATTCAATCACGCCTGAACAGCTGAACGGATCTAAATGAAATTTGGCACAGAGATAAATTATAGTCTGGAATAGCACACAGGCCACCTGTTTTATCAAAATTCCACGCGAACGAACTCGCGGGCAAAATCTAGTTCCACATTAAATTCACCTGAATTTCCTCCACACTGACGTAATCTTATAAATTTTCGAACATTATTAATTTCTGAGGCAGCTGTACACTGTTGCTACGATACTGGTTAGTCAAGCGTGAGTCGTGACACCTCTCGTGGTGAGACTCCGTTGCTTGGTCCTTTTGCCTCGGAGGACTTTGTCATTGACTTCGTGTTTACGCTAGACGCTGTCTTGGATTTAGATTGGTAGGTACCCCTGTCGTCAAATTGTGGGTGAGGCAAGATATTGTGTCCTTGTTATAAGTACTTGAGTTTAGATGCTCACTGATTATTTATGTTAACAAAGTTGAAGGGACGACAAACGGTTACCTCGTATTCAGTACATCATTCTGAACCCGACACAGAAATTCATCGGTAATTTTTTTTTAAACAGCTGATTCCTGCAAAAGCGTATGGAACAGCTGATTTTTATTTCAATTTACCGTGTTCGGAATGACTGTTTTTATAACAAAAATCATAACATCACGCTTGTTTTCCCGAAGGGTCTGGAACAAGTGAATACAGGGTGTAAGCAGACCCTTCACATAACCGTCAACCAAGCACAAAGTTACTTAGTTTGATGTACAGAATCAAACTAAGTAACTTTACGCAAAAATTATTGCTGGGAATCGACTTTTTTTTTTGGGGTGAAAAATCACATTTTACGGTAGGACTCGATGGAAAGCATTCAAAGCATTGAATATGTACGGGGTCGTGGAGGTATGTAAAGTAAAAATCTTACATTAAGGGCATTACATTGCTCGATGACCTTGATGATTTGATCCCTGTACTGGTTTTTGTTGACTTGCCCCGCACATTTCGCAAAATTTCGGTTTTTATTTATTATTTAAAAATATTAAAAGAAATAACAGAAAAAAACAATACAGATTGTTAAGTATATCATTACGTATTTGTTGTTACAAAATTCATGCCAATCTATTCAGCTGTTACAGAGATAATTTACAATTAAAGTTGAAAAAGGACCTATTTTCTACGATTAACCAAAAAAGATTGAGAAGGTTTATTAAAATTTTAAACAATACAATTTATTTGTGATGAACTTAACTATAACATACTTTTTTTACACGGAAAACGCACGAAGGGATTCATCAACAAATTTCTTTGAAAATACGCTGTTTTTGGGATTTGAGCCATGTAATGCCCTTAAAAACATTTATTAAAAAAAAAACTTGTGAAATAGTTGGAACTTTGACCCCCAATATCTCCGTAAGTAGAAGGTTCCCAGGTATGGTCTAGAACAAAAAAAATATCACAAAGACAGTGCCTTTCGGATATGTTAAGGGTCTATTTACACCCTTTATAGTAACTAGTGTAACTACACACCTTCATTTCGCCAGTTATTAAGTCTCATGTAATAGGGGGCGATCCTATTTATATCACCAACCCGCACTGGGCCCGTGCGGTGGATAACAGCCCATTCCCTCTCATACAGAGGTGGCCTTGTCCCAGCAGTGGGAACCTTATAGACTGATTATTCTATGCTATTTATATAATGTACTTATTTCAAAGAAAAGGCTTTTTTTGTATATGTCTGTAACAAAATTGTCGAATTCGTTTTTATATTCACTTAGGGATATTGTCTAAACCTCATTAGTTAACTGATCCATTTTTTTACAGGTGGTGGAGATCCTGAATGACCTGTACACCTGCTGCGACGCTATCATATCATACTACAACGTTTACAAGGTAAGTTTAGATGTATGCTGGTGATTACCTACTATGCTTGAATGTTTAGATTCCCCCAAGAATAAAACTTACACTGTCACTGTTTTAACCGTTCACGGTTTACAACTAAACTTCTACTGTCACTTTTTTAAGCTTTCACGGTTTACAACTAAACTTATACTGTCACTGTTTTAACCGTTCACGGTTTACAACTAAACTTATACTGTCACTGATTTAAGCTTTCACGGTTTACAACTAAACTTCTACTGTCACTTTTTTAAGCTTTCACGGTTTACAAATAAACTTATTATACTGTCACTGTTTTAAGCTTTCACGGTTCACAACTAAACTTATACTGTCACTGTTTTAAGCTTTCACGGTTCACAACTAAACTTATACTGTCACTGTTTTAAGCTTTCACGGTTCACAACTAAACTTATACTGTCACTGTTTTAAGCTTTCACGGTTTACAACTAAACTTATACTGTCACTGTTTTGAGGTTTCACGGTTTACAACTAAACTTATACTGTCACTGTTTTGAGCTTTCACGGTGTACAACTAAATTTATACTGTCACTGTTTTAAGATTTCACGGTTTACAACTAAACTTATACTGTCACTGTTTTAACCGTTCACGGTTTACAACTAAACTTATACTGTCACTGTTTTAAGCTTTCACGGTTTACAACTTTTTCTTTCTTTCTTTCTTTATTTAAAAAACGTTGCCCCACACTAGGAATTTCTCCTGTATCGTGGGTGCGTTTACAAACATTTAAAATCACATACACAAACAGCCAGACCCGGAACAACTATCTGTAGGCCATACAAATATTTGTTCCGTGCGGGGATCGAACCCGCGACACGCCGCGTTGCAGCCAATTGCTTAGCCACTGCGCCAAACGTGTCGTCATCAACTAAAGTTATACTGTCACTTACGGGATATAGAGCCGGACACACCGGGACAGCGTCGAAATATCAGGAGCTCAAAATCACGGAAGACATCCCGTAAGTGACAGTATAAATTTAACTTACATTGTCACTTACGGGATATCTTCCGTGTTACCATCCACCCGCATTCTTCAGTTGTCCCGCAATTATGGCGCTTGCAACAGCGACAAAATATTGAGAGCATATCATAGTTGAAAAATACGGAAGATATCTCGTAATTTATTATTTTTATTTATATATAATCAACAAGTAACAGGACTCAATATGTTAGTAACAATATTTCTGAACAACTATGTTAGCAAACTTAACCTACACACTGCCTTATAGATATAAGAAACCCTGCTACCAGCTCAACACCGATGTAGAAAGCTTGCAGCAACGATTCACACACAAACAGTCAGTAATATTAGTTATAAACAGTGCAAGCTTGAAAAGAGTGCAATGTAGTTGGTAGGTATGTACATCTAGCAACAATTTTAATAACGGGATAATATTATGCAAACCAAATGGATATTGATCAATCAAAACAATAGCAGCTTATAATTTCCTACACAGAATGAATGTGCCCAGGTTTTACATTAGAAATTACGTAGCCAATCAATTTTCTATCTTAAGAAAGAAAGGACAATAAATTGCCTACACTGTCTAATCTAAAGCAGATGTGTCAATCCAGCTATCCCTAATCGAGTTATGGGCTAGCTCGCCGTCCGGCCGTCTTATGACGACAGGCCGTCTCGACGGCGAGTTCTTGTTCCACGCGCGCCTCAAAGAGATGTCAGCAACCACGCATGGGCCGATGCCTGCCAGGGCTGCGGGACTGTTTGAAAGAGATACCGTGGCCCTGGAACACAAAGGGCAAAAGAAGGAACATGGATGGGTTTTAGTCAGTAAAACTCTGACACTCCCTTCCGCTCCGCCCAGAGCGAAGGGATCATTTAATGACTTCTCAAAAAAAAACAAAAAAAACTGTCCCTAATTGATTGTCAAAGCTGATAGATTGCCCGTAATAGCCTGCCGTATGTTTGCCGTAATCATTTGGAACCGGGCCAGCGTGATTGTTCCGAATACTCAGAATCCCGAAAGTATGACAACGAGTCTTAAGCTGCGTTTCCCTCAGAGATGTGCGAGGATGTGCAGCGAGAGATGTGCATAAAACTTACCGATCACGTAGCTAGCTTAGCTCAAAATATGAAAAAGAAGCAACGCATCCTCGCTCATCTATGCGGACTAACGCAGCCTTACCAAGGGGTTGGTATTGTATTACCCAGTAATTGGTTTGAGTAGGTCAGATCAGGCAGTCGATCGATGTAAAATACTAGTATTTTCAGAAAAGGCTAGGCAAATGATGATGCTGATGGTCCGTAAATAGACAAGTCCTTGATAGAATTGAACTGACCCATCCGATTTCTTAGATATTTCATCTAACTTTTTATTTGATACAGGTGGAAACAATAGGCGACGCATACATGGTGGTCGGTGGTCTACCAGAGAGGTGTTCCCGCCATGCCGCTGAAGTGGCGTCTTTAGCCCTGCATGTACTGGATGCTGTGCCCAAGATCAGGTCCAGGCAGGTGCCAGCCGCTAGACTGCATATTAGGATAGGTAAGTCTTCGTTATTGTCAGCAGCGGCGCTACAAAAAGCACTACAGCAACATAGTACAAAAAGTACTACTGCGCCACAAATGAAGAACCAACATCAAATTCCTAAATGGCGATATTAAAGTTCTCATAGATCTCATAAATCCGACAACAACTGTCGGGCAATAGCCCACCAGACGAAACACCCGTCTGGTAGGAGGATCCTCGCTTTTCTCTAGGGGATGAAGAACACACACTTTTTATGTGTCTCACATCATTTCAGCCGAGAATTACTTTTGAACATAGACCTCCCTCGAGCGTAACCACTTCGACCGATTCTGTGCATTTGGTATCCAGTGGATTCTTGCGGCCTACGCAAGGTCATCGGCCCACCTTGTGGGAAGCCTTCCAAAGCTTTGCCTTCAATCCAGAGCCTTTCGCGCAAGCTATAGTTAGCGCTAACTATGTTAACCGAGTATGGTGAAGAATGAGAAAAGAAATCGAGGTGGGCTCATGATATGGAAAGAGAGAAAAATAAAACTGACAACAGGTCCAAGGGATGTTGCGAATATTCGGTGTGTAGGTTGGCGAAAAACGATGATAGTTGTATTTTTTTTATTTCATCCAAGTGCATCTTGACATAAGCGAGGTGGTAGATACGTAGGATGTGGACTCAGCGATCATTGTACCGATAGTCACAACAGCCCACGGTTTAATTGCGAGCAAGAAGAGCCTCGATCAATACCTGAGGAGGTTCTCGTTAGGCAGCTGGATAAAGGGCTTGATTCGGAAAGCGGTACTCCTGGACACGGCTCATATTGTTAGAAGGTTCCTATCTCTGGAGCCCTGACCGCCGGTAGCTTGGACCCTGTTCCCGATACTGGTGGGCTGCTTAAATTTTCCGTCGCAAAAGCAACAGCTGTCTATAGACACTTTATATTAACAATCTGACAGATTACACCATAAAAAGACTTTACTGGGATGATTATTAAATAAGCTACTAGCAATTAATATGACAATTTCCCTTCGGAGATCCGGGCCTGGCAGCTTAATTTGTTACCAAGGTTGGTACGAGGAAATCTTATTCACTCATCTACATACTAACTAACCACTTGGTAAATTTACTAACTATGTTACTTACTCAACTATTACCTGTTACTACATAAATGATATAATGGGAGGTCTAGTTACCTACGCCGAACACCAGTAACCGCACACCGCAGCGGCGGGCTGCTCAATCCGTGCCAACGTCGTCTTCAGCAACTCCAATGAAACGTTAACAGGCAGCAATGCTCAATGCAATCATAGAACCAATTATACTTACAGTACGTTTACAGAAACGTTTTCATTAGAGTTATATTCAGGGTTTAAACGGACCATCCACAAGGTTAGAAGGTTCACAGGTATGATCCAGAACAAAATACGGAACCCGACAAATGATCACATTGACGATAAGAACAAGTACCTCTCGGCTTCGTTAAGTGTATTTTACGCCCTTCGGAAACTATTGTGTTGCTGCGGTGTGTCGTAGCGATTGCTCTGCCGTTGCGGTCTGCGATCTGTGGTCGCCTTCGAAATTGTGCCTTTTCAATTAAACATCGAACTATCTTCTGAGTCTGAGGAGCTCGTGGCTAAATAATAATAGCCGCTCGGGTCGATCTTTAGGTTAAGCCGTGCTTGCCAGGTTGGTCTGTGGATGGGTGACCGCCCTTTACAAACCGAGTTTTCTCCGTGCCTCGGAAAGCACGTTAAACCGTTGGTCCCGGGTGTCATATGTAGATCTTTGACAGTCGTTACAGGTAGTCAGTAGCTAAAAAGTCAGACAACCAGTCTTACCAAGGGGTATCGTATTACTCAGTACTAACTGGGTTGTGGAGATCAGATAGGCAGTCGCTCGATGTAAAATACTGGTATTCAGCTGCATCCGGTTAGACTAGAAGCCGACCCCAAAATAGTTGGGAAAAGGCTAGCAGATGATGACTATCTTGTGAGTCTGTTTTCGACTATAAAACAAAGCTGTCAAAGTTTATAACAACTAGCTGAACAAACAATTGCTGTTGAGAAGCCCAACATATATTATTTCCATATCATCATTAGTAAGTTTAGCATGAAATTATTTGGTGTCTGTTATCAATTTCAAAGTTCTCTTTACAGTATCGTTATTACGTGCCCGAGCGTAATAGTTGGTAATATTTCTAAACATTAAGTACCTAACACTAAAATTTCGGGTTCATTTACATTCTGGTTAGGTACTCAACCGAATATAACTCTCCCCGCAACACCCGAATTAGGAACAAACTTTGAAAGGAATTTTCACGGTACAGGTTGCCTGACAAATTAAGGTATCAATTTCAAATCCTTGATAACCGCGTTATTAGTCCCTTCCATATTCGAAATCGCGTTCCTATTCATACCATTTTACGATACTAGACTATTTTCTCAGTCTCTAATTCTTACCTGGTAATATTCTCCATATTGATGATGTTGACATCGTTTTAGGTGTCAAAAATCCTGTTCTTTTCTTTTGAGTATTTTTGTACATATAAAACTACTTACTACGATAACGACAGCCCTTTTTATGTCAATTTGTAAATAAGCACGGGTTTTACATTATAAGGAAACACAGAACTAAATGATTGTTTGTAAAAAGAAACTATTAGAAACTAGTTAGCGATACTAGCATTCTGCGTGCAAGTTCACTAGCGTACTCGACCCATGTGAACGAACTTTAAACGATAAACTTGACTTTCAGCAAGTCGTGGAGCTAATTTAAGACTAAACGACATAAATTGCGACACATATTGTGTCTGACACTTGCGTAGTTGTGTCGTAATATTTCGCAATTTGTTTCAGTGATGTCAAAGAATACAGCTGTAACTATTACTTGTAATAAATGTGTGACATTTGGAGTTTATTTAGTTATATTTGTTGGGAGCATAAAGTATTGTGTCTTAGGTCGCAGCCATGAGAACTTGGACAATTTGTGCGTGTAGATATCAGTATAACACAACACAATCGACACTTTTCTGAACATAAAAATTAATAATTCCTAATATATTTGAGCGCTCTTAGACATTTTATGACCTTTGCGTTCTTAAGCTTTTCTTTACAAATAGGCAAAATAAGCCGTAATTCTATAATAAAGGACAAAAGAAAATCTATCAAATTCGAGGTGGGAAAATTTTCAAGGACGCTACTCTCGCTTTTGAATCTATTTTTTTCGATTGGTTGGCTTTTCTGTATAGGAGAAAAACAATATTACTCCTTAAACCTAACATAGCCGAGGTGGAGTGCAAACATTTTCGAGCTGTTTTCATGGAATCGAAGGTGCACTTCCCTGGAGAAAACCCTGCCGGTGCATATGCTAGTGCTGTCATAATTCGAGCTGCTCATTTAGGGTTTGAGTTCGAAACACATTACTTTAGAGCTGCGTCGTGGACAACGGACTTTAACATCCCGTTTCCACCAAAACGGAGACATCCAAGATTCAACCAATTAGAGACGAGAGACGCGATGTGGTGTTTAACCCCTGTGATTGGACGATTTTATCTTTGCTCCGCGGCTGATCTCTGTTTTGGAGAAGACCGGGTCTTATCTGGATACCTGTATAATAGGTACCTGCAAACTAAACAGAATCTCCTTCTCCAGGTATACACAGCGGCCAATGCGCAGCAGGCGTCGTAGGAGTGAAGATGCCAAGGTACTGCCTCTTCGGAGACACAGTCAACACTGCAGCCCGGATGGAGTCCAGTGGAGAACCCCAAAGGATCCACGTCAGCCATGACACCTACCTGCTGCTCAAACAGCATGGAGGATACCATTTCAAGGAGAGGGGAATTGTGAATATCAAGGTGAGGGATATCAGTTTGTTTGGGTCTTCGAGTCAAGTTCTTGATATGGTCTGTATGGAAGTTTCAAAGACTACCACTTACTGTTCCGATTACCAACTTGACTTTTATTTAAAAAAAAAAAACGAAAAGACTTACCCCGTCCTTTCTTCATTCAGCATTCTCGTGATCTTTAGATCATTTAATCCTTGTTTCCTCACGAGAAATTTGTCAATAATGTTTTTTATGTTCCCTCTTTGTGCAGGGCAAAGGAGAAATGAGGACGTGGTGGCTAGTTGGTGAAGACCATGAGAGGAGAAAAAACACCATGAGTAGATACCGTAAGTACTTATATTTCTGGTTGTCAGAACGAAGTGATTAGGCCGAACTGAAAACAGATTGTAACAGCATTTAAAAAGCATCATAATCATGGTGCTCTTCCGAATACGACTGCAACAGCAAACCGCAGCGACAACGTCGCCCAACCGCAACGACAGTCTGGCTTCTAAGTAACTATGAAAATGCCTCCAAACGCCGCCTAAATGGCGATATTGCCGCTTGTGCTGACTTGCAGTCGTCTTCGAAAAAGCACCTTTCTCAATCAATCCAAAATATTTTTATCTAGTAAGTTATCAATACTATATCGTACTCCACAGAACCAGGTCTACTCCGAAACATGAACGATGAAAGCGAAGACTTATGGGGCCTGAACCGCTCCATCCTGAACATCCGCGACAGGGCCCGCCTATCCTGCGGAGGGCTGGCGGGCCCCGGGTCTGCCCTCTCCTCCCCTGGGCCTCCAGCCTGCGACTGCTTCATCCCCAACCGAGACCATCACTCCGCCCCTGTAGTCCTGTTCTGCGACGAATGACGTTAACAAAGCTCCCTTCAATATTTCTGGTTGAAAAACGATTGTGATGTAGATGTACTAGCCGAGGTGAAGGTTGAAGGTGCAGAAACTGTAGAAGATAGTTATAATGATTTCATGCTCATGTACCAACGTGGGGCGAAGGTGGTTGATGATGGTGTGGCCAGTAGAGCTAGGAAGCTGGCGGCTTTGAGGAGACTGTATAGTGTCGATTATGAGGGTGGTACATGGTTGTAATTGTACGGAACTGTTAGGTTATTTTGTAAAGTGGTGTGGGTTAGGTAATTTGAAGTATATCGTCAAATTTTAGCAGTACTAAGAATTGGTTTAATTGGCAGCGAATTTTTTTTTTATAGAGCACTCGTTCTTTACTATTTCTATTTTTCTTTTAAAGAATGGTTATTTATTAGCTTGCGTAATCCTTTTTTTCTTATTTCAGTCGTCTCGTCTGCTTTTTCTTTTTTTCTTCAATGATTTTGTTTTACACAGTCTAACTTTTTTCCGATATTTTGTTCGACCGTGTTTAATTCGCTTTCAAAAGAAGAAGTTGGGTCTTTTCAAGATAGATCGAACTATAATTATAATACTCGCAATTACTTTTAAAGCTTCAAGACTTTTACAATTATTTGATTACTTACTTTTATATAAATGAACAAAAATATATACCTGTAATATGTATTATAATATGTATTATGTGGAACAAGAACTTTAGTAGATAGGTAAATAAAAAGTAATGTCGTACCTATGCTAATCTACATTTCGGAATAATGCTGATAAATTTAAATTAAGATAGATATTGTGACTTTGCCATTTAAAAAGTTAATGAAATGAAACCCCATATTATTATTATATGTCTATGTATTAAATAGAAAATAAGTAATTTCAACTTAGAGCACTAATATTATCATTGCCTACATACCTAGTAGACTTACGACATTATAGGACGACGTTATAAAACGTCTTTTAGATGATGATGATGATGGGCCTACAATGTGGTATTCAGCTGCATCCGATGAGACTGGAAGCTGACCCCAATAGACTTGGGAAAATGGCTCGACTAATGATGTACAGTATAAATGAGCGAGTAATCCTCATGGCAAGGATGTGTGCATATGCTACCATCACGCTTCGAAACCACAACATAATTTCCACCGTCAATTTACGCATGAGGCGATGTCACGTCTTGTAAGCACGAAGGCCAATCAAGCTATAAAAACCAGTTTATGCGGATCTCTCATTGTATAGGAATTATATACAAAGCGAGGCCAAGTTATACTAGAAATGTACAGCTTCATGTGCAGCCGTGTGTATCTAGCATTAATATGTATAATTACCTATATTTAGTAACACGTGACAGCACCTGTAAGTACTTTATTCACCGTCTCACGTTTTTCACATTCTTAATTGGATGTCATTAAACTCGATAAGTACACAATATTAAATTTGTCGTGCGTTTGACGTCTCCAATTTATTCTATCTGCGCAATTTCAGAACGTGTCTTTGCATAACTGAAGATACGTTTAAAATAGGGGATTTATCCTTCAGCAGCTTTTTTAATACCTCTGTTGGTACATAGGTTAGTAAAAGGGGTGAAAAATTGTTTTTTTAAAGCTTTTTTGAGGGGCCAGGTTTAAGAATTTGGTCATTCTGCAAGTATTTTGACAAGTAAGAAAATGAAGTGAAGTTAATTTTGTAAATAGTTTAGAATAATATGGCCAATGATAACTAAGTATAAAGATTTTATTCCATGACATAAGAATCTCGAGTACAGTATTTCAAGTTACTATTGACAATGATATAAAATACGCCATTTTGTTGAAGACGGAGTGGAATAGATTTTTTTAAACACTGTGTTGCCACTTTTCCAAGCTGAACAAGAATGTTCATTTTACTGATCTCATAAGGTGTATGAACCTTCAATTTTTAATTATTATCGATTCAAAACGTTTCTATTGTGACGAAAAGTCTGTATAATCGAATAGATGTTAATTGTTAGATAATAAAATCGATAAATGTGATAGGTACCTATTGAAAGGTTACATTATAATACGAAATTGAGAATGACTGAACGGGTAAGGATTAGATAATTGTATATAATTATCTATGTATTTTAGTATATAAATTATATTGTTTTGATATGAAATGTATTGTAACAATTTTCTAACGGACCTAATAAAATGTACCTATGACCATATTGTTGTGTAAGTTTTTTGTATTATGTCTCTGTGTGTTAATGAATGTTTATATTATATGTGTGTGTTGTGTGATTTTGACCAAATCCCTGCCAATGTTGTTCTTGTAATGTTTATCGAAATCGATACTCTTAATAAGTACCTTTTTCCTACTTAATGCATTCTGACGGTTTTCAATGTCGTAAATGACTGGCTAAACCAAATTAAACCTTTCCTTAATTGATTAAATAATCAATATCAATTAACAAATAAAGAATTATTGCTCTAACTCTAAAATATTCCTTCTTCTCTTAGCGTGTCGATGGCAATCTAAATTATGTCGGCCCAGAATCGAGTCGCAACAACCAAAACTAAAATATTGATTATGAAAAAGTAAATCATTTTTCACGTCTTAAAGCAGGAGTAATTCCAGTGTGGGAAAGAGATGGCGCTAGACGACCTTTAAGCTCTGTCCTTTTCCCACAATGGAATTACTCCTACTTCAAGACGTCATAGTAACCCCCGGAGGTTGATTGACTTGCTAAAAACCACGTTGTGTATTTAATCAATCTTTTATTAAATACATTGTAAGCTGAACGAGGTACCACCCGACCCTAAAAAAAAGAACGTTGGGAAAAAAGACCACTTACTGAATGTATTACTAACCATTTAAAATACATGACAGGGTCCTATTTCCCTCTGAGTGGTTATTTTTACAAGTAGCTGAAGGGTTAAAAGGGACAAATTGCTCAATCGACGAACAAGGCTTTGCGTAAGTTGCTTGTTTTGTTTTTTTTTTATACACTGTGGAAGGACCATCGACACACAAAACGGTTACCACGTAGGTATTCAGTACATCATTCTGTATCAGTAATAAAAAAAAAAAAAACTGATGTTTCCTACAAAAGTGCATTACATAACGGTCAAAATGCATGGAAAAGCTGATTTTTAAAAAATACCGATGAAAAATTTTGATGTTCGGGTTTACACTTAACAATTTTTAAAAGTGTTTTTCTCTTACTGTTCCCATTATTTCATGTTGTTACGATCATAGTATACTGGAACTCATATTTTTAAGAAAAAGATCCTATCTCCAAGTTACAATCGTAATTTCTTGCGAAAATTGTTTTTAAATTTAGGAAAATGTATACATATTGGTGCTCGTGACTGTACTGAACACATCGTAATCGTTTGTGCGTCGCGGCGGACTCTCTTTCACCCTTTATATGTAGAGGAGTTACATTTAAAAAAAAAAACCAATTTAGTGTAGATAAACATCCCTTTAAAATTTGCAAATAATAAGTAGCTAGGTCAATCCTTAATGTTATTAAAATAAGTACCTACCCTAGATGGCTAGGTAACTTAAATTTATAATTTAATCAATGTAAAATCTTTCAGCCATTGCCCCTAACATGTTAGTAACTATACTGGGTGTAAACGGACCCCTTACGAAGCCGTGAACCAAGCATTATGTACATCAAACTAAGTAACTTTACGCAAAAATAATTCTTTTGTTTTTGGGGTGAAAAATCACGTTTTACGGTAGGACTCAATGTAACGCACTCAAAACATCGTGCTGATGGATAGATTGAATAGTACGGGGGTCATGGAGGTGTTTAAAGTAAAATCTAACATTCAAAACATGTATTTAAAAAAAACACGTGAAAATGTTGTAAACTTTGACCCCCAATATCTCCGTAACTAGAGGGTTCCCAGGTATGGTCTAGAACAAAAAAAATATAGCAATGACGGGGAGAACAAGTGACTTTCGGCTTTGTTAAGGGTCTTTTTACATCCTTTATGTGACGCTGTAAATAAGCCATTTTTGAAAAAAGTCCTACATACTTAGCAACATAAAATAAATAGAAGGTAACGTTGAAAATTAATACTGGCACTAAGTACCTACGTAAATTAATAAACATGAGTACTTGAGTGATCTAAATATAAATACTTATTAGTAAATATTTAATGAAAAATATCTCAATGTTAGAAAAATCCGTGCTTCTAGATTTTCCCATGAGATATTAGTAGAAAATAAATCTAGATAAAGATATCTAATACCTAGTTCAAACCTTACCTTAGCTTACAAGAGGATATGTTGTCAAAAATATTTTAATAAATAAGTTTTCTTGTTGGGTTGTAACTGAAAGATTCATTAAGAAAACGCCCAATATCACTGCCAATGTGGGAAACGAACCCCGGACCCGACACTCAGCAGCACCTAGTAGTAGCGAAAACACACCATGCAAGTAGTCAAATTCACTCACATCATAATAATCCTATAATGCTCCAAGGAAACAGGCTTCCAGACTGACTGGCGTGCCTAGGTGCCAACAATACGGCTAGCCCCTAAGCCAAGCAGACTGTTCATAAACCCTAACATCATGAAGAGAAGTAGGTTATAAAGGCAAGCCAAGCTTTTAGGCTTGTATAAAAGTACCGCTACTAGGCTTCCTCGATGTGAGATAGACTGGGCCGCAATACACCACGCGGACCCAGTGGGCGTTGGTTTGACATCTAATGGTGGCACTACACTTGGCCGATCTGGGCAAATATTCGCCTTCTACCATTAACACAAAGTGAACTATATCGCAATAGGCATAAAAAACATTTTGTTTTGACCCAATATCGCGAAAATTTTGAAAAATGCGCCATATGAAGTGCCAACATAAAATGTAGCTTACTAGCATATGTGTGTGTACCTAATTAGTATCGATTTCGATAAATAGTGCCTATTATTTCTGTGTTAAATGACTGTCCAAGCTTATCCCAATGTTTTTAAATAATAACGCATATATTATTACGATTTAAAATTTTACGAAGACTTGTTGATGGATGCTTTATTTATAAATCAATTCTACATGGAATAATTATACCTAAATGTACTTAACTGAATATGTATTGCTGTTGACTGTTGATAAAATAAAGAGTTTTTTAATAAAATTATCTTTTTGTTTTATTCACGTTTTCACATACACTGGGAAATACTTAAAATAATTCAAATAAAGGCTCACTGTTGGGACTTCAACGATCGAGCCAGACATTTGAAATTCTAGCCGCACAAAACTACAGAATCGTACCTAGGGTGGAAGGGACAACATAATAAAATTTGCTGTTTCCTACAAAAGTGCAATCCCTACTCGGTCAAAATGTATGGAACAGCAGATTTTATTTTTAATTGCCGATGAAAAATTCTTATGTGGTGTATTAGGAATGATTTACTGAATATATGGTATTCGTTTGTGCGTTGATGCCCCACCCTGTATTTAGATATTCATTTAAGTCTGGTACAGTTTTACTAAATACAGGCATTAGTGTTGTTGGAAGAGAATTTCGGTAGTTAGGAAGGTACCCATCTACCTTACAATACGTAGATATACCTAAACACCATCAAAGGGACATCGTGTCTCAAAATTATACCATGGCAGTACAATCATGATTCTCGAACCACTCTAGCATTAGCACAGAATACATAATATGCCGTATACATAATGCCTATGGCATTAAGTCCGCCTCTAGTTTGTGCTTGAAGTGTTAAATAAATAAATAATAGGCATCAGGCAATTTAAGATTTTCTTGTTCTTTCAGAGAAAAGATGGAAAAGACACCGAAACTAAACAGTTACCACGTATTCAGTACATCATTCTGAACCTGCAAAAAAAAAGATGTTTCCTACAAAAGTGCAATACCTACACGGTCAAAATGTATGGAACAGCTGCTTTTTTTTAAATTACCAAATTCGAGGTAGGTAACCGTTTAGCATCGGTGTCTCTTCCACCATGTATATCTATGTTCAAAATGTATCCACTGCAGGCTTTTTCTAATATCATCATTTTTTTTTTTTTTGAAATGACCACTCGCAGTACAAAATCTCGAGAGTTTGTTTCTGCTTAACCGGGCAAATCCTGTGGTGGCCAAAAATTACTTTAAGGCTCCCAGCCAGGGCTTACAAACTAAGGATATTTATTAAATGAACTGACACTAAGGGCACCCCCTGCGGGGTTCGGGCCTCGGCTTAGTGCGTCATTGGGGGGAGGGCAGCTAGGATCAGGCTGGGTCGAATTATCTAATATCATCATCATCATTCTCTAGCCCTTATCCCAATTCATTTGGGGTCGGCGCAGCATGTCTTCTTCCATACTTCTCTATTACTCGTCATATCATCAGACACCTTTTTTGCCATATCATTCTTTACACAGTTCATCCATCGTTTCTATGGTCTGCCTCTATTGATATACTCATATAGGTACTCATATTTTTATAGGCTTTTTCTAATAACCGACAAAAAAAAATCTCAGTTTGGTTAGATCCAAGTTTGAGTCGCGATGTCTTTTACACCTTGTATATTTAGTAGGTAGATATTTTCTAAAACAACAAACGGCGCTGAGCCCAGACACACGCAGTATCTAAGGACTTGTAGGTACAGACTAGATTAGGTACAGACATTTACGTCAACATTCAAAATATTTGACCTGTAAAGGGCGCCGAAGTGAGTTCATTATCTACGCCACGACGTTACGCAACGATTACCTACCTATGTTAGTAATATGAATCTAGTAGAACTAGTAGGTACCTAGTGTTCTATCTAGTAGAACTAGGTCAAAGTTAAAGATGTGGCTCAAGTTATCATAATTGGGCTGTGAAACGTATAGGTAGGTTACATACCTTTTTAAGTAGGAGGTTGTCCCACCTACTTACATGCCATCAGCTGCAGACGGAGGCAAGCAAACGAGTGTCAGTAAGAATTGAGAATGACATCGTCGATTCAACATTCAACTACGGATCCACTAACAGTGTTATTTACCTACAAAAAGACTTGCTTTCTGTTGGTAAGGAAAAATTCAGAAGCTCTGCTTTAGTTACGTAAAGCAAGGCTTGTATAGGTAGTAGGTACTATAGGTACCTATACTAACTTATCTATATACTCTCAAACTGACTTTATTAATTAATTGGTTTTCACAAAAATATTTAACGAACAAAAAGTTGATGAAAAATAAATAAAAAGTAGGCGAATTATTAATTGCAGCTAGTATTTTACCGTGTAAAAATCACGAGCAAAAATTAAATTTTCTTTTCATGAATCGCAGGCCATAATTATGTAACCCACATTAACTTCACAATACCCTCCCGTAGCATTTTAACAACTATGTTAGAGTCGGCTTCTAATCGAAGGAACCGGATGCATCATACATCTAAATACCAGTATTTCACAAGGAACGAATGTCTATTTGAACTCCACAAGTTCCACTATTATTCCCCTTGGCAACACTGGTTATAAATAAGACTTTTCGTGTTTCTAACAACTTGTAACAAAAATTTACAAATGACCACCGAGACCGTGCTCTACTGCTCTTCGAAGAACGAAGAGTTCTCGTTATGTGGTGGATTGTCACCCATCCACGGTTCAACCTCGGCAAGCGAAGCTTACCTGTTTGAGAGTTTTCTTTTCTCTAGACTACCTCTTTGACCTAGTGGTCACGATTGCTACTGCTAGTGCTGAACATGCGGTCCTGGTTGCGATTAACTGATCGGGCAAAGTAGTTAGCCGTTAGTATTGTGGTTTTCCATCTGGAATCTCTCAGTAGCAGATACGGCGCGGTGTCTATATTTGTGCCCGGATGATGGTAACTGGCCCCTTGTACTTAGACTGGCGAAATGTGTGTACTGTTAAATACTTACACATCTGCCTAACCCTTCGGGAATAACAGGCCTGGTCTTATTTTCTTTTACTAAAAGGTTAAATACAGAATTAACATGCAAATTATGTTTTTGAAGGCTGTAACCGAGCTTTTTAATTATGCAGACACGAGGAGGGTAAACAGAACGCCATAGCATAGATAATAAAACTTTGTAATAGACAGGTGAAAGGGATGTTTTGAAACAAACATGTAATGTAGTACGCACTTAAATGAAATAAAATAAATTGTGGGGTCCATATTGGCTCACCTAAAGTTCTTTACCCGAAATTGTTCTTCCTAATGATTTGTAATCCGAATGATCACTCTTCCTAAAATTTTTAATCCTAAAGTTTTCATTCATACTATTTGTAGTGCTACCGGCGATGTTCATAACACTCATGTTTCCGAAAATCGTAATTAATAATATCATTAATGTAAATATATTTAAACTCCTACTGTTTTTTATCATAACGCCTTTATCCCTAAACATAATTACCATAATATTTTAGTTTAGAATTATTAAAGGTCGTTTCACTGATTTTTGTCTTAAATGAATGAAATTCAGGTCAGAGTATCGTCTTGGGGGCACTATGAAAAAAATACTTAGAAAAATTTCGCGACCAATTTCGAGGTAGCGCTCGCCGGCCGCTGCCGCGGCACCGCTCGCTTCGCTCGCTCGGCTCGCGCGTAGTTGGTCACAGTTTTAACCTAACCTAACCTATGTATCCCACATCGTTTTTACGACAAACGGTTAGTCGGAGACAAGAACACCAAGACACTTTTAGCCTTATATTTAGGTGTTTTATACGATAGAATCGAGAAAATAAACGATTTGCAAAAATAACACTTTTTTGGAAAATAAAGTTACGCAAAATTAATGTATATAATACTGATTATTATGAATAAAAAGAAATCTAAACAAAAAAGATATGACTTTGAATAATAGTGTAAAAGATGGTTATGTTGAGAAAATATAGGAAAAAGAATAAAAGTATAATAGATGTTTATTGCTACTGACATTATGAAGTTGAATGCTTCGGAATTATGAACATTAGAGACAGAGTAGTTAGGAATTGTGATTGTTAGGATGAAAAATGTTAGGAAGAACATTTTCGGATTTCCAATTATCGGAGTTGAAAATTTAGGTGAACTTTGGCGCACCCTAAATTGTGTTTTAATTCAGGCAAAATACTTACCCATGTACAACAAAAAATTATAAATTGAGATGAATAAAAACATCAAATAAAAAATATCGTTATACTTTAGTCCATGAGCATCGGCATAGTGCTCACAGACAGACAACAGTTTCCTCAAGCCTTTGATGTCACGTCATCAGCATAGCTATTATGCTATTATCAGACATTTATTAGGCCCGGACTCCACCAAAGTGGAGACGAGACGAGAGAGGTCAAGAGACGTGTTGTAAACCACCAATAGAATTTAGTTACTTAGGACACTTCTCATCTCGCTAAGTTTTCAGGAAACGATTGAGCAGAGAGGCAGAGTTGTCTCATATTTCTTTAGCTCACCCTCATTTGTCAGCCAAGCAGGCAGCACCGCACAGCGGGGACAAAAAGAGACGTGAATGGCTAGCGGTGAGCGGTCTGTGGCTGTCACTAAACATGGGTGTAAGAATGCGTGGCCTACACTCCGTGGAGAACCACTGCACGCCACTGGTGTAAGTAGCCTGTACACACGAATCTCTGCTCCGATCTTGCCAGTACGCATCTCGCCACAGCTTCGGTGGAAATACCTTAGCTCCTAAGCATCCCCTTCGCTTCGCACTTCTCCGTAAATCTCCGCGTATATCTTAGGGCAGATCTCAGAATACAATGAAGTACTCAGCCACTGCCGCACTTTTGCTAGTTGGGAGGGATAGGAGCCACCTAGCTCACTTGTAATGAGAAGATTTTTCGTATTGTCTGCCATCCAGCGGCGTAGCTAATCCTAATGGAACCCAAATCATAAGTATCAAAGTATTTGGGGGCCTTATTACGTTTTTATTGTGTAAATTTAAGTTATTTTCATTTGTTTGTTGTGTGTACTTGTGGCAGGTGCCAAATAAATATGTTTTCTTTCATTCTTTCTTATTACCCGAGTGCGGCGAAGCTCTTTAAGAGGGTTTTAAACTAATGATTTTAACAATGTAAATAAAATAGCATCCTGATTTATATTGCTTTAGCTGTCACTATTTTACTAAGAGAATGTTAGTGCGAGCGATGCGAGCTAGACAATTGTAGCGTCCTGAAAATTAGCTTAAATTGTTTTGGTTACAGTAAGTAAAGCTATCATCAGAACAAATTAAGTAAATTTTCATTAATTACTCTCATCTTTAAGAATTTGAAGATTGTGATTATTTTCATCAAAACGTTTGGGCCCAGATGCTCGTATCATTGATGTTGATAAGGCGGTATCTCTGCCCCTATTACCAGCAGACTGGGGAAACTTGAAAGAAACTACAGTGTAATTTTTAACAAAAACATCTATTCAGTCATTGTAGAATTGCCTAGTAAGAGTAATATCATGAATTGTAATAAATACTCGATAAGTATAGTTTACCTACAATATACTAATATTTACATTTATTTTTTGTACAATAGCGAACAGATTTTCTTAGAGACAACAAAATGTAAATAACAATAAAAAAATAATGAATTTGTTCTATCACAACGAAATTCTTATAGCTACCTTTGTACAATAGTTGTTTTATTTAAACAAAAGGAGGCTGGAAGAGATTTCTTTAGAAATAAACATCACCTTTGTACCTATATTTCTGTTCCTTTTTTCTTTTCTGTATTTAGTGTGTACATAAACTGTTAAATAAATAAATTAAAGAATATCTATAGCTTTTGAAGACAAAAAAAAACACTAAAACATTGTTAATAATGATCACAAGCTCAGTTACCTACTTTAATAACTAGATGTAGGTTCACATTATATTAAACCTTCTCATTTAATGGAATGAATGACTGATATACATGGAATGAATTAATGAGAATTTCTTGAATGAATTAATGGAAATCTTACTATCATGATCATCATCATCACCATCATTTCAGCCGAAAGACGTCCACTGCTAAACATAAGCCTCCCCCAAGTGTCGCCACATTGACCGGTCCCGTGCGACTCGCATCCAGCGGATCCCTGCAACCTTCACCAGGTTATCGGTCCACCTAGTGGGAGGCCTTTCAACGCAGCGTCTTCCGGTTCACGGTCGCCACCCCAGAACTTTTCGGCCCCATCGGCCATCATAATAAGTTTAACAAAATACTAATGATGTGAAATTGAGACAAATAAATGAAAACTGTTGACATTAGCTGTGTTCTGTGATTATTGAATAGATATTTGCTAAAGACTATTGCAGTTTGTATTCATGAAAAATGATAAAAAATGTTCTACAATTTGTGCTCCTGCATACTGAGCATTTACAACATTGACCAGATCAATAGAAAATGTTGCAGAATATTAAAACTATGAAGCATAAATCTACAAAATTACTATCTACTCTAGAATTTTAAACATGATCATTTCTTTAATCCTCGTATTCTAAGTTCCATTTCCAAGTATGCTTTCATGTTCGGGTCATCAACCATCTTAAGTATCTTCTCACTGACTTCAGGCCCAGCATCTTGCATCTTGGCTGATAGGGCTTCAGCCCAAACAATAAAGACACAGTTTGCGCATCCCGATTGGCAGCATGATGTTGGAGGTTCGTCTATGCAAGCCTGGAATTGAAATTATGTTTTATTTTAGTATGACCTTTTCATCAAATTGATTGTGTATTCATCCAGTACAGCTTAGGCAATTTATTTAATACTAGCGACCCGACCCGGTTTCGCATGGGTGCAATATATATGTATACATATTAACTGCATCAAAATCCATTGCATAGTTTTAAAGATCTAAGCATACATAGGGACAGACAGCCGGAAGTAACTTTGTTTTATACTATGTAGTGTTAATATTTTAGGATATAAATCCAGCAGAATTATCAAATTAAAGATAGAGGTTCTGAGTTTGAATCCCCGGTTCAGGTAAGTTCTTATCGAGTTTTTCCACCAGGACTTTCTCAGTAGCACCTACGGAGTATGGATTTGTGCCCGGTTGATGGCAATAGGCTCGCCCCTCTATTACATGAGACTTAAACATAATTGGTGCATAGTGGGTATACTATTGGTTACACTTCTGCCTAACCCTTTGGGGATTATAGGTGTGATGTTACGTATATTAATAATTAGTTTCTACATGTCAGTCTCAGTCTGCTATACTATATTATGAAAAAAGGATTAACAAAATTCAACTTACATCTTTAGCTATTCTCTCCAGCTCCTTCTCTTTTTCATCATCTGAAGCTTGCGACGTGGTTGTGCAAGGTCTCATAAGATAGTCCTGATATCTTATTAAAGCTGGGAGTCGTGAAATATTTAATTTCTGAAATCAAGGTAACAATTTGTATTTATTATTGGAAGAGGTCAATTAAAGGACTTTACGGAAAATTGAGATACTTACAAACATTTTTTTATTTTGTAGTTCAAAATATTCGTAAATAAAATAGATTTCAGTCCATTTTTATCGATGTAGATGTGATGATTCGTTACGAAATAACATTGGGCTTAGGTTACAATATATTATTATTAGCTATAGTCGAATTTATTAATACTCCTCACACATAAGTAATAAATATAATTGAATAAGAAAGATATACTTGTTGTTTTCAAGTCGCATCTTTAATTAATCCGACTATTTTTGATTTGATCGTACACATTCAACAATAACATTGGAATCGGAATCGGAAAACAACATTGACAGACGATGACTATCTTTCAATTTTGACATTTGAACAAAGACAATTCATTTTTTTCATTGAGGATTGAAACAAGCTGTTTTGACACACTCCAATTTATCGTGTAAGACTATTCTACTTCAGACTATTTTACCTTAGACGATAAATTCAGTAAACCATCATTTTCCTAGCCTTTTCCCAACTGTATTGGGTTCGGCTTCCAGTCTTACCGGATGCAGCTGTATACCAGTATTTCACATGGAACGACTGCTTAACTGACCCCCACTAGCCGGTTTACCTTTAATTTTCATTTTCCTTACAAGTCCACGCCAAAAAAAATATTTTCCCAATCAGATTGACAAGGAATTAAATGTTTGAATTCATGCTGGCGTTGGGAAAACTTTATTCGCAAGATTAGATTAGTTTTTTTTTAGTTTAGTCAATAGAACTAACCAGTATTCTAGACTAGTATTCTAGAGTAACGCACGTCATCCATAAACAATATATTACACCGGAAGTCTCTCAGACATAAAGGTTTAGTCTGGTAACACTAGAGAAAATTGTTGTCTGCTAGGTATTGTCATCTCTTTTTATCGTACTGTAAACGACAGAGAGATCGGAGTGAGTGAAGTGAGATGGAAATACTCGAGATGCCAGAGTTGCAAATGTCGCACATCCATTTCGACGAATAAATTAATTTTGAGAGTTCGATGACCGCCAGGAATCGTTTTGTCCGTCATTTTTGATCTATAGATTTTACAAATCGCAAATTTTCGTAAGTTGTTTGTCTTTATTTGGTGCTAATTAGTGCTTGTTACGATTGTGCAACTACAAGTTATTGATTTAGTTTTGTCTCACCAGCATATCCTATTGAAACGTAAGTTAAATCCAAGTTTTACTATGAATGTCGAGATAAGGCCGCGTATGAAGCTGTATTGGGTAGCAATAATGAAGCCGCTTAATTCTGTTATTGTAGGATGTAGGGTGTCGTTACGTGTGGCAAAGCTGCTCTATTTTTAAACAAATTTAATTTAATTCACGGGCTTCTTAGCCAATAAGTTTCCGATTTTTAGTTTTTTTGGGCGGTTCCACTAGCGGGCTTAGGTATTTCGTTTTACATGTAGTTTCACGGCAAGCGGGTTTGAATTATTCTTTATCTATGCGTCTCGCGTAAATCCGGTCTGAGTGATAATTAACTGGAAATATATTTTTATAAAAATGTAAGCAAAACTAAGTGTAGAGGTTATGGGGGACTATGATTCATACGATTCTATGCAACGATCGCATGTGACATTCGACTGCAAGTCGCTTCCTACTGCTTTAGTTTCTTATTGATTGATTGCAGTGTTTTCCAAGCAATTTTTCCTGATGATAATCACTTACATTGAATGCAGATAGAGAGTTAAGGCATATAAGGTGTTATTATTACTCTTTCATAACACATTTTGAGAATTGATTTTCAAGTTACTTGTAACTTATCAAGATAACATAGTAGCTCAAGGACTAAACCCTCTGACTGGGACTTCACTGACCTTCAAAAACTCAGTACATGTTATATGAAGCAGATTTGAAATACTATAAATATGTGTGTACTTGGCTACACTATTCTATATATATTAAGTATAGCTAGCAGCAATCATCAAACTTAACTTCATATTACCAAACTAATGATACCTAGACCAATTTAAGTTAATGGTTCATTTGACCTTGAGCTATATAAATATTGATTACTGATCCATCAGTTTTTTAGTCATAGAACACAAATAGATCTGATATTTAGTTAATATTATCAATTAGATCCCGCATAGGATTTATTAAACTTTTTGATTTATGAATATGGCTCAGTTAAAGGCCTAATATTATGATATTTTTCCCCGACCAAGATGGGTAGCATGTTTATTAATGTTCTTGACGAAGATTCACTTTCTAAATCCATCAAATAAGTGTGATAAAAAAAATACTTTTAATTACTGCTCCAATTTAGTCTGACCAGCTGGACTGCCAGTTAAATAAATATTTTAGAGTAATGCTTCAATACCTCATAAAATTAATAAGAAATAAGTATCAATAACTAGACTGTTATGGTGGCAATAACATTGAAATGAGTTATCAATAGGCAGTACCTACAGTCAATTGTGATCTTTAAATGTCACTCATTACTGATAAAAATGGCTTCAAGTGGTTTGCATCATGCATTATTATCACTTGTCATACTGATCACCAGTGATCACAATAAAATATGAAATCTATTACAATCATATTTATACATATACAGGGTGTAAACGGATCTTTCACGAAGCCGTCTACCAAGCATTCTGTACATTGAACTAAGTAACGGAACTCTACGCAAATAGTACTACTTCTTTTTGGGGGTAAAATCATGTTTTACGGTAGGACTCAATGTAATGCACTCAAAACATTATGCTGATGAATGCATTGAATAGAACTGAGGTCTTGGAGGTATTTAAAGTAAAGTTATAATATTAAAAACTTGTATTTATCGAGAAACTTGTAAAATAATTGGAACTTTGTACCTCAATATCTCAAGAAAAAGTGCCTTTCGACTTGGTAAAGGGTACTTTTACACCCATTACTTAACACTTCAATAGGTTTACCATATCTTAATTTTTTTATGCAGTCCTGGTCCTTGGGGCCATTTATAACTGGTTGTTTGGACTATTCTATGACATGTGTATCATTTAATACTGAGTGGGTGTAATTTCTGATGAGAATTTAATAAGCATGTTGTATAAATATCATACATTTCCCATTTCTTAGATCAAAATAAAAAAGATCCAATAAATTCTGGTCTAATCCTTGCTTATCAGTATTTTTATTATACAAATGATTAACTAATACTGTTTATTTTTAGCATACCTACCATGTCTGGAGAACCTGTAGTGACCCGCACTCCTGAAGAGGAGGAAGAAGAAGAGATCAAGTCCTCATACAGACCTCCTCCAGAAAAGACTATTGATGAGATCCTTGCTGCAGACCAGGAGGATGAGTCCTTGAGGAAGTACAAGGAGGCGCTGCTGGGAGAGGCTCAGGCTGGTGCAGTGGTTGTTGGTAAGATATCACACATAATTTTTATTTTTCTGCCTAGCCTTTTGCCAACCATGTCGATGTTGAATTCCTGTATACTGAATACCAACAGGTATTTTACATGGAGGAGCAGTTGCTCACTGTAAAATACCTACCACGACCTAGTTACTGTATGGGTAACAAGATATCCCTTGGCAAGACTAGTTGTTCCGATTTGTGCACTTCTGACTACCTCTATCTACTGAAACTACTCTCAAATTTTTACGAATGACAGCAGTCACCGTGCGTAACATGCTTTCTGAGGCATTACACATACCTATGTGTAATGCATGGTCACCCATTCACGGACCAACCTAGGCAAGCGTTGCCTAACCGTGATGATTGATCCATGTGGCAGTAAATATTTACAGACGGCTAGTTATGTTGTAAATGTACTCGTAAACGAAAACTCGGTCAGATAAAACTATAAAAGCATTTTAAATGACCTAAATCAAATCAAAAGTACCTAATATGTGTTTACAAAAATTCTTTGTTGGTGGCATAGTTTCATTACAACTTAAATAGGCTGGTTAAGCAGAAACCAGCCTCATAGATTGACCTGCGAGATCATCATCTGCCTAGCCTTTCCCAATTATATTGGGGTCGATTTCCAGTCTAACCGGATGCAGCTGAATACCAGTATTTTACATGGAACGACTGCCTATCTGACCTCCACAAGCCAGTTAGTACTGGGTAATACGATACCCAGCGACCAGCGCCCAGCGGCATGCTGGTGACCTGCGAGACGCCATACAAAAAAAAAAATGACATCTTGTAAATTCTATCTTCAGAAGCTTGTTACCAAATGAGGGTAGATGTACATGATACATAACATGTGTGATGTCTACACAAAGAGCCTCACTGTGAATCTTATAACATGCAAAGCAGTTGCCTTATAAAGACGAGCGATTCATTATCAAGTCTCAAATGAAACAGGACAATCATGCTTTAGATATTTGATAATGTTAGTCATATCGTTTATGTATGCAGGAATCTAAACCTTACGTAAATATATAAGCTTATGTGGCTCCTGACGGTGTAAAATTTGTAAATAGTCGACCATTGTGCTCTCCGAAGTCCTTAGGACTGTTCCTAAATTACCCTGGGCTGATAAAATAAACCATGTTAATATTAGTATTAAAGTCAGTTTTCCCAGCTAAACGTATTAATATTCGGTCCTGAGACTTCGCATTCGACATGCAACGGGCGAGATTCAGAATACACATTTTATTAACGCTTGCCCGCATTCGTTAACGAATATGAACAGTATACGTATAGTCAGTTTCATTTTCGTCTGAAATGCTAACTTGATCATCATCCATAGCCTTCACCCACTGCTGGGTATAGGCCTCTCTTTGCTTGCTAAATGAGTAAAGTCTAAGTCATCATCATTCTCTTGCCCTTATCCCAATTCATTTGGGGTCGGCACAGCATGTCTTCTTCCATACTTCTCTATTACTCGCCATCTTAGCAGACACCTCCTTTCTTGCCATATAATTCTTTACACAGTCCATCCATCGTTTCTTTGATCTTCCTCTACTCATATACCCAGCCACATTGATACTCAAAACTTTCCTAACGACATTTTCCTTATTCCTCCGCATCACATGCCCATACCACGACAACCGATTATTAGACAACTTTTCAGTCACCGGCGCCAGTTTCAGACTTCCTCTTATATACTCATTTCTTATTTATTATCGCCATTAAATTTTTGTTTTTCGAAGTTACCTATATGCCTTACAAACAGTGCATGTTGTTCATGCAGTTACCACCACGTCTACCACTAGCTAATTCTATCTGATCTCGTAATATGATTAATCTAAAAGACTATGGCTGATTCCACGGCCTTTTCAATTCACGATTTTTTCTTTTCATCTCACAAACCTATTTTCCTACAAAATTCTTCATTCGTACAATAAATAAGGATTGCACTAATTCCGTCACACCTAAGAACATTATCAAGCTTTCGAGAATGTGTTATCAATGTCATATCAATAGCGGTTGATACGCACTAAGTACATGATTTATCTAATCATAACGTTGACAAACAATATTATGACGGTGATGGCCAATGTGCCGTTTTCCTTAGTTGCGCAAGCGACTATTAAAAGATTGTTTTTCATACTTCTGTAAAAGGCCATGATGTGCCATAAATGGGTGGCTTTTAAGTAATTTACGTTTAAAAAGAACCCTAGAATTAGAATGGCTTACATTACCAAAATCAAAAACCAATTCTTTATTTTTGAGCATAATTATAACCACCTATAGTTGACTAACTAACAAGGATAATACACTTGACTTGTATTGCAGCCGTATTCGCATATATATTCTAATTGTGTATTCGGTTTAAAAGTTACCGTGTATAGTAATGGAACGGCCGTAAAATGACGAAAAACCATCGTATTACACTTAAAGTTCCTGATGCAGGTATACATCCCATTGGAAAATAGCAATAGACGATCTATAGTAACTACCCCTGGTTCTCCTCAGGCCAGTCCAAGCCCACGGTTTCCTAGATCAGGTCAACGTTTCACTACCAGAATCTTTTTCTCATCATCAGCCTACAGCAGTCCACTGCTGGACATAGGCCTCCTCAATCGCACGCCATTCAACTCGATTCTCAGTTCCTACCAGCCAACCCGCGAAAAACGTCACACCACCGAGCCTGAGGGCGTCCCACCTTATGTTAGCCGACTCGCGGTCTCCACTCAAGAATACGTCTACCCCAACGGCCATCGGCCCTTCAGGTTACTTATTCTGAGAGCTATGTCGACAACTCTGGTTCTCTGTCGGATCATCTCGTTCCGGATACGATCCCTCAGAGAGACTTCAAGCATAGCCCGTTCCATAGCTCGCTGAGAGACCTTAAATTTATCGACCAGCCGTACCGTGAGTGTTTCGGCTCCGTAAGCCATAACAGGCAGGACGCATAGATTGAAGACCTTAGTCTTTAGGCTCTGTGGAATATGAGGAATCTTTTTCTAAATGCAACGAAGTATAGAAAAGATAAAAGACAAAGATTCTTTCAGTTCCGTGAATATTACATGAAGATGACATACACCTGTCACAAATGTCAAGGTCGGATGCTTCCACGCATGACATGACCTTGAAGCGTAGGTCGGCCAACCTGCATTGCACGACACCGTACGCTGAGCTCGTAATCGATACGTAGCATGTTATTGATATGGTTATAGAAGACTGAAATCGAATAAGGTTAATTCGATTTTGTCTCGATGAGTTTAATGCCCGTTTTCTTACATGATTGGCACCTTTACGAATGCTCGCTAATACTTAACAACACTTGAATGACTAAAAAAATCGAAAACTCAACAATTTGGGTTTTTAACGCCCCACTCAGGACAAAAATTTGAAATCAATAGCGTGCTTTCATCTAGCGTAGTATAAAGGAAATTATTGGCTGTCTCGTTGGTCGAATGGTCGCAAGCGCGACTGCTGAGCATGAGGTCTTGGGTTCCATTCCCAGGTCGGGCAATGTGCTATTGGGTTTTCCATCAGGAATTTCTCAGTAGCAGCCATGAGTCTGGATTCCTGCCCGGTTGATGACAATAGGCTCGCCCTCTGTTACATGGGCCTTAAAGATAACTGGCCAAATATGGCTGTACTATTAGGTTGACTTCTGCCTAACCCTACGGGGATTCCAAGCGTAATGTTATGTTTGTGTAAAAAGGAAGTTAGTAGATAAAATCTTTTTCTGCTGGAGTTAACTGAGACGAAAACTAAAGCGTTAATTACGAGTCAAGAGATTTTCTATAAAAAGAGAATGTAATTACTGAAGTGTGAGTAGTTCATTTGTCACGGTCTTGTCTTTTTAGTAGATTTGGTTAATTTATTTTTTATTTATTTATTTCCATTTATTTCGGACAGAATCCATATAAGTGTTAGTAACAATGGTTTTGTAACGAAACGCAAAAAAAAAACGTCGCTGGATAAGATAATCATACGCATATAAAAAGACGCTTAATAAGATAATCATTAAGACAAACAAATAGTGCTAAAGCTTCTTTAGTTTAGGTTCCATAAAAATCTTGTTTGTTTGTATAAATATTATAAACTAGCGACCCGCCCCGGCTTCGCATGGGTGCAATGTAGATAATATACATAAACATAATAGATGTAAATAGACCCTTAACATAACTGATAGGCACTTGTTCTCCCCGTCTTTCGATCTTTTTTTTTTGTTCTAGACCATACCTGGGAACCTTCTAGTTACGGAGATATTGGGGGTCAAAGTTCCAACTTTTTCTCAATTTTTTTTAAATGCATGTTTTTAATGTAAGTTTCTTACTTTACACACCTCTACGACCCCCGTACTATTCAATCCATCCATCAGCACAATGTTTTGAGTGTTTTCCCTATCGAGTCCTACCGTACAACGTGATTTTTCACTCCAAAAAAAAAGTCGATACCCAGCAATAATTTTTGCGTAAAGTCACTTAGTTTGATGTACAGAATGCTTGTTTGACGGCTGTGTGAAGGGTCTGTTTACACCCTGTATAAACCTTCGTCTTGAATCACTCTATCTATTGCTGAAAACTGCATTAAAATCCGTTGCATAGTTTAAACAATCTTAGCGTACAGACAGCGGGAGCGACTGTTTTACACTATGTAAAGTTGTTGCACTTACTACTAATAAAAGTAAAAAAAAATACCCAGTAGTGATAGATTCCGGGCTAAAATGATAATCATGATGACATTCATTGGGATTCAAAAGACCACAATCTGATTTCTGGTCCTAAGATCCATTAGAAATGAATATTAAAATGTTGTCATGTACGCTGTACGTTGTTATTCTTACGCGGATATCCACAACTGTTCTACCCATCGCTCCAACTTCCTCGCCGACTCACATACATTATCTGAAGCCCTATTATTACCGTCGTTGCGGCCGCATCAATTTCCTTTATAGCCAGCCTATCAGCTGTAGCTAATACTATGACGGCAGTGACCTATTTGTGCTGACCTACTTGGTCGAGTGCACTTCTGTAACGTTGCATCCTGTGTGAGAGAACATGATTTGCGATAACCGTCTTGACTCGCATCCTGTGGGGTTAAGAGGGCAATGATAATAGGCGGTGAGTGTTTACAGTTGCATTCCAGATGTTAAAATCATCACAAACATCTGCCGAGCTTGCGTTTATCAAGAACTAGCTTATGCCCGCGGAGTCTCCCACGTCGAGTTCGGTAATTATCCCACGGGTTCGTAATACCGGGATGAAAAGAATCCTATATGTTAATCCGGGATATAAAGTATCTGTGTACCAAATTTCTCCCAAATCCGTTAAACGTTTTTGTTCCTACAAATATCCATACATCCTTACAAATCTTCGCATTTATAATAGTAGTAAAAAGTAAGATGTTGGGGTCGACTTCCAGTCTAATCGAATGCAGCTAAATACCCAGTAGTTTACATGGAGCGACTGCCTATCTGACCTCCACAACCCAATTGCCTCTTACCTTTATTTATGTTTTCAAATCTACACCAAGTCAAGCATGGCTAAAGGAACCAATGTAGTCTCGTAACCATCTGAAGAGTACATATTCTCCAGATGGTTACGAGACTTCATTGGTTTCTTTAACATCATTGTTATCATGTTTCCGCCAGATTCACCTTTTTAAAGCCTGTTGCCACCCAACTAGGTTACGTGTATATTTATATGCGACGTCAGAAGCTTTCAAAACTTCGCCTTTCTATAGAACTTTGGTCGTACGAAACCAATTTGATTGTTTGACAATTCTACATATACAGCTTCACATAAACCAGAGTTGTTATATAACAACTTTGGGAGTTCGTAGAAATTTTCTATAGAATGCGTATGGAGAGTTGATTTAAAGGAAGCCAATATAATTTTTATAATTTGTAAAGGTTACGTACGGTTTTTCATTCTGCAAAGGGCAGATTTTCTTATAGAAACGTTCCCCAGTCTTCCGCCATCATAATCTTGCGTTTTTTCACCATAACGAGGTATTCTTTGCTTTAAAAAAAATGTCTCGAGCTAACATTCTCGAAAATTCTATATATTAGTGTTTAAAACTCGTTATTCTTTTTCAAATATCGAACCGTTGCTGAATAGAACCTCACTCAGGCCGGGTTTGCACCAAAGCGGAGATGTGCGGGAATCGACGAATCGTTTCTCTCATCTCCTGTGATTGGTCGAATCTTGCTCGTTACTTTCAGCTCCACTCGTCACCGGGTTGGTGGAAAGCGGACCTTACAGCTGCATAATTAATTTTCTCTTTTTGATAAATTGATCTTCCTCCACTGACGTCGCATACGAAAGCTAGCGCAAACTACAGTCTAAACTAGATCTATTATTATAATAATATCGTTCGAATAAATTTAGAACTGTGAGCAATGATCTTATATATTGTGTTTTTCCTTCGATATCATAAACAATTTAAGCGGCACTCTGCGTTGCTTGCCAGGTGTATATTATCATCGCTTAGTAATATAAAACGAGGAGCTCGTGGCTAAATAATAACAGCCGCTCGGGTCGATCTTTAGGTTAAGCCGTGCTTGCCTAGGTTGGTCTGTGGATGGGTGACCATCCATTACATACCGAGTTTCCTCCGTGCCTCGGAAAGCACGTGAAGCCGTTGGTCCCGGGTGTCATTTGTAGATCTTTGATAATCGTTAGGTAGTCAGTGGCCCAAAAAGTCTGACAACCAGTCTTACCAAAGGGGTATCGTATTACCCAGTACTAACTGGGTTGTAGAGGTCAGATAGGCAGTCGCTCCATGTAAAATACTGGTATTCAGCTGCATCTGGTTAGACTGGAAGCCGAACCCAACATAGTTGGAAAAAGACTAGGCAGATGATGAGTAATATAAAACGTTTGTGGTTTTACTACATTTTAAATTTAGGTTCCTTCACGATGTTTTTTTTTCAATGTTCGGCAAGGGTATTTCGGCGTAAAATAATTGTATAAACCGTTAATTTACGGGCAAAAATTAGCTTCATAGAAAGTTGGTGACTTGTTTTCTATTATTAAGTATTTAAATTACCAGTCTTTTGTAAACTACTTTCCTCCTTTCCTCTAAACTCTTACAGCTTTGTAATTCTAGTGGAAGTTTCCGAACGCTTTCGCTCAAATTAGCTTATAACCCTAGTCGAGAATTAGCCGACCTTGCCAACTAATTAGTCCGCCCTATAAACTTTGTCGCCCTCGTTTTACCCTTCGCACTTGGGCTGGGCTTACTTTGGCTTAAGTGCTTTCAAGTTTGCTGTTTAAATACAGACATAAAAACTCAATAAGCTCACTAAATAAATAAATAAACTCATCTATTTTAAAATTAGGAGAAGGGCCGGGTAAGGAATGCTTGAATGAGTGACTTAGTCAATGACTATTGTCTCTAGAATAACTGCAATCAATGTTTGGACGGGATTTGTAGGTGAATTGCGTGCCTTTTATTTATATTTTATTTAACATGCTACTAAAGGCCTTTAGGAACTGAAATGACATAATTAATGAACGTATGATACCATAAACTCAAGATGGACTCGTAGCTCACTAATAACTTCGGCACGGTTTCATTTACTGGGTTAAACTGTTTCCAATATCGATCCTTGGGTGAGTGATTCTTTGACCTGGGAAAGCAGGTGAAGCGGGTCTCTGCTGTCATTTGTAGATCTTTGACATTCGTTACGGATAGTCGGATTTTCTGACATTCGACACAAACGAAGCCGCTGGCAAAGGCCAGTGCCGAATACACTTTTAACAAATCAGATAAATATAATTTGTTGTTCAACAGATCCCAACGACCCTCGCCGAGTCATCGTTAAGAAGCTCGCGTTGTGCGTCACAGGACGCGATGACGTTGAGCTAGACCTCTCTGGGGACCTCACTGATCTTAAAAAGCAGGTATGTACTCTTCCACAACATATCATAACATCACGCCTGTAATCCCCGAAGGGTTAGTCACAAGGTTTTGGTACGACCGTTTCCAGTTATCAAAAGTCCCATGAAATAGGGGCCATTGCGGGTAAATCCTGGATGAGGTTGGGACAGAAAGGTAGAAATTGGCACAAGAAAAGGAACGCCTGTACAGTCACGAGCACCAATATGTAAACACTAAACAACTTTTAAAACTGTTTTTCTCCTACTGTTTTGCTTAAAATTTCATGTTGTTACGAACTTAGTATTTTGGAACTTATATTTATATGAAAAAGATCCTATCTCCAAGTTTCAATCGTTATTTCTCGCGAAAATTATTTTTAAATTTAGGAAAGTGTATATATATTGGTGCTCGTGACTGTACCCAGCAATGGGTGAATTCGGGCTGATGATGATGATGATCATATGCAATCAATCGAGCACAAATCTGACTCCTTAGCAAGAGCTGGGGTTACCAAATGTTTTCGTTTAAAGTTGACTACATTTTCTCTCGTGTCGCCATGATATAAACGATCAGTATCGTTTATAAAACAGTGCATGTTTTTTTTTAACCTAATTATCCAGTGATAATTAGGTTAAAAAAAACATGCACTGTTTTAATTTATTGCCGTAGATAAAGTCGTACATTAAAAATAAAGTTATTTTGGTAAATACTGAAAATATAAAAAATATGGTCATGTATGAGCTCAGTTAGGTAACCGAGTCACGATATAACTCCGAGCTAAATATTTTAGATTTGTTTTGTAATGTAAATGACTCTTACTCTTTCAAAAATATTCATTAACCCTTAACCAATGTCGTTCAGTAAACCCACAAAAAATCGTAATTAAGCCTAAAACAATTAAGGTGGGCCCTGCTTTTCACTAGATACCGTCCGTCTCAAAGTAGGTGCTTGGATCGCCAGTCCAAAACTAGACTAGCTCATTTGGGTCCCAGTAGACTCCACCACAGTAGCTAAGTAACAGTTTATTCTCCTGTTGATTAATGAAGATTTGTCCCGATTTCTGCAAGTCGAATGAGATATTACCGGAGAGTGGTTGAAATTTGATGATAGTCACAAGATTTAAACACGAATGTGTTTTATTATTTAGTCTTGTTCATATTTCAAAAATATATTTTTTCATGCCAGTCTGTGTAAAAGTTTATTATTTTGAAATTAAAAAAGGTTAAGATTGCCTTTTCAGCAATTAATATTTTATGCGATGGCCTAGCACATTTCTGATTTGGAAAATAGTCTAAAACTACACTTCCAAATTAAAATTATATTATTATTGTGAATACTTATTTCTGGGTCCAGTGGGCCCCACCTCAACAGTAACGTATTTTTTAAGTCGCCTCATTAGTTAAGGGTACCCATTCTGAAAGACGTCATTTCATTCTGGACTACAATGATTATTTCTAAATAACACTAACTCATCGAGATGTAAGTAGGTTAGGTTTATATTTCCATTTCATCATTTTCCTTGTCCCTTCAGGAAATAACGGCATTAAAATCAGTAGTAGCTGTTTTCCTGTATCCATAGACGTCATTATTCATTATATTCTAAAACTAGTGGGATAATAGGATTGACATTGAAACGAGTTATAAAAACTAGTTCAAAACCTACTTGGTCAATTTGTTCAACATCGCAATTTCTGTTGTTTGCAATACCTGGTTTTACAAACATAATTGCGTTCCAAAACACAAATTACTGACGTTGCTCAAAAAGCCGCTAAGCTAAAGTGGGACTGAACTGGCTACGTCTGCCTACTGCCCAATGAGCTGTGGGCCAAAATAGCCCTGACACAGCAGAAAAGCGTCGCGGCAGGCCTCGTAGAAGATGGCGGGACGAGTTGAACAAAATCAACGACCAGTGGTCCACATTAGCCCTGGATCGAAAACACTGAAAATCATGGGGAGGGGCCTTTGCCCAGCAGTGGGATGACGCAGGCTGACAGTATCAGTAATACCTGGCTGAGAAACTAAAATAAGGTTACTTACACTATAATCCTATAGTGTCCCCACTGCTGGGATCATTGCTGGGACGCAGGCCCTCTGGTTACGGAGAGGGACAGGCCGTTATCCACCACGCGGGCCCAGTATCGGTTGGTGGAGGTGACACGTTTTTGAATCGATGGTTCTAGGACATGCCAGTTTCCTCACGACGTTTTCCTTCGCCATTTAAGGTGCTTTGGTGTTAATTTAATAGCACAGTAGGTTTACAAATTCGATTAATTAGTTATTTGCATTATCAGTTTCATCATCATCTACCTAGCCTTTCCCAACTATGTTGCGGTCGATTTCCAGTCCAACCGCAGGTGAATACCAGTATTTTACGTTAGCTTCAGTAACATCTGAGAATAATATGTTATCAGCATGGTATAGTCCCACTGCAGTACATGCCTCCATTACATTACATGTCATAGTATATGGTTATAACCATAGTAACCGCATCCCAATTCAGTTCATACATAAGGACCATACCTAAAAAAGTTTTCCTCTAAAATTGCTTTATTTACAAATATAGGAAAATACACCTTAACGACATAGTTTTTATGAGCAATATCCGGGAGCGAGTTTATGGTGTAATTTGTGGTTTTACTTCGTCTAATATTATATCACACATTGATTTTACTTTCTTGCTTTTAGTATGAAGGAAATGTCCCGAGATTTATAAATATAAAAAAAAAAAAAGGTCAAGTTTTATTCGGTTTTTGCAAAAGGAAATTTTCAGTAGCAGCCACAGAGTCTGGATTTGTGCCCGGTTGATGGCAATAGGCTCGCCCCCCTATTACATGGGACTTCAAAATATAACTGGCGAAATGTGGGTGAACTATTAGGTACACCTCTGTCTAACCCTTCGGGGATTACAGGCGTGATGTTACGTTTATATGTGCTATGTTATATTTTTACTAGTATAGTTGTAGTCCACTTGAGATTTCAGATACCTAAAAAGCTTTATCTAACAAACACGATTTCATACTTAGCAGTAAATGCAGTAGTACATTATTTACTTTTGACAAAATCATGGTCAGATTACACAATATCATAATTATTTAGACAAACTCAGCACGTCTGTGGAGTTACTCTAGCTAATTTATACTTGGACCTTATGTTTTTGCGGACCAGCGTGACGTTATACAACCCTAGTTAGTCATTTGCTAATTAATTATACGGGGTGGAAGGGGGACGCCGACGCGAAAACTTACCACGTATTCAGTACAACATTCTGAGCTTTTTCATAGGTTATTAAAAAAAAAAAAATAGGTTTCCTACAAAAGTGCGATACCCACACGGTCAAAATGTATACACGCACCCACACACACACTCCCACGCTCACACACCCACACAGACACACACCCACACACCCACACACTCACACACCCACACACTCATACAATCACCCTTACTACACATCTACTAACATTCGTCTGACATACTTAACCTAGATTTTAATAATAATAAATAAAACTATAAAATGTATGATTCCTTATTACAATCTGTCTGGGCGCCTAGTACATAATTTATAAAATGTGAATGTAAGGTGCTCGTGTCCTGAAACACAGGCCACGAGCCTAGCTTAGGCACCAGTCTCCCACAATATATACTACCTGAATTGTGTATCATTGTCGATTCTGACCGATGTAAAATAATCTATACTAATACTAATATAATATTATAAAGCTGAAGAGTTTGTTTGTTTGTTTGCTTGAACGCGCTAATCTCAGGAACTGCTGGTCCGAATTGAAAAAAATCTTTTAGTGTTTGATAGCCCATTTGTCGAGGAAGGCTATAGGCTACATAACATCACGCTACGACCAATAGGAGCTGAGCATTTATGAAAAAGATTGCAAAAACGGGGAAAATCCAAACGCAAATGAAGTTGCGCGGGTCAGCTAGTTTATGTATATTGTGGTGAGAAAATAAAGTTGATTGATTGAGTTAACAGTTAGTCAGTTAGTGTAGTTAGTTAGTTGTCAGTAGTAAACAGTTTTCGGGTCGGTGTCCCTTCCACCCCGTATTTCAATAATAAAATAAGGTTTTAATGAAAGAAGTATAATAATTTTCATTAAAAACATACCAGGGATGAGGGAAGTATGACATGAACGCAGCTCGCGATATTCAAACTTTCAAAAGTTTTTTGCAATTTACAAGTCAATGTCAACTTTAATGTTGATTAAAATATGATTCGCGACCGTAACACGTACGTAGTTACAGAATCATAATCATTAAAGTCATCCATCATCATCATCATCATCATCATCATTTCAGCCGAAAGACGTCCACTGCTGGACATAGGCCTCCCCAAGGGGGGTTTTGCCATAATCGCCACGCTTGGCAGGCGGGTTGGCGATCGCAGTATGTTTGTTATAAAAATCACAGAGAACGCTGCTGCCCATTCTCTGGTAAGTCCCTTAGTCGCCTCTTACGACACCCACGAGAAGATATGGGATGGTGCTATTCTTTACGTCCGGACACCATACAGAACCAGTCAAAAGAAAGTCATCCATACAACCCTCGTAATACTATTGAATGTCTTTTTCATGAAATAGTCATTCAATAGGATGATTGATGATTCGACATACAGCGTGACACTGACCTGTAAATAGCAAAAAACATAAGAAAATTTTGAATTTCGCGGGCTACCTGGGAGCTTCCGGTAGAAGAATGCTGGCATGCCATTGACGATGATGATGGCAAATTCTGTACTATACACCACTATTTTTTAATTAGTACAAATACTTAAAGTGCTTATTAGAGAAGGTCTTGTTATTATATAAGTAAAGTCTCAATAAATAATATTCATAAACAGCAAAGTTATAAGCGTTTGTTTTTATCCCAAAATGTCACTCAATTTATGGAAATATAGTTTGCCGGGACCTATGAATGGCGACAGGAATGGAAAAGCACTGCTCGTAGTATTTTCTAGTGGTAATTGTTATGAAAGATTGATTCAATTATGAATTTACCAGTTATGAGAAATTTTCGTGGACAATTTTGGGATTTCGTTTTTTTGACTTTTGTTTACACAATTATGATCAGTAACGGGTACGGATAGAGCTCCATTTTTTTATACTAATTAGACAAATAGTCGTGTATTAAGAGTAAAAACCATGTTCTGCCTCAATACACATTTCCGTGTCAACGCTTTCTATTGTCATAGCAAGAACAGACTCCTCCCTTCCTCTCCATCAAGCAAATGTGTCGCTGTTATGTATTCGACGATATAGGGGCTTGTACATAAATGTCACTCTGAATCTATTACGTCAGTAGCGGGCGGCTAAACAACGGAACTACCACTATTATACGTAACGGACGGCTATTTGCTACATCACTGTACACGCTTGCTACCTTGCAAATATGCTGCGATGAAAATTTGCTTCAGTGGGTCTTAGTCTCAAGATTACTGTGTACCCCTTCCATAAACCCATCTGGCGTGATAGCGTCATTTGGCTAATAAACAGATACAGAAAGAAAGAAAAACTGATTCTAATAAGACAAATATACCTTGCCAGTTTGCTGTGGTTTCTTTGGGACTATATAACACCTTCAGTGTCGGGAACCCACCTGGTGGGTTCACTCAAGTCGCACTTGCGATGCCGGGACCCCCCTGGAGGGTCCACTACTCCACTTGCAATATATATGGTGAGATGGCACGTGTGCTCCATGAAACGGGGTGGACTCGAATGTGTAAGCCGCTGGTCAGACAAGTTGGTGGAGTAGTGTTATAGGTGTTGAATGCTGACCTGACCTATTGCTGACTAGCTTCGTCCGCGTGGTGCTCGGATAACAAGGAACCTATGTCCAACCGGAATAATGTGTTTTCAAATGGTGAAAGAATTTTTCAAGTGTGTGGCCGTGGTTTCTGTTATTACCTTCCACATAAATACAAACTAACTAAATTCGCACTCTTTCTTTAAAATATTGGTATAGAAGTAAACATTTTCAGGCAACCACTACCGAAAACCGACGTTAAGACGTAGGCCGTCAAATGAGGTTGAACTAAAACTTGCATCAAGTTTAGAAAACATTTAAGAACACGTGTAAAACATGTTGCGATGAAGGTTCATATTATGTAAACTATTTTCATTACTCAAAACATACTCTGTCTCTTTCTGTTATAGTGTGTTATTAAAAGACGACAATATACTCAATCATAATTTACACACACGGCGCCACATAGACTCTCCACCATAAGTCGGCATTATATCAAATATTATTATGCCAGCAATAGGACAGAAACAGACACACCGGTTCACATAATTCATATCTTACGAATTATTAACAAAACACTAGACATATTCGCGTAGACGCCTGCGCTCAGCTAACTGCGAACTCTCTAAATGATTTACGATGCAACGTATCATTTATCTTGTCCGTATGTCTGTGCTATGCTTATACGTAAGACATCTGACGTCATATGTCGCGTTGATAATGCTGACGGATTTACGGTTGTAAACGAGTATAATTTTTAGTTAATTAGTTGTTGATTTGGGTCGTTAGAGGTTGTCTAGTCTGACAATCTTAAGCCTAAATTATTAGTTGGGCTGGTCTGATGTGATTAGTGGCATCCGATTCCTTATATTATGATAAGAAACGTACTCCTTTAAAAATAAAAACGCTTAAGTCTATGGCAAGCGACTTTGCGGCTGCCAAAGACGGAGATGGCGGGATGAGTTGGATTCCTTCGATAAAGAATTTAGGATTGATGCGTAGTAACTTCAGACAGAGGAAAATGGAAGGAGACCTTTGCCCTACAGCGGAACATTACAGGTTATAATAGTCTCCAGAAGACAAACTATGGAAAGAGAAGCACCCACCACCTCCCGATTTCGTTAAGCCCCAGGAACATTCGCCTCCGGGACATGAGCGGCAATGGCACTTAACCGATTGCGCACCCAAGTAGGCCGCTGTAAAACAAATTGCCAAAATGACGAATTAAAGATCCTTACGACACAGTGTGAATGCGGTGCTCCCGACCAGACGATGTCCCATTTGCTGGTCCAAAGTGTCTTAACACCTGCACTTTAGGGGACCTAAAAGACGCCACAGACGCTGCGATCAACGTGGCCATATACTGGGCCCAAGAAATTAAACAAGTCATCCCATGGACACGGAGGAAGAATTTCGATCTCGACCCATTGATACGTCCTTCTCAATAGGTACACGAGTTACCATTTGGACTATGGACTAAACTAAAAATATATAATGAACTATGAACATGCATCACTCCCGCTCTTTAGTATAGGGGCGGAGTCGACGTAGCTAAGATCTAGTGACGTCTTAAACCACGTGAGTTTGTTGCCAGCGCTGAAAGATACGATTGTCTGTGTTTATCTCTTGTCTAGGTAGTTTGTTATTTCCTAAAGTACTAGTAATTTAGTGCTGGGTGGGTATTCCTCGTCTGGGCTGAGGCTAGACTAGCTGGCTATTATTTGCCAAGGTTTTATCTGGCAACCTTGGAGATAAATTTCAGATACCGCTTTTGGCTTTCACGGTTCAAAACTAAATTTCTACTGTCACTTACGGGATATCTTCCGTGCGTAATCGGGACGTCTATACCAATGAATAAAATTGAAGTGTCTGTTTGTAATATCAAAATAACAGCTTGTTCATCACCATTCTCTTGCCCTTATCCCAATTTATTTGGCGTATCAAAATAACAGCTTTTTACCGAATGCATGAAAATACAGGCTGCTTAACGAAGCCGTCAACCAAGCATTCTGTACATCAAACTAAGTAACTTTACGCAAAAATTATTGCTGGGAAACTGCACGTTTTACGGCAGGACTTGATGTAACACACTCAAAACATTGTGATGATGGATGCTTTGAATAGTACGAAGGTCGTGGAGGTACCTATATAAAGTAAAAAACTTCATTAAAAACATGTATTTGAAAAAGTTGGAACTTTGACCCCCCAATATATGGGTACTTATGGTAGTACTTTACTGGATGATCCCTTTTACGAGAAGCTTACTTCATTAATATCATAGAAACCTTATGCTCCTACACTTCATTACTTTCGTTCGCCGTACGCCAAACACACTTTGGACGTACAGTTGCTGACAAGATCCCGATATACAATACAATACTTCTTTCAAGACTCCCAAGATTTTCGTGGCTAAATAATATCAGCCGTTCGGGTCGATCTTTATGTTAAGACTGATCTTGCCTAGGTTGGCCCGGATGGGTGACCACCTATTACATAAATAAATAAAAATAAAATTATTTTAACTCAAGTAACAAGACTCGTACACAAACAGATACATAAAAGCATACAGACAGACAGGATAACAAGCACAGACAAAAAAGCACACTCGCAAGGTAACAATATGTCTGCCACAGCATTGCCGGATATAAGGGCAATCCACTCTGTTATCGATCATCGCTAGAACGAGTAAGCGAGTAAAGATACCGAGTTTCCTCCGTGCCTCGGAAAGCACGTTAAGCCGTTAGTCCCGGCTGTCATTTGCAGACGTTACAGGAAAGCCTGAAAGTCTGACAGCCAGTCTTACGATAGCATATCTTATTACCCAGTACTAACTGGGTTGTGGAATTCGGATAGGCAGTCGCTCCATGTAAAATACTGATATTCTGCTGCATCTGGTTAGACTTGAAACCGACCCAAACGTAGCTGGGAAAAGGCTAGGCAGATAATGTCTTCTTTCAAGATTCTAATAGCCATTTATCATGATATCATCCACCAAAACTCCTGTATCAGAACCGGGAACAAGTCACGGGACACCTTTCACTAATCATCCGTATGACAGGTGCATGTTGATCAGTGCCCAATAAGTCGCTTAGTCACAATTATCGCGGTACGCCCGACCTGGCTGTCTGCCAATACCCCGGACGTACAGGATGTTTAGATAGAGTACAGTTTTCTAGGTTTATTACAGGAGCTTTTTCTTGTGAGCCGTATATAGATTTTGTTTGGAAGAATTGGAGCCATGTTTCAAAGGGACTGTTGGATCTGTTTTGTCTTAATTCGGAGATCAAACAAGATTTTGTGTGGTATACTACAACTAAAAACCCCGACTACTGAAAAATCACGCTCTAATTAAATTCGGGGTTTACCTACAAGGTAAAATCGACACCTCCTATTGTTGAAATCGGTTAAAATGTAGCCTATATTACTCGGGCCATAATAACGAATCGATTGACACCTTATTCATCAAAATCGGGTGAATAGTTTAGGGGCTACGGAGGAACATACGTAAATACAATCATACATAGACTGCCAACAAAACATCGGGCTTTATTTTTTAAATTAAAATAATCTGGATTTTCTTCTCCTGCCTCTTTAAAGATCGAGGTCGATTTCTCATCATTTAAATAATAACATGGCAATAGTTTCCCTTCAGTGCAGCTGGTAAAGCCAGTCCACTTCCGTCCATTACACTCAGGACTTCCTTATTTTACACATCTTTTCCTCATATACTTAGAACGGATATTTGTTACTACACTGATAAGTAGTTATTCACTTGTGAAAATTGTTTTAATGTTTGTTTATTGGCGTATAATGTCTACTTTAATTACCTTAAACCCTCAAGACAGTTCAGTCCAATCAACCCTAGATTACTAAATCTGTTATCTGCTCCTGCGTTGAAAAGTTCTTGGCATCTAAATAAACTGATAACTTCATGTTGATAGAACATAATGAATCAAAATCAAACATTTCGAATAGGTCATTT
Organism: Noctua fimbriata; assembly: GCA_905163415.1. Taxonomy (NCBI): domain Eukaryota; kingdom Metazoa; phylum Arthropoda; class Insecta; order Lepidoptera; family Noctuidae; genus Noctua; species Noctua fimbriata. The sequence continues at coordinate 2,887,741 of LR990926.1, read as the reverse complement.
AAAGGCACTTTAAAAAGGAAATATAATTGATTCTTCCCCACTCGCAAACGGAGTTTTGATTGGAGAAGAATAACATTATTAACTAGCTTTTCTCACATTATGTACTGAAATTAACCCACGGGAATGTTTTTAATGTAGCATATGACACTCGGGGATAATGTAGCTTCTCGTACGTGAAAGAATTTTCGGAATCGGATCACTAGTTCCGAAGATTAATCAATTTATAAACTTTTGTAACCCACTGTATCAGCCTGCGCACTATGATTTATGCCAGCGCCGACTGTAGTTCGGCACACGACCTAAAAATTTCGCGCCGGTGTCGTAGCGGGCTCGTGTCGTTACGCTCGCTTTAATAGCTGTTTCACGGTTTACTCTGCACGAAACAGATGGCTTGTCGCCGGAGGAAATTGTGCAAGTAATTGGTATATTGGAATAAAGTCAAGTGAACTGCGTCTTCGTGGTGGATTGCAGCCCACTCCCTCTTATAGAGATGAGGCCTGTATCCCAGCAGTGGGAACATTATGCTTATTATGCAACCTTTGGTTTTTATCTGCTTTTAAGATGTAGGAGGATATAAACAGTCTTTTGGTGTGACGTCATCTCTCTGGTTACTTTGTGAATGACAATTTGGAGATTCATATGCCCCTTGAATTACCCCATCTTGTTATTTAATCTCCTTTTCGATACACCATCTCAGATATACCAGCATAAGGCCACTGTTGGACACCGGATCTCAAAAGTGGCCCCACCTGATCCACACAAACATTTTCTAACTAGATTCCGTTAACTTTCCAGGTGTTCGTGATAAAGGAAGGTGTACAATACAGGATAAGGATCGACTTCATTGTGCAGCGGGAGATCGTGCACGGACTCAAATACGTGCAGAAGACTTACCGGCTCGGAGTACCAGGTAAAGGAGCTGACATATTACTCTTTGACCTCTGACAGCTTCAAGTTTTGTAGCGAGAATGATGATCATTGATATTTTGGCGGACTTATTAGTGGTGGCAATGGGAACCTTATAAAGTCGAAAATAAAATTCATTTTGTTAATGACAGTGATGCTAAGTCAGACGTAAAATATCTGGGAAAGAACTATGATCGCGGTTTTTGGTCACGGCATGTAACGCCAAGTCAGAGGCCCAAAAAACTCGGCGGTATAAAAACTGACACCAGATTAGGCACTAACCACACGATAAAGAAAGAAGGTCACTGTCTCTTCTACGGGATTTTAATAAATGCGTGGAAGGTAGTCAATTAGTAAAGCTGTCTGTCTGTACATGGTGTTGTAAAACTGGATTAATAGCGGAAAAATCCTAAGATATGCCAGTAATAATTATAGTCTAAAAGTAGAAAAATCTTGGATTCATGTAGTAACTTATTCCTTAGAGACATGGATACATACGCTATAAGAAAAAACTGTTTATTCAACTGTCTAAATAATCTTGTCTTCATAAAAGTAAGCTCTAAAATCTCCATATTTTTTTTTATTAGTTCCGAATGTTATCTAAATGGATTGGGCTTGTTATTTTCCTAACAACTAAAGATTTTTTGCGTTTGCTTCAGATTTATTGTAACATGTGTTTTACATTTATTGGGATATCATAAGATTTGCCATGAATCAGATTTGACAAAAAAAAAGTGGTTATTGATATGAAATCACGATATTCTGCCGTATTCTGGAGCAATGTCAAGTTTTATTATATATTTAAAACGGGATGAACACAATACTTATAAACTTAATCTGTCGCTTTTGAAGTAGGGCCCCATGCTTGATCTTCGTTCTTGAATACGGCTTTACGGGCGAATTTCAACTATGAACGCAATCAGCACATCTGAACCCCTATCACTGGCGGCTCATGCGTTTGAATGATAAAATTCGCCCTAAAATGAGATTTTAATATAACCTTTATTTACACTTTTGCCACTTGTCTGATTGCACTTTGTATTTTTTCACGCGCCCCCCTCAGTGCCCGGTACGTATCCGAATTTTATTCAACCTGCATAATGACGCCTAGTATATTCAATGTCGTTATGTGTCGTATTGTATTCAATATCGTGACTCAGTGTGTTGGAATTTTAATATATGTTCCTGATTGATGATTGATTGTATCTTTTGACGTGTGATGGTTGTGTTATACAATGATATGCAATTAACTACATAAAGGGAATTTTAAGGGAGTCAGCGCACCTATTTTCAGACAGTCAAAGAAAGCTATACAAGGTGGAAGGAACACCGAGGCTCAAACGGTTACCACGCATTCACTACTCTGAACCTACTGAACATTAAATCAGCTGTTCCATACTTTTGACCGTGTAGGTATTGCAGTTTTGTAGGAAATGGCTGTTTTTTTTTTAATAACCGACGAAAAATTTCGATGTGGGGGGAGATGATGTACTGAATACATTGTAACTGTTTTAGCGTAGCTGTCCGTTCCACCTTGTATAAAACCGATAAAGACGCCATTCGTCTCGTTTTGGTTCGGATGACAGGATTCGACTCCGCACCAAACTAAATGCGACGGTTAATGTGGTGAGACGTTATTGGCTCAAGCCGATTTTGCGTCGATAAGTGTGGTTGCTCCTATACCCTGATTTTAAAAGCTGGTTCCAGCTTTTAACATCTTTACTTCTGTAGTCAATAAACTTAAACAATCGTATGTGTGCTCCTGCGATTTTTTAATTGGACTGGAATCGAGGTCTACTAGCGGTATGTTAATAGGTTTGATAGGCTCCTCTAGTTCTTATTTTATATTTTTTCCTAGGAATAAGTTGGCAAGTGGTGCTGTCTTATAGTATAATTCGTGATACAAATAAAAAATGACTCTGTCCACGCCTTAAGCCTCGACCAAACCAAGGCCATTAATCTAAAAGAGCATTTAAAAAAAATGTCTGTCTAAAAAGATACCTTACAAACAAAGAAGACAATCTAAATAAGTTCCGGATGAACCTATTTAGATTGTCTTCAGGAGCTAGGACGTTACAGACAGATACACACTTCAAACGTACATATATCACCCTTCTTTTTAGGTTGGGAATGCATAATAAAACGATTTTCAATTCCACCTCTTGCAAAATAAAAGAAATAGGTCACCTTGGCAGTAAATCAATAGTAAGCTAAAACTATTATTACCACACCCCTTTACCACCCCAAGCCGTGTTCTAGAAAATCGATATCCTCATAAATTATTCTTCAGCCTAGGGCTTACAACTTGGACATTCTTAGGAAACTGCAGTACAGTACAGTGCAGTCGCCACAATGTTAGTCGTTTACGTTATCACACTTGAGATACCGGTAGTGAGGATCAGGAATCTGGAGTATGGCATTAGGATTCGTATTGTGATCATTCGAGTCGAGGAGCCTCCAAGCATTACATATTATTAATATCAGTGTTGTAATGTTTTTCGGTGTATTTTATTTTTATGTTAGTATTAATTTCGAATGCGTGGTTTTGTATGTGAAAACTAGCAAGAATTTAAATTGGTGCAATAGTAATCTATCGACCGACAGCTTTAATGAGTCCTCGAGAAGGTATCAATTTAAATGGAATATTCTGAAGGTTGTATTGGTTCAATTAGTATCGTAATAACTTCGTGGATTATTGTTAATTTAAAGCAAATAATCTGTGTGATATTGTTAGGACTTTGTGGACGCTTAATGTGCCATTGATGGGGCAAGGCGGAGGACTCATTAAAGCGGTCGGTCTATAGCCTTGTTTGCTTGCTTTCAAATATAGAATCTTTATGAATGATTTGAGTTTCCGTAAGATCATCTGATTTTATTGTTATTGTGTCCACATTCAAAAAATCTCCTGTTTTTGCATCCCTATTTTCACTGGTTTCTTTGTCATATTCTCAAATACTTATGTTATTTCATTGTCTATCAAAATTTTTATCAACTGTGATTGATTGTGAACGTTGTGATTGACAACAGCAGATTTACACTAATAAACGATTTCAGAAACCAGTATATACCAGTGTATTTTGTTTGTGATTTATGTTTATGAATGTTTTAGTGAGTCAGTTTTTACAGAGCCATATAAATAAATATCATGTACTAAAACACCTCTTTCTCATTTACAGTTGACAAAATGACCCACATGGTCGGCTCTTACCCGCCAAAAACCGAGATCCAGTCGTACACGACGCCTCCCGAAGATGCGCCCTCAGGAATTGTCGCCAGAGGTTCGTACTCCGTCAACAGCCTCTTTACTGACGACGACAAAAATGTACATCTCCAATGGGAATGGTGCTTTGACATCAAAAAGGATTGGAAGGACTAGGCTTGGCTGTTTATTTATTATGAAAAGACCGACTGGGTTAGGCTCTGTTCTCAGATTACTCTGTGCCATAAATATCGGTTAACCTCGCTCTGGGATTGTCTGTGGTGAATGATACACAATCACAATAGTTTTTATACATTCAAAAGGCATTGCGACTGTTCCAATTCTAAATCTAGTGTAGCGTTCGATTTTATTCTGTTGGGTGCTCGTAAATCCAATATGGCGGATCAAATTCGGCGGGAAGACTAGTGTAGTAACTAATTAAAATGCCTTTATCGATAAAATAAGCTTTATTTTCACTCAAATGCCAAGAGCTTTAAAAATAACAAGAAATTGGATAATATTACAAAACGCACAGTAATAGTTTATGCAGTGGTCTCCACGAGCCTGATCCAGTTGCAAGTGTCGATAATGGTGGCTGACTGAGAAAACCTATTGACAAATTAGTGTAAACGCTTCGTCAAACAGAAATCAGGAACGCGATAGAAAGTTCGAGACAATTTCATTAAGAAATTTATAGAAGTTTTAAAGTGATATTGAGTAGTTGGTGTAGATATCTCACACTAATATTTTAATATTAAATTGCGATGTTATCATGACTTATAGAAGTATATTTTCATACTTTTTCATACAAATGAAATGAATGTACAAATATATCGCATCTTAGACATGAACTTTTTTATATACTGAAAAGAAAAAGTCTGATTGCTAAGAACGTTAATCAAATAAAAACTTTTTCAAAAGACCTTTTTGAATCGTAGTCCTCAAGCTTTTTGACGAAGCCGAGTCATTAGTAATACCTACCTATACATAACAAAATATATAATTATGTGATTGTATAATCGTGATGATTTTATTTCCTAATATACGTAGTTTTTCAGACAGATTTGTGCTAAAGTTAGCTAACCAGTGATAATAGAAAACTTAATGACAGACCTTGATAATAATTAAATAAATCAGCTTTAGATATACTTACCGATTTGTAACGTAAAAATAAATAAAATATAATTCTAAACCTGTACAGAATTCGGTTATATTTTGGTATACCGCGGTGAAACACAACTAAAATGAAAGACAGAAAATACATTTATGATCTAACCATGAAATCTAGAGAACTGTGTATCTTGAAAAAATATGAATTGCTTCATAAAACAACATCTTTTGTATAGGCTGTTAACTTTTTTCAAGAATATTTTGATTGCTATTTTGTTTTTTGTAAGAATCTATAACACGTTTCCCGCGGTAAACCAGTGTTGCCAGCAAATACAGTGTTTCTATTTATAAGATGAATTAAAAAAAAATGCAATGTATTTCCATGAAGTTTCATACACATATTACAAATTAAAAGATGTAGCAATATTATTATTTAGATTGTAATTAGCTTATTATTTTAGTGATGGTCAATGCAATTCTTGGTAACTGGCGATTACCTTGTAACGTAGGTCAGTTCACTGTCATCCTTCGTCGGCACTGTATGCTTACACCGGCATTCCTCGGAGCATTTTTGGGCCAGACTAACGATTTTGATGTCTTTAGTTTCCGTAGTTTATAAATACCGATAACTATAGATATTAAGACTCTATTCTGATTGAATAAAATTGATATTTGCGCAGTATTATTGATGATTAACTAAATTTTGTAATAAGGATATGATTGTCTATATCCTGTTTAATAATCCTGTAAAGGGTTGCAAGAAAATAATAATACTGCTCAGTGTTGCTATTAATTTGGTGTTAAAAAGAACCGATTCCAAAATGTATCATGTATACTTTTATTTTTATTTTAAATAAAATTGAAAATATTGTCTATGATGTACTTTTATTTTATTTACAAATACAGATTGTGCTGTTTGTCTATGGTATTATTATTTTTAAAATATAGTGTAATCAGAATAGGGTTGCCAAACTTTTAAAATAGTTTTAAATAGGTATTGTCTCAATTTATCTTTTATACGTTTCTTTTAATATACTTAACCTTTAATTAAAATAAAGGCACAGTTCTATAGAAAATCATCATGTAAGTACCAAAATATAGTATTATAAAAAATATATAAGGGTATAGGTGCACCAATTCAAAGAAGAATCTATTTTTAATATTTCACATATTGCTTCCTATTGTTATATGAGCAGTGCCAGTGAAACCGTGGCAATAATATATTAAAAGAAAAGTATTATGTATGTTCCCCTAATAGAGTAAATTAGGCGTTAAGGAGTTTGAAATAAAGTACATTTTTAACAACTAAAAATCGACATAGATTTGTTCCCTACATTGAAGTAAAGTATTCCTGATTGAAAAGATCCGACAATAAAATGCTTTTAATCGGATTGAAATGGCTTGCGAAGCGGTCTTATTAATAAAATCTATACTGCCAACTATCATTAATAAATGTCGTGAAATTAGTACGAACGTTAGTATTTACAATAATATTGATAAGGCTTGTCGCATATATGTGACATCGATGTATGTAGTGATTGCTGCATGGATCTTCTGGCGCTTGATTGACGTTGACAGGACAGCGCCCCTGTTGACATTTGTGCAACAACTTATCCAAGATGGCGGCGATAGTTGTGATTTTGTCCACGCGCCATAAGATCCTTGTGCATCTATGTCGGTTGACCCGATTGCTACGGCCAGGAAAGGGCGGGAGAGCTGTTAACGGCATTTAAATATCGAGCAAAGTTATAGCTTAAGCGAGAAAAGATAGAGGGTGCTTCAGTATTAAAGCTGGGTGCTCTTCCCCTAAAATTAAGGCTTACCTTTTATAAATTTTCTAGAAATAATTATTATTCCCCTTTTTTAAATATACCTACTTTGCATTTTATTGAGCAGTAGATGGACCCAATATTAAGTCGTATATTCCTGGAAAGTTAATAGATTTTAACCAAATATTGGGTCTTAAATTGAACCTACGTCAGTTTGTGCTATATTTTTTTATCGAATTAATTTGTTACATTTAGTAATGATTTTATTTCAATAGGTGTGTAAAGGTTAATGAAATGTAATAGTTTGGCCAAAAATAAAGCTTATTTATTCAATTATTGTTTTATTTTTCTATACTTGCAACACACATTAGGCACCTTATACACATTATTTTCTCACAACTAGGACTATAACACTCATTATTTTATTATTTTTTTAATAGTCTTTGTTTTCTTTGAACCTAGTTTGATTGGCATAACGGGCTGAACTGTATGCCTAAAAAAGGGTTACTATACACTCAAGACATTACCTACACACAGTATTTCATAAACTTCAAGTAATTAAGTAATAAAAACTACATTTTTATCACAATTTTCTGGATACAAAAGTCAGGCTTAGCAAGGGTAGTCGCTCCATGTAAAATACTGGCATAGAGCTGTATCTGGTTAGACTGTAAGTCGACCCCAACATAGTTGGCAAAAAGGCATACCCAGTTATGTCTAAAAGAGGCGCGCGAGGAACACTACTCGCTGTGACGTCTACGACCGAATACTTAGGACTAGGGATGTAACGGAGATCATGCGGTGATGGAGACGAAGGTACAGAACTTGATCTCTGCGGAGCTACAAGTTAAAGGCGAAAAAAAATTGAATAAATTACAACATTTATTTGTAATTAAATTTTACTATAAAAACAGTTTTGCGGCTTTCTCTCATTCTAGACGATTTCTTAGTTCAACTGAAGAGTTGGGTCCTTGGTAGGTATTGAATCTGGCTGTCGCGATGATAGGGGAGCGCAAAATGCACAATACCACACCATATCACTCCACATGTTTATGGGTAACCTCTGTTAAAAACTAGCTTTGGCAGGGACGACAACTAGCGGGCTGAGCACAAATAAAAATCATTGGAACACCAACATTCACATAAATTATTATTTAAGCTGACATGAGCAGACGTCTAAAGTCCTGTACAGTAATCCAACAGCAACGTTACTCGGTAATAAAGATCATTTTAATTAGGACAGACTTGTCAGTGACTGCAACCTTATAGCTACGAAAATAAAGATTAGGTACTGATTCTGACAGCGAGGCAAAGTTAGAGGTACATTAACTATGAATGGACTATAACTAGGTACTTAATGCAATCTAATGGGTGTCAAAGTACCCTTAACGAAGCCGAAAGGAATTTGTTCTCCCCGTCATTGCGAACATTTTTTTGTTCTAGACCATACCTGGGAATCTAGTTACGGATATATTAGGGGTCAAAGCTCCAAGTTTTTCACAAGCTTTTTTTTAAATAAAAGTTTTTAATGCTACACACCACCACCACACGCCAAACACCTCTACGACCCCCGTCCTATTCAGTGCTTTCGTCAGTACAACGTTTTGAGTGCGTTACATTGAGTCCTATCGTAAAATGTGATTTTTCAGCCCTAAAAAAACTCGTTTCCCAGCAATAATTTTTGAGTAGAGCTACTTAGTTTGATTTACAGAATGCTTGGTTGGCAGCTTTCGTGTTCGTTTACACCTTGTAGAGGAACTAATATAATGAAGCTGAAGAGTTTGTTTTTAATTTTGAACGCGCTAATCTCTGGAACTACCAGTTAGATTTGAAAAAATATTTTTGCGTTAGATAGCGAATTCTTATTAACTTTACGCGACACCCTCAGGTGCCGACAAAAAAAACGGAAAGAACTCTAAGTGAACACGAAGTATCTAACACCGCGGGCGGGCGATGCGATGCGGTGGGTCGAGGGCCGAGGGCGAGTGAAACCTCGGGGCATAACTAGTATATACATATATAACCGCGATACATATATAGAGGCGCGTTGTTTGAACATGCCTCTGCCTTTACAATAAAATAGGAAGTTACGGCCTTAAAATCTCATCTAAGTTAACATCATACAGTCGATTATTGGGCAGCTGCGCGTGTTTTATGAGTCCTTTGCTCAGAGATATCACCACGGAGAGATCTTCCCTCGCGGACGGACAGAAGGCAGTCAGGCGAGTCGGCACGTAAGGTACGTGCAGCAGTTTCAGAGGCATTGCTAAGGCCATGCAACCATGATCTGAAATCAAAAGAAAAAATCAGGAATGGGTTTAATAGTGCATACAGGGATAGTAATCGGGTTGTGCCTCGTTCCGTTCGAAATACCTAGTGGGCCTGTGCCATTTGGCTTCGGCCCCTGACTTGCAAAAGTCCGGGATCCTAGAGTCCCGAAATATCTCAAGATATGAATATTACGTAAATAATAATCCTTTAGACCCAGTCTCGGTCACGGAAGCCAATCTCAACGTAGACTAGCCAAACCCCTACGTAAAGTGTAAAGGGATTGATTTGACGGCAATCCGATACAGCTGCGAAGAGATCATGCGCAAGAACAAATCCTGCTTGACTAGGGTCTGTAACACAACCAACAATTTGGTAGTTGGTTGCTTCGGTCTACTACTGAAGTAGAAATTTCTGAAGAACACGACACTGGACTACTTTTCCCGTCATGGAAATCGAACCCGACTTCCGATTATGACCAATTAAAAGCATTCTTTTTTTTCTTTAGTCTTTACCGCTGTCTGTTCAGCACATCGAGGATAAATAAAAAAGGTAGTCAATTAGCCATTTCGTTAATCGCTATCACTGCACATGATTAATACGTGACAATGGCACCTGGCGAATACGTAACTCTAGGTACCTAATTATGATAACCGTCATTAGTCAAGAGTAGGTAAGGAAGTGATAGCTGTGATGAACTGTCTTTCCCTTGGCAAAAGAAAGAATTTTCTGCACAGTTTTTATCGATCCTGGACCGTCAAGCTATCGGAGAAAGACTCTTACTGTTTCCTATTAGGTATATTTCTAAAATAAACTGCATAACGCCGGACTGAAAAGTTGTATGGTAATCGGTTATCGTGGTTTCCATATGTGATGCATGAGGAATGAGGAAAATGTTGAGTATGAATGTAGATGGTTATAAGAGTAGAGGAAGTTGGGATAAGGGCAGAAGAATGATGATGAAACTGCATAACCTCAGGAGATGCGACGTGTGTCGAGTAACACGCGCGTGCGCCACGTGATTTTTTCGCACGTGCCTCGTAGCCAGGTGCTAAAATTTACCGAACACCTGATTTGTTGGTAGGTACCTAGTTATAGTATGTCCCAGGCGGTTTTTCCAGCACGCATATTGAGCATGAAAACTTGATAGCTGCAGATAGGGCGTGTTGAGCGAACCCTGACCTTGACTTGACTTTTACATATTTGCAAATTTTTCAGTTTTTAAAAAGGGCCAAAAACTAACAACGGTCTTTTCAGCAAGTTGATTTTTATTTCATCATATGGGGTCTGCACCAAAACGACTCAAACAGACAAACTTCTCGAAGATGGCGATAAAAATATTAGCACAACGAAAAAAACAACATTTAAAACTCACCAGGTATTTTCCTCCTTATTTGCACATTTTCAATCATGTAGACTCCACTCCTGCCCAGCACGTTGGAGACTGTTCTGCTGGCGAATTCCCTGGTCTGCTGTGACTCGAGGGTTGGTGTGTCGGTAGCTACGCCAACCACGTGGGTCAGGTTCGCTGATATCCACTCTGCTAGCTCGTAGCTTAGTCCTGGAAAAGAAGTTGAAGATTATGAAAAGCCTGATTGAAATGTCCTTCTGTTTTGACGGTTTCCTACGATACTGGACGGGTTGGGACTTAGGCCTCCTCTCTATATGAGATGGAGGGTGATAAACCACCACGCAACGCCAGCCCAGTACAGACCTACCTACGGGTTGGCGGTTGTCACATGTCTTCGATGTTTTGGTTCATTACAAAATAGGTACCTAACATGACGTAGCTTGATACGCTCTATTATGGATAGGTAAGAAATTAATTATCTGGATTAGCAAAACCGCGATCAATCATAATAACTAGATGATTAATTCAACTGGATAGGTTATTTAATGACGATGGCTAATAGGATACGTAACGTGGTAACATACAGGGTGGAAGGGATATCGACAGCCATCGAAGGCATAAACGATTGCCATTTGTATTCAGTAGGCACATCATTCCGAACCCCTGACATAGAAAAATATACATCGGCAATTAAAAAAAAAACAACTGGCAGTCACAAAATTTTGACCGTGTAAGTATTGCACTTTTGTTTTTAAGGAAACAGTTTGTTTTTAAATTTCCGGTGAAGAAACAAATATAACCCCCCCAGAATTTGGAATGATGTACTGAATACATGGTAAAAGCAAAGTGGACGGCCCGGTGACTGACTGATCAATGCCCTGTGATGTACCTAGGGATTTTTGTGATATGTCCTTCCAGTCTAACCGGATGCTGCAAAATACCGTGTATTTTACATGAAACGACTGTCTATCTGACCTCCACAACCCAGTTACTATTAAGTAAGTCGATACCCCGTGGTAAGACTAGTTGCCAGACTTCAGGGCCTCTGACTACCTATAAATAAAAAGATCTACAAATGACAGCCGGGACCAACGGCTTAACGTGCTTTCCGAAGCACGGAGGAAACTCAGTATTTAATGAGATCTTCTACTTAACAAAATGTTTAAATTCACTGTCGGACATCGCACAGCCTTAACCGCTGTGGCTAGAAGCATGGAATTTTGGATTTTTTTTTTATAGGTACAACGTTTAATAGGAGATGAAAGTTTCAATCGGACAAAACTTTTTTATCAATATAACTGTTACCTACCCAGGTAGGTATTCTTGCATACCATTTTAATCCTTCGAAATACGCCGCCAGATGTGAGGTGACTAAACTCCCAAAGTCATAATCTATCGGTCAAGGAAAAGTAGTGCAAATAAATAAAAGCAAGGATTATCGTTCAAAGCGGTTCGATCGAGATAGTGCGTCAAATAAAGTTCATCAGAAATACTAAATGAGTCATAGATAATCAATCTAATGACTCTCTAAATAATTAAGATAAACATCAATTGGCTAGATCATATGAGAGATAGCTACCGTGTCTTTGTTTTTGAGTCAAACTGGAAAACACATGGCGCTGAAATTTAACTGTGTTTCAATGCTCGGCCGCAGTCCCACTGCGAAGTCGTTCCTCGGGGCTGATTCTATTTAGACTGCTATCGGCCAAAGAGATTAACCTAAACAATTAAAATATTTGTATGTCTTTGCTATCGGTAATTCTTCTTCTTAACGTGTCGATGAACTCAAATTGTGTTAGACCAGTGTGTAGCACAGATTTTGATAGGTGCAAGTGGTTGTGTGGGATGGACAGGTCAGGAGGTGGAGCATATCCTGCAAAGGGGTTCCACACTGGCAATTGAATGGGGTATCCCATTTAGCCAGATTATATCTGCAGCGGACAACCCGGATTGGCAGTCGGTAAAGAGATTTCCAGATCGGCATTCATCACGTTACGATAAAGAAAACGTTCCAATTCTAAAATAGAATGGCAATGGAGACACAATTCAAGCCGAGGAGAATCCAACTGATGTTGTTTTGCCATTCGAATAACAATGACAAGTTTGTTTAAAGAAAAAACAAAAGACAATGCTATGTGAAAACAAACAAGCCAAAGCAAAGATGAATGGAATAAAACAAAATGTGTTATGGTTAAAAAGGAGTTAGAAACATAATTTACCATCACCCTTGTAATCTCCGAAGGGTTAGGCAGAGGTACACCTACAAATAGGCAGTTATATTAAGTCCCAATTAATAGGGGGCGTGCTTATTGCCATCATTCGAGCACAATTCCCTGGTGAAGGTTGCGGGGATCGGCTGGATGCGAGTCGCACGGGACCGGTCAATGTGGCGACACTTGGGGGTGGCATATATCCAGTAGTGGACGTCTTTCGGCTGAAATGATGAGCACAATTCCAGATTTCGTGGCTGCTACTGAGAAAGTCTTGATGGAAAAACCCAACACTACTTTACCCGACCTGGGAATGAAACCCAGGACCTCATTCTCTGCAGTAGCGATTGCGGCCACTAGATCATCGTGGCTAGAAAAAAATTGAAGTATTTAGAAACGATCTTTTAAACTGGGCAGGTAATTAATACTTTTGTCTAATCAAAGCTTGTCATATGTCTGGTAGATAACAATAGTGCGATAATTTGCTAATGTGCCTCTAATTAAACAAATGTATTAGGTGTCGATGCTTCTAATGATAAGCCCTACACTAAAGCATAATGTCCACCTGGCTGCCTATTTTTGCTATGAATGCGTAACGCGTCTAGTCATCTAACGATTGTAAGCACGATATCCTATGAAGATACCTGTTGGGTTTTTCTTTCAGAAATAAATAGTATCAGTAACCTGGGGACTAGAATTATGCTTCAATTTCTAGTAATAGTATGGTGGCACAAGAAGACGATAATATCAGGTAGTTTTTTTCAGATTCAGATAACTATATTTGCTAATGTGCGTACATACAATTATAACAAGAAAAATACATGCAAGGTGTTATAAGTGCATGGAGTTGTGCTAACATGTTTACCATATTGTCATGGTGTGCAAATATTAATAGAAGTTTGGAATTTAAAATAAATAAACGGTATAATAACAAGATTCATTAACATTGGCAATGCTGACATAAGTAAATAAATTAAAATAAATTGATGGGTTATATGTAACCAATCAATTTATTCTAATTTACAATTTTATTATATTTTTTTAATATTTAGAAATAGATAGGAGTTACATACAAAATTGAAAAAAAAAAAAAAATATATTACAGTAATGTCAACGTAGTAGGTCCAAAAATATTCAATACAAACATCATAGTAGTGGGACTAACATACTTCTGTCAAGTTCTCCCAATCTCTCCATTTTTCTATCAACGAAAAACAGTGTGATGTTGGTTTATATGAAATCACCAAAATGCTTTTCAGGGTTCATTGTTCCCATTGTTATAACCAACTTTTGTTATGAGATGAGCCTTGACTTGAAACCACTGTTCTCTACATTTTGTCTTTTATGCGAATGAGTATATTAGGAGTAGCTGCTTTTTTTCTCGATTTCAGAATTGATCCCACAGTAAAAGTTTGTTTATGTAATGAGACATAGAATAACAAAAAATAAGCTTGTAGATATAGATGCTTAATGCCCGCCTGTATAGTGCGATGAGTCTTACAAAATGTACAAAAGAAAGTATTGGAGGATTTATGTAATGGATGCGGCCCACCCAAATAATTTGCTTCTCGTTTGAGGGAAACCGTAATGTTTTATCTATAATGTAAGTAAAGTCTGACTTACCAGGCACCTTACAAATACAGTTTACCACGTTGATCCGCTGGTTATCCTCCTCCGTCCATCCGAACTTGAAGAGAAGCAGCGTCGGTTCCTTCGGGTCTTGCTTCAGAGCTGCCCATTGTAACGCGACGTCGAGAGTTAAGACTACTTCTGAATTGGTCGAGGTCAGCGCACTTACGTCTATTATTGCCACTAGAACCAAAAAAATAATAAATACTAGAATAAGGGACTCTCACACCTGCAGCAGAACCAAGGCAATACAGTATGGTTTTTGCCTCATGAATGCCCTCCGCCCAGGGGTGTTTTAAACTACCTTTTGACGCACATACATACATTTAGACCCTGTTACACAAGCATCTTAGACTTTATGACTCAGAAATCGTATATCGTTTCGTAAAAGGCAATTAACGGGCCGTGAAATACTGAGGGCGTAATTTTTGGGAGTATACTGACTTGGTGATTCGAGTGCATAACGTTCAATGCTGATGAGGATAGCTGCTTGCTGACGTACTTACATCGAGTTAATAAGTACTCGGTGGGTACAACAGCCGGATGCATGGTTCCTGTGCTTCCTGAATGCTCCAGGTGTATTCCAGTGCCCAGGTCCGGTGCTCCGCAGTTGATGCACATTTTCCTGGAAACACCAAGTACCGGGTATTATACACAAATTATTCTTATTAAATTGACGTGTGTTTCTGTCTCCAAAGAGCAGCACATCAGTATCACTCTATTAATAGCCAATTCAAGGGTGGTCATCATTAATTCATCATTGTCGCGTTCACGAATCGATGCTGGAATTCATTTTGATTGATACAAATGATACAACGAGCGAAAAAATTACATTGCTGCCCACAATCATTTTTGAACACACAAAGAAGACTTGAGAAGTTGAAGAAGGCTTAAGAAGCGTTATTTCTGATTGTGGCTATAAGAGTAGGAGAAGAAATTATGGATGAACTAGAAAAGGGTCATCAGGGTCAGGGTTGCCTAGCCTTTTCTCAATTATGTTGGGGTCGGCATCCAGTCTAACCGGATGCAGCTAAGTGCTAGTATTTTTCATGGAGCGACTGCCTTTCTGAATTCCACAAACCAGTTCGTATTGAGTAATACGATACCCCTTGGTAAAACTGGTTGTCAGACTTTCGGGCCACTGATTGTTAAAGATCAAAGAAAATGGCAGCCGGGACCTATTGCTTACCGTGCTTTCAGAGGCACGGAGGGAACTCGGGATGTGATGGATGGTCTCCCATTTTTAGACCAACCCTAACAAGCGCTATTTAGCCTTGAACCTGCCCGTCTGTTATTATTTAGCCACAAGTTTCACTGGCTAAAAAGGTTAACTACTGTTGTAAAGGCTAATGAAAGGGTGGCGCTGGGAAAAGGGCAGGGGCACTGATGTGTTCGGGAGTAAAATTACTATTTAAGGTATCACTTACCAATGTTTCTGCATGGCACCGTAATACATTGACAACGCTATCCAAGTGGTAGGTTTCGTCATATCATCCACCTCTATGTGATCCAAATCTTCTTTACAATAGAATAAATGAGGCATTTGAGTAAGAAACGTTACGAAGAAAATGTGTTTGTTCATTTTAATTGACTCGACTATCTTACAATATGTTTGTGATTTTGTTTAGTTTTTTTTTTGTTTTTGTGTAGCGTAGTTTTAATGGTGCTTTTCCTCTCGAACGTTGTACTCAGAACAGAGCAGTTTTTTCTTTTTTTGAATTCTTTTATTTAAACTATTCTATTTATCGACGTGGCTTCTTGAAGATTTATTCCAAAGTGAATGTCGTCCATACTTTGAATACCTGATAGTTTCTTTCTTAGGTTTTATCACTTTTCTAGTTTTTATCATTCACAAATTTTTACTTATTTACTAATTATTTAATTCTTTAACTATTTTCGTCTGAGGTCTAACTGAAAATGGTGGCACGCGTCATGATCATTGTTATTTGTATCTGTACGTTGTTTTGTTCATCTGTTTGTTTAGAGATTGAACAAAGGGTTCTTTGTTCCATGTGACTGTCTGTCACGTACTCCTAATTATTAAGTAAATATTTTAATATTGATTGTTATATAAAATCATCACACGATATCGGCGACGTGCAAAACATTAAACCTCTATTTTATGGCTTGACAGCCTCACAAGTTACCGTAATTAACGATGAAGTATCCTTTCTTTCTTTGAATTGTAAAACAATATTGCATCACTTGAAAACGCATAAATTCTTTATTTAATGGGAAAGGCACTAGATATAAAAGCTAGCTGACAGGCCAAATGTCAAAAATATCTGATTTCAAAACGCATTTCTGAATGCCACATGTGGTTGTAATTTACACCGGTCTTGGGCGCTCAAAGAGACCTTTAAAACAATTGAGACGGTTGGATAAAAACAGCAATAAATGACTTCTGTTAAAAGTACGCACGCCAATCTAGTGGATAAATGAGACGTGCCGGATTATTAGTGGTTGCCTTAAACCGACCCCGGTACGAATGCTGTATCCACTAACTGGGATTGCGCCTCCGAAAGTTCGTAGGACCATAGCCAGCCGCACCGAGAGGACAAAGCTACAAGCTGACTCACGCCACCCAATGCACAATTATGTCCCAGTGCCCCAAAGGCTGAAAAGCCGTAAAAGCTTTTTGGGTGCGTTGGCCCAGCTAGTCCGGCTAATAGCAATGCCTCCACAGCGAGATGTGATCTCTGGCGAGAGCTGCTTAAGCCCCCTGACGGCTTCATCGAGCCGTCTGAAAGCCCGCCACCTGGGCATGTCGTGGCCTACTTGGAAATCTCTGAATAGACTCCGAACTCAAGTCGGCCGTAGCAAAGATAATCTCTTCAGATGGGGGTTCATGGACGGCTCAGATCTCAAATGTGTATGCGGCGTGTTTTCACAGACAATGGCCCATCTTCCATCTTGCGCTGCATGCCCTAACACCTGCGCACTTGACGATCTTATGACTGCTACAGCGAGCGGAGTTCGCATAGCTGAATATTGGGCCAAACATATTTAATTAAAAAATTGCCATCGACACGCTAACAAGAAGTTAGGAGACGTGGGGAATACCGAGAGTCTATGTCCAAGTGGGCTGTCACAAGAGTGCGATAATTATGGAATAAGTTTATCTAGTGTGTGTGTGTGTGTGTGTGTTGGTGAGCGACTGGGAGAGCACTTTATTACAATAATTATCCTAGGCTGATGTTGTAATGAAAGTTCTTAAAACTACACAGACAGAAACGTGCTGCTGGGGAGTTTGTTGTGCCACTTCTTCTCCTCAGCTCCAACACTAGGAAGTGGTGAAGGGTGGGCTCTTTTGGGGCTATCTTTAAGGTTTCAATAGAGTTGATCTCCAACTCTATTGCAAAATGGTTCTTGAGTTTGACTCTGTTATCTGATAATTCTTGAATGATGTATTCATTAGCTCTAACCATCAGTTCAGCCAATTTGCCTTTTGATTCTCAATCCTATTATGAACAACCATATAGTGATTCTAGAATAATCTGTTCTCATCTCTGACAAATTATTCGGTTAGGCTGACACGAACACGTGTCTTGCAGATGCGCTAGTTGTACGAAAAGAGCACGTGGTCTATGGAGTAGGATTGGAATGGTTTGATACCACAGCTATTATATAACCAGACATTAATACTAATATTTACATGAATTAGGAAAAGCGAAAATTTTATCAGCCTAGGGTAATTTAGGAAAAGTCACAATGATTAGAAAAGAATACATTCGCGAGCAACCAAATCGAATCAACTCATAATAGGGCATATATATATATGTATTTTTCGAGAACTTCATTACTTATTTATAAAAATCATATATCGTTGAAACCTCAGCTTTAATTTGGTATCATTATTGTAAACATTTATCTGTACTTTTAAAATTAATTCTATCTGTGTGAAAGTAGAAGGAAAATGAGAATGGTTAGTTATTTTAAAAATAAAACAAAACCTGTTAAAAAACGTAAAGTAATTTACTGTGTCAGAACTTGGTATTGCTTCCCCTAGCTCTAATCACAGCTTGCAGTCGGTTCTACATTGATCTGATGAATTTTTTGACGGAGCCTTGAGTAATTTCGTTCCTCTCCTTTAATAAAGCCGCCCTCAATTTTTCTGTGGTCGAATGGATTGGATTTCTGTCCCGGACCCTTCTCTTGAGCTCGTCCCATAAGTGTTGGATGGGATTCATATCTGGACTGAGTGCAGGCCAGTCCTTCGTCCGTATATTCACTTCGTCCAGGAATTGGCGAGTTATATGCGCCTTAAGACACCGGGCATTTTAGTGCATTACGACGAAGTTCTCGACGACAAATCCTGCGTAGGGAACATCGTGGTCTTGGGGAATGTCGGTAATATACCGATCAGCTGTGCTCTGTGTAAAATCGCTCGCCCGGACGCCTGTAGACCCGGCCTCTCCTATCACTGCCATGCAGACACATTCTACACTCGTCAGTGAATTTCACCGACCGACTCCAACTGAGATGCTCTCGAGCAAATTGAAGGCGCACTTGTCGGTGACCTGCAGTCAATTTTGGCCCCGTGGCAGGCTGTTTAGGAGTGAGATTGGCTTCCCTCTAGTGTCTTCTTACTGTCCACATGCTGACAGCCACCCCTCAAACACGCCTCAGTTCCTGTGTAATTAATTCCTGTGCAACACCCTTCAGGTGCGAAGTCCGCTACGATGTTGTAACGATGAAACGGTCATCTCTCTCTGAAGTGCACCGGTGGCGGCTGGCTCTTGGTCTCCGATTAAAAGCACTAGTCTCTTAAAATCTTCTGTATACTCTTAATATAGCAGACTGGCTCAAGTGAGGCTGGGCAGCGACTGATCGCTGACTGAGTTCTTATTGTTGCAGCTTCTTCAGGCGTAGAGTCCATAGTTTCTTCAAAATAATGAGAGCAATTTGCAGAGATGTGTATAGGTCAACTTCTGATAAGCGACTCATAAGGTAAATCGGATACGGAGGTTTTCATAGGGGTGGTTCGTAGCGCAAGTCGTAGGTATCGTAGAGAGTGCATTTTCCTAAACGCCCGTTAAATAAAAAATGTACTGAATATTTTTTTATTTATTTTTTATTTATTTATTTATTTGCATCAGACACAACGATCCATATTTGAGTTAGTAAGTACACTTAAAAATAATGTTAGTATCAAAATAATCAGAGACAATAATACACACCACACAATAATATCTTATTTAAGTTGTACACAAAATAAAATTTAAATTAAATTAACACAACCATTTTTCGTCAAATTAAAATCAATGTAAAAAGTCCGTAATTAAATTTAAAAATAAATTAAGTTAATGTCATTAATCAAACCATCATTATAAAATAAAATACGTTAAATCAACATTTGAATAAAAGAGAGATAAATAAATTGAATTGAATTGAAATTGAATAATCAATATTAAAATTAAATTTAAAATAAAATAATAATTAATCAATATAAAAATTATATAAAAATAAAAAATAAAAATATTTCAAAGTGGTGTTTTTTTTTTTTTTACCTGCCCCAGGTACGATATACGGGTGCATGTAACGCCTGCCAGTGCCTCATGAAAGGTCCGTCCAACCTGTTGGCAACAACTATAAGAAGACTGTTGCCGCTGCCCCGCACTCTACTCGCTATCGAGGTCGCCCTCTTGCGCATGCTGGCATAAAAACAGTCAATGCGGACGCTTGCAAACATTCCCGATGCGCTGCAGAAGCGAGGCAGCCGCAGCAGCGCCCTCAGCGCGTTATTATATTGAACGCGGAGAGCGCTGTAGGATTTCTGCAAATATGACACCCACAGACTACCCGTATAAAAAGATGTGCAAAAGGCTCGAAACAAGGTGATCTTCACATCCTTGGAGCTACGAGCAAACCTGCGGGCAATCATATTCGCCCTCACCGACAGCGCCCTCCTTTCTCGCTCAATATCAGCGTCGTCCTTCAGGTCGGACGTCACAATATGACCCAGATACTTAAAAGTATGTACCCGCTCCAAGGGCACCCCACATAGCCTTACCGGTGGAACCTCAGCCGGACACTTAGAACCCGCACTGAAAACCATAAGCTCGCTCTTTTTGATGTTATATTTTAAGCCATGTGTACAGTGGTGTTGATAGTGGTGTTACATTAACACCACTATCATAAAATATCAGGCTTTAAATGGACATATAGTTCTTGTAAATAAAATGTGTATTTTCGGGTTGAGTCGATTTGGTTGCTCGCGAGTGTAGAATGTTTTATTTGCAAATAATGTAGGGTAATGTTGTCTTGTGCATTTTGCCTTTATGGAATGCAAAGTAATGTGACGAAAAGAATCGTGGCTAAATAAAACCACCGCACAGGTCGATCTTCAAGGTTAAGCAGCACTGCCCTAGGTCAGTCTGTGGCCATTCATCCATTACTACCAAGTTACCTCCGTGCCTCGGAAAGCATGTAAAGCCGTTGGTCCAGGCTGTCTTTTGTATCTTTTTGATAGTCGTTAAAGGTAGTTAGTGGCCCGAAAGTCTGACAACCAATCTTACCAAGGAGTATCGTATTACCCAATACTAACAGGGTTGCGGAGGTCAGATAGGCGGTTTCTCCATATAAAATACTGGTATACCGGTTAGACTGGAAGCCGACCCCGACATAGTTGGGAAAAGGCTAAGCAAATGATAATGAGTAGAACATAACTTTTTACTTGACTGCGGCGAAGCCCAAAAGGAGAGTTAGTGACTTTGAGAATATAAATCTACGTCGCCGTCAATTGGGGAACTCAGGGAGTTCATAAGCATTTGTGAAGCATGTGATACACAATATATGTCTACATATACTAGGCCCTCGTTGGACTAGCGGTAGCAAGCGCGACTGCTGAGCATGAGGTCCTTGTTTCAATTTCCGGGTCGAACAAAGTGTTTTTGGGGTTTTTACATCAGGAATTTCTCAGCAGCAGCCACAGAGACTGGATTTGTGCCCGGTCGATAGCAACAGGATCGCCCCCTATTACGTGGGACTCATAATATAACTGGGGAAATGTGGGTGCGTGCGGGATTACAAGTGTGATATTATGATGATGAAAATTATACTAAATAGTAAAAAAAACACAAAAGAACGTGTTACGAACGGACGTTCGGGGTATGTCATCGACCGCTGTTGCTTTTTTTTTGCAAACTAAATTGTTTGATATTTGAAAACAGTTAAATACGCATTAAGCTGGTCTTCTAAACACGTTATCTTCTAAACACGAGCAATGAATTGTGTAGGTATGTCACAGTTAAAACTAAATAATCAGACACTACTTTGACTGTAACTGTAGCTTTTGTTTTTCACGAAAATATCGTTAATGTTTTCGCTCAGTGTTTAAGTTACTGTAAAAGTCCTTATATTAGTAAATCTTAGGGTTTAAGATTTGGCTTTGTAAATGTAAGGATTTTATAACGAAGAGGCGATTTTTCGGTCTTTAACCGTTAGAGTTTGGGACATGTTTTTACCAATGACGGTTGGCAAATGCTGGTTTGACGACTGATGATGACATACTGTAATACTGAACTAAGCGACGAAATGTGTTAGGTAGGTTATAACCATGACCAACCATATGCGAGTTGAGATGGTGGCGGTAACTAAGCTAGGGCACCCCGATCAATTGGGTTAGCTTAGAACTGTCACAAAACGCGCGCGAGCCGAGCAAGCGGAGCGAGCAATGTCACGGCAGCGGCTGGTAAGCTCTACATCCAAGTTGGATGCGTATTTTCACACAACTACAACATTTATCGTGTCTCTGATGTAAAACCTAAGATTTACCGAGTGATGAAGGTAAATTTCGAAATGAAGGATGAAAACAGATTACTTCGGAGTTTAACCGTTATGAGTTGGTAAATCTTAGGTTTTACTGCAAATCTTTGGATTTACCGTAGTTCAGGCTTTTACAGTAACATATAAATTTAATTGCTCGTGATTATACGCTAATCTCACTAGATAACATAGCGAAAACACGTTTTGCGCCAAATCAACAAATCTAATGGCAAATCATCATGCCTGCGTCATAGATAACTCCATAGATTATAGACATGATTTCTATTATTTCGAGATAAGTAAATTCCGAGCCCCCAGTTCCCGTCACGGCTTAGATTCATGTCAAAAGTTAAGCTTAGTCTAATCTATTTCTAATGTCTGTATTATCCTAATTCTAAGTAATTAAAGTATGTATTATAAAAGTGAAAATGAGTTTTGCTTGTTTGGGGTGAGACTGCCTCGTTGTCTAGTGGTCGGAATCGCGACTGCTGACACTTTTTGGGGGTATGGAGAACAGGGTGTAAAGTTCTTCATCCGCCATAGAAAAGGGAGGATCCTCCGACCCGACGAGTGTTATGTCTGGTGGGCTACTGCCCGACAGTTGTGGTCGGGTTCTTTTATATAGTCTTAAGTGGCGAATTACTTTACTTGCGCGATGTATGTTCGATGTTTAGTTCATCGTCTGTGTCATAGATGGCGCTGTATTACTCTTTGTAGTGCCGCTACAACTACATTATTTATAGCTCTAAGTTTTAATCGAGGAAAAATCCTCTTGATTTCTCTGTAAAACCAACAGCGAGTTTATCATAATTTGGCTATCTTTATTATGTTTATCAATAGCGAAAAATAGTTATTTTATTGTACCTATGATTTACGTGGAATCATCAGATTTAGATGTGCGAGTTAGAAAATATTGCGTGTTTTTTCACGCATATACCTTCTTAAGTATTTTATACATATGTGTGAAAAACACGATCACGTGTAAGAACCTATCACCAGGTGGAGATAGTGGCAAAACACAGGTTAAGCTAAACTATAATAAATAATTAGGAATATTCATAGATAACGAGAAATCGCTTTTAAAGACAAAATATATAGCTTAATTCAAACATATACAAGTACATTTGCTGGTTCTAATAACCTGAATTACTAAAACCAATAACTTGAATAACCTTTAACAGGGTTATTAGTGTTATTATCAAACCTATGGTGCCCCATTGTTGCCATAGATTAGGTTGGCTTACATCTGTCGCTCAATTTAGAATTTGAACAAAAAGTGGGGTAGAATCATGAAGAAGATGTTGGCGCCGCCAAAATCGCTTTCATGAAATCAATGTGGTACCTGTTTAATCTAACAGTTCCGTCTGCATACACAAGTTCTGCAAAAGACCTACTTATGATAAAAGTACTAGGCTTGCATAAAATTAAGGTGGCTGTTCCAATTTCTGACTTCGTGTCCTTAGTTCAAGTATTTTTGGAACTATTTGTTTCCTTATTTACAAGTCTTATTGGTGTTTTTTTTATTTCTCAATACAAGAAGTTTTGTTTTTGTGTACCTACCTTGTTTGGGTATAAACGGTAAGATAGAAATAAATAAGAACGTACAGAATATTAATTGTGGTATTTCTTTGTAGTTCTCCTGAGTCCTAACTGTACTTGCCGAACAAAACGTTTATCAAACGGGAATGTATACACGCATAAGTACTCAAAAGTTGACGAAAGGAGACTTAATGTATGAAGATCAAAATAGTTACGAAACGGCACTTTTGTGATGGTATTTTGTTTAGTTGGCGAATCGGGAAAGTTACCAGACGGGATGTAGCCGTTTATATGTTAGCGATGAATCAGATCGACTTACATTTTTATTGATAGTGATTTCTGGAAAGTTCTCGTGATTTCTAGAAAATACGATAGCGAGACCTCCTGCGCACATAGATATCAAGCAAATAATAAATAAACTTTTAATGTTTATAGCAAACAATAAAATTATGGAAACTTCGATCCCATTAGGTACCTATTACCAAAAATATCTAATCTAGAATAGTAAATTGTGGTAATAAATTAATAATTGCTAATCATGAACAGTTTTACAGCTCTATTTGCGAATTGAAGAACAAGGTGGTATGATGAACTAGAAAGATTTGTATACCTATCCATTGTTATATTCTTAAGTTGTAAATGTGCATTAAAAAGGTAGCTGGCGATTTCGACAATGATTATTATATTTCATCATAGAAATAAAAATATTTACAAAAAAATAAACTTATAATAATATACCACATTGCGCTCCAGGACGCAAATTGCCGACGTAGCTTATAAAGCTGCCAGACTAAAATGGGACTGGGCAAGCCATGTCTGCCAGATGGGGTGTCAGCACAGCTGTGGGCCCGAATATTGTAAGACTGGAGCCCTGAAACAGCTAGACGGGGTCGCGGTAGACCGAAGAGAAGATGGCGGGACTTCTTGGATGGCTTCCTCGCGAATTGGCGAGAAGAAGCACACCATTGTGAGAAGTGGAAGGAATTGGGGGAGGCCTTTGCTCAGAAGTGGGACAATACGGGCTAACTAAAAAAAATACAACTATTATTCTAGGTGAAAAACGATAATGACTCGAAAAAGTAAAGGAGTATAAAGAAAAAATAATTGTCTTGGCCTAATCAAAAGTTATTAGGTAAGTATAACCCAACTTACTACATAAGTTACCCTAACTTTCGATTTTAAACTATGGGGAATTCTCTAGGAAGGAGTAATCCAACTGGGGAGAACGCAGACAGTGACGGATCTTGAACGCAATTGACTAGTGGGTTTGTATTGTATTGTATAACGGGCTGGTGTCCGTTATTGACTTGTGTTTTTTATTGTATTGTATTTTATAACGGGCTGGTGGCCGTTATTGACTTCTGTTTTGGATTGTATTGTATTTTATAACGGGCTGGTGTCCGTAATTGTTGACTTGTGTTTTGTATTGTATTGTATAACGGGCTGGTGTCCGTTATTGTTGACTTGTGTTTTGTATTGTATTGTATAACGGGCTGGTGTCCGTTATTGACTTGTGTTTTTTATTGTATTGTATTTTATAACGGGCTGGTGGCCGTTATTGACTTCTGTTTTGGATTGTATTGTATTTTATAACGGGCTGGTGTCCGTAATTGTTGACTTGTGTTTTGTATTGTATTGTATAACGGGCTGGTGTCCGTTATTGACTTGTGTTTTTTATTGTATTGTATTTTATAACGGGCTGGTGGCCGTTATTGACTTCTGTTTTGGATTGTATTGTATTTTATAACGGGCTGGTGTCCGTAATTGTTGACTTGTGTTTTGTATTGTATTGTATAACGGGCTGGTGTCCGTTATTGACTTGTGTTTTATTTGAATAATAAATTAATCTGCTCGACACTGTTCGAGATGTTGTTGAATTTACAGAATTAAAGTGTTTTATACAGGGTATAAGGGACATTGACGCATAACCTCTTATCAGTAAGTACAGCATTTTGAAACCAACCAAAAACCAAGTTTTGATAAAACATGACTAAGTAAATATAGCCTGTGATTTAGGTTTTAAAGTATTATACAAAAAGCCGATAAATTACACAAACTTATCGTAATTCGCCAATAATTAATATTTTGTTATATTAAATCTAACTAAATCCCGTAGATATAACAATTAATCAGTCATTTTAATTAGGTTAATCATAGCACTTAGGAACACGTCATTATAAAACACAACAATACTGACGGTGGGTACCACGGAGTTCAATGACGGTCAACCACTTTTCAACCTTATTAATAAGGGCATAAGGGTGTAAAGAGGTCGACCGTCAGTGACAGCGGTAGTACCTATAAAGAGACCAAAACATATCGTGACGTATGTAGTATTTAATCTGGTACCTATTTGGCGTACCTCTAGTTGATGGTCAACGCCCTGTAATGTATCGGAAACCACTACAAGGGATCAACATAGTCTTAGCTCGAGTCGTTCAGGATTTTTTCTATGAAACTCCATACCTGCAACATACGCTTATAAAAGCATCGTAACGGCATAGCCTTGGCTCGGAATTAGCTAGTACCTTTTGTTTTCGGGGGGAACATGCCTGCGGAGATGGGTTCGGGGAGTGTGGGACTGTTCGAAAGAGATACCGTGGCCCTGGAACACAAAGGGCAAAGAAGGAACATGGATGGGTTTTAGTCAGTACCTACAAGTCTGACACTCCCTTCCACTCCGCCCAGACCGGAAGGAGTCATTTGATGGTTTCCCATCCGAATCAAAAAAAGGAGGCCAACCAACCCTTCGGTAACCTTTTAGAAGTCTGATCCAGAACCCCATCTGTGCAACAACTGTTACATCTCTGGGGGAGACAAGTTAATACCTGGCAAACGCCGAGCTTACGGCGCAGGGCGCCTATGTTCTCTCGATTACGTGAGGTCGGCGACGACGCCAAGCTGTAAGCTGTAGTCTCGTAGGTGTTGAGCCACTTCAGGTGGTCAACTCTCTAGATCCGTCAACGAAGATGCCCGTCCAAAAGTAGCTCGAAACTTCGAAATCAACCTTAATCCCCGTTATTTTCGAATTCATGAGTTTTGAAAACACATCGGGTGTAGGGACAACAGAACCGTTCAATCGTGTTGTCATTTATTCTTAAAAAGCAGTGATAGCTTATTAGTGTGACCGTCGGACTGCCAAGTCATAGGTCTCCAATTCGAATCCAAGACACGCACCTCCGATTTGTTGGATTCACGTGCGTATTGTATAATTATCACTTGCTTCGGAAAACATCGTGAGGAAATCAAATCAGCAGGCATGAGAGATATTTCTCGACAGCGGCATGTAAAGCCAAGACAGAAGCTCATGGACGCTATAAAAACAAACTCTGACACCAGGTTAGGCACTAACCACACGAAAAAGTAAAAAAATATTCTTAGTTAGGTCCCCTAACCAATCTACGAAGGAAAGTGCAAGCTTAAGAGTTACGGAGGAGCAGGAAACGCCCGTAACATCAGCCGCAACTACGAGTTTCGGGCTTAGAGAGCAGAATTCCTGTTACGAGCATACGATTGGTTGCCGATAACCCTTTGAAGTGAAGTATGGTATTCGGTGTAACTGACAACCATTTTAAAAGGTCATACTCGTCAATGGGAGCAATTCTGCAATCACGAAAAAAACCAGCTTCTCCTTACATTTAGTCGAGCTAACGATGTGGTATCTACAAAATATTTTGGTTTCTTGACGTGTATGAAATTCATTTTTTGTTTATGAGTCATGACTATTACCAACCTATTTTAATCTTAAAGGTTTAATATTATATCGATTATCTACTAATGCTTATGGATTCTATCTGTATTTGTCACATTTATGATTCATGACTCCACCCATTCAGCTTTTACTTAGTTTTTGTTATCATGCTGAGGGTTAATTCCTTTTATCTAGGGATAAAGTCAAATGTCCCGGAAAGGATTTCCGGAGGAGCTCGTGACTAAATAATAACAACCGGTCGGATCAATCTTCAGGTTAAGCTGCGCTTGCCTAGGTTGGTCTGTGGATGAGTGACCACCCATTACATACCGAGTTTCCTTCGTGCCTCGGAAAGCACGTTAAACTATTGGTCCCGGCTGTTATTTGTAGATATTTGACAGTCGTTACAGGAAGTCAGTGGCCCAAAAGTCTGACAACCAGTCTTACCAAGGGGTATCGTACTATCCAGTAATAACTGGGTTGTGGAGGTCAGATAGGCAGTCACTCCATGTAACACACTGGTATTCAGCTGCATCTGGTTTGACTGGAAGCCGACCCCAACACAGCCAGGAAAAGCAGATGATGCCCCGGAATTGATTTGTACGGTCTTACCCCAGGACCACACTTACCCCAGAGCACTACAGTCACGAGCAGTGAAATGTTAACTTTTATCGAACTTTAACTTTATAACGGCTGACAGACGAGTATGGAAGAAAAAAACGTGTTGCGCTGACCTCAAGTAACATGGGACAAGGGCAGGAAGGTGGTACATACTATACATTAAAAATACAAGAATAATAGATAAACAGTATTATACAGGGTGTAAGGGACAGCCCTCCACAAACTGACTGAACTGAATGCACCCTGCATTCAGTTCCTTATTTTGAACAATATTCCATCGGAATTTTTTCCTGAAAATTTCGTTTTTTTAAAAAAAAAATTTAGTTACTATTCCTTTATTTCAATGTAAAATAACATTCCCTGTACGCAGCACTCCATTTATGTAAATAAAACGGCTAAAATAAAAAAATCAACAATGGATGTTGAACTCTAACCACAGATAATATCTCTAACGAACGTCACGTGAAATCAGCTGTTCACTTCCTGCGTAGCTACAGAGTTTATCGAATTCGTCGTCGCGCTTGCCGTTCGCTACGTGCGTTTTGCCACGGTAACGATACATTGCGTATGAGGAAATGTTAATGTTAATGTTATGGGCATCCCATAAATCAAATTTATTGGATGCCCATAACATTCCTAAACTAATTTCTTGTACCGGTCATCTTAGTATTATATACTGCATTCACCCCATCAGCTTGTGGAGGGCTGTCCCTTATACCCTGTAGTAGATTTAGTGTCCTAATTATGGGTACATGGATTTCTATTGCCACTTCAATAAATTGGTACCTTCATTTGTATGCGATAATAATTTGAACTATAATGGCACGTAGTAAAACAATTGAATTTTATACTACCTCGTCAATGCATAAAAGCTAGATTACCTTTGTGATTTTTGTCGCATCACTTATAGCCAAACTTAAGTGGCAGTGGGCGGGGCACATTGCTCGCAGAACGGATGGCCGATGGGGCCGAAAAGTTCTGGAGTGGCGACCGCGAACCGGAAGACGCTGCGTTGGAAGGCCTCCCACTAGGTGGACCGATGACCTGGTGAAGGTTGCAGGGATCCGCTGGATGCGAGTCACACGGGACCGGTCAATGTGGCGACACTTGGGGGAGGCCTATGTCCAGCAGTGGACGTCTTTCGGCTGAAATGATGATGATGACTTATTTATGACACCGCCGCGTGCGAATAAAATATTCTGTACGATTCGAAATTCAGAACTCATGACAACAACACAAGTAGACAGGTAAGGAGTGCTGGGGTCGTGGGAGTTTAGAATGGGCTCTCTTTCCACCCACGAAGTGACTTCAGAGAAGACGGCTGCACAGTTGTAAATGCCCATGCACACTTGCAAAGCGAAGCTCCAGGGAGACCCATGGACGTGCCCGAACAGGCGTTGCACAGAGTGGGCTCCAGACAGGTCTTTTAACGGGAAATGGTGCCTCCTTTCATGTGCTGATAGTGACCACTGGGGTAGCACTCCCCGTTCTTATCCCCAAAGATCGCCTTCTAAAGATTTCTCCCGGAAACAAAAAACTGCAGTCTCTTCGCCTATACGCATGTATATTGCTTGCGTACTGTTGATTCATAAGTATTATAAAATTAAATTACCTAATAGAAAAAGATAATTCCTGGTAAAATGATATGGGATTTTTTAATGTAGAGATAGGTATTTTTATCATGTACAAGGATAAATATTACATAAATACGACTAATGACTCATTAACATTTTCTCATAATGTGCAAACATGACAAAAATAGACTATCGGCGTTAAATAATGCTGATAAAGTCACTTTTTATCATGTTTTTGCATATAAGAGCTTTTAGCAAATTAATTTGGTGTCTAAAATTAGGCGTAGGCTAAAATTAAATTAGTCATGCACACAAGATGGCACTGATATTGCTAATCATACTTCTATTAATATCTTCGATAGCCACCAGGTCTGGCTTTAGTGTCTTTAAAATGCGATATTATACATTGAGGTAGGTTTCATATTTGTATTTTGATACCAATACAGGGACTGGCACGTAGATACCTACATGATAATAACTATAAAAATATGAGGACCATTGACCTTTCGATAGATATTTTTATTGAACAGAAGCTTCAAATTGGAAGTTATTAAAAATAACAATATATTATAAAGAAATACACATTAATAGTGAACACTACCCGTGTAAAGTATGAATGAGGAGGACCACCTTTACATTAAGTGAAAAGAGACACATTTAAAAAATATGTATAGATTTTGGAAGTCATTATGGCTTAGAATAGCGCAACACATAGCAGGCGGCCCGGGAGTGATGGAAATAGATAGAAACTTTAAGATACATACTTTGGTACTTAGATGGGCATGTGATGCGGAGGAATGAGGAAAATGTGAGGAAAGTTTTGAGTATGAATGTGGATGGGTATAACAGTAGAGGAAGACCAAAGAACCGATGGATGGATTGTGTGAAGGATGATGTGGCTAGAAAGGAGGTGCTTGATGAGAGGACGAGTAATAGAGAGGTATGGCAAAAGAAGACATGCTGCGCCGACCCCAAATGAATTAGGATAAGGGCAAGAGAATGAGAAGAAAAACATGTCAAAGGTATTCAAATAAATTGGGATAGGAGGAATCTACGAGTCGTTAAAAAATCGTAATTACGTTGAGAAACTGCACGCCGTAGTTAAAACATTTATCATTTTTTACATATTTACTATAACGTAATTGAAAAATGATAAAAATGAAATTATCGATTCGCCATTGAACTTAGCCGATTAGCGATAATCATTTAAACAAGAAACCTACACGTTTCATACGGTGTGTAGCTGATATTCTTATCTTGATAATTTATTTTATTGTAGGGTTGAACAGTACTGTAGACAGTACATAAAAATACTTTCATGATGATCTGTCAGAAGGAAATAAAGTATTAAATGGGATTAGGAAATGTGGGCAAGTTTTGATGACAGAGTGTTTATATTATTATAATAATAATATAATAAATTATTAATAATAACAAAAACATACAACAATATAATAAATATAATATAATAAACTATGAAATAAAATGATCTAGATCTGGCTCGCGAGGTTGTCGACATGTAGGACGTGAGTACAGCAGTCATTGTGCCGATATTCGTGTTGGCCAATGGCTTAATAGCCTATAGACTCGACCGACATCTGAGGAGGCTCTCGCGTGGCAGCTGGATCAACGGCTTGATTCAGAAAACAGTACTTCTTTACACGTGCGTATCTTTAGGATTTTCCTCTCTCTGGAGCCCTGACCGCGTAGCTTGGACCCTGTTCCCGATACCGGAGGGCTACTATTTTTTTAAATGTTTTTTATAAATTATTTTAGACTAGCTTTTGGCCGCGTCTTTGCGCGCGGCGGATGTAATTAGTGTGAATAGATATGAATAAAGGAAAAATAATAATAGCATCCGTACAATTTCCTCAACAAAAAAATTCACGGCGGACTAATCTACTACAAATAAGTTGATAATATTGATGACAAAGAGATAAGTCGCCTACAAAAGACGATGGGAACAGTTAAACATTGTCAGTAGATCACTAGCGTGCAAAAATGGTGCTTAAATTTACACTTTTCGTCGCGTTAGCGGTTTCCGCTATATCAGCTAGAAAGGCTCCCAATGCCGATTATGCTAAAAGCCTCTTTAAGGCCGATCCGGCGTTCCGGATGTCAAATAATATTGAAGAGGATTCACAATTAGATGTGGTAAGTGTCACTTATTAAAAATAGACAGTTAAACCGATTGGAGTTTTTTTTTTAATACAGAATCCTAAATTGTACAAAGGAAGTGTATTCAAAAAATTTCCAAAAATATTTGGGACTCATTTCAAAAGACTCAAATTAATCACAGTTTTGACATTTTGTACTAATTACATAGTTTGTGAGACGTAACACTTCAAGCTGAATTTGTTCATCACCCTTTGATTTTGCTTGGCCTTTCACTACGTCATTGTGTAAAGTTTTCAGATGACAAGTACAATACTTAAGTTTAATTCCAATAAAATTAGTTGCTTATTTGTATAGACAGAAATACTTAGTTTTGTTTTAGTGCCTACATATTGCGTATTGAGTAGGTACATTATCTACCAATTATCTATCAAAGTCATTGCAAGGGTGTTGCGCAATAACGACTAAAATATTTTTGAGAAGTAAATGCTTGTACCGAATTTCTTATTAAGTAATATCAAAAAACTTTACTCAGAAAACCAGGAATGCTTTTGAAAAAAAAAAACTTTATTGAATTATCAGGCACATTATTCCTAAAATACCTTTTACTTTGCAGCCTGGCCTAATCGCCAAATACGGTTACCCTATCGAAGTCCACAACGTGGTGACCTCTGATGGCTACATCTTGGAGGCCCACAGGATCCCCCACGGCAGAGACCAGAACAATGACCCCACAGTCAAGAGACCAGTCGTCTTTTTGATGCACGGAATCTTGTCTTCTTCCGCTGACTTTGTCGTCTTAGGACCTGGCAATGCTCTTGGTGAGTTTCTCTTGAAAACTTGTATACCTTTTAATGCTTATTAGCCTTATTTTTTTGGTTTGTGCCTGAGCATGTTATTTGTTTACACTAGCCCAAGTTGGTGGTTTCTTGTCAACTAACAGAGATTTTCCTTATGCAATATCTTCTGCTTAAACTTTACTTAAATATTTGTTGCTACAAATATATAAGTAAAGTTAGAATTGTTTTTTTTTAAATGATGTCTCTTTTCACAGGTTACTTGCTTGCTGAGGCCGGTTACGACGTATGGCTAGGCAACGCCCGCGGTAACTACTACTCCCGCAAACACACCTCTCTCAACCCTAACGGTGGTGTCTTACAAAACTTCTGGAGGTTCAGCTGGGACGAGATCGGCAACCACGACCTCCCTGCCTTCATCGACCACATCCTCAAGAACACAGGACAAGAGAAGCTCCACTACGTCGGTCACTCTCAGGGTGGAACTACTTTCTTGGTTCTCAATTCTTTGAGACCAGAGTACAATGACAAGTTCCTCTCCTTCCACGGCTTGGCTCCCGCTTCGTTCTTCACACACAACGAAGTCCCTATGTTCAAGTCTTTGGCACCTCTTGAAAGTACCATTGAGGTTAGTATCTCATCTCGTTTTATGGATAATTCACCATCATCGTCATCATCAAGAGATCATAAAGACCAAGATTTTTAATATTCAAGTGTCATTTAAGAGATATATGATGCTCATGATAGTTTTGGTAATTTATGAAATAATCATTGCAATCAATGAACAAGAGTCTGTTATTTCCACATGTCCATATTTTAATAATGTTATTTGCTCATTAGTGCTTATCCAAAACATTTGCCGTGATAAGTTCAGTCTGATCATATCGCTTTTGAAGCGAAATTTGATTCATACATCGGGCTCTTATGGTCGTTGGCCATATCCAATAAGCTTGGCAATATGATTCAAATGTGATATCAGACGAAACAGAAACACGATCAGGTTTTGACGCGGTAGAGCGACAATTCAAATATTTTCCGATTTAAGACTTTTTCGTAGTTGTAGTTTTGGGATTCTGGATTGGAAATACTGAGGGAGGTAGCACGTTTCTCATATCATTGTTTCTTCCACAGACCACGGCCTTCGCTTTGGGACATGCTGAAATCTTAGGCCAAAATCGTCGCGCGAGCTGGTTCCAAGACAACTTCTGCTATGGAATCCTAGCTAACGCTTTCGGTGTTTTCTGCAATACTGATTTGTTAGCCGGCCTTACAGAGAGAGAGTTTTACAACGCTGTGAGTATCTTTAATTTCAGTTATATTATGTTACATCATCATCATTGTTATTCTCCTGCGCTCTCCTGATCGGAGCAGCATGTCACCCTCTTTCTAGCCATATCATCTTTCAGGCAGTACATTCACCCGTTTTTTTGTAACAGAATGCAAATTCACAATAATTTCAGTCGCATTTTAGTTTTAATCTTTGTCAAAAAATCTCAATTCTAACTGTCAAGATAGTAACTGAAGCTTGTAAATTTGAGCTTGAGCGCAATTCACAGTTCACTTATATTTAATTTGAAACAAAGTTTAAATTTTGTATCAGTAAGTACTTATAATTCAAACTTTAAAAACTACCCCCCAATAACTTGTGAGTTTATTAATTTTCTCTTGTTCTAGACCATGGTTCCTCTGTTCCTTGCCCACGTACCTGCCGGGGCTTCCATCCGCCAAGTGGCCCACTACGGGCAGTCCATCCGCTACAATGCCTTTCGTCGGTACACCCACGACACGCGTCTTCAGAACTTGATTGCCTACGGTAGACTCCGCCCTCCAACATACGATTTGAAGAAGGTCACCACGCCAGCATACTTACACTACGGCCAGGCAGACGATGAAGTCCACTTCAAGGACTTACTCCTTCTTGCTGACGCCTTACCTAACGTACAAGGTGTTTACAAAGCTGAAAGGGACTCTTTCAATCATTTTGATTTCATCTGGGGTATCGACGCTAAGGAGCAGATTTATTTAAATCTGATTCTTTTGTTGAAGGAAACTGACAGTCGGCAGTGATTCGGATGATTATTGTATATAGTATAAATATGATTGTAATATAAGGATTCCGATGCTCAAGTATTGTTTTATTTGTAAGAATTTACGAAACCATGACGAATAACTTTTAGTTTATTATGTAGGACAAAGACATCACGGATACATTGGGGTTCGCTGCGTTTTAATGATATCCAACTTTTCTTTTTACGTTTTGTTTATTAAATTATTTAAAAAATAATCTGTGTTGTTTAATTGCCGATTTTAATTCTGCCAGATCATCATGAAAGCATTTTTATGTACTATCGACAACTGTTCAACCCTACAAAAAACAAATTATCAAGATAAGAATATTAGCTACAAACCGTATGAAACGAGTTCTTATTAGTCTAAGTTCAATGGCAAATCCATTATTTATTTTATCGTTTTTAGATGATTGAAAAAGGCGTGCATTTTTTTTTTGTAAATTTGTAACACATTTATTTAATAAACTAACTATACAATAAGTTATAAAAACGCTGTCTGATCCGAAAGAGGCATATAGTCATTGGTTTATATATACCAATGACTTTACCATCGTCCTTCGAGCCGGATGTTCAATGTTACCTTTGGACATTGACTCAGCATACCCTACATGAAATAAAATGCGAAACATAAAATATTCATGAAATTGGACATTATTATTATTAATGCATTTCAAAATGCTGCAATTGTTGTACCTAAATTACCACCATTTTCCTAAAATTTTACAAACTTTTACCTTTTTTTTTTCCTCGTTATAGTACAATTTATTTAATTTTTATCGGGGTAATTTTGTATTTGATAGCCAAAAAGGATTCCATAAATACAGGGTGTAAGTGACAGCCCTCTGCAAACTGACAGGATGCATTCAGCTCTTTATTTTGAATCATATTCCACCGGAATATTTCCCAGGATTTTTTTTTTATTTTTCAGTTACTATTCATTTATTTCAATGTAAAACTACATTCTCCGTACGCAGTACTCCATTTATGTAAAAAATAATACGGCTAAAATAAAATGGATGTTAAAATACTCTCACGAAAGACGCGTGAAATCAGCCTGTTTAACTACAGAGTTCATCGAACTCGTCGTCGCGCTTGCCGTTCGCTACGTACGTTTTGCACGGTAACGATACATTGCGTATGAGGAAATAAAACAAATCAAATTTATTGGATTCCCATAACGACCTTGAAGTAATTTCTCGTACCGGTCTTCTTTGTATGATATATACTGAATTCACCCCATCAGTCTGCGGAGGGCTGCCCCTTACACCCTGTATAATCTAATATTGATACCGAATAGTACCCTCACGGATGGGACACGGTTTTTTTAAACATATTGTATAACTGTCTATCGACAGCTTAGAAAAAAAAATATCAAGTTTCCTAAAACTTTTTTTATTAAGACATGATTGATGAGATATTTGCTTCTAAAGCCATACAAATTGTTTTCCTTCCTCTAATTTCTAAAGTACGTGGAAGAAAATTCTCAACAGTTTTGGTTTGTAGAACGCAAATAGAACTTTCAACGAACATTGATTGGTTTGAATTTTTTCGTGAAACTGCAGCAGTAAGTCTCTTTTCATTAGCATGCTATGAAAAACGTTTATCTGTTGAGTGTACATTGACTTATGAATGATCGATAAAAAAATTGTTATTGTGTTGTTTGGTGCTACGGGACCCTTTATGTGCGAGTCCGACTGTATTTGTCCAGTTTTTTTTAAAATAATAAATCACTATCTATTTATAATTTTCAATGATGATGGTATTTTTATTTTCATTTACTTAATTAAATGTTTTATGAATTGGTGTTTCATTCATCATCATTCATCATTCTCTTGCCCTTATCCCAATTCATTTGGGGTCGGCGCAGCATGTCTTCTTCTTCCATACTTCTCTATTACTCGTCATCTCATCCGACACCTCCTTTCTTGCCATATCATTCTTTATACAGTCCATCCATCGTTTCTTTGGTCTTCCTCTACTCATATACCCATCCAATTGGTGTTTCATTATTGTTATAAATTACGAAAATGAAATAATTACTTAGCTCTATGAAAAAACCTAATTATCATATTTTTTTAAAACACTATAGATAAATCTGGTGACTATCGAAGATATTAATAGAAATGTGATTAAACCAATATCAGTACCATCTTGTGTACATGACTAATTTAATATTAGCCTACGTCTAATTTTAGGTACCCAATTAAGCTCTTTTTTTGCAAAAGCGATAAAATCCCACTTTAGCGGCGGTGGAGAGACTGCAGCCTTACAAAATTGGAGATATGCCCGTGGAGTGCGGAATTTTTACCTCATTAAAACTACCCTGGAGGACACAGTTTGCACATGAAAGTAGGCTCCATTGCATGTTAAAAGACATGTCTGAGAACCCCTCTGTGCACGCCACGCCTACGCCTGTTAGGGCACGTTTATGGAGAGACTGTTAAGAGGTCTCCCCTGAGGCGCGCTGTGCAAGTGTGCACGGCAGCACTTGATCACTGTCACCTTCTTCTCTGAGGTCATTTGGTGGGCCGATAGAGTGTCCTCTCTAACCGCCCGCGACCCCAGCACCCTTACCTATTTACTTGTGTTCTTGTCAAGAGTTCTGAACTTCGAATCAAATAGAATTTTTCATTCACTCGGTATCGTCGATGATTCCACTCCTTCGGCAATGCGTTTAAACATTATAAAGGTAATCTAGATTTTTAATACATGTTCATTGATGAAGATAGTGTAAAATTCAATTGTTTTACTACGTGTTATTATTGTAAACAAATTATAGGTGCCAATTAATTGAAGTTTATCTCTGTCGCAATTCAAGTCAAAGTAACTATGGTAATTTGGAAAACTCAGACTAAAATTGTTAATATAATTAGTAGTAAGTGAGAATAGAATTAAAAAAAAAAATCTGTATAAATAAGTAAAAAAAAAAGTACATAAAAAAAAAATATAAATAAGTCTGTATCAAAAAAATGTGGTCATATTTGAGAAAACGGTTCCTGTAAACACAATAGATTTATTGTCACGACCCGCATGTTTTGGGTGTCAATGATTTAAGGAAATGCATTTATTTTCATAATTATTATTAACTCTATTACTATCTTAGTAATTCTTTACAAATTTCAGTTCAGCAAGCATGTATTGTTTAGCTTTATTTCTAAATTTTTGCGACTTTTCATTTAAGCAAAAGCTATACGAATACCTAAACCTTTTCTTTTCAATAACGCTTGTGTAATTCAAACTAAGGTTGCATGAGAGTCTAATTCAGAAAGATAATGAAAAATAACAGTAGATATTTTTAGTAGGTAAATAATAAAGGTATACAACCAGGCTTTATGTAAATATCTTCCTAGCTAATCTATAGATAATTGATGACGAAGCGATAAGTCGCCTACAAAAGACGGTGGAAGCAGTCAAACAGTATCAGTAGATCACTAGCGTGCAAAAATGGTGCTTAAATTTACACTTTTCGTCGCGTTAGCGGTTTCCGCTATATCAGCTAGAAAGGCTCCCAATGCCGATCATGCTAGAAGCCTCATTGAGGCCGATCCGGCTTTGCGGATGTCAAATAATATTGAAGAGGATTCGCAATTAGATGCGGTAAGTGACAGCAATAACCATTGAAAAATTGTTTTGTGCCAGAAAAAAATAAACAGGGTTTTTTTGGACAAATAGTTTTGTCTCCGAATGCAAAATTGTAGAAAGGAAGTGTAGTAAAAATTAGTCCTTATTTTGTTTTGTTTGCTCTAACGCCATTGTGTAAAGCTTTCAAACGACCACTACAATTCTAAAATTGAATTTCAATAATTCGATAAAGTTAGTTGTTTATTCGTTAAGACTAAGTAGGCACGTTTCAATAAGTATGTCTATACTTATTGAAACGTGCCTACTTAGTGCGTAATGAGTACATTATCTACCAAAACTTTCAAAGTCAAATGTGTCTAAAGTCAAAAACCTATTTGAAGGATACATTTTTTATTTTGTTATTTCATACAATTATAAGCCAGATCATTGTGTTCGAAACTTCCAATAGTCACTGGTGCATTTTACGTTGCTTGCTTGATTCAAAAATGAATTTTTAGCCACAGTATATCTAAAGCATATTTTTCTTTGCAGCCCGGCCTAGTCGCCAAATACGGCTACCCTATCGAAGTCCACAACGTGGTGACCTCTGATGGCTACATTCTGGAGGCCCACAGGATCCCCCACGGCAAATACGAGAACAATGACCCCACTGTCAAGAGACCCGTCGTCTTCGTGATGCACGGACTCTTGTCTTCTTCCGCAGACTTCATCGTCTTAGGCCCTGGCAATGCTCTAGGTAAGTTTTCTGTTAATAGCCCTATTAATGTCATCATTTTTCAATATGCCCTAGAAGTGCCCATTATATATTTTGTTGTTATTTGTTGAACAACAAAGAAGACCCGAAGCAACTACTAGGTACACGGTTCTTCGGTTACTTCGGTTCGTCCCGGTGGACAAACACGTTCGGCATAAAAATGTTTGGTTTGTGTCTAGCTTGCTATTTTGACCACATTAGAGCAAGTTAGCTGTTCCCATGTCCCTACAGAGACTTTCCTTGTGAAACATGCTTTATTGTTGGTATTTTCTATTTCTTAAAACGATGTGTCTTTTTACAGCTTACCTGCTGGCTGAGGCCGGTTACGACGTATGGCTAGGCAACGCCCGCGGCAATTACTACTCCCGTAAGCACACCACCCTCAACCCTGACGACAGTGGTATCTTACAAAACTTCTGGAGGTTCAGCTGGGACGATATCGGTAACCACGACCTTCCTGCCTTCATCGACTACATCCTCGAGAACACAGGACAAGAGAAGCTCCACTACGTCGGTCACTCTCAGGGTGGAACTACTTTCTTGGTTCTCAATTCTTTGAGACCAGAGTACAATGACAAGTTCCTCTCCTTCCACGGCTTGGCTCCCGCTTCGTTCTTCACACACAACGAAGTCCC
Source organism: Noctua fimbriata (assembly GCA_905163415.1). NCBI lineage: Eukaryota > Metazoa > Arthropoda > Insecta > Lepidoptera > Noctuidae > Noctua > Noctua fimbriata. Next base: position 2,848,155 of record LR990926.1, on the reverse strand, counting down.
TATGTTCAAGTCTTTGGCACCTCTTGAAAGTACCATTGAGGTTAGTATCTCATCTCTTTTAGATGGATCATCATCATCACGAGCCTATCTTGTCTCACTGCAGGGCAAAGTCCGCCCTTCCCTCTTTCCGCTGATGGATAATTAATGAGCAAAATTTAAAAAGTTTCTAACAGGTGTTAGAAAAATGTACGATTTTATCATCTAATCATCTCTCTATACACGTGATTGATAAAAAAAACCGGCTGGCATAGATTACAAATAGTAAAACGCATATTAGTAGACTATCATTGAAGATTGAGAAGAATTATAAATATTAGTTGGAATATCCACTACGTAGGCAATAAGTAGCTTAGGTTTTTACAACTAAAGAGTCACTTTGACTTTGATTAGAATAATTTAACAATCATTAATAATAATAAATGGTGAATGTACGAGGATATGAGAAAGAAAACCAAGACTTTTAACATTCACTTGTCATTAAAAAGAGATATTGATGCTCACATGATAATTTTTGCAACTTATGAAACAGTCATTATAATCAATGTATATTAGACATTTGATACTTCCATAGGTACATATTTTAATAATGTAATTTGCCCCGTTTGTGCTAATCCGAAACTTTTCCGTAATACTTTCCGTCTTTCAGCCATACGACCTTAGGCGAAACTCTGATCGATTTATGCCGCTCCAACGGCCATAGCCAATAAGCTTGGAAAACGGTGGAGTGATCGCAGCGAATACTTGATTAATGTGATTCAAATACAATGTCAGACGAAACAGAAACATGATCAGCTTTTAACGCAGTAGGGCTACAATTTAAATATTTGCCACAGATTTTAGAAATTTTCCGAATGTGACGTAGTTTTGGGATTTTAAATATCGCGGTACATAGCAGGTTTCTCACATCATTGTTTCTTCCACAGGCTGCTGCCTTCGCCATGGGTCAAGGTGAAATCTTCGGCCAAAATGATTTCGTGGCCTGGTTCAAAGACAACTTCTGCTCTGAAAACCCAGCCGAAGCTCTCGCTGCTCTCTGTGGAACCGATATCCTATCCGGCCTTACGGATAGAGAGTCTTACAATGCTGTAAGTATCTTTAATTTCAGTAATATTATCATAATCTTTATTCTCCAGCCCTTATTCTAATTTATTTGGGGTCGGAGCAGTATGTCACCCCCTTTCTTTTAGTCAAATAATCTTTCACGCAGTGAATTCACCGTTTCTTTGTAAAGTAATCCATATCCACAATAATATGGGGCGCATTTTAGTTATGTCACAAAATCTCAATGTTAGCTGTCAAATTAGTAACTTTTTTTTCTAGGAATTTACATACCAATACATATTTCTCTTCTTCTAGACCATGATTCCTCTGTTCCTTGCACACGCACCTGCCGGCGCCTCCGTCCGCCAAGTGGCCCACTACGGGCAGACTATCCGCTTTAATGCCTTCCGTCGGTTCAACTACAACTCCATTCAGAACTTGGCTGTCTACGGTAGACTGAACCCTCCAGCATACGACTTGAAGAAGGTCACTGCGCCAGCATATTTGCACTACGGCCAGGCAGACAATGAAGTCCACTTCCTGGACCTACTTCTTCTTGCTGACGCCTTACCTAACGTACAAGGTGTTTACAAAGCCGAAAGGGAGTCTTTCAATCATTACGATTTCATCTGGGGTAATGACGCTAAGGAGGAGATTTATTTAAAAAATCTGATTCCTTTGTTGAAGGAAACTGACAGTCGGCAGTGATTCGGTTGATTATTGTGTATGGTGTAAATATGATTGTGATACAAGGATTCCGATGCTTAAGTATTGTTATATTTGTTAGCCTTTTTCCGAACCATGACGAATAACTTGTTGTTTATTATGTTGGCTAAAGAGCTCACAGATACATTGGGGTTCGCTGCGTTTTAGTGATATCGAAGTTTCCTCATTACGTTGTGTTCTTTAGTTTCATTTGTAAGATTAAAGTATTAACAATAATAATCAGAGTTGTACATTTGTCTATTTTCCTTCTTGAAAGCATTTTTATGAAGAATATCAGCTACACATTTATTGGTTTATTGTTAAAAGGATTATCGCCAATCGGCTAAGTTCAATGGCGAATCGATAATTTCATTTTATCGTTTTGCAATTACGTTTTAGTAAATATTTAAAAATCAAAAATGCTTTGTCGAAGACGTGCATCTTTTTTTATTGTAAATTACATCAGAAATTGACTATACTTAGTAACTGTTTTTTTTTTTTTTTAACAAACGTCATTTTTTTCCTATCCCATTTAGGGACCTCGCGCACTACGCGGACACTCATAAAAAAAAGATATTTTACGCCGAGACTGTAAGTTGGCATCACACAGTTCAAATTTGGTGAGCAGGTGAAATTAAAAAAAAAATACACAAAAGTGATGTGAAATGATGAACTAAAAAATGGGGTGGCCCTCCATACTAGGGATGTTACGGAGCTTCGACTCCGACCCCAATAAGTCGGAACTTCCGATTGATAAATTATTATACCAATGATCCCGACTTCGGCTCCGATACCTTTAAATCGAAGGTTTTGATCGGAGTTCGAAGCACAGCGGACAGCGGCGGAGACACACGGCGGCCGCGGTCAACCTGTGCAAACCGGTTTATGCATGTCGCGCGGTGAACCCTTCTCCCCACGCACGTTCTATCGTCGACTACTCTTTCACTTGTTCCGCAATATAAAATAAAAATCTTTTATTTCACACAAGCAACATCTATAGACGGTTATTAAAAGGAAACTTATACACTATGTTAGTTACAACTTATTATTTATTTAGACAAGCTTGTTGTTCAAGATGCATCTACGAACAATAGCCCGAAATATCGGGGAGTACAACCTCCCTGCTATAGTCTTCAGAATGGAGTTGGAGCTGGTCCGTACTCGCTGTGCCTGCGCGACCATACCAGATGCACTGCAGAAACGGGACAGCCCCATCAACAAACTGAATCCATTATTATACTGGACCCACAGAGTGCTGATGGTCTGCTGAGTATAATTGGTCCACAGGCTGCAGGTGGCAATAAGCTTTGAAAAGCGTTATTTTAACTTGCTTACTACAACGTGTAAGCCTTAGGGCCTACATGTTACACCGGACTGCCAACGCCCTATGTTCCCTATCCATATTCGCCTGGTCATTAAGGTCGTCGATTACGTAGTGCCCCAGATACTTGAACTGATAGACCTGTTTTAGTTCCTGACCGGTCAACTTAATCATAGGTACAGTCACTAGGCACTTACCGCGGACGGCCTTAAAGACTATGAACTCGCTCTTCTTAATGTTATAAGACAAGCCGTGCGCCAGCGCAAGTGAGCAGTTCTCTAAGGCTCAGCAGCACCATGTCATCTGCGTAACTAATATTGTTGAAATTGACGTCATCAATGCGACACCCGATTCCCTTACTGCTAAGCTCAACGAACAGATCGTTGATGTAGAGGTTAATAAGATTTGGCGATGTTATCCCCCCTTGCTATACCTTGTCTAAAAGACTTTCCAAGAACTTGTCTCTTTACATACTCATACTTTTTTCTCTTCATCTAGACCATGGTTCCTCTGTTCCTTGCCCACGCACCTGCCGGAGCCTCCGTCCGCCAAGTGGCCCATTAAGGGCAGACCATCCGTTTCGATGCCTTCCGTCCGCACAACCACAACACGCGCGTTCAAACTTTACTGCCTACGGTAGACTCAGCCCTCCAGCATACGACTTGAACAGGGTCACCGCACCAGCATACCTACTTGCACTACGGCCTGGGCGACAATGAAGTCCACTTCCTGGACCTACTTCTCCTTGCTGACACCTTACCTAACGTACTAGGTGTTTTTAAAGCCGAAAGGGAGTCTTTCAATCATTACGATTTTATCTGGGGTATCGACGCTAAGGTGCAGATTTATTTAAGCAATCTGATTCCTTTGTTAAAGGAAACTGACAGTCAGCAGTGATTCGGATGATTATTATATATAGTGTAAATATGATTGTAATATAAGGATTCCGGTAGATGGTTTCTACGCAGGACGCCGGCTACGGATAGATACGTAGGACTTCAATACGAGTTTCAATGGAATGTACAGTAACTGGCCTCACCAATAGAGTATTTTAATATAGGATGGCACCTCAAATAAAACAATCTTTAATAAAAGAGTAACTTTATTGACTATAACTAAAAAAAAAACTCTAAAATTTAAAAGCTCTTTGGGCATTTTTAGACTTTATAGTAATCTTTTTTTTTTTGAAATTTAGAACCTAAATTTTTGTTCAGAGAAGCAAACAACGACTTGACATTTTTGCTAATTACTGTCGCAACACTGATAAAAAAAAAACTTAAAACCTACACAACTTATACATTTTAGTAACTCAGAAATAATATTTTGGAAGCCAGGTAAAATTTTTTGACGTGGGTTCAAGCTAGGAAGCCTAATAATAGTCAACTTTATTTAGATATGTGTGAGAGTAGAAAGGCCTTCAAAAAACAATTAAAATGGTGTCAAGATAGACAGGAGCAGATTAAGATGGATGTTCTAGCATCACAGCACACTGCCAGAGATTTTAAAACGTTTTGGAAACACACGAACAAAATTAATGTAAAGGCTGGCTTCTCTGTCAGTGTAAATGGTATTGGTGTTCACACTATGATTGCTAATCTTTTTAAAGATTATTTTAAAGTGGAGCCACAGTCTGATTCTAACTCAAGCCGATGTGACGATGCTGGGGCTATCGACCAGGAGCGAGTTGCTAAATTTACTGGTCATGGTGTGCAAAAAGTGATACTTGGTATGCAGAGGCGTAAATCTCCTGTGCATGATGGCCTCAGCATTCAGCATCTAAAGTTTGCTGGTACTCACCTGCCGCGTGTGCTCTGCATGTTTTATAATTTATGTTTATGTCACGGTTACTTGCCTGAAGAGCTGAGGAAAACAATTGTTGTACCGATTGTCAAGAATAAAACTGGTGACATGTCAGATACAAAAAACTATCGGCCCATCTCGCTGGCCACTATAATGGAAAAGGTGCTTGACAGCTTGCTTAACAACATTCTCTTGCAGCACATAAAGCTGAATGATGCCCAATTTTGGTTCAGGAGTGGGCTGTCAACAGAGAGCGCAATATTGTGTCTTAAGCAAGCTGTCGGGTACTACACGGAGAGGAAGAAACCGGTGTATGCGTGCTTCCTGGACCTGTCCAAGGCCTTTGATAGGGTATTATATAATAAGCTGTGGGCCAATGAAGGAGCGGGTGTGCCGGCTGAAGTCATCTCTGTGTTGTGCCAATGGTACACGTGTCAGAGGAACTAGGTGAGATGGGCTGGTGCGCTATCTGATGCATATAACATGGAGTGTGGCTTGCGGCAGGGGGATAACCTCTCCTCTGTTATTCAATCTGTACGTTAATGACCTCATCGACGAGCTCAGCAGTACTCATGTGGGTTGTTTTGTAGACGGAGTTAGCGTAAATAATATCAGTTATGCGGACGACATGGTACTGCTGGGACCGTCGGTGGAGGCGGTGCGTAAAATTGTGTCAATTTCTGAGGCGTACGCGGCAGAACATGGAATGAGGTATAACTCGAAGAAGAGCGAAGTGCTCGTTTTCGAGTAGTTGCAAGATGACGCAGACATAGAGAGGGAGCGCAGAGCATTGGCAGTCAGGGGGAATATGGTTGCATGCAGGTTTGTTGCTCGAGGGCAGTGAAAATTACTCTTTTCAAGGCGTACTGCCAATCATTATACTTGAGCAGTCTGTGGGTAACCTTTACTCGCCGGAATGCTAATGCTCTGCGTGTCCAATACAAAAACATCTTCCGGATGCTGATGCGGCTGCCTCGCTATTGTAGTGCGTCCGGAATGTTTGCGGAGGCGCGAACCAACGGCTTTCACGCGGTTATACGGAAGAAAGTAGCCTCCTTGTTGCAGCGCGTACGGGGCAGTAGCAACAGTATCCTGCAGATGGTTGTATCTCGTGCGGATTGCCCTATCCAGAACAAGTGGATGCATATTGTGATGGGTGTTAACTAACATAGTGCATAAGGCTTTACTAACACAATAGCTATTAATTTTCTGTATTTTTCATAAAAAAAATAATTTAATTAATTTTTCCTATATATTTTTTTTATTGTATTGATATCATTACTAATTGTGTAGATTAATTAATTTGATCTGAAATAAACTGATTAATAATAATTTGGTCACCTCGGTCGACTCCAGGCCATGCCTTAATTATTATCAGCAATTATAATTATTAAGGCATGGCCTGGAGTCGATGTAAATTATTTTTTTTTTTTTTTTTTAGTATGGGAAGTCATCAAATGACCCACCCCGCTCTGGGCGGAGTGTCAGACTTGTTCTGACTAAAACCCATCCATGTTCCTTCTTTGCCCTTTGTGTTCCAGTGCCGCGGTATATCTTTCGAACAGTCCCGCAGCCCTGGCAGGCATCGGCCCGTGCGGACCCCTACGTGGTTGCTGACATATCTTTGAGGCGCGCGTGGAACACGATCGCGCCGTCGACACGGCCTGTCGTCATAAGACGGCCGGACGGCGAGCTAGCCCATAACTCGCCGTCCACAGGCCCGCGAACCATTGCTCCAGCTTGTGTTTGTTTGAAATAACCAATACATCTCGCTTGTCTCTCCACTTGCAAACTGTCATGTCGTCACATGACTGAAAGGCCAGTTCACCTTTTTTCAGTCGTGCTGTAGTCACGGCTGATGGATTAGCTTTTCGGTAACTACGTAAAGTACCACACACATAGGTCTTTTTCTGCCCAGGACGTCTTGTCAAATCTACAGGATTGTAAAAAATATCTATGCGGGGCGAGTAAGTACCAAGGATGCCGAATATACGTACTTATATGTATACGTTTTTATCCGCATACTGGCACCCAGGGTGCTTTTGTTTTCGCTGCTGCCATATTCGTATATCTACGTAAATACACAAATGTATGGTGGAAACCAACTTTGGCCGTGTAGCCAATATCGGCATTCAATGGATTAAGATTATTATATCTTGGAGGTCAAAGACCTCAATGGTACATTGGTGATCGCTGCGTTTAGGTGATATCCAAGTTTCCTTATTAAACTTGTACTGTCACTTACGGGATATCTTCCGTGATTGTTCATTGTTTTGAGGTCCCGATATTAAGAAGAAAAAGAAAAGAAGAAAAGAAAAAAGAAGAAAGAAAAGAAATAAAGAAAAGAAGAAGAAGAAGAAAAGGAAAAGAAGAAGAACTTAAAAAAAAAGAAGAAGAAGAAGATCATCAAGAAGAACATGATGATCTTGAAGATCTTTTCGGAAGATATCCCGTAAGTGACAGTACAAGTTTAGTTGTAAACCGTGAAAGCTTAAAACAGTGTTTCCTTATTAAGTTTTGTTCTTTAGTTTCACTGTAAGAATAAAAGTATTAACAATATTAATCTGAGTTACTATCTATCTTTATTATTGACGAAGTACTATATTTGCAGAGTTACTCATCTATCTTTTTTAATCCGTAAATTATCAATATTTATGCTATGAAAAGTTGGGATTAGGAGAATTCTTACAGATTTAGATTATTGATTTGACAATAAAGCCAGATTGATATTATAATCCTTCTAGAAATGATGACGCTTTGTGACTCGGGGACTCCCACTTAAAAATAAAATGGAGTTATCCATGACGCAGGGTTCAGTGCAAAGGCCCCAGCACGAACGCCAGACCATAGATTAATATACCTTTCCGCCAGACGTAAACCTAAAGTAAATTCTAAAGATTTTCATTTGAAAATATGACTATTCTATGCTACAAGCCAAATTAGTTGTACTTCTGACTGAATAATGTATTCACTTTAAAAAAAAATATAAGTATGCCCTTAACACACATATCTTTGCTACCACCACCTCCGAATCCAACTCCGGTTTCGGCTCCGAATCCAACAAACCAAATTTAAAAACTCCGATTCCGACTACGATTCCAATAAAACCATCTCCTCTGTAACACCCCCCCATCCCATGGAGCAGGGGGGGTGCTCCATACAAGTAACTAAAGATTGAAAAAAAAAATAAGTTTACAACTGTCATGTGGCGTGTCTATCGACAGCTCTTAAAAATGGTATTCAAATTATTTTTTTAAGTAAGTAGTTTATGAGATATTCGCTAATAAAGCCGCAAAAATTGTGTCCCCTCGCTAATTTCTAAAGTGAGGAGGAAAATTCTAAAACAAAATATTTATTAATTTTTTTGCTTTTGTGATTTAGGACGTTTTCGTGAAACTGCAGCAGTAAATATGAATATCAACTTAAATTTTGCTGTTGAGTACAAATTGACTTATGAATGAGTTAAAAATGACTTAAAAAAATTAAGAAAAAGAAACTTAAGAAAGAGAATTGGTTTTTACCTACTTCTTAAAAATGAATTTTCGAATACTCAATAAAAAATTTAATACTTAATCATCGTAATTTTTTAAAACACAACAATCCAATTTGGTGGCTATCGAAGATATTAATAGAAATGTGATTAAACCAATATCAGTTCCATTTGTGGGCATGACTAATTTAATATTAGCCTACGCCTAATTAGTAGGTATGTAATTAAGCTCTTATTTGCAAAAACGATAAAAAATCACTTTAGCGGCGGTGCAGAGACTGTAGAACAGAACTTAAGTTTGGAAGTACGAAGTACCTCAACATCCTACGTGCGTCATTAATTTAGGACATTGTGATTTTTCTGTGACATTCAAATCCGTTCAGTGGTAAATCATCATCATCATCATCATCATTTCAGCCGAAAAGTCCACTGCTGGACATAGGCCTCCCCCAAGAAGGGGGGTTTTGCCATAATCGCCACGCTTGGCAGGCGGGTTGGCGATCGCAGTATGGTTGTTGTAGAATCAGAGAACGCTGCTGCCCATTCTCTGGTAAGTCCCTTAGTCGCCTCTTACGACACCCACGGGAAGATATGGGATGGTGCTATTCTTTACGTCCGGACACCATACAGAACACAGAACAGTGGTAAATGCTTAACACTAATAGATACTGTAATAGCTAAGTTTGTCTCGCATACGCCTTATTCTTGGGGAACTACAGGAGTGATGTTATATTAAGTTTAGGTAGGACCTATCTATAACTTAACATAACATCACTCCTGTACTAGAGATTTAACGGAGGTTCGATTCCGATTCAGAGAGTTCGGAACTTCCGATTGATTTTTATACCTGTGATTCCGATTTCGGTACCGATAAATTTTAATCGGAACTTATATCGGAAGTCGATGACCAGTGGCGGCAGCGGCCGCGATTAGCGTGTACAAACTAATTTATACTTGAACTTTTTTAGTCACAGTCACTTCATTTGATTTAGTTTACTACTAGTACTGTTTAAGATTTTAAATTAGGTTGCTTTTATTTTCAACACCTAGGTATACCTGTGTTATATTTTGAACTGATGAATAATGATAATAAGAACATAACTGATGAATAATGTGTGTAATTTTATTTCATTAGACCTGCCCTTAACACATATCTCTTTTGCCTACGCCTCCATTCCGATTCCGGTTCGGACAAACCAAATATAAAAACTCCGCTTCCAAATTCGGTTCCGATATAACCACTTCCGTGACATCCCTAGTAGGTACCATTAGTAAGGAGGATCGTTCATTTCATGAACACTCGCTCTCGCATAAAAAATCCTGTAAACACACTAGATCTATTGTTACGACCCGCATGTTGTGGCTGTCAACGATTTAAGGAAATGCATTCATTTTCATAATTATTCTTAACTCTATAATTTTGTTGTTAATACTTTACAATTAGCGCTTCCTTTTTTTTTTTATAAAACAGAACGTTTAATAGATATTTTACTGTTTTTTTACTGACTTTAGTAAGCATGGATTGTGTACAGGTTTATTTTTACATTTTGCGCCATATTTATATTTAAGCAAAGGTGGTTGTTTTATACGTTTACCAAAATTAGGTCAAATAAAAAACATACACGTTGTTTTGTTAGTTTTATGTAGATATTATATTTCTGATACATTTTGATGCTGGTGAAGTTTCCACGAAGTAAAAAACAAATCAGAATCAACCAATAATAAGAACACCCTTACAATTTACTAAAAAAAAAAAATCACGGCTGGCTAATCTATAGATAATATTGATGACGAAACGATAAAATGGCTACAAAAGACGGCGGAAACAGTTAAATATTGTCAGTAGATCATTAGCGTGCAAAAATGGTGCTTAAATTTACACTTTTCGTCGCGTTAGCGGTTTCCGCTATATCAGCTAGAAAGGCTCCCAACGCCGATCATGCTAGAAGTATTATTGAGGCCGATCCGGCGTTTCGGATGTCAACAGACATTGAAGAAGATTCGCAATTAGATGCGGTAAGTGACAGTAAAAAAATTGAGGTTTTTTCCAAAAATAGTTTCAAGCCAGAAAAAAATATACAGTGTTTTCTTGACGAACAGTTTTTGTCAGAATGTTATATTGTACAAAATAACTTTTTTAAAATAAGTCCTTACATTTAGGACTAATTTCAAAAGACTCAAATTAATTAGTTTCAACATTTTGTAAAAAAATTAAAATTTGTGAAACGTACCACTTCAAGTTGAAATTGGTCACCACCCTTTGATATTTCCGAGCCGTTTGCTCTAACACCATTGCGTAAAGCTGACAGAAGCTGACAGAAGCTGAAGCTGATGACAAGTAAAATAGTTTAATTTCAATTTCAATAAGCCATTGCTCTGCCTACTCTGCCTATTCCAGGCAGGGTAGGCAGAGCACATAAAACGTGCCTCCGTGCCGCATGCGTAATGAGTACTTTCTTTATCTACCAAAACTTTCAAAGTCATTGCAAGTGTATTGCGCAATTACGACTAAAAATATATTTGAGAATTAAAAGCTTATACCTAATTTCTTATTAAGCACTATCAAAAAGCTTTACTCAGAAAACAAGAACTTAGTATTAGAAAAAACAAAAATTCACTATTGAATTTTCAGGCACATTAGGCCTAAAATACCTTTTTTTTTGCAGCCCGGCCTAGTCGCCAAATACGGCTACCCTATCAAAAACAAAAATTCACTATTGAATTTTCAGGCACATTAGGCCTAAAATACCTTTTTTTTTGCAGCCCGGCCTAGTCGCCAAATACGGCTACCCTATCGAAGTCCACAACGTGGTGACCTCTGATGGCTACATCCTGGAGGCCCACAGGATCCCCCACGGCAGAGACCAGAACAATGACCCCACTGTCAAGAGACCCGTCGTCTTCGTGATGCACGGACTCTTGTCTTCTTCCGCAGACTTCATCGTCTTAGGCCCTGGCAATGCTCTAGGTGAGTTAACTGATAATAATCCTATTAATTTCATCATTATGCACTATCCCTAGAAGTGAACATCATTTTTTATTTGGTTGTATTTGTTGAAGAACAAGAAACACCCGAAGCAAACTAAACACGTATTCTGCTTTACAACACACAACGACACTTCTTTCGGGATCGACCATTGCTGAATAATGTTTGGATCAGCTCGACACTATTCGAACTAAACCTTCCAATCTATGGAGACATTCAACGATACCCAGAAGACCAAGAAGACTAAGTGAGATTCTATTTGCGATAAGGATGACGGAAAAGTTAAAAATGTACTGGACTGATAAGCTAAGGAAAAGCTTATTTCTATACGGTTAAAAGTCATTTTAGAAAAACGAAACACTTTTGTAGTGAGATAACTTTACTTTCCTTATTATTTTTAGGGGTCCGATTTTTACAATAGATATTCAACATTATCTTTCTAAAATTAGATAGTTCAAAAACATTATATCCGTTTGGATTCTAAAATGAAGGCATTAACACAATAATTACCCGAACAAATTTTATATAATTAATAAACAAAACACGTATCATTATGATGACAATCACGATCCAACAAGATTATAATCAATTGCAAACATAAGCCGCGTACAGGTTTAAGCTTGCAATTGATAATAATATTAATTGGCCATCGTTATCTTTTCCTTTTGCTAAAAAACCGCTTAAAAAAGGAAGAAAAGCGGCCGCATGGTACCTATGATAAAACAGCATGTACCACAAACAGCAACCGCTAACGCGAAACCGTTGCGGCAATGCCGCCCAGAAGCTATGGCACCGCAGCGACACGGCTGGTTCGATGTGAGTTACTTCAATCAATCAAAATGCTGTCACTTTCGGGATTGAAGAAGCTATTGTTGTTGTATTTACGACTCTCAAGGCCAGCGCAGAGCATTTTATCTTTACCCAAAATGAATACGTACCTAGTAGTAACAAGATGCAAATTCCATAGTTCAACGCCGTGAAGTGAAATCCCTTGTGATAACTTGCGGTCGATCTCTAAACAGTGGAATGGGTGGATATTAGGCTGAAAAGCAGCACTTTTTGGACGCCAATATAACGACAATCCCCTAAAACGCCTGCCCCTCACATGGTCATTAAAATGATAACGCTATTTTCCCCAAAATGTCTAATTGTGATAAATTTTACCGTGCATTGCCCCTTGCCTTTGACTTTTACCTAGAACAAAATATAACAGATGCATTAAAACAAAACCCAGGCCTTAGGCTAAGTGCCATTCTTCCAGCAATAAAGATTACAGAAAATGTTTGGAACTGACATAAGCTTTCGAAACGTTTACGTCAATCCTGTTCAAAGCAATTGTAGAAATAGAAAAAGTTTTGAAAGCGCTATTTCATGTTTATTTATTGACATACTTATGGCACGAATCGCTCTTTCAATACAAGGTACTAGTTATTTAAATCACGAATAAAAACTAAAAAAGTACATGACTCAAACAATCTGCCATAAATCAGACTTACCCAAACAAACATTTACCGTAGACGACAAACACGTGTACATTAAAATGAAATGATCAATTTAATAATCAATATATATCAACTAATAATCGGTTGCTATCACCGTCTTGACGTGTTGATTGAGATCGATCAACCAAGCATGGACGGTAGACATTTTGGAAAGATCGATCGGGCTTCTGATTTAAGATATTAACTATTCCGTAGGAAATTATCCTTATAACGTGTACCTTTGCTGTAATTGTTGATTAGTGATCTTAGAATTTCAAGAACATAATGCAGAAATATTTACATTCATAAATAATAATTCAGGGATTATACTTTCTTTACCAAATAATTAATTGGTAAAAGGAGCAAAACCACAAACATAGTTTACATGAATTACAACGTTTTCTGGCAAACATGACGTTTTAAATGCATGCTCATTGAAATAGTAATTTAGCAGTCGTTGCTGAGCTTACATTGAAATTGCCACGTTTAATCTTACTTAATATTATAGTTTTGCTCTGAAATAACTGGTTCTAGTTCATCGTAGCCCTAGTTTTTTGTTTGGTTTGAATCTGAGCATGCTATTTCGTTTACACTCCCTTGTCTATAACCAACAGAGATTTTCCATATGCAACATGCTGTGCTCAAACTTTACTTACTTTTGGTTGGTATTTTCTATTTCTTAAAATGATGTCTCTTTACACAGCTTACCTGCTGGCTGAGGCCGGTTACGACGTATGGCTGGGCAACGCCCGCGGCAACTACTACTCCCGCAAGCACACCACCCTCGACCCTGACGGTCTCTTACAAAGCTTCTGGAGGTTTAGCTGGGATGAGATCGGCAACCACGACCTCCCTGCCTTCATCGACTACGTTCTCGAGAACACAGGACAAGAGAAGCTCCACTACGTCGGTCACTCTCAGGGTGGAACTACTTTCTTGGTTCTCAATTCTTTGAGACCAGAGTACAATGACAAGTTCCTCTCCTTCCACGGCTTGGCTCCCGCTTCGTTCTTCACACACAACGAAGTCCCTATGTTCAAGTCTTTGGCGCCTCATGAAAGTTTCATTGAGGTCAGTATCTCGTTTTGATAGATAATTCATCATCTTCATCATGAGCTTATTTTGACCCTCTGCAGGGCCAAGTCCTCCCTTGTGTCTTTTAACTGATGGATAATTAGCAAACCGTATTTTTTTACCATTAATTGATCAGTCGGTGGGCGCCGCAAAGTTGTACGATTTTATCACCTAACCATCGCTGTAGCCCTCATTGGCAGATTTCCTGATTGATTGACTGGCATAAAAAGTAAAGCAAATTAGCAGATTATCTTTGGAGATAAATATATTATTTTGAATATCAACTACGTAGGCAGTAATTAGGTTACGTTTTTGCAATTAGAGAGTCACGTTGACTTTGATTAGAATCAGTTAACAATCATTTATGATAATAAATGGCGAATGAACAAGGATGTTTGAAAAAAAAAACATCGAATGTGACGTAGTTTTGGGATTTGAAATATCGCGGAACATAGCAGGTTTCTCACATCATTGTTTCTTCCACAGACTGCTGCCTTTACCATGGGTCAAGGTGAAATCTTCGGCGAAAATGATTTCGTGGAATGGTTCAAAGAGTACTTCTGCTCCGGACCCATAGCTGACGCCCTCGCTGCTCTCTGCGATTACGATATCTTAGACGGTCTTCAACAGAGAGAGTTTTACAATGCTGTGAGTATCTTTAATTTCAGTTAAATTATGGGACATAATCATCGTTATTCTCCTGCCCTTATCCCAATTTATTTGGGATCGAAGCAGCATGTCACCCCCCTTTTTAGCTATATCATCTGTCACGCAGTACATTCACCGTTTCTTTGCAACATTCTGCTTCAAAAATCTTAATGCTAGCTGTCAAATTAGTAACTAAAGCATGTAAACATGAACGTCACCACCAGAGTTCACTTTTACCAGCACACTTTTGAAAATACCTTATTCACATTGGAAGCTAAGGTAATTTAAAGTAAAGTTTTAGTTCTCTGTCAGTAATCCAAATTCTAAAAGTCTCTCCAAGAACTTGTAAGTCATACACCTAGCATACTCATAAGTTTTTATACTCTTCTAGACAATGGTTCCTCTGTTCCTTGCCCACGCACCTGCCGGGGCCTCCGTCCGCCAAGTGGCCCACTACGGGCAGACTATCCACTTCGACGCCTTCCGTCGGTACAACTACAACACGCCCGTTCAGAACTTAGCTGTCTACGGTAGTCGTGCCCCTCCAGCATACGACTTGAACAGGATTACCGCACCGGCATACTTGCACTACGGCCTGGCCGACAATGAAGTCCACTACCTGGACCTTCTTCAACTTGCTGACGCCTTACCTAACGTACAAGGTGTTTTCAAAGCCGAAAGGGACTCTTTCAATCATTACGATTTCATCTGGGGTATCGACGCTAAGGAGCAGATTTATTTAAGCAATCTGATTCCTTTGTTGAAGGAAACTGACAGTCGGCAGTGATTGGGATGATTATTGTATATGTTACGGCTATTATCCAAAGTGCGGCTACACCTAGTTTTAGCCGGGTACAACTAGGTACAGCCGCTTAAACTTATCCTACTTATCTTCGGTTAGAACATGCAGCCAATTTGGATGTAGCGCTCGCCAGCGCTCGCTCGGCTCGCGCGCTTTTAGTCACAGCTCTAACCTAAACTAACCTAATCCATTTGGTCGGTGTGTCCTAGCAATAAAAAAGATACACAACTGTTACCGGCCGCACCTAGATATAGCCGGCTAGAACTAGGTGTAACCTTACTTCGGCTTTTAGCCGTAACATACTCGTATATAATGTAAATATGCTTGTGGTATAAGGATTTCGATGTTTAAGTTTTGTTTTATGTGTAAGCCTTTTTCCGAACCATTAATTTATGATTATTGTATCCTAGAGGTGAAAAACCTCTATGGTACATTGGTGTTCGCTGCGTTTAGGTGACATCCAAGTTTCCTTATTACGTTTTGTTCTTTAGTTTCAACTATAACAATAAACGTATTAACAATATTAATCTGAGTTGTCTATCTTTATTTTTGCCGAAGTACTATATTTGCAGAGATAACCTTCCATCTTTTTTAATTCCGTAAATTATCAATATTTATGCTACGAAAAGTTGGGATTAGGAGAATTCTTACAGATTTAGATTATTAATTTGGTAACAAAGCCAGATTGATATTATAATCCTTCTAGAAATGATGACGCTTTGTGACTCGGGGACTCCCACTTATAAATAAAAGGGAGTTATCCATGACGCAGGGATCAGTGCAAAGGTCCCAGCACGAACGCCAGACGTAAACTTAATGTAAATTCTAAATATGTTCATTTGAAAATGTAACTATTCGATGCTACAAGGCAAATTAGTACTGTTTATAGATATGATTCTAGAATTTACGTAACTTTTACGACTCACACCCTTCACCAGGTCGTTGCCGGTCCACCTAGTGGAAGGCCTTCCAACGCAACGTCTTCCAGTTCGCGGTCGCCACTCCAGAACTTTTCGGCCCCATCGGCCAACGGAGGGCACATTACACTCAGAACGGAGAGCAATGTGCCCTCCCCACTGCCACTTAAGTTTGGCAATTCTTCGGGCTACGTCGGTAACCTCGATTCTCTGATTCGATCACGCAAGGAAACTCCGAGCATAGCTCTCTCCATTGCATTAATAATTTGCAAAAGCATGGGTGTGCCGATATTTATTGCTAAATCCATTCTTTAAAATACGTAGAACTGAAGAAAATTTATCTCCAAGTGTGTAAAAAAGCCGTATCTTTGCCGAAAATCATGGAACCACTCCTTTGTATACTAATTATCATTACAATGAATCATTCGGCGTAATGACAACAAATCGTGACATTACATCAGTTTTTGCAATCAGGGTTTCCGATTATAATCGGTTTTATAATCTACTGTAATACCTTTGTATTAGTAGACATTCTTTTAGACTGAGTCGTACCACTAAGTTCTTAAGAACCAGGAAGACGATATCTTTGACCTTTAAAGCCCGTTCAAACTGGAGGGAATCCCGCGTGGTATAGTGGCAGGACGCAATGTGTCAGCAAAAACTTATGGAGGTGTTTAAACTTTGGCGCTGGACAAATAGCCGCGTTCCTAATCGCTTTAAAAAGCGACGCATGTGGGCAATCTCGAGCGTGAACTGAGACAATACGGTGCTGCGTGATTATATCTTAGCACGTACATAATAGGATCGCATTTTCGCACTTTCCCTCAGAAAAATCTTGCATCAAAAGTTTAAAACTGCGCTGTACTTTTGAAACACTTGGAAGTCAGTATGGTCTTCAATAAATGAGAGAAGAGAAACAAATAAAATAAAAAATTAGGCTTACATGTCTTTATTACAATAATAATGTAAATACAAGAAAATGCTACGTTTTAAATTGATAAACAGAGTTATTTACAACGAGTAAATAAGTAATTTGATAGTAAACCAATATGCTTATGAAATAAAAATATTAAACTGAGGTATAATAAGTCTTAAGTGACTGAGGAGATAATGGAAATCTGCATACTCCCTTAAAGGTAGGAGTTTAGACAATCTGTTCCGACAAATCGTGAACCGGCTAGGCGGCTGCCGACACCGGAAACTTTCAAAAAGAACCTATGGGAGCTGAGAAAGCTGTCCGTTGTATGAAGATTTTAAATATCGAAGTAAAATATTACGAATTATGATTGGTTTTTCGTGAACAGAATATTGCATTTTTAATCAAATAATCAGAAATAAACTTGCAGCGGGGTGATATCGTGATCTTAAGCCAATTTTGCTAAATAACAAAATTACCAAGATACATAATAATTAAACGCTAAATAACTAACAAATAAATTAGCAGATGAGCCTACACTTATTCAATTTTGGAAGGTCTACAGTTACTTCAACAACAATAAGGGTCACTCCTCTTTCAAAAAGCCGTTCAAAATCAGCATTCAAAAAACTCTCAATTCATTTTCAATAAGGAAACAGAGATGAAAATATAATTTTGATTCATGACCGACCAAAAACTGAATTTTTCAATAACACGTTAATTCATCCTAATGGGCTATATTGCACTAGTCATAAAATTAGGTACGAAACACTTAAATTAGTCGTTGGTTCCGAAAACATACAATACAAGCACCTATTAGTACAATCCTGAAGGCATATCAGTTACTTTATGAATACCGAATTTGTTTGAATTCGATCCAATTGGAGAAAGAGTTCTTTTCAAGTCCGCATGACTGTGGGTGCCAGTGACTACAAGACTAGTGATGCTAGCTGGAGCATCTCTTAGCATATGAGGTCCAGAATAAAAACCAGCATTACTATGACCCCGTTTCACCAGAAAAGTGGAGCTATTGAAGCCAGTTTGGTCGATACCAGCGTTCAGCTTAGGCTGGGTCTTGTAAACTTTCTGGGAGTCTATTTTGTGAATATCGTCCCGGAAAAGACTGGATTTCCTGTCGTAGCGATGGATGTCGGTAAGCTTGATGTTTGATCTTGTGACAGGGATCAATGGGCTTTCGTTTCCTCCATCACTGCTGGTCCTAGAACAGGACCTTTGTCTCCTCTCATACGGCCAGATGGGCTTTCTGGGTTCAGTGAGCATCACAATATCCACCATTGAGTTTAGACCTTCATCGATCCTGTCCAAACTTTTAGTTAATTTCTTAGACTCAATCAAGTTGACTATTTCATCAACACGACTGCATTTAGAATTGGATCTTTGCAAAGTAGACAATGAACCGATTATGGGAGTGTGTGTTTCGGCGTAAAACATACTGTCGATATACTCCCGTTGGCGGGATCCCTTTTCTGAAGTTTGAAAGGACTCACTTCGTTTAATAGACGTCCTCCTACTCTCTTCCCTTGAACGAGTTCTAGATCGCTTAGTTCTACTTTCTTCTTTATTTCTATCAGTAATAGAGTTGAATACAGCCCGACATTCGTGAAAATCGAAACTAGAACCAGAAGGTTTCTTGCTAACTGGCTTAGTATATTTTGAGGCGCTTAGTAAAGAATCAGATCCTTCGTCACTTGAATAGAAGTTATCATCGTAAAGGTCAGGAGGTTTGTAAACCAATCCTTGGTCTACTACTGGTGGGACAAATAAATGTAACAGGCTCTTGGCCTTTCTAGGTGGGTGGGGGACTATTTTGCTTGGAATTATTTCACACTCTTGGTCCTCTTCAACACTATCGTCCGGGAAATCTTCTTTTCCTTTGATCTGTATGCTATGTCTGGTACTAGTAATAGAATCTTCTTTTTCATCCCTATGCTTTTTGCATTCTAGAGCGTTGATTGGAACGTTGATTTCTGACGTCTGATTACATCTGGATGATCTATCATCTATGAAATCTTTAGCATACTGCTCCGATTCAGCATGATTGACTATGTTTCTTAATTCTTGAATAACTTCATCTATTGTAGTTTCATCTTCTTCGTCCGAGGACTTTTTATCATTCTTCTTGCATTCTAGTTTTTTGTGCAGCGTACGTTTGTTTCGCATTAGGTCGAACGTTTCGTTTTTGACATTGAAAACTTCGTAGATCATGGACTCTCTTTGAGGATCACCTTCAGGACTTAGAGATCTCTCTGAGGAACTGATACCTTCATCTTCTGGTGGTGACGATTCGTCTGAAAAATGAACACAGGAACATGGTTAAAGAGACTAATAATAGAAGACCGAAGCTTTTTTATACGTTTATGAATCTTGATTGAACAAGCTAATTTGATTTTGACGTGCACAATAGTCGTGTTTAAATTACCTCTATTTTTATGAACAGAGTTTTTCTTCTTCATGGCAAATGATTTCTTCCTGTTGGAGTTGCCATTTTCAGACCGTAGTGAGCATACCTCCTCTTGGAGCTCGCAACACTTTTCCTTCAAACATTTCTCTAAAGACAGCAGGATCCCTTTTTCTTCTTGAAGAATCTGTAAGTGTGGATAAAGAAATACATTAGAATAAAAATATTATCGTTGAGTTTTTGTCTAATCTAACCTTGTCTATAATCAAAAAAGGGTTGGCCGTGATAAGATACAAACATAGCTAGAGAGATGCCAAGAAGATGAATCCTCGAAAAGAAAATTGGAAACGCCAGTCATAAGATTATTCCGTTCTGGAGTATTTTCTCTAGAATATGGAGAACACGGATTTGCATAAGTATTTTTTCTAGTACCTCTCCAATTATATCAAAGGTTGATCATGATCATCAACTCTTCATATTTCTCCTGGCATATTGAACTTACCTTTACTCTCTTCTCAAGCAAATCCAGCTTGTGTCTCAAATCGTCCTTCTCTCTCTGCGCTTCGTTCGCCTTCTCGCTCAGCGTGTCGATGTCTATCAGCTGCTTCTCGTAGTCGTCTATCTCTCTTGTCACTTGGTCGTTCACACTCGGCAGCTTGGCTACCATCTGGGAAAATAATATAAATCTTAAGTTACAAAAGGCAATTGGATTAATTAAGAAGATTTCAGATATTCAGATGATTACGATTATTTCAAACAGAGCTGATTTCGAATTACCTTTCGTTATACTAAATTCTTTGGAAACTAAGTATGTAAATCTCATCAGACGGAGTGTTCAGTTGTAGTTATACCGTCATTGCATTGGATTACCAGATCTTTCTTCCAAAGAAGAAGAGGGAAAGTGGAGTCAAGTTATGCAAGGCACTGACTGCTACTTAATACATTTTTTTCAAATTACAATACCATGCCCCGACTTGTTGTTTAGAAACAGTTCTGTTTCGCTTGCTTCTCTTACCTTTTTCAAAGTAACAATATCAAAGCCAGCCTGTTCCAACTCAGCTTGGATGTACAGCTTCCTTTGAGGAGTTGGAGCACTGCTTAAAAGCGCATTGATGAAGGCCAGTCCCGCTGCCTGCAGGTCTCCAGAACCTCCAGAACTTTGCAACATTCCCACTAAGAACCTGAAGCGAACTGGTTCTCCGTATCTGAGTCGAAGGGTGGATAATGCTTCGGAAACCATGCTGTGGCCTTTGGCTGGTGGGTAGCAGGCTTTAGTAAGGAGCTGGAATAGAAAATAAGAGGTTGTGAAAAGAGGACCAGTAGAAACATAAATGCCATGTCTGATATGACATTAAGTTAGTTAGTATCAAAACTTCGTAGACGTGATTGCATAGATAGATGTATTGACCCTGTATGAGCCATTGAGTAGACGTGTGAGTGTCAGCTGACCGAGTAGATTTAAAGAAAAAACGCACTGACTCAAAATAACTTGGGACGAAGGCAGAAGGGGAAAATAATCAAAAGAGAAATATGACTGACCTGTAATGCCAGAACCCTGGACTTATTGACAGTGGACATGATGCAGACGGTGAGGGTGTAGACTCCGTTGGAGCCAGACACTAGCCTCCGCACGCAGTCAGGGTATCGGCTGCAGCAACTCCATAGGCATTGTCTGGAAAGAAAAAGGCATTTGAAAATATGATGCATCTACGCTTGTTACTAACTAGTCCAACGAGGAAATCTGTTGGAA
This sequence comes from Noctua fimbriata, assembly GCA_905163415.1. Lineage (NCBI taxonomy): Eukaryota > Metazoa > Arthropoda > Insecta > Lepidoptera > Noctuidae > Noctua > Noctua fimbriata. The sequence continues at coordinate 2,826,805 of LR990926.1, read as the reverse complement.
TGTTTCCTGTAAGAAAAAATCAGATCAGTGCAAAAAACTTGATTTTTGGGCCATCTTTTCGGGAAGACTCAAGTGACAAGAATGGCATTAGAGTATAAATACTTACAAGCAAGCCAATTCATCTAGCAGTGGTCTTCTCCTCACAGCTGGTGGCCCTCGCGCGCCCTCTCCTGATTGGCTAAGCTGCACGTTGCGCAGGAGTTCAAGCAGCAACGTCACGCCATCTAGCGGCTCGCACGAGAACTCTTGGACGAAGCTGGAAGGAAGAAAGATGGTTTTTAATACTTAATCGATGATTTTGGAGTAAATGGTCAGGATCAGGTCGAAACTAATTGATTACTTAATAAAATGACGAGGTCTGTAACACTTCATTACGGAAAGCCAACATCATCATCATTCTCTTGCCCTTATCCCAATTCATTTGGGGTCGGCGCAGCATGTCTTTTAACATATGTATTTAAATTAAAACTTGATCGACGTTCCATTCTACATAATCCATGTAAGATTATTTGCTAAACCAGAGGAACTTGTCTCAGCTCTGAGGTGTATTATGAGAACTGCTCCAATTAAATTGGATTGGGGACTCGTTTCACCGAAAAAAGATATACCTGCGGAGGCCATATCCTCGTTTTTATTTTCAACAAATGTATGGGTGATATAAGTTTATAAAATAACTAAGACATTATGATGAGAAAGATATTTTATATTTTTTTCTCTCAAGCGTAAGCCGCTGAGATAAAAACCAATGAGTTTGCCATTAGAAACACTTTCAGGGTTGTCGAAAGCTTGAAAGTAGTGTTTTTTTTCAGTATTTTTGTGCACTCCACAATGTGTACGGTAGGTACACAATATGTAGGTGCACAATGTGTACCTACCTACTTTTGTAAGAAGATGTCGGTCGGATCACTTTTGATTAACCGATTTCATCAAAGGAAGAGGTACTCTAAGCTAAAACCTCAAAACTCAAAGCTTTGGCAGAAAACTCAGCCTAGGTCTAATAGGTGAATGTGATAGCTTTCATCAGCATTATGATTTGTTTTCATTTTTTTCCTAAGATATCTTACATATTGGTGACGTCAATTAGACATTTTTCTTGTAATTCCAAAACTTCGTCTACATGTATAACACTGAGTGAATCGTTCAACAAGGAGCAGTTGACAACCCTACATACAGCGCCCAGTAATAAACACAGAGGTATAATTTGACGACGTAAAGAAAAATTATAGTAACAATTACTCCCAGGATTCACGGGAACCATCGCAGTTATTTGAAGTACAAAAACTTTAAATGTGTGGCCATAAAAGGAGCGTTGCAGCTAAGTGGGATATAAGCCACTTGAGTTAACGTTTCGATATTTTATTGATGTTTTTATTTATGTGAAACTACTAGCTGTCGTTCGCGTGGAATTTTTGATGTGGAAGTGTGAGAAAAAAAAGTAGCCTGTGTACTGTTCTAGACTATAAATGATCTCAGTGCCAAATTTCGCCGTTCTGGGTGATTGAGTCACAAACATCAATACATCCAAACTTTCGCATTTACAATAGCAGTAAGATTTATTAACCCATTTTGCTTAAATCAAATCAAATCAAAATCATATATTTCAAATAGGCCAATTACAGGCACTTTTGAATTGTCGAAACAAAGACAACAATGAAATATAGCTACAGTCCCAGTCACAAGGCATAAAAACTGTGAAAGTACTGTAGTTGCCCATTCCCTAACGTAGATCTCTATGGAGAAGAACGGGCAAGAATCTCCATGGACACTCTTTTAAATCAGAATACTTTACAATACCTTGGTTACATCATTTATGTTGAGATGGTACATTATGTGAGAACGATGTAGCAAGATGTGTACTTTAAAAGTGTCCATAGTAAAAAATAAAATAAATAATTCAAACAAACCGTGGCAACCAAGAGATGACCAGTCACAACTGACAGCGCCCGTTCACGAACATGACGCATGTATCGGCACCATTCAACTCAACCATTTTGAAGGGAACTAAATGATCCGACACACGCGCCACCATCAGCGAGACATTTGAGTGAGCATGACATACTCTTAACCGCCAGGGCACATTCAAGTCAAGAAAATACGTAGGTTTCCAGCGAATGACAGCTTTCTAGTACAGAGTGCTCACACAATATGGGCTATGTGGTTATATAATACAAAAGAGATTGAATTTATACATTGCAAAGATAGTTCTACAATCTTCAGCAGCTCCAACATACTGTTTAATGCTATCCATTTAAGCGCCCCTGTCCTTGTGGAGCAGGACCGGCATTGAGCCAAGCATTTTTATCAGCGATATAATCGTTCAACTTGTAATATGCTTGCTTACATAGTGTGCGTTTAATGCATTTTTTAAATTTAGTTTCATTCAGTTCAAGAATATTTTGTGGAATTTTATTATAGCATCTCAAACAGTACCCCATGAAAGATGAGTCTACTTTAGCGAGTCTGAAGCCTGGCTGAACTAATTGGTCTCTATTTCTAGTACCGTAATTGTGTCTGTCGCCTCTTTTATTAAAAAGATGTAGATTTTTTCTTACATACATTATGTTTTCATATATGTATTGACAATGTACCGTCATGATGTTAATTTCCTTAAACAGTTCCCTTAGAGAATCACGCCTTCGAAGATTATATATGGCTCTGATGGCTCTTTTTTGCAGAATAAATATAGACTCAATGTCTGCAGCCCGTCCCCATAGCAAAATGCCATAAGACATTATACTATGAAAGTAACTAAAATAGACCAGTCTAGCGGTATCTACATCAGTATATTGACGGATTTTTCTAATAGCATATGCTGCTGAACTTAGCCGCCCCGCTAGAGATGTTAAATGAGAACCCCATTGTAGCCTTGAATCAAGCGTAATCCCCAGGAAAACTGTTTTATCTACAAATTCAAGCTTATCTTTATTCAATACTATATCACAATCGCTACCTTTAATATTCGGTAAAGCAAATCTAATACATTTCGTTTTTTTTTCATTTAATACTAAATTGTTTGCTGTGAACCAGTTATGGACCTGAAGTAGGGCATTATTCACGTCATCTAGATTTTGGGCCCGTCTATTTATCTTAAAAATTAGGGAAGTATCATCAGCGAATAACACCATATTTTGAGGTTGGTGTTTCAATAAATAGGGTAGATCATTAATATACACTAAAAAGAGGAAAGGACCCAATATTGAGCCTTGTGGAACCCCCATTTTTACTTTTAAACCCTGTGAATTAACACCATTTATTTGAACTTGTTGTTGTCTATCATTCAAATAAGATTTAATCAAACCAAGTGCATGTTTACCTAGTCCGTAATGCTCAAGTTTCAAAAGTAATGTGTCGTGATTTACGCAATCAAATGCTTTGGAGAGGTCACAATATATTCCTATGGCGTCTTGGGACTCTTCCCACGCAGTAAAAATGTGCTTTAATATGGTTACACCGGCGTCAGTTGTACAACGTCCTTTGGTGAAACCATACTGTTGATCGTGTAAGATTCTGTTGGTGTTAAAATGATTGAGCATTTGATTCAACATTACCTTTTCAAACACCTTGCTAAAAACTGGCAACACGGATACAGGTCTATAATTATTTGTATCTTTACTATCTCCGGATTTAAACAGAGGTATGACTTTACTGTATTTCATTAAATCAGGGAAAACTCCTTGGTCTACACACAAATTAAAAATTAAAGCTAGGTATGGTGCTATAGTCTCAACTATGGATGTACAAACTTTGATAGACATTCCCCAAAGATCTTCGGTCAGTTTGACTTTTATTTGCCGGAAAGCTTTAATAACTATCATTGGGCTTATGTGTTTAAATTTAAATTCAGCCGGGCAGCCAGATACATTCGCCTTTAATAAACTAATTGAGACTTTAGGAGAGGAATTTAGAGCCTCCGTAGTTTTTAACGGTATATCGGTAAAGAAATTTACAAATTCATGAGCTACTTCCTGATTAGAGCTTTTAGGACCACATGCTGTATCTAATGTGTAGCTAGTGTTACGTATTTTCTTCCTGTTAGTCTCGTTATTTATGACTTTCCAAACTGTCTTAATTTTGTTTTCTGCTGTTTTAATCTTGTTGCTAATGTGCAGGGCTTTGGCAACCTTGCATGTATTTCTAAACATTTTTGAATACTTAGCAACATACTTGTTAAAAGTTTCAGTGTTTATATAAGGCTTAAAGCCATAAAGCTCAAATAGTCTTTCCCTACTTTTTCTGATACCTCTAGTTGCCCAATCACTAAATATAACTTTAGGGCAAATACATTTTGTCTCCTTTTCAAAAGTTTTGTTGAACTCAGTGTGAACTAAAAAAAAATTATTATACAATTGATTTATATTAAAATCGTCCATATGATGGCTCATAGCACTTAACTTATTCTGTAGGGAAATATTATACGTATTTAATTTATTAGTAGTTATAGGTCTAAATTGAATCTGAACTTTTTGCAATAGTATGTTACACCTAAAAGTTACAGTTTGTCCGCTATGGTCAGATGGCAGGCAATTTACTATGGCTTTATCTAAGTAACCACAATTGCAGAAAACATTATCTATACAAGTAGCAGATGATGGAGTAGGTTCTATAAAAATGTTGGTCAAGTCAAATGACTTAAAAAGATTTAATAACCGACCGCTATTAGAATTTTCTTCTAAAATATTGATATTGAAATCCCCACAAACAATTATAGATTTATTACTGGCTGCAAGTTTTGCCAGGACATCTTCGATTATTGATTCAAATAAGGAAATTTTTGATAGTTTGGGGATCTGTAAGCGCACACAATTATATGCTTATCTAGCTCAACACAGGACAGTTCGACGCAATGTTCAGCCGAGAGACCTACTATGTCATTACGTTGCTTATATTTAACACAATTTTTCAATAAAATTAGGGACCCTCCACGCAGCATAAATTTACGGTTAAAGCAGCTAACCACCGAATAGTTTTCATAATTAATAAGCATTTGGTAATCCTTTAGCCAATGTTCAGTAAAACAAATAATATCAAAAGTACTTTTTTCTAAAAACAATTCAATTTCTAATAATTTGGAAGAAATGCCTTGGATATTTTGGTGGAATAATTTTAAGGTATTCTGCTGAGGCCCTTTTTTACTAACTATATGAGTGCAAGAAGGTACCTTGATGTTGGTAGGTTTAACAATATTGTTAATGATACCTTCTGTTGTCTCACTTCCTAGTTTAAATTAATATTAATATCTGGAGTGAGTCCCGAGACTCCCGTGCCATCATCAGGCAATAAAATCCTATTACTAATATACCCTAATTGAGAATTTTCCATGGTGACACATGGATCCTCCTCAGTACAATTTTTGTAAACATTTATAGCACTAATGCTATATTTATTTAAGGTCACAACCTGTTCATTAGTAATAGTAAATTACTAATAGTCGCGGTGTTAATAATATAACTAAACTTCGACATACTGCTTATGTCTGAGTGAATATTAAAAGCTAATAGCCGAGCTATTTTGTGTCTACATCTAATAGGTAGATACACTTTACCCCAAGTCGACTAAAGTTTATCAACAAAAGTGTTGATATCAAGATATATAAGCTTGTCACTATAGTGACCTACTAAAAAATGTACATGTTTATTTAGCATGTGAATATAATTGTTTGTTCTGGTTGACAATTTTTCAAAATATGGGAAAGCACACAATATTATTTTGCGACAATTCAACTTTAACAACTCTGTTACACTGTCTGTTATGTCTTGTTTTTTAATGTTTGAACTATTCCTATAAATATTGTTATATCAGTATTAACATTATAGACATTTCTAGTTACTGATGCCATTATCTGTTTGTAAGTTGACCCTGGCATACAATGATTTTGGTTAGATTTTAAGATTAAGCTCCAGTGAGACTTATCCTGTTAAAAGTTTAACACCTGTATCTGTAAACAAGTCAAAATGATTGCTTCAGTAAAAGTAATTAATTTAAAATACGATTATTATTCTGTAGTTTAGTAATTGCTTGAAGTTAGAACTGTCAAAAGTTAGAATTCTCACATCTTTTAAATTCTTGTCTATTGCATAAAAATGTATGTTTAAGTAATTACTTGAACTCCAGTAATTACTTTAACTAAACATTAATAAAAAAAAAATTATAATAATTCTTTATTTTCTTTACATATAAACATTTTTAAATATTTCTATACAAAGTAATATAAAAAAAACATTTTTAAAATAGAAAAAATAGTAGCCCACCGACATCGGGAACAGGGTCCGAGCTACCGGTGGTCAGGGCTCTTGAGAGAGGAACCAAATAAAAATAATAATATTTTTTTTTTTTTTAATTTTTTTATTATTTCTAATCTCTATATACGTAACACGTATGTAAGTCTCTTTACTGTCCGTTCTCATTAGCGAAAAAAAATGTTGTCTAATGAGATAAAAGATTTCAACTAAGGTACAAGAGGGAGATAGAAAAAGAAATTCAACATGTTTTATGTAAATGTTTGTGTATGCACAGCGAAAGTGTAAGTGTGAATAATAACACAATAATATTTTATATTACAAGATGTTAAACATAACAAGTTACAGTTTCATTTACCGTTGAATCTAATTTAGAAGATTACAAGCAACGGATTGCTGGCTTCCTATGGCATAGCAAATTGTATCATTTGTATTCTACTACAAGTTTACGACGGAAACAATTAGTTGAAGTAGTAAAAGGGCTTTTACAGTTGTTACTTTAATCTTTGTGTATGTCTTAAGGGATATGTAAATTCAATGTTCTTTACGACATTTGTTTCAAGTGTCGTTGTCGGTATATTTACTATATACTAATATTTATACAACATTATTTTTAGTATATGCGAAACCTGAATATAGTTTGTTCAGAATAAGTAACTGAATCGATTCCAATAATTTTTAATCCATGTTATATTTTTTCCCAAAAATATTTATAAATGTTAAAAGTTGAATACCGAGCGACTTTGAGTATTTAGGGATGATGTGGTCACTGTGTGATTATGTCAATCCCTATTTATTTGAGCACTGCGCCAACCGGTTATGAAGCCTCTGGGTTTATACAAATAAACGAGTGTTAACTACTGTGTTCTGTATGGTGTCCGGACGTAAAGAATAGCACCATCCCATATCTTCCCGTGGGTGTCGTAAGAGGCGACTAAGGGACTTACCAGAGAATGGGCAGCAGCGTTCTCTGCGATTTTTTTTTTTTTTTTTACAACCATTCTGCGATCGCCAACCCGCTTGCCAAGCGTGGCGATTATGGCAAAACCCCCCGAATGACGAGCACAACCAAAAAACGGCCCCTAGTACCCGGCAGCCCGTCTACCCTCGACTATGGTAGCGGTCGAGGTTACGGCGTGGCAAGGGGTGCGAAGAATCCCCGGACGGGATCAGGCTACCTATACCGACGACTTGACCTGGCAACATATAACACGCGTACACTCCGGACCGACGAGAAGATAACGGAACTCGAAGAGGAATTGAGCAGGCTGCGATGGAGTATTGTGGGATTATCTGAAGTCCGAAGAGAGGGTGAGGACACGATAATCCTAAAATCCGGCAGCTTGCTCTATTTCCGAGAGGGTGACCGGCAGTCCCAGGGTGGTGTTGGGTTTATCGTCCACAAGTCCCTCGTGAATAACGTGGTGAAGATCGAGAGTGTGTCGACCAGGGTGGCGTACCTTATACTCAGAATATCCTCAAGATATTTGCTGAAGGTCATACAGGTCTACGCCCCGACCTCGGCACACCCCGACGACGAAGTGGAGACCATGTATGAGGATATTTCTAAAGCCCTGCATGGTTTCAAAACTCACTTCACCGTTGTCATGGGGGACTTCAACGCAAAACTGGGCAAACGAGACGGGGATGAGCTGCAAGTGGGGCAATTTGGGTTTGGACGTCGGAACCACCGGGGTCACCAACTGGCTAGTTTTATGGAGAAGGAGGGCCTCTATATGATGAACTCCTTCTTCAAAAAGCGCGAGCACAGGAAGTGGACCTGGCAGAGTCCCGATGGTGCAACTAAAAATGAGATTGACTTCATCATGTCAACCAAGAAGCAAATGTTCAATGATGTCTCTGTGATCAATTCGGTGAAAACCGGGAGCGATCACCGCATGGTAAGAGGCACATTGAACATCAATATAAAGCTTGAAAGGTCTCGACTGATGAAGTCTACGCTCCGTCCAGCACAGATCCAGATCCAAAACCCCGAGAGCTTTCAGCTTGAACTCCAGAATCGTTTCGAGTGCCTAGGAAGCTCAGTGGACGAATGCAACGATGGGTTCGTGGAAACTGTCCATACGACTGGGTCTAAGTTCTTCAAGACACGTCGTGCACACAACAAAAAGCTCTCTGATCATACTCTCGAGCTCATGAAGGAGCGGCGTGAGATGATCCTGCAGTCTTCAGACGAGGCGTGGAAATACCGGCAGCTCAATAGACGGATCTCTAAATCCTTGAAGAGCGACCTCCGCCGCTTTAATACCGAGCGTATTAAAGACGCTATTGAGCGGAATAAAGGCTCCAAGGTATTTTCAAGAGATCTGGCTATTGGGCAGAGCCAGCTCACGAAACTGAAGACCGACGATGGCAGGATCGTATCCGCCAAACCGGAGCTGCTAAGGGAGATCGAGAGTTTTTATGGGCAGTTGTACACTTCAACTAGAAAGCCCGTTGCAACTCTAGCTAACGACCCAAGAGCTAGACTGACCCGACACTATACCGAAGACATTCCGGATGTCAGCCTGTACGAGATTAGGATGGCTCTTAAACAGCTTAAAAACAACAAGGCACCGGGTGATGACGGAATTACGGCCGAACTCCTGAAGGCGGGTGGAAAACCGGTACTTAAGGCCCTTCAGAAGCTGTTTAATTCCGTCATACTCGAGGGGAAGACGCCGCAGGCATGGTGCAGGGGTGTGGTGGTACTCTTCTTCAAAAAGGGCGACAATGCCCGGCTGAAGAACTATAGGCCCATCTCACTTCTAAGCCATGTCTACAAGTTGTTCTCAAGAGTCATCACGAATCGTCTCGCGCGCAGGTTTGACGATTTTCAGCCTCCCGAACAAGCCGGATTCCGAAAAGGCTTTAGCACCGTAGACCACATACATACGCTGCGGCAGGTTATACAGAAGACCGAAGAGTATAACCTGCCTCTCTGCTTAGCGTTTGTGGACTACGAGAAAGCCTTCGATTCGATCGAGACTTGGGCTGTACTGCAGTCTCTCCAACGGTGCCAAATCGACTATCGGTACATCGAGGTGCTAAAGTGTTTGTACAAAAACGCCACCATGTCAGTCCGACTTCAGGACCAGACCTCGGAACCTATCCTTCTACAGCGAGGCGTGAGACAGGGAGACGTCATATCTCCGAAACTGTTCACCGCTGCACTGGAGGATATCTTCAAGGTTCTGGACTGGAGAGGGCTAGGCATCAACGTCAATAGCGAGTACATCTCTCACCTTCGATTTGCCGACGATATAGTGGTCATGGCTGAGACCATGGAGGACCTCAGTACAATGCTCGATGACCTTAGTAGAGCTTCCGAAAGAGTGGGTCTTAAAATGAACATGGACAAAACCAAAATCATGTTGAATGCCCATGTAACACCCACTCCTATCAAGATCGGAGACTCTACACTCGAAGTTGTAGACGATTATGTCTACCTGGGACAAACGATCCAGTTAGGTAGGTCTAACTTCGAGAAAGAGGTCAATCGTCGAATCCGACTCGGCTGGGCAGCGTTCGGGAAGTTGCGTGGTATCTTCTCGTCCAACTTACCGCAGTGTCTCAAGACGAAAGTCTATGACCAGTGTGTGTTGCCAGTGATTACATACGGGACCGAAACGTGGTCGCTCACAATGGGCCTTATCAGAAGGCTTAAAGTCACCCAAAGGGCAATGGAGAGGGCTATGCTCGGAGTTTCCTTGCGTGATCAAATCAGAAATGAGGACATCCGCAAGAGAACCAAGGTAACCGACGTAGCCCGAAGAATAGCCAAACTGAAGTGGCAGTGGGCAGGGCACATTGCTCGCAGAACGGATGGCCGATGGGGCCGAAAAGTTCTGGAGTGGCGACCGCGAACCGGAAGACGCTGCGTTGGAAGGCCTCCCACTAGGTGGACCGATGACCTGGTGAAGGTTGCAGGGATCCGCTGGATGCGAGTCACACGGGACCGGTCAATGTGGCGACACTTGGGGGAGGCCTATGTCCAGCAGTGGACGTCTTTCGGCTGAAATGATGATGATGATGAACTACTGAAAGTGTTTTATTCCCATTAAACCCAAGGAGAACCTTCCGACCGGACTAGTGCGCAGTAACAAGTCCGCCGTCCATACGTCGCGCTCACATTTACATTTTGCTTACCTTGCATTCTGTCTGTCGTGCACGCTTACATGTGTCCCTACAAGTACCTATCGCAATAATTTAGGTACCTACTGCCAAATGATTATTATCAATGAGCTCAAGACGACGCTGGAGGCGCGCGATGCGTGGTGACAGCGTTTTTGTGCGGACAACTAGGTAACAGAACAAGCTTATAACTTTGTGATTTTTCATGATACAGTTTTGAAATTTTGTACATAGATTCTTTACATGAAATTACTAGACACGTGTATCAGGTTTTGCATATACTAAAACTAATGTTGAATACAGACGAAGCGCGACGGATCTGTATGTAGGGGAAATCTTCGGAACTACGTATTAGATTTCGAAAATTCTCCAACGGTAACCACTACATTATCCCCGAGTGACCTCGGGTGTCATTTAAAACGTCCCCATGGGTTAATTTCCGTACATAATGGGAACGGGTAGTTTCGGTACTATTAGATACTCCCGTACTCGTTTATTAATAACAGGGATCCACAAAGAGCACTTCGTCAATTTAGTTCGGTAAATTTTAGTTTTTTTTTTTACGTATGTCAAGTTGTTGTAATTCTTAGTCCTACATAGTTCCACATAAAAAGAAGAAAGCCATGTTTCTGAACAAAAAAATAGTACGGATGGTCCCATAATTTGAACTGATCACGAGCTATCTAAATCGCTATCGCCTACGTTAATGGCCCAACATTTACAAGCCTGTCCCTATCCGGTGCGGTGGCGCGACGTAACCGACACGTAATTACTTGCCGCATTGCACTTTGTTTCTTTTATTACATGGGATTCACTCACTCTTTGCGTGTGTCCATAGTAAATGATAAAACTTTTTCTATAAAAATATATTAAAATGGATATTTACCTCGTTTATATTTCTAGTATCATGTTACCCAGTAATGTTAGTGAAATAGTGCATTAGACTTTAATACTCATCCAATTATGTTAGAGGTTTAATCATTAGACTACACGACAATGATCAGTAGTCAGAGGCCCTAAAGTCTGACAACCAGTCTTACTAAGGGGTATCGTATTACCCAGTACTAACTGGGTTGTGGCAGTCGCTCCATGTAAAATACTGGTACTCAGCTGCATCCGGTAAGACTGGAAGCCGATCCCAACATGGTTGGAAAGAGGCTTGTCAGAATACGATGATCTTTTTTTTATGAATTATGGTCTACAGGTTTGGATTCTGATGACAGGATGGATTTAGGGACAAAACTAGTAATATAAATGGTAAAATATAAATCTACAATGATGTTATTATCTCGTGAAATGGATCCTAATATTTATCAAGAATCTTAACTTAAATGAGCTGTTAGGTGACTTCCTTGTTACAATCTAATCATATTATAGGGTACTTAAATATTTACAGGGTACATAGTCATTAAGTTAAACGTTTTAATTATTTGCAGTCATAAAATTATCTACTTCATAAAACTTTTATATCTTACATCCCGATAAAGACTTCAAGTTTAAAATCGAGTTTCTGATCTGAAGACTATAAAAATGGTTTTTTTCTGCTTTTGTTTGTGGCGACGCGTTAATATTAGAACGCTATTTTTAGAACACTCTTTATGAGGTTGCACTTTAACAGTTGTGGTGCAAGTATGAAGCGAGTAGCGATTTAAATAATGAGCGTAATAGGTTTGTTCCGAAAATACAGTGAAAATACATTTGGACGACACTGTAAATGAAGATGAAAAGGTTAATTTTTTTTTATTTCATTAGTTATTCTTATCTATTTCAATTTAATTTATTCTCAATCAAGTTATTTCAATTTTATACACATAACTACTACTAACTTAGTCTTAAAATTCGTTACTAACAAAATATGGACATTACCTAGTCTGAGTCAAATAAATTTTATTTTTAAAAGAATTGTGAGGAAAAAAATCATGTTGATTGACGGTTTTGATAATAATATTAATTATACTTACAAACAATTATCATCCCAACAATTATTTATCATTGCTTATGTGTTGAAAGTCTTTGTAGGGTGAATGGGACCGACGACTATGTGAATGTCGCAGGAATTCATTGCAAGTGGCTGGAGCAGTTACAGTCGACGTAGCAATGCTTGGAATAACCCTATCTCAAACAGTTGACGTCATTCGGCTGACAAAAATCTTGAATTACCCCCTATAAAGTTCTCTATGGTTTAGGCCTGCTTCAGAAACCACGCAATTTAAAAGTTTTCAATTGATGACACTCGCTTCAGCTTATGCCTTGAGCCGTACCTATGCAACATTGTAATAGACCATAAAACTAGTAATTTTAGTTGGAGAATCTACCGGTTAATACATATAATGGTGAAGTGCCCCACAGCCACACTTAATGTCGTCATTCATTTAGCTACGTTTTATTTGCACATGTCAGAGTGTGATAAAAATAACGTAAAGAATGTCATATGCGTGAGTACTTTTATAAAATGGTGTCGAAATTGTGTTATGCGAGAGGCGGTGAGCGCCGCTCGTTCGCGCGATCTTTCAGTGTATATGTGTTAGGCATCAATGGATTTCATAAAAGGCAAAGCGACGTGAGATTCACTTCACCTCCCGACCGCGCGGAGTTGGTTTCGTGTGAGAATTACTATTTTTAAGTCCTTTACTTTCTATATTTATTTCCTTTCTTTATCTCTGTACAAATTAATAACATTTTAAATATTGTTAAAAAAAAAAAGAATATAAAAAAACACTATCTTTGTGGTTCTTATTTTCAACCGGGCACAAATCCAGACTCCGTGGCTGCTACTAAGAAATTCCTGATGGAAAAACCCAATAACACTTCGCCCGAGCCGGGAATCAAACCCAGGATCTCTCCCAGGATCTCATGCTCAGCAGTCGCGCTTGCGGCCACTCGACCACGGCACCGAGGCAGTCAATATATATGTGGGTGTACTATCGGTACATCTCTGCCTAACCCTTCGGGGATCACAAGTGTGATGTTATGTCTACCAGGGTGATAAAAGGAGCTAACAATACGGTTTCTTTCAGGCTTAATGATGATAATATGGTATGTTTATATTGTGGAGAGACAAGTAAAGGTACTACCAACATATTACTACTATATATACAACATTAGTTTTAGTATATGCGAAACCTGATACACGCGTCTAGTATTTTTATGTAAAGAATCTATGTACAAAATTTCAAAACTGTATCATGAAAAATCACAAAGTTATAAGCTTGTTCTGTTACCTAGTTGTCCGCTCAAAAACGTGGTCACCACGCAGCGCGCGACTCCAGCGTCGTCTTGAGCTCGGTTAATAATAATTTGGCAGTAGGTACCTAAATTATTGCGATAGGTACTTAAAGTCGCTCGGTGTCCAACTGTTAACTTTTTTAAATATATTTGGGAAAAAATATAACATGGTTTAAAAATTATTGGAATCGATTCAGTTACTTATTCTGAACAAACTATATTCAGGTTTTGCATATACTAAAAATAATATTGTATAGTTTATCAACAAAATAAGGAAATTCAAACGCCCTTGCAGTTACTGCAAACTGATATTAAATTTGCAAATCTTCTATTGAAGATTACAGCAACATAAAATAAATTTTCAGTTGATAAGGTAAAAATGTCGAAGAACTGGACATTCCTAAATAACAGATTGTTTACAACAAGGAAGTTTGTTGTAAAATGTCGCAATTTTCTGCGAAGAGATAGATTACTGTTATCAGTCATAATTTGTAATATATGTAATTATGTATATTATGTAAAGATAGATAAAATTCCGCAACAAGTTTACACATAAGTTTGGGTTTGGCAGCAAGTTTTGTGATCCATAAAGGTTACATCTAAATAAAAAAATATCGCTTCTTCAATTTTCCCTTATTTTTTTGAAACATTTAATAAATCATGCCAATTTTCAAAAAGAATACCGGGAAATGAATTAGCTGCACCAACAAGGCGAGGCCTAATTCCAGCAGTGAAAGCCTAAAGCGTTTATCATGCGAAAACACTATCGCTAGTCAGTAGCGATAGTGTTTTCGAACGATAATCGTTTTCGGTTAGGACACGGGATTAAACATCCAATTTCCTTCATTTTCTGAAAACCTTTCGCAACAGAAAAATTGCCTTCGATGGTTCCTGTAAAATACTGGTATTCAGGTGCATCCGGTTAAACTGGAAGCTGACCCCAACATAGTTGGGAAAAGGCAAGGCAGATAATAAGGATAGTTTCAAACCATATCTGTAAACCTAAATAATAATATGGGACCACTGCGCGAGCTTCCTCTAACAAAATATGAAAAAAGAATCACGGAAATCGGACCAGAAAAAACAAAACATGAAAAAAAAAGATGAAAAGTGGTGGAATACATAACCTTCTCTATTTTTAGAAGTTGGTTAAAAATGTGGATGCTTACCTTGGAAAAGACAGTCGGAGATCAGCCCTGAGCTTGGTCAGCAGCTCACTGGGTGTTCCAAACTGACGTAGTGTCATCTCCTCACCCGTTCCTAAGCATGGGTTCCTGAAAAAGAGTATTATTTATTTTAATAAAGGGTGTAAATAGACCCTTAACGAAGCCGAAAGGTACTTGTTCTCCCCGTCTTTGTGATCATTTTTTTGTTCTAGACTATACCGAGGAACCTTCTAGTTACGGAGATATTGGGGGTCAAAGTTTCAACTTTTTCACAAGTTTTTTTTTAAATACATGTTTTAATGTAAGATTTTTACTTTAAACACCTCCACGACCCCCGTAATATTTAATCCATCCACCAGCACAATGCTTTGAGTGCGTTACATCGAGTCCTACCGTAAAACGTGATTTTTCACACCAAAAAAAGAAGTCGATTCCCAGCTATTTTTTTTTTCGTAAATTTACTTAGTTTCGTGAACGGTCTCTTTACACCCTGTATAATATGTACATTAGTGAAAAGTTCGATATAGTAGAATCAGTCTTGCCAAAGGGGTATAGTTTCACCCAGTAAAGTCTGGTTTGTGGAGGTCAGATAAGCAGTCGCTCCATATAAATTACTGGTATTCAGCTGCATCCGGTAAGGCTGGAAGTCAACTACAACTTCCAGGGAAAAGACTAGGCTAGAAGTAGATACATTTATGACACGAAGACAAAAAGGGAAGAATCTCATTGCATTTTTAATAAATAAATAATAAATTTATTGGTTTGTGTAAATTTGTTGTATCAACTATTTCTCAATTCTATTGTTACTATTTTACTAATAAACGTTATTATTTTTATATTATGGAACTAGCGACCCGCCCCGGCTTCGCACGGGTGAAATATACATATAAACCTTCCTCTTGAATCACTCTATGTATTGCTGACAACTGCATTAAAATCAGTTGCGTAGTTTAAAAGATCTAAGCGTGCAAACAGCGGGAGCGACTTGGTTTTATACTATGTCATCATCATCATCATCATTTCTGCCGAAAGACGTCCACTGCTGGACATAGGCCTCCCCAAGGGGGGTTTTGCCATAATCGCCACGCTTGGCAGGCGGGTTGGCGATCGCAGTATGTTTGTTATAAAAATCACAGAGAACGCTGCTGCCCATTCTCTGGTAAGTCCCTTAGTCGCCTCTTACGACACCCACGGGAAGATATGGGATGGTGCTATTCTTTACGTCCGGACACCATACAGAACATTACACTTACACACTTACACACTTACATTTTATACTATGTAAAGATGTAATATTACTTTAATTATAATTTTCATCATCATGATTTTTGTTTGAAAGCTGCTATCTTCTAGTTTACAGGAAGACTCTTAGCTGACGTCACCTAATACGTTACGTGTTAAATTGTACAGTCCCACCACATTATTACCACATCATTTAAGGGTTACCTTTTGTTTTTCTGTCACACAAAGTGAAAATCACGAGAACTGATGCTTTGACCGCTGGTCAAAGAAAACATTTCCGTGAAAGTCGGGGAAGTAATTCATTGTTGCAACTTAAACGAACTTTTATTAAGTACTGAGCTTCGGTAATGACTTTCTTTTGTTTTTAGTTTACGTTTCAACTGACGCAATCAATGACTAGTACCTTATAGCAGAACCAAGTACCTACCTAGTTTTTTTTATTTTATTTTTTCTCCTCACTAGTAATTTCTCCTGTGTCGTGGGTGCGTTTACAAACATTTAAACTCACATATGTAAACAACTGACAACCAGTCTTACCAAGCGGTATCGTATTACCCAGTATTAACTGGGTTGTGGAGGTCAGATAGGCAGTCGCTCCATGTAAAATACTGGTATTAAGTTGCATCCGTAAGAAAATTTGAATTTCACGGGCAACCCAGGCGCATCCACCATAAAAACTTGTATTATTAGAAAACTTCGTGAAAAAGTTGGATGTTTAAACCCTAACTAGAAGGTCTCCATATCTAGAAGGTATGGTATAGAAAACAAAAATCGCAAAGACGGTGAGAACAAGTGGCTTTCAGCCTCGTTAAGGATACTTTTACACATAATTAACTTGGAAATTTCTATAGACTGACCGCTTTAATGAGTCCTCCGCCTTGCCCCATCAAAGGCACATTATCATCATCATCATCATCATCATCATCATTTCAGCCGAAAGACGTCCACTGCTGGACATAGGCCTCCCCCAAGTGTCGCCACATTAAGCGTGCACAAATTCCTAACAATACTCCAGGTGGGTTATTTGCTTTAAAATAACCATAATCCACGTAGGTATTACGGTACTAATTGAACCAATACGTGATCAACCTTCAGAATATTCCATTTAAATTGATACCTTCGCGAGGACTATATAAAGCGGTCGGTCTATAGTAAACAATCTCCGAAATCCTCATTCTTCACCACAACCTAGTACTTTTTTGCCAGAATTAAGTTACGTACCTGAAGTCCTTACTGCCCTGTGTAGGCAGTGTCCTGGATTTGTTGGCATCCTGAGTTGCCTCCAGGTCATACAGGCTGGCTCCACCAGTCTTCTTGCCCCATTTCTTCAAGGAGGTCGCATAGTCCTCTGGGTTGTAGATAGGAGGGCGCTGCTTGTCCTGAAAAAAAAAACAAAGTTAGCAGAATCATAAACTGATGTAGAGGAATTCCACATTGTCACGTCTTTTCGAATATCTGGTTGTAATACATGTCGATTTCGTCAGTTATATACAACATTAGTTTTAGTATATGCGAAACCTGATACACGTGTCTAGTATTTTTATGTAAAGAATATATGTACAAAATTTCTAAACTGTATCATGAAAAATCACAAAGTTATAAGCTTGTTCTGTTACCTAGTTGTCCGCACAAAAACGCGGTCACCAAGCGGCGCGCGCCTCCAGCTTCGTCTTGAGCTCATTAATAATAATAATTTGGCAGTAGGTACCTAAATTATTGCGATAGGTACTCAAAGTCTCTCGGTATCCAACTTTTAACTTTTTTAAATATTTTTAGGAAAAAATATAACATGGTTTAAAAATTATTGGAATCGATGCAGTTACTTATTCTGAACAAACTATATTGAGGTTTCGCATATACTAAAAATAAGGTTGTATAGTTCCTTTGATTGTCATTCCAAAACCCAAGTATATGCTGTGCCCAGGGCTGCGAACTGTTGGGGTGCGTTGTCAGAATTCCTCCTCGTGTGCCTGATGGCTGCCGGTCCCTTTCGATACGTCGGGAGGGAATAGCAGCTGCCGGGCCGGTGCACCCTGGGCGTGGGCAGTATCCTTCCCCGAGGAATGGGAAGAGATTCTTATTCTCCGGGGAATGTTACTGTCCATGGCTAATATTCTGACATGGGAGGGGTCCTTTATGGACCAAGGGGGCGTTGCTCCGCGTGACCCTCTGAAAAGCAGAGGGCACAGCGGAGGAGCAAGGGCGGGCTCGGTGTGCACTTACCCTGCCTCCGAGCAGGCAGTGAAGGACGCAGTCATTCGCTGTCCCCGTCGATATCGTAATCTCACCGTCGAAGTGTCGTGGATCATGTCTCGCGGCTTCGATTGGGACCGAGGGTCTTGGCTTAACCGCCCGGACCGCGAGGTAGAAAACCTCTATAAAAAGTTACCCCGAATCTCAAGCGGCGGCGCACCGCGAGGAGATGTATGGCTGACGGGTTCCTTTGGAAAATCAGTTGCTAGTGCGAACCACTGCCGAGCCTGGCTATGGCTTATCTGGGTACAGGGGGCACTGCCCAGATGGACTTTTTATTTCCCCCATACTCGTGGGAACTATATGGAAAAAAATATAACCCGAAACGCGGCCGGTAACGGCGAAGGAAGGAAGGAGAGGGATGCGGGGTCGGAGTCCGGCGCCGCATCCGGCGATATGAGCGCGGGAGGCTCAGAGAGCTCCCGGCGCGGGAGGCCCGGGGCTGCTGCGGTGAACGGAAAGTTCTTCCGCAAGCGGTCCTGGCCAGAGGGCGACCGAGGGTCGTCGTCAGAGGAAGAGCTGGCCTCGGCTCGCAAGATCCCCACTAGCAAGCGTGGAGGGATTCGCGGCAAGGGGCGAGGCCTCTCTGCCACCGAGAGGTCGGCGCGGCTTGCCGAGGAGGGGCGCCACCCGGGGGTGGCCGGTCGCGGGGTGGCCCGTTCGGGCTCCTGTGGCGACGAGGCTGGCGCAGACGGCGGCTCCGATGCGGAGCGTAAGGCCGGTTTCGCGAAGGAGGTGGAGGCGGCGCTGAGGGCTGTCTCATACAAACAGAAGCCCTCCACCAGGCATAAGGCCATGCCCGCAGCAATCGCCTCCATCGTGGCGTCAGCGGAGGCCAGATATCCCCAGAGGCCCCCGTCAGACGAAGTGGCCAAACTGCGGGCGGAGGTCGCTCGCCTGACGGCCGCCACAGAGCTTCTCCAACAGGAGAACCGCAAGCTCCGAGCAGACTTGGCCGGTCTGCGCGAGTCCGCGCCCCAAAATGGGGGCCAGCAGCAACTAAGCCAGCCCGTGCCGGTTGAGAACCAGGTCTTGAACCTGGTTCGGCAGGAGCTGGCTGCCTTCCAGGCGCGGTTCTCCGTCCTGGAGGGCATTGTACTGCGCCCCCCCCTGGCGGCAAACAGGGCGCCCCCGGGACCGAGGGCGGCCACATATGCGGCTGCTGCGGCCTCCGCACCGGGGCCGGCTGGCCGGCCCTCCGGCAGGGTTGCGTCGGCCCCCGAAGGGCCGGCTCCGGCGAAACCGGCTCCGGCCAAGAAGGCGGCGGCCCTGAGGCAGGGCAAGGCGGCGGCGCAAAAGAAGGGCAAGGTGGCGACTGTGCCAGCGCCACCCGCGAGACAGCCACCACCACCGCCCCCCCCGCCCCCTAAGCCTTCCGCGGCCGAGAGCGGATGGCAGGTGGCTGGAGAAAGGACAAGGGAGCGGAAGGCGGCCAAAAAAGCCCGGAAGCTGGAGCGGAAGCGCCGACAAAAGGAGCGGAGCGTCGCGGCTAGGCTCAGCGCCCCGAAGACCGCAGCTGTAGTGATTACACTACAGCCGGACGCGGAAAAAAGGGGCGTGAGATATCGCGACGTGCTCGCTAAGGCGAGGGCGACGGTGGATCTGGGGGAGCTCGGGATCACCGGGGGCCTCCGCCTCAGAGTCACCGCGACAGGGGCTCGAGTGCTGGAGATCCCCGGCGAAACCCGTGGCTCGTCCGCGGACGCTCTAGCTGAAAAGCTTAGAGCGTCCCTAAATGCGGACGAGGCCCGAGTGTCCAGGCCCGTCAAATGCGCAGACCTGCGCATCCTGGGTCTGGACGACTCGGTGACCGAGGAGGAGGTGGTGGCCGCCGTCACCAGGACCGGTGGGTGCCCTGCTGAGCAGGTCAAGGCAGGCACCTTACGTCCGGATCTGTCGGGCATGCGAACCGTAACGGTAAGCTGCCCTGTGACGGCGGCGAAAGCCATTTTGGAGGGCCGAAGGCTCTTGGTGGGCTGGGTTTCGGCGCAGGTTAAGCTGCTTGAACCCAGACCTCTGAGGTGCTTCCGCTGCCATGTGGGGAACCACGTGTCGGTTCGGTGCACCTCGGAGGTGGACCGCAGTGGCCTATGCTTCCGCTGCGGCCAGCCCGGTCACATGGCCGCGGCTTGCTCCGCCGCGCCGCACTGCGCCGCATGTGCGGCATCTGGCAAGCCGGCCGATCACCGGGCAGGGAGCAAGGCCTGCGGTACACCCACCAAGGCCAGGGGCAACGGAAGGCCCTCCGTAACCACCTCCAAAACCCCCACCGTCGTCGCCACCGCCGCAGCCGCCGCCACTGTCGCCGCCGCTGCCGCCACTGCTGCAACTACTGCAGCGGGGCCCTCGCAGGAGGCCCGGGAGGGGGCTGAAATGGAGTGCCAGTAACGGCCCCATTACGCCTTCTCCAGGCGAACATCAACCACTGCGCCTGCGCTCAGGATCTGTTGATCCAGAGCATGGCGCAGTGGTCGATTAACATCGCCGTGGTCGCTGAGCCGTACTTTGTCCCGCCCAGGGATGACTGGGTGGAGGACCTTAGCGGCTCAGTGACCATAATTGCGTCGGCCGCCGCCGGTACCCCGACCCTTGAGAGTGTCAGGAAGGGTCAGGGGTGCGTAGCAGCACGTTTCGGGGAGATAGTTGTAGTGGGAGTCTACTTCTCCCCGAACCGAACTCTCGCCGAGTTCCTCAACTCCCTCAGGGAGTTGAGTGCCGTCATCGGGAGCCATTCTCTCCCCGTACTTGTGCTCGGGGACTTCAATGCCAAGAACTTGGCTTGGGGTTCTCGTTACACGGATGTGCGGGGTAGAATGGTGGAGGACTGGGCTCTAGAGACAGGCCTGGTCGTCCTAAATCGGGGTTCTGTCCCCACGTGCGTGCGGATGCGGGGCGAGTCGGTGGTGGACATATCGTTCGCTAGCCTCGCTCTGTCGCCGCGTGTCGTTGACTGGCGCGTCATGGAGGGGGTGGAGACCTATTCCGACCACCGGTACATCCGGTTCGACGTCTCCACCCAGACCTCAAGCGCGCCGGTCCTACAGGCCCCGAGTGGTCCGCGATGGGCGCTGAAGCAGCTGGACCGGGAGCTCCTCCTGGAAGCCTCGATCGTGCAGGCCTGGGTGTCATCACCAGCCAGGCCTGCCGACATCAACAACGAGGCGGGTTGGTTCCAGGAGGCCATGTCCGAGATTTGCGACGTGGCAATGCCCCGAGTTCGGCCAGGAAGCGCCCGACGTCAGGTGTACTGGTGGTCGCGAGAGCTGACGTCTCTGCGTGAGGCGTGCGTTGCCGCGCGGCACCGGTACACCAGGCATCGCAGGCTCCGCATCCGCCCTCCGGATGCGGCAGCCATTGAGGCGGAGCTTTACGAGGGGTACAGAGCGGCGAAGACCGCCCTCCAGGAGGCTGTCCGGCGGGCCAAGAACCTGGCCCGCGAGGAGATGCTGGAGTCTCTGAACGGAGATCCGTGGGGGCGCCCTTACAAGATGGTGCGGGACAAACTCCGCACCCGGGCCCCCCCGCTGACGCAGAGTCTCCGGCCTGAGCTCGTGGAGGACGTGGTGAGCGCTCTGTTCCCTTCGCGAGGGAGGCATCCTCCCCCGCCTATGGCTCCGCCGCCGCTTGCGGTGCCGGAAGCGGACCACACCGATGACGACGTTCCAGAGGTGACTGGGGTAGACCTGAGAGTGGCGGTACGCAGGCTGAAGGCCAGAAATACCGCCCCGGGACCCGATGGCTTGCCTGGCAAAGCCTGGGTCCTGGCCTCTGAGGCTCTCGGGCCTCGACTGGAAGGGCTCCTAAGCGCATGCTTGGAGAGAGGCCAGTTCCCGCTTCGTTGGAAGACGGGGAAGCTGGTCCTCATCCGGAAGCCAGGGCGCCCTGCGGACTCTCCGTCCGCATACCGGCCCATCGTGTTGCTCGACGAGGTGGGCAAGCTCTTTGAAAGAGTTATTGCTAACCGCCTCGCCGGGCACCTCGCGGGGATGGGGCCGGATCTTGCGGAACACCAGTTTGGTTTCCGCAAGGGGCGCTCGACGGTGGACGCCATCATGCGCGTGAGAGCCCTCACGACGGGGGATGCGGTTTCCCGGGGCGGGGTCGTATTGGCGGTGTCTCTTGACATCGCCAACGCCTTCAACTCCATGCCCTGGAGCTGCATTGGGGAGGCACTCCGGTATCACCGGGTGCCGACCTACCTTCGTCGTGTGGTCGGGAACTACCTGACGGATAGGGCCGTCATCTACCCCGGTCAGAGCGGAGAATGGAACCGGCGAGAGATGTCGTGCGGTGTTCCACAGGGATCGGTTCTGGGGCCGGCCTTGTGGAACATCGGTTACGACTGGGTGCTGCGCGCCGACCTCCCTAGCGGCGTCAGCGTAGTCTGCTACGCTGACGACACGCTGGTACTGGCACAAGGGAGGTCGCACGAGGCGGCGGCCGAAAACATGACACGCGGGGTTGCGATAGTCGTGGAGAGGATCCGGCAATTGGGTCTCGAGGTGGCATTGCACAAGTCCGAGGCCATGTGTTTTCATGGGCCTCGGAATGCGCCACCGTCGGGATCCCTACTGACGGCGGGAGGGGTTTCCATCGGCGTCGGGTCGACGCTGAAGTACCTGGGACTCGTCCTCGACAGCCGGTGGAACTTCGTGGAGCATTTCCGACGTTTGGCCCCCAAACTGGAACGGACCGGGGCTGCCTTCAAGCGGCTCCTGCCCAACCTGGGGGGTCCAAACGCCTCCTGCCGGAGGCTCTACGCGGGGGTCGTGCGGTCCATGGCCCTTTACGGGGCCCCGGTGTGGGCGCGTTCTCTGAGGCGGCAAGCCGCCCGCTACCTGAACGCGCCCCAAAAGGGGATAGCCCTAAGGCTAGTCCGGGGGTACCGCACGATCTCCGGTGAGGCGGCGAGCCTCATTGCCGGATTGCCGCCATGGGATCTGGAGGCGATAGTCCTCGCGCGCCTTCACGAATGGCGCGCGGAGGCACTACGTCGGGGGGAAACTCCGCTGCCGCGGCAAATCGCCGCTCAGCGGACAGACCTCCGGCGCGATCTCATGGTGACATGGAGAGAGCGACTGTCGCAACCCCGTGCAGGGCACGCCACCATCGTGGCGATAAGTCCCCTCTTTGAGGAGTGGCTAGAGAGGCGCCACGGCGCCCTCACCTTCCGCCTGACGCAGGTCCTCACCGGACACGGTTGTTTCGGGAGGTTCCTGCACCGAATCGGGCGGGAGGAAACGCCCGGGTGTTTCCATTGTGAGGATCGTCCGGAGGACACGGTGCAGCACACTGTGGAGGCCTGCCCTGCTTGGGCGGAGCAGCGCCGTGTCCTCGTAGAGGCGATCGGCGGCGGCGACCTCTCGCGCCCGGCCCTGGTTCAAGCCATGGTCCGGAGCGAGAGGGAATGGGAAGCCGTCACCTCCTTCTGCGAAGCAGTCATGCTAGTGAAGGAGGTGGCGGAACGTGAGAGGGAAAGAGCCTCACGTCCCAGCCGCCGCGGGAGACGCCCTGGGCGTCGGGGGTCACGTGGTGGCCCCCGGCCACCGTAGGCGCGGGCCTGTGGACGGCGAGTTATGGGCTAGCTCGCCGTCCGGCCGTCTTATGACGACAGGCCGTGTCGACGGCGCGTTCGTGTTCCACGCGCGCCTCAAAGAGATGTCAGCAACCACGCAGGGGTCCGCACGGGCCGATGCCTGCCAGGGCTGCGGGACTGTTCGAAAGAGATACCGCGGCCCTGGAACACAAAGGGCAAAGAAGGAACATGGATGGGTTTTAGTCAGTACAAGTCTGACACTCCCTTCCGCTCCGCCCAGAGCGGGGGGGGTCATTTGATGATTTCCCATCCTAAAAAAAAAAAAAAAAAAAGGGCTGCGAACTGTTCGAAAGAGATAGCGCGGCCCTGGAACACAAAGGTCAAAGAAAGAACATGGATGGGTTTTAGTCATTAGAAGTCTGACACTCCCTTCCGCTCCGCCAATAGCAAGGGGGGGGGGGGGGAGTATATGGGAACTTAAAAAGATAACTGATGAAAAATGTCGTACTGTCCTACTCTGCCTGTTCGGCAGAAAACAGGCGTGATGTAAGTTTTTGTGGTTCTTTAATTTACATAGCAAAAGTGACTTTGGTATATCATCATACAAAGCCTGACTTCTTGTGTTCTCTGTCTCTGTCTTCACGTCGTACAAGTGCCAGCCTCATCGAGGGCATTCCCGGGATGACGGCCTTAAGTTTTTTACACTAAATATAGGCTCGCGTTTGGCCGCAACTGACCTGATGTGAAGCTATCATGCGGCTTAGGGCACGCTTGCCTATAGACCGACCGCTTTAATGAGTCCTCGCGAAGGTATCAATTTAATATAATGGAATGGAATATTCTGAAGGTTGATCACGTATTGGTTCAATTAGTATCGTAGTATCTACGTGGATTATGTTTATTTTAAAGCAAATAACCAGTGGGATATTGCTAGGACTTTGTGGACGCTTAATGTGCCTTTGATGAGGCAAGGCGGGGGGCTCATTTAAACAGTCGGCCTATAGAAGAACCCGATTCACTCAAACTTTGAAGAGTTCTAGATTATAATGATTGGGAAACAGAGAATTCCACAGACTGGTGGTTCACACAATAAATGTGGAAGCAAAACGCTTTGACTAACATAGTGTTTTAAAACCCTTCACACCTAAACACTGTTTTAAGCTTTCACGGTTTACGACTAAACTTGTACTGTCACTTACGGGATATCTTCCGTGATTGTTGTTTAGTGTGTGTGTGTTTTCCATCCACCCGCATTCTCCAGTCAACCCGCGATCATGGCGCTTGCAACAGCGCCTAAATATCGGGAGCTCAAAACAATGAACAATCACGGAAGATATCCCGTAAGTGACAGTACAAGTTTACTTCACACCTAAGACTTAACCGCCATCAAAACATAAGGAAACTATGGTGCCCATAAAGGTAATGACCCCTGGTATAAGTTGATCTGATAAGTTTATGTTTTTATAACTTCCCATGGAAAAGCAAGTGTAACCACAACAATAGCTTACATTACATCGAGCTGTTTTTATTTTATGTAATACAAATTGGTTTAATTTGCGCTCACAATGGCGCCCTACCACCATCATATAATTTTCATTAGTAGTGGGAATATCGTTGCTCTAATCGACTCTCTATGTATTAGTTTGAAGCCCTATGTTTAGTTTTGTGTGCTCAGAAGACCTTAGTGGACCTTCCGAATTGTTTTTATTATAAGTATCATGAAATATATCTTAAACGCTCGTTTGATTTATAACATCTTGAGATATACATTATCGTTCTGCTCCGAGCAGGATGTCTTATTCTTTATGTCTATTCTCCGAAGTCAACTTTTTAACCAAATCATCTTTCACACAATACATTCCACCTATTTTGTCTTCTTCTTATCGTATTGATGACAATCTAAATTGTGTGCCCAGAACTGAGCCACGAGTTTGGTAACTTCAGTAGCGTCCATCAGTTTCTGTTATAAACAAACAACAAGACGCACACGACACGATATTAAGTGTGTACCTCATCGTTTGTGGAACAACACCACATTTACACTCCAGGGCAGAGTCATCAATGAATCTGCACCTGAGCATGTTTTTGTTGTTGCGGTCAACGTGGGTTCGAAGTCTATTTGGTTTTATCATTAACACTAGAAACAGGATATTTACCATGTTTACTGATTGTTTTGAGTTCCCGATATTTCGGCGCTTTGCGTCTTACCATGATCACGGATAAACTGAAGTTATTGCGGGTGGGTGTTTATGAGCAGACAAATCGGTCGACCCTTTTTCTTTCTTATTCGTTTTCGAACAAAAAAGAGGAAGAGGAGGGGTTCGGGAACTCAAAACAATTCAGTAAACATGGTAAATGTCTCGTTTCTAGTGTTAATGATAATGTTAGTGACCATGCTACTTTAAAGTTTCATTTCGAGAAAAGCAAATTAAATAAAATCTGTAATATTTCTTCTATCTAAACCAATAAACAAATATAATGATAGCGTAAAATTAAGCTGTGTCAAACTAAGTCTAGACTTAAATCAGATGATTTGAAGATAATCATCAAGTCAAATAAAAGTTAGACAATGAGCAGATTAAGGCTAGAATAACCGATAAGAAAATATGTTCAGTAAAGTGCTGTAACATTTAAATTAATTAAAATTTACACTAATCACGCAAAAACAGGCTGATTTTAAGATAACGTAGCCTGAAATTTTGTTTAGAAACGATGACCCCGCTTGTGATAGACACAGACAAAGTTAACACGCAGTTTCTGAAAACCTATGGGTACCTAGAACATCAGGACAGCCACCGTGTTAAACACTAGGTTAGGGGAAAGATGGATAGAATGGCTACGAGCACCTCTAGACAACAAAAGCCTCTAGACAACAAAAGCATGCTTTTTACATATAACATAACATAACATCACGCCAGAAGGGTTAGGTTAGAATTGTAACTAATAGTACACCCACATTTCGCCAGTTATGTTTTAAATCCATCGGTGCTACTGAGGAATTCCTGGTGTAAAACTCAATAACACTTTGCCCGACCCGGGAATCGAACCCAAGACATCATGCTCAGCAGTCGCGCTTGCGACCACTAGACTGACGAGGCGGTCAGCATGCTTTTTATTGCGTGTAATTAACACAATAGACTCAACTTAAAAACATTACACCTAATAGAGAATTCCATAAACCCCAACCGACCTAGTAACCGAACCTAAGACCTCCAAGCTTCGCAGTAGCGCTTGTCAGGCAACAAACTCCTCAGCTCAATAATGTATCTGTTTGTTTGTTTATAAAAAATTGTGATGCCTTAATAAATATCTTGATTTTTCACAAGCCAAATACTCAGTATAGCTATCTCTTGAGATAGCAATTTGTTTCGTTACGTGCTACAAAATCAGCCTCAAAATCTGGCACGTCTCGTTGTAACAATCAAATTCGTTCATGTGCGTAAAAACGAGTGCTATATAATTAAAAAGATCTACGTAGCAACACTTTCTCAAATGTAACGTATTATTACAGTTACGTTACACGTAATTTTAACCCCTTGGCCACGGGCTACACGATCAAGCGACACGCGACTGCGGAGAAAACGAATAAAAGATGTACTTAGAGCAGGCCACGAGCTACTGCGGCGGTAAGCCGGCCATAGACAATAAATTATGTATGAAAGTTTTAAATGTGCCTGCAAAACCTTCATACAAAACAGAGTTCCATAGAGGGTACATACGTAACTGAAAGCCTGTTGGTTGGCTCATTTTCGCAGCTTAGCATCACCGGCAGTATGTACGACAATGCGGGTGCTTTAGTGGGTTTATGACTGGTTATAAAAATAAAAAACAATTGAAAATTAAGAGTAATGCAACCGACCTGCAACACACGCAGTCATAACCAAGCGGAATAAATATTTCGATATTCCCTAGGTTGCATGAACAGGCCAGGATAACTGTACAGTTTTCTCCTACACACGTTCATGCATGCACAGTTTGACTGTACATACAAAACTGCACATGCATAACCTATCGTCTATGGCCGGCTTTACTTACGCGAAGGAAACAAATGACTCGCACTAACATAAAAAAACGCGTCGCAAGTCGCAGCGCCCGAGGCCGAGAACCTAGCATGAAATAACGTAACCGTTTCAAGTGTTGCCCTGCCCTAACATGTTATTAAGATGGGGCATTTTCTACCAAATAACTATTGTGTTGTAAAACTGTGGTGTGTATTTAGAGATCGAGAATTGAGTTGTTAGGTGACGCAATGTGGGCATAAATATTACATAGTGTTTAATTTAGGTGTCCATAAATATATGTTAGCCACGGTTAGTAGTATCTAGTGCCGGGCTGCGGGACTGTTCTAAAGAGGTACCGGGGCCCTGGAACACAAAGGGAAAAGAAGGAACATGGATGGGTTTTGGTCAGTACAAGTCTGACACTCCCTTCCGCTCCGCCCAGAGCGGGGGGGACGACCCACCATTTGTAGATTTCCCATCCGAAAAAAAAAGTATCTAGTGCCTACAATACAATGAATGAATTTGAATTTGCCGCAACGTCATAGATGATGATGGAAATATTTATGTTCCTTGAGATCAGCTGGAAGATTGTGTAACACGCTATCGCGCATCCTTAGCTTTTTTTTAACGTTGTCATGTGTCAACGGTGTGATTTTTCAAACATAATTATGAAGAAATGTATAACGAGTTCCCTTCAAACAGTGTGTGGCGCAATAGAGGTGCAGGCTGGTCTATCTTCCCAAATATCGGTTGGTTGTCAACATTTTTAGTATTCTTTTATAGAATTTCGCGTACGGTAAAAGTACTACTTCTTAAATTACCAGAATAGGCAAGGTAATTGTTTCAGCTATCGGTGCCCTTATGTTAAATTTCTCCAATAGCATAAGCATAATCAGCCTATAATGTTCCCACTGCTGGGACACACGGCCTCCGCTCTATGAGAGGGAATGGGCAATAATCCACCACGCGGGCCCAGTGCGGGTTGGTAGATGTCACATGTCTTCGAATTTTTAGTACTAGGATGTTTTCCTTCACCGTTTTTGAGAGCAGTGGTGATGAAATATATTAAACAAAGTAATGCGCCTGCTTGGGTTCAAACCCACGACTTACTGTTGGTAAGTTGAGGCCACCACCACTGGGCCACCGCTGCTCCTTACTTTCTCCTATTTTAATGATTATTATTTATTTTCAAAACCTTTATGGTCTATAAACACGAAAAAAAATCGCACCATTGAATTGCCAAAAGAAAAATAATGCTAAAAGTTACAGATGTAAAACAAAAATTCTCATGTTGTAATAAGTCCGTGTACAGTGTTACATTTTGAGTTATATCATAATTACGTGAAATAGATGATTAATTAAGATTAAGATTTGTGATTCAATGGGTGATTAATTAAATAATTAGCTAAGATTTTTTGAGGAAATGTACGTTTTATTAGGAAGCAGTGACAGCTTGATGTTTTTACGAGTTCATCATTCTGTAACATGTTACATTCGCATTTTATATATTTATTTATACAGAAATGGTAGATACAAAGCGGACTAATTGCCTTCGGCGTTACATACAAGATAAGTTGGAGAAATGACATGGTTATTGGAGATACGATATCCTCTGCAAACCCATTTCTAGTTAAACTGGTTCTTAGACTTTTGAGCTTCTGAATACCACTAAAACAAATACATGGACAAAACAGATGATGAAGAGACCTCTTAAATGTTTCGTGGTCTTTTTGGAGGTCATTGCCTAATTGTGTCTCGGTCATCAATAAAAGATTACAAAATAGCCCGTAGCGTGGATTCCCCAGTGCGTGGCCTCCCCTCATGATAAGCCGATAACCTGGTAAAGGTTGTAGAAATCATCGGAACACGAAAGCAACGGACCTGCAGTAGTGTCCCTACGCTGGGTTCAGCAATGGATGTCTTTCAGATGTATTATGATATAACAGCCTGAAGGGAAAATCTATTTTCAGTAACAGGATACTCGTTATCATATACTGCCTAACCTTTTCCCAACTTAGTTAGGGTCGGTTTCCAGTCTAACCGGATGCAGCTGAATACCAGTATTTTAGATGGAGCAACTGCCTATCTGACCTCCACAACCCAGTTACTATTGGGTAATATTTTGTAGGACTGGTTGTCAAATTTTCGGGCTACTGACTACCTATAACGACTGTCAGACAGCCGGGACCAACGGTTTGACGTGCTTTCCGAGGTACAGAGGAAACTCAGTATGTAGTGGGTCCACGGACCAACCTAGGCAAGCGCACCTTAACCTGAAGATCGACCAGAGTGGCTGTTATTATTTAGCCAGCTCTTCAAATTAAACAGGATACTAGTTATATAGATCTAAAAACATCGCAATTCTGTGCTAACAACACACGTAATTACTAAATCACCTCTAAGCAACGGTGAATGTTCGCAAATACAATATAACACTAAAAAGTTAATTACATAAGTAATTCAGGAATGCATCATACTCGTTAATTGTTTGAAGAAAGTATTATTGAGTTCAACAAACGGACCTCGTTTACGTCCAGCTGTTTAGGTTGTGGTACAACTTACGAGTGTGAGAGATGACTCGTAAAAGTTCACTGCAGAAAGAGGCCAGGAGTGTAACGATGAATGAAGGAATGTTTGTATTATCCCACTGGTGTGTGATGGATTCATAAAAATTTGGTGCTTTCCGAAGTTATTCGTTAGCTTGGGTCTCTTCTTGGTTCTCTGTCACTATTTAATACGGAACTTTTGGGTTAGCTCGTTCCATCGTCGACCTCATCTCTGTCCTCAGGACTAGATTGAGGTCAAGAGTAAGCCCAAACAGAATAAAAAAAAAAAAAAAAAAATATGTCAGTCAATTTAACACAGACATTTAAAAATTGGTATATTGTTGTCTCTGTTTCCATTATCTATGTTTAAATAAATTTTAAATTTAGATTTTCGATTTTAATCTAGATCGTTTTGATTTTATATCGATTAGGGGATTTTTAATCTATTTTTTTTGTTTCCGTCTACTGATTGTAATTTTGATTATTGTCAGTGATTTACGGTTATTTATAAGATTAGGGGAAAGGTGACATTATACCAAATACAAAGGAGGTAAGGATTTAAGGTTAGTTCAGTCACCGAACTTCAAGGTTAAGCGACGGTTGACGAGGTTATCCGAGGATAGGTGACGGTATTTTTTATAAATTTGTATATCTTTGACATATGTTACGTGCAATCAGAAATCCAAAAATCTGACCACCAATCTTACCAGTAAATGTGTTGTGGAGGTCAGCTAGGCAGTCAATTCATGTAAACTACAGGTCTTCAGCTGCATTCCATTAGACTAGTTAGACTAGAAGCCACACTAACACTGATGCTGTGAGACGCATCATCTTACCACTTAGACCAAACGACAAAAGACAGAAAAAAACATAAATTCCGTATGATATGAATAAAACTGTAACAAATAAGTGTCGAGATGATAATCCATCGGTGGCCGGTGGGTGCTCGGAAACGGCCGGTAATTGTACGGCAGTGCTACGAATGGAAAGCCGGTTACGGTTTGTTGTTTAATATTTAACTGACGACTGCTAGTTAGTTTATTAAGACACGAGAGAGAATGTAAACAAAAAGAAGATTAATTTTATTATTTCTGCCAGAATGAACCACGCATCTCTTATGAAAATTATCAAATAATGACCCCCCCCCCTCCCCCGCTCTGGGCGAAGTGGAAGGAAGTGTCAGACTTGTACTGACTAAAACCCATCCATGTTCCTTCTTAGCCCTGTGTTCCAGGGCCGCGGTATCTCTTTCGAACAGTCCCGCAGCCCCGACAGGCATAGTTCGAAACCGAAGTGCGTATTGTATAATTATCACTTGCTTCGGTAGGAAAACATCGTGAAACCAAACTAGCATGCATGCGAGAAGTGAGCGATATTTCTCGACTGCATGTTGTAAAGCCATGTCAAAGGCCTATGGGCGGCATAGAAACTCTGACACCAGGTTAGGTCCTAACCACAAGAAAAAGAAAGAATTCATTTTCGACATTTCCGTCTTTCTCTTCACGTACAACGATGCACAGAAATACCTAAGCCGTCTTTATATGATTATCAGTCTGTGAAGTAAGATCTATTATAACGAATACAAGTACCTAAACTATTAAAAGTTCATCAAAATGAACGACTGTCAATCACAATATTCCATGCCCATAAAGTTTCGTAATTATTGTCGTTGAACTTTAAGTGAACAAATACGATGCCTAATGGGTGTGGCAACACAAACATCTTAAAGTATCGGATTTGTCAATTCAGAATGTAATGTCATTCATTGTGAAACTTGATGAGCATGAATAGTTCCAAATATAAATTGGACAGCGTCCAATCATACGTCCAAAAAATCCGTTCGTACGTCATAATAGTATTTATTTTGATTAGAGAGATAAAAATGTCTGACACTGGAGTACCTACATACAACCGCAATGCGCAATGTCCTTTAGACAATCTGTTTACAAGTTATATCCGGGAAGTACCTTGTCAACAATCAGTGTATCTGTTTAATATATCAATATTTTGATTTAAAAAGTGTCCATGGAGTTTCTTGTCCATTCTTCTCAATAGAGATCTACGCTTTGAGCAACCATAGTCCTTTCACTGTTAGGCTGCGTTTCCACAAGAGATAAACGAGGATGCTTAGCGAGGGATGTTCAGTGGGTCGTCTTAGGGGCGGAACTAACCAATCACATAGCTAGAATACCTCAAGCTGTGAAAAAGAAGTGATATCATTGGTTAATTTCACACACATTCCTCACTACGCATTTCGCTCATCTCTGGTGGACACATAGCCTTATTATGCCTTGTGACTGGAATGAAGATTCATCTCCTGTTACTTTAACTGTTTGTGATGAATGCTGTGAGTTTCTTTCTGTATCCAAACAGCGTTACTGATTTTCAGTTTGAAACCGAAAGTCTGACATCCAGTCTTACCCAGCACTAAATGGGTTGTTGAAGTCAGATAGCAATCACTCTATGTAAAATACTGATATTCAGCTGCATCCGGTTAGTCTGGAAGCCCAACTATATTGGGAAAAGGCTAGACAAATGATGATAGTGTCATGTGACCCAGCAGTGGGGACATTATGGGCTGATTTAATGATTTATTTTTAAAGTGGATGTCACGAAGACTTGTAGTTGGTATGCCAACAAAATTGATGTGTCCTTATTAGTCAACATTAGTTCACGCCTCTGTCTGCATAAATAACCTATGTTTTGTGTCCATAAAATATTACCTTCTTCAAGAATTGATTGAGAAAAACTGTGCGTAATCATTTATGTAATGTGATACTGAATGTGACTTTTTCACGTATACTGTATGTAGGGTGAGAGGCGCTATTACTGGGAGTGCAGTATGCATACGTAATTGCCGCGCTCGTCCTTATTTTCTTTTCTCTAGCTTA
Source organism: Noctua fimbriata (assembly GCA_905163415.1). Classification (NCBI taxonomy): domain Eukaryota; kingdom Metazoa; phylum Arthropoda; class Insecta; order Lepidoptera; family Noctuidae; genus Noctua; species Noctua fimbriata. The sequence continues at coordinate 2,793,575 of LR990926.1, read as the reverse complement.
TCATTATGATGATGGCTCATATACCGTGCAATGCACGTAGTGTCATAATATCTGGTCTGGTTCTGGATTTTTTCGTCTCTCATTTTAGAAAGAAAACAGCGTTATTACACCTGATATAAATTTTATAAATTAAGTACAAAATAGTGTAACTATGTTTGTTTTTCACAAAGAGAAGAAGACGTACGATATGATGTGGTGATGCAAATTAAAGCACTGGCAACTTTAGTTACGCATCTGAAACTTACAAATAGGGACTCATCATCATCATCATCCACAGCCCGAACTCACCCACTGCTGGGTATTGGCCTCTCTTTTCTCGTGCCAATCCCCACGGTCCTGTGCCAGCCTCATCCAGGTTTTTCCCCCGATGGCAACTATGTCGTCTGCCCATCTGGCCGCCGGACGGCCCACGTTTCTTTTGCCAGTTCTTGGACGCCATTCGGTGACAGCCTTAGTCCACCTGTTATCACTGCGCCTTGCTAGGTGTCCTGCCCAACTCCATTTGAGTTCCGTAACGCGATTTCCAATATCGAAAAAATTTGTGCGTTTTCGAATTTCGACGTTAAGAACTCGAAAAATAGGGACTAGTTCAATCAAAATCTGTAAATCTATGTGTCTCGCTTCTAGACCTAATCCAAAACTAACAAGAATTCTAAACACTACCCTCCCCCATTCCTTTTCAACTCTTCCCCATGGACGTGAATCGGTACACCCACCCGAACGTCTCTGGTAATTTATCACCAGTCGGTCGCACGCTCTCGTTTTCTATGAGTTTTTGTTAATTTCGACATGCGAGCTGTTTCGAGTCGAGACTAACTAAATTAATGTTTGTGAACTACAATTGTTACAACTTTTAGAACATGGTAATTGTATGGAAAGATAGACTAATAGAAATTAGACAGAAAGTTTACTGATTAATGGTGGTAGCGCTGCGATATATTTTCACTATTTTTTCATATATTGAAAGAGAAAGGTAAGACGTAACTTTGAACGCATGAACAGAACTACAGCGGCATCCTTTTATCTGCTTAGCCTGTTGAGAAGTTAAAGACACAATTTTCTTTTCATTGTATAATGCCAGAGGAACGCTGTTAAAGCAATAAGCGCTGTATGCAGCCACGCATTCTCTCGGTATAATCGATGAGCCGCTATCGACTGTCGAATCCTATCTGCAGTCGTATTCCTATCACGGTCCTCTCCCTCCGTCTCTGCCGCTGCAATACACGTGGCCACGTACAGGGCCCAAACTGTGTAATATGAAAGCAACATCGATAGGACTAGAAGATGAAGGTCCTCTTCTAGTATTCTATGTTGTAGTCACTTTAGGTTTGAAGTATAATATCGGTGTTCGTTACATTATTATTATTTTTGACTTATTAATTTATATGGCGTATCTAAATAATAAAAAGTAGTATATTCTATAGTTATGAAAGGCACGACGCATGATTATGATGATACGTCTTTTCAGACTAACCAAATAAAATTTAGCATCAGTATTTATTACTAGGCCTAATTCTTGTCTCAGTGAGTGTAAAACTACGTCAGATTCTCGGCGCACACGCACGCGCTACTTCACTAGATCAATAGATAACTTCTTAATCCGATGTAATTAAATAGATTTCACGTCGTAAATTATTTTATACAAGATTATAATTATTCTAATGACTAGCTAAGTCGAGTGGAATGCGATATGATCAGATGATTGATCGCACTCGTTGTCTCGTAAAAATATTGTGAAAATTTGAAGATTTATATGAAACTGTCAAACAAACATGACTGCCAGACTTACAGAACTGTATTATGAATATGATCAGATTGGTTGCAGGTTTAAACGCTTACCAGTTTGTATTTTCCGACGCATTTCATATTCATTTCTGTAAGTTGATTTTACAAAACGCTTTTATCATGTTATATTTTTAAACTAGTTGGGGCCGGTGTTTCGTACCTGACTACTCTGAGAAGAATCAGCCGAAACAAACTCAGAGGTAGTCCCTTTTAAAGTCCAGACATTGGTCAAGTCATATGAGCATGCAGTTAGTGACTGAGATAGTCTTTTGAAGAAAGAACCACACAGATTTGAGTGGACCTGTAAAGTCAGTGCAAGCATTTGTCAGTCATCGTGTAGCTCCACTCATAATCCAAGGAACTCAACAGATTGCTTGATGAAAATAATTATATTATGCAAATGTGTACCTTAGAGACGGGCTCCTCGCTCCAGCCTCCGCAGTTCGCCATGCCCTCCAGCAATGTGAGTTCACTGTAACAAAGAAACATTTGCTATTAATACACAATATTATTTAATATTAATATACAGTAGCAAGGAGTGGCGCAGAACGAGGACCTATGGAAAGAAGAAAGGCAGGCCTTTGTCCAGCAGTGGGAAACTCCAGGCTAGCAATGATAATAATACAGCATATCCCTGTTGATAGCTGAAGAACACTACGATAACATTAAACAAAGGTGACATTTAAAAAATGCAGAAAAAAAAAAGAATTAACGATTGTTTGATTTTGTATAAGACCCTATAGAATGTTGAACCCTATGAATTATTAATAAAATATAAATATATAACATAATGACACAGTGGTTTTCTTTGCACATCGAATCGCAGGTTTGCTAATTTTAATAGAAATGGAGCTTTATGCATCAAGGTTCTTAAGCATGATTTTCTATTATAAACATTTCCGTGACAGAAATAATTATTTCTTTATCGTGTGGTTAGTGCCTAACCTGGTGTCAGAACTTTTATGCCGCCCCTGGTCAACGAGAAATATCTCTCAGGCATGCTGGTTTCCTTACGGCGTTTTCCTTCACGGAAGCAAGTGATAATTAATTATACAATACGCACATGAATTCGAAAAGTCAGAGGTGCGTGTCTTGGGTTTGAACTTGAGACCTATGACTTGGCAGTCAGGCGGTCAGACCACTAGGCTATCACTGCTCTAGACAGAAGTAATACTAGAATTGATATCATTTTAGACAGCGAAAAAAGTAAGTAATTCCTCTAAACCATTTGAACCACTTTCCTACACATTCCACAGCCGTTCTCAATACGCGATCCAATTCTCGTCACTTTACCTCGCTCCAAAAGGAAATCCACATGAAAATTTATAACTAGCATTCTGCCTGCCCCACTTTCATCGCAAAACATAGTGTAGTATCAACGTTTTATTGAAGTCGCCCGCGGAAAATAAGATTTCTAATAACTGTCGCGAAGAAATAATTAAAGGCCTCTGGTTTAGAACAAGATGTTGGTGATCAGGGGTCTTGTTACGTTGGTTGTAGTAAATTGATGCTATTTAACTGAGGCATGATGTCTTGTCAAACGGATTAAAGATTGGAAAATGTTATTAGGTTTGGATTGGAGTAGTTTTGTGTTACTTTCTTATAATTTATATGAGTGAAAAGAAAAATAATTGGATTTAATTCTGCCAAAATGAGTCAATCTACATAATTATAATTTATTCAGAATATCTTGTTTAATTCAGTTAAATATGTCAAACTAATCTAACATTTTTTTTGTTAGCCTGTTTGAGTGTTCCACTGCTGGCAAAGGCCTCCCTTTTCTCCTTCCAAACCTGCGCGATATCTGGCCATGTTCGCCCCGCAAACGAGATCAGCTCGTCACACCACCTTCGCCACGGTCTACCTCGATGGCGATTTCCTCAGACAGGCGTCCAGTGGGTGACGATCGTTGCCCATCTCTCCGTCTCATCTAACATTATAAATGTGGTAGATTACTGTCCTGTGAATTAGTCTAATATTTATGTCCAAACGTACGTTAAGAAAAATTAAAAAAATTGTCCGCGTTTCACTATTTAAAATTATTATTCATTAAAATCACTTCGGAAAATGGGAAAAAAATTGATGTGGTCAATTTGTTACTTTGCATTATGTACTGGGCTGTAGGTATTGTGTGTATACAGTACAAGCACTATTTTTAACCAACTTGAAAAAAAGAGGAAAGGATCTCAATTCGTCAGACCCTTTTTTTATGTATGTTCACCGAATAGTCGAAGACACCTAAACCGATTTGGAAAAAATATTTTTTTGTTTGAAAGAATATACTCCCAAGTTGGTCTCATTGAAATATTGTCATGATCTGATAATGGACTTCGGAGATATGGGACGGATCTTTTAGATTTAAGGCGTATATAAATCAAAATAAACAGTCAAAGAAGAGTTCTGTCCAATCATAATAAATATTGAATACACCTCGAAAGGTACTTTCTATAACTGACGAAGTAAGTGTTAAAATTTCTTCAATAATCACAAATCATTATTCCATAAAACGTAGATTAACTTCATTTAAACGAGTTCATTTAAAATTACCATAATTTACACTTTCCCATAGCGGATTTCCGTTCATATAACACGTGCGAATCGATTAGATTTACCGATTACGCAACAATCGGTAACGTCTCGGAGAATCGAGAAGCGGTTACGTAAATCGATTTTAGGAAATCGAGTGCGAATGTGTGGAAGTTGTTGACTACCGTAACGCCTAGTTATGTTAATGATGTAAGGAACGGTAAGGAAATGAAAACACCGTGCGTCAGCTATTTATTTGAGTGAGTTAAATGAGCACCTCATTGGTTGAGGAGCGTACCTATTTAAATGATCTCGATTTGAGAGATCTCTTTTAATGATTCATTTACATAACGTAACATCACGCCTATAATCCCCGAAGGAAGTAGAGGTATACCTAATACTACTTACACCCACATATCACCAGTTATGTTTTTTTTAAGTGATCGCAAGCGTGACTGCTGAGCATGAGGTCCTGGGTTCGATTTCCGGGTCGGGCAAAGTGTTATTGGGTTTTTCCATCAGAGTCTGATTCTGATTCTGAGACTCTGGATTTGTGTCCGGTTGATGGCAACAGGTTGGCCGCCTACTACATGGGACTTAAAACATAACTGGCGAAATGTGGGTGTACTATTAGGCACACCTCTGCCTAACCCTTTGGGGATTTCAGGCGTAATGTTATGTTATTTGAAAGTCCTATCTAAGAAAGAACCAAGTAGTTTAAATGAATTATCTATCTGGTTGTGTACACCTTAAACGTTTGCCTGGCGATTTACCTTAATGATTTCTCTAGTCAAAATGCAACTGGTAGTTTTTCCTTATACCAAGCCCAAGAAACGATCTAAAAACTGCAACTTTAGTAGAAATATCTTTGCCTTACACCACCTGGAGTTCATCTATAAACCACGTCCCTCCATATCTCGACAATTTAAACCTCACCTACTAACATCAGAATATTTAATCACACCTATAAAATCTGTTGGCATGTTATAAGATACGTAAATTGCAGGTTACTGCCGTGCCCCTTGCGGTCGCGGCGTGATAAAGTCATATACCAGTAGCTGCCCCTAGGGTAGTACGGTAAATGGTGTGTGGGGCAAGTTGGAAGAAAACCTCACACCTTCAAAGATATTCCTGCTTTAGAATTTCAATAATAAAAGCATCAGAATAACTCATATCATCATCTGCCTAGATTTTTCCCGACAATGTGAGGGTCGGCTTCTATTTTAACCAGATGCAGCTGATATATGCGGATTATGTTGTACTCCAAGAATTAATTTTAATAGACAATCGAGCTGTCTGACAGACTTCCATGCTGGGCATACTTTGCTGAGGCCGACTTGGAAATCTCTAAATAGACTCCGAATCAAAGTCGGCCGTAGCAAAGACAATCGCCACAGATGTGGGTTCATGGACGGCTCAGATATCAAGGGTCTCCACAGACAAGGACGGCTCAGATCTCAAACGTCTCCATAGACAATGACCTTACACCTGCGTACTTGACGATCTTAATACTGCATCAGCAAGCGGAGTTCGCGTAGCCGTGTTTTAGGCCAAATATCATCATCACCATCATTTCAGCCGAGGACATAGGCCTCCCCTAAGTGTCGCCACATTGACCGGTCCCGTCCGTCTCGCATCCAGCGGATCCTTGATCAGGCCATCGGTTTACCAATATATTTGATGAAAATTTTCCATCGACACACTAAGAAGAATGGACAATGAGACTTCAGAAAGAATCATTGTTAACCGAGAGATGACTCTTAGGATTCTGTTCATCCCTATAACATAACAAAATCCAATCATTACATAAGTATCTCATGTCTCCACAAATAACACAGATGATAAAATAATACAGACATGATATAACAGGATAGGTAATAACATTAGCGGGACCCGATGCGAGACGAATGGCGTCCCCGATAGCGTAGCGGGTTCGATTCGCAGCTGATGTTATTGTTATCGAGAATTATAGGCTTTGGATTGTGGTTTGTCTGAATTGTATGTATTGTTGAGATGGTATTTTTGCTTGAATTGGTATAGTCAGATTGGTAATTTTCCTAGCTAACTAGTGGTTACCTATACGGGGTGGAAGGGACACTGACGCGAAAACGGTTACCACGTATTCAGTAAGTACATCATTCTGAGCTCCCCCCTACATAGAAAATTTTTAATCGGTTATTAAAAAAATCTGTTTCCTACAATAATGCAATACCTACACGGTCAAAATGGAACAGCTGATTTTTTCAAATAACCGATGAAAAAATTCTATGTAGACCTCATAAAACATATTTTCATTAGCATGTTATTATTCTATGAGAAGAGGCTTCAAGACATACCTACCTAGATAGTGCGTTGTCTGAGAGCTCGTCAGTCAGTCACGGAACTCAAGTATGCTTGTAAAATAGATTTATTTGCCAAACTTGGGCATACTTCGTTATCTCTCGCACCTACAAAAAGTTGCTCCTGAGTAATTTATCAACTAACGTTAATATGTCTCCAACATTATCTGCAGGAACTAAAACAAGATACAGCTGTCTGTCAGACTGACTTGACAGTATGTATTAGATAAACATCGATCTAAAACATAGGTTTAATTTGAAAATTAAAACTATTTTATTTGATTTTGCAGTTATCAAGGAGTTTTATGAAATATCTCTCAATGAATCGACATAATTAAAACCTCATTCCGTACTATTTTGGAATTTTAATTTACTCATAAAGCCAGACTTTAATGTAGGACATTTTTCTTTTTTGACAACACTTGCCTTATTAAAATTGACAGGCGCTGCAAAACACCAAAAGATACAATACGCAAAAACCAGGCCAGCCTTAGGACGCGCACTGTTGGATCAATACTTGTCCAATAATTACTCAAGAGTTACAAATAATAACTTGAAATTCAACACACGCCCTAAGGAAAAGAACATGTCGATACATACACTCAGGACCATACTTTTTCATATCAAACAGTTAATAAATATATAACTTATTATTCTCCTCACGCACAAATGGTTATACGAGAATCGATTTATAATCGTCTGAATAATTCATGTTTCGAGAGACTGTAATCGATTGACACGTTACGATCGAGTATCGTTTTGATCGATTAGAGTATCGAGTCAGATGTCTGTCAGTGTTCGAATGAGTTAATCTTTCTGTATGACTTTGTAAAACGAGTCATACCAACATTAACACAAATAAAACACGTTAAGCCGTTAGTCTTGGCTTTCAATATTTTATAGTATTTTGACAGTCAATATTCAGAACTCTGAAAGTCTGACAATCAGTCTTATCAGAGGGTATCGTAATACTAAGCAACAGGGTCAGAGAGTCGGTCGCGCCATGTAAAATACTCGTGTAGCTGCACTACAAAAATTACTGCTGAAATATAATACAAAAATGTACTACAGCGCCATCTGTCACACAAATGAAGAACTAACATAAAAATTCTAAATCACGCTATTAAAGTTATCCGCGACTTAAAAGCGTTTAGAAAAACCCAACAACTGTTGGGGCAGTAGCTCACCAGACACAACAGGTCTGGTCGGAGAATCCTCCCTTTTGCTATGGAGAAAGATTAACTTTACACCCTGTTCTTCATACTCTTATACTGGTAATCAGCTGCATCTGGTTAAACTGGACACCGACCCCAACAAAGTTGGGAAAACTTTTCTTGATGATAATACAATATAATATAATATACCGCATCAAAAAATGAACATTTTGCTGTTTCGTTGACATTGAACGATTTTATCATTGTACGTAAGTAGGAAGTAAAGTAAAGTAGAAATAAGTAACTTAGGTAATGAAACGATTAGTAAGCAAAGTGCAAGTAAGCAGACACTACTTAAGCCAATCTTTGGCATCTGACCAAGTTAGACCCACGTTCTTGAATTGAAACAACTTAGTATGAAATTATGAACTTGGCATTCTACGAGGAAACAGACTTGTGATGAACAGTAACGAAGTGGTTTGACCATAGATAATCAAGTGATATTTTATCAATCGATTATGCGTGTAAACGAAACAGTGAAATGTCACAATGACGTTTTAATCTCTGGAGCTACAAGTCGTATTTGAACTTTTTTTTTGTTCTGCATTCGTTAGATGCCCAATTATTGAGGAAGGTTGGGCCGAGCAAGAATTCAAAAACCGCGCGTGAACACGCGGGGTAAAACTCGTTAAAATATATTATGTAGAACAGAAAGATTTTAGGTAGCAAAAATACTAAAATATTTTTTGATATCTAAAATGTAGGAAAAAAATTCAGTCTCACCCCCTGGGGGTCGATGGTGAACTATGTTTATGGTTGAGAGGAAACAAATAAACAAATCTCTTTTTAGGGGACGAGCGGCCGAAGGCGGACTAAACGAACAACTCAACGGTTGTATCCAGATTCCTTGCAGAACATATTTAAAAAATGTTGCTCAATCTGTGTGCAAATCATCATCTGCCTAGCATTTTCCCAACTGAGTTAGGGTCGGCTTCCAGTCTAACCGGTTGCAGGTGAATACCAGTATTTTACATGGAGCGCCTGCGCCTTATGGGGTCAGATAACCTCTATAACCCAGTTAGTACTGGGTAATACGATACCCCTTGGTAAGACTGGTTGTCAGACATTCGGGCCACTGACTACCAGTAGCGATTGTCAAAAATCTACAAATGGCGTCGGGGGCAAGCGGCTTAACGTGCTTACCGAGGCACGGAAGAAACTTAGTATGTTATGGGTAGTCACCCATCCACGGACCAACTTAGGCTGAACTTAGGCAAGCACGGCTTAACCTAATAATAATGGACCCGAGCGGCTGTTATTATTTTGCCACAAGCTACTCAATCTATGTACAAATACATCCTTTCAAAACATTCTCATTTGATGATAACATGGGGTGGTCTATACTTAGGTTCACGGTAAAAATTCCTGCATAATTTAATTACCACAAAGCCCAAACATTATACCATCTTTACAGCTTCGTGGTCGGTTAAAGTCCGCATTTAATTATGTAAGATAACCTGCGCAACACTATTATCGTACCCAGAACTTGATATCGATAGAATGTCAGGGCCATTAGAGATGTACGCATGTCGATAAAATTAGATGCGGTTACAAGTTTTGGATTTAATTAGTGTTGTGTGTTGGGAATGTTGGGTTGACTGTCGATATGATTAGTAATTAGGTATTTAACTAATAAGAACTATATTTTTATCTAAATCATTGTTAAAGTCTGATATATGACTAGAAAAGGTATATTTATGAAGTACAAATTCAAATTAACAAGTCTTAATGGTAAATGAATTACAAATTTCAGTTTAGCAGGAGGATACATATTTTTTTCATGACTTCAATCATCCCTAGAGGCGTTTTTTTATGACACCCACAGATGAAAAAGACTCTCTGTCTGAATATTACTATTACACAACTATTGCACCCTATAAACCTAAATATTCAAAAACCTCTAATTTTCTTTATTTTTGTTTTGGACTAAAAATCGTGCTACTCCATCAATTTCTCACGCCCTTTGTAAGTAGAAGTACCGCAAAGTTTATTTACAAAAATAATAAGAAAAGCATAACAAATCACGATTCATGAACGTGCTTAAGGTTAGACAGGGTGGGATTTAGGCAGCTTACAAAAGTAAGCTGTCTTAATAATGGATTCCTAATAAAAATTTGGGACCCGTTTTTCAAATGTAGCTGAGAATACGTACCTATTAACTTAAAAAATGTTGGTAAATAAAGTTAGGATTTAAATATTATAATGTTTTAAGATGCAGAAAATATTTCTTAGTTCATACGGTAACACCGTATTTACTTCTTACATTTATAATTTTGAAAACACTTGCTAATTAACCTATTAAGAAATATGTGTGTATGATTTTAAAAAAGGACCCAATAAAAGTATTGATTTGGTAACTATTAATAAAGCCCTTTAAAACTTAAATAAAAATGACCAAAAAATATATAAATGTCTTTAATTTCAGTGCATCTAAGTCCGTACCTGCATCGGTGACAAAAATTTGCGTCTATACGGCTATTAATCACAGTCGTGCGTACATTGTGTTTGTGGTAGGTCATGTTTGAATAGCGGTATCCCAATACACGCGGCTTATTTATATTCACGAACTTTTACCTTATAGGGGGCCGATAGCGAGCGACATCGGTGCTGTGTTCAGGGTCCTTTCTCATGGCCGATGTTGTTTATTATGAAATTATTATAATAATACCTGCAGTTATTGCCTATACTGTAGCCATACATTAAACAAGTTTGTTTTTTATTTAAGGATACAGGTGTGGTACTTTTTATACTGCTATCAAAATTAGGAAGCCATAGACAAATTCCTTTCAGGTAGATTTTAGTCATATCATATATAGTTATAACAAAACAATGAGTAAATACTGTTATTTATAATTCCAATTTGCAATTTGCATGGTTCCTTTAATAGCAACATCCAGTTAAGTACAATTTTACTTTTTTTCAAATTTTAATTTTTTTCGTCGTTTAGAAGTGTTTATAAAAACCAAGTTATCAAAAAATATAATTTAGGTATCATTACTGTAGTCATTGTGGCCGCTGAATATTTATGCACATTTTTCTAGCCCCAGCTATCGAGTCCGTCCCTGCGTTGAGGACAAAAATGCACCTCTATTGAGCTATAAATCCGAGTCGTGCTCACCAGCGGTAGGTCATGTCTAGCTAGCGGTATTCTAATGTGCGCACTGCTTAACTTATTTATATTGACGGTCCACCGTTTAGAGGGTAGACTAATGGCTAAAATTATCTTAATAGACCTAGGATTTATTGAAAACGGACTGGTATTTTCAGTAGAGTTACGACTGTGATTACTTGGGGTTATTTGGTAATATATTTATGTAACGGGAAAGAGATATTCGTGTCTTCGTCTTTCAGTGGGGTTCCGGGGTCAGATCGGTCGCTCCATGTATAATACTGCGTTAGTCTGGAAGCCGACCCTGACGTAGTTAGGAAAAGGCTCGGCAGATGATGGTGACTTGGAGACAGTCAAGGAGCCATCTCCCGGAGAGTGGAAACTTAAGCTGCCGTGGGACTTTACAGAGACGTAAGTTAACATAAAGGAATTCATTTGCTTTTTGACTCAAAGGGAATGAACACCTTCGTGTCATCCATACTAATATTATAATAGCAAAAGTAAGTTTGTTTATTTGTTACCTGGACCGATTATCCTGAAATTTTGCTTATACGTTGTCAGGTGTACAGAAACGGGCATAAGGTACCTTTCATCCCAAAAAAAGTACTGTTCCCGAGGAAAACAACAATAACGTTGTAATGATAATAGATGGCGCCAAGTATCTTTCGAATCATGATTGAAATATATTATTACAAGCAGAGTACAACCCGAATCGATTGTCAAATTCTAAATTAACGCGAGCGACGCCGCTGGCGTCAAAAGCTAGTGAGCATATAAATGTTAAAGAGGGCGACACCTCCTGAGCTCCAGACGGTCCTGGGTAATTTTTACTCATGCAAGGTCGTTAGGATACCGTCTGTTGTTACATTAAACTCCACAATAAACCTACCTTCACAGTAAAATATAATGTAGAGATAAAATCCAGGTAGACTGACACACAGACAGACAGGATTCCAATTTCCCGTTCACGAATTTTAGTACAGAATACTAAATATAAAACTTTATCGGATGGATCTCGAAAACCTGTATAAAACCCGTTGTCGGCTTTATACTCAAGTGAAAATAAAACGACCCTGTTTTGCAATATTTTGCAGACATAAAAACTCTGTATTTTTTACCTTTATTCGTGTTTTAATTGTTGACGATTTTTAATGTTCCAAGATTTCTTTTTTGACGTGTTCAGGGGCCTGTCTTTGGTTACTTTAGTCCTTTCTACGGAAAAAGTTGTATGTGAAGAAAGGTGGCTTTCGACGCATAATTTTCGCACTCAAATAGGCGCTAAACCAAGCTTGAATGGAATCATTGACCTGGGTTTAATGTTTTACTTTCAGCACTTGCGTTTTTCACACGTAGCTGTTAGATATGACGAGATTTTAACTATATGCCAAACTGTACATTAACATGTTAGGTTCTCACATTAGCCAGTTATAGTAGATTTTGAACTTGGTTCAATTGAAGGCCACGACAAAAATATTCTTGAAACAATGTTTGTGTCATCTAAATGGCTACAACAACCATAGCTAACATTAAGATACATAGTACCCTTCTCCTTCCTTCTCTTTGGTGGAGTGGCCGCAAGTGCGACTGCTGAGCATGAGGTCCTGGGTTCGATTCCCGGGTCGGGCAAAGTGTTTTTGGATTTTCCACATGGAATTTCTCAGTGGCAGCCACAGACTCTGGATTTGTGCCCGGTTGATGGCAATAGGCTCGTTCCTTATTACAAGGGACTTCTGGCGAAATGTGGGTGTATATTGGGTACACCTCTGCCTAACCCTTCGGGGATTACAAGGCGTGATTTTCTGTTATGTATGAAGTGTCATTTTCAACTCCCATTGAGCTCTTGCTAAGTCTAATTAGGTAATAAACTACTAATATTCACCTAAACAGCTAAATTCTCTAATTTATCAGGATATTACAATATGTATTCAAAGCGCCACAAGAATCAATTTACCATAACAAGCTATCCAGTCACAAGTATTGTATAAATCGAATATGGTAAGCACCGTAATCAAAAACTACAAGAATGATCGCAACGCAAATCGCATTAGAGGAACGGTACCATAAGCTGGGTAGCCACGAGGAATCAGCAGCCCAATACGTAAAATAATGTGCATTATATTCCTATTCCAGCTTTGATTTGAGGTCCAAGTTAGGAGCTGAAGGAAATATATTTAATCTTCAGTCTTCGTGTCACTGGCAACATGTTTGCCACTTCTACGGCGTCGTCGGTGGCAGAGGTCACATTGGCTGCGTGCTTTTGGGTTAAGAGGCCAGGTGAGGAGGTGGAGCATGCAATGTATCTAATAAGACATAGGTATTATGAAACCTTTTTTAAATAGATGTGGGTCTCATTGCATATTGCTACTTGTTGCACTGAATATAGTAAGATCAAACATCATCATTAGATATACTTTAACGCATATTGGTTTTGCTATTTACACATAGATACATAAAAAGACACTTTTTTGCCATGGGAATACGCCAGAAACTGCGGGCATGCCACCTGCTACAATTCTTACGCCTGTTCATTGAATCCATGTAACTGGTTAAAATTCAACCTCAACTTGGAAATACTCAGGAACGACTCACCAGCTTTCATCATGGTATCACTGATACATTCGCAAAAATCGTTTTTCCCCGCTAACTTCTTATATATTGCACCATCCTATAGGAATTCCAAGCAAGATTTCTTGCTACTATTTCCTTTGACTACATATTTCTAACTTAGTATGCGGAACCTTTTTGTCACGATTACAGGATTCGTTCGACAGGGTTGCTTAGTATATACCATTACTCTCCTTACGGTATCTAAGGGTCTGTGATGCAAGAGAAATTATTTCTTATCCACACGGTTTTTATAATTTTTTACTGTGTTTAGAATTCCAGTATAATCTTCACTATTTTGCCTGGAAAATTGGCATCTTCTTCTTAGCTTGTCGATGGCAATCTAAATTGTGTCAGCCCAGAACTGAGCTACTAGTTTAGCGCTTTCGGTAGCATCCATCAGTTCCTGTAGTGAACAAACAACAGGACACGCAGGACACGATATTAAGTGCTCCATCGTTTGTAGAGCAGCACCTCATTTACACTCCAGGGCAGACTCATTAATGAATCTCCACCTGAGCAGGTTTTGTCATGAAGGTGGGACAATCGCTTTCAAGGGTTTTGTATCAATACTAAAAAAAATTTAAAAAAAAAACAAAAAAAAAACTAGGAATTTCTCCAGTGTGGTGTGTGTGTGTGCGCGGTTTTGCTCGCGTTAATTTAGAATTTGATAATCTATTCGGGTTGTACTCTGCTTGTAATAATAAAATTCACCCAAAAGACACGTGGCGCCATCTATTATCATAAGAACGTTATTGTTGTTTTCCTCGGGAACAGTACTGTTTTTTGGGATGAAAGGTACCCTATGTCCGTTTCTGTACACCTGACAACGTATATGCAAAAAAAAATTCAGGATGATCGGTTCAGTGGTTTAAGCGTGAAAAGGTAACAAACAAACTTACTTTCGAATCTATAATATTAGTTAGGATTCTATCTCTCGCAAAGAAAACCTGTGTCCCATTTGACATAATAGGCTGATTATTGGTATGTTTTGATGAGGTCATTTAACCATTTCTTTTCAATAAAACTTGTTTATGAACATGCCTTGAGCCACTAGAAAACCATAAACATTTTTATTGTATCGAGACAATAGTACCCGCATTTCAGCGAAACGATGACTAAAGCATTAAATATTATGGAGTACGGTACTTTAATAGTGCTTTGAGCCCGTGTGGTTTGTTCTATTGTCAGGAAAACTATGTATTCCTTCGTTTTGTAGGATTGTATAACTCAGATGTTAACAGGGGACTTACGGCTGGTAAATGATGGTGAGGAATTTGTCAAAAACCAAATATGTTTTTTCTTTATCGTGTGGTTAGTGCCTAACCTGGTGTCAGAGTGTTTATGCCACCCATGGGCCTCTGACTTGGCTTTATATGCCGTCGAGAAATATCTCTGAGGCATGCTGGCGCCTGTATTTTTGAAGGGTTAGGCAGAAAGTATGGCAGTGGTTTGTACATACCTCAACAGGGCACAAATAATAAACTGCCCGACCGGCGACCTGAGGATCGAACCCAGTAGCAGTCGTCCACTATATAAAAAAATAAAGGCTGTCAGAAAAAAAATCTATACTAATATTTAAAAGAATTATAATTTGTAAGTTTGGATGTTGGAGGTAGCCCCCCATACTACTCAACCGATTTCAATAGTTCTTTCACTGTTAGAAAGCTATGTACACTATACAATTATCAAGTATCATAAGATATTTCTTCACAGACGAAGACACTGACAGAAGCTAGTTAAACATTTAAAATTCGAACACAGGAACACAGCATAATCAAGCTGCCCCCGTTTCTAGTTCTGTCCGTAATAATAGTTATTAATAGTGCACGATTATCGATTAGATCGCCTATCCTGTACCGCAGAGATTGTAAGAAATTAATAGTAACAGTACCTTCACGTAATTTCCGTTGGCTGTAATGTTCAGTTTTTGTCGAAACAATGACGGGAACGAAATATAATTATGACTTTGATTAAGGTTGATGATCTTGATTAACTCTTTGACCTACTCCGGATATTCTTTTTGGTGATTTTTTTCTTTCTTTCGAGATAGCAAAAATCTTCCGATGATGGCGGGGATCTCAAACCCATCTGCCTTGCCTTTTCACAACTATGTTGGGGTCGGCTTCCAGTCTAACCGGATGCAGCTGAATACCAGTATTTTACATGGAGCGACTGCCTATCTGACAACCCAGCTAGTACTAGGTAATACGATACCCCTTGGCAAGACAAGAGGTTGTCAGACTTTTTCGGCCACTGACTACCTGTAACGAGTGTCAAAGATCTACGAATGACAGCCGGGACCAACGGCTTAACGTGCTTTCCGAGACACGGAGGAAACTCGGTATGTAATGGGCGGTCACCCATCCACAGACCAACCTAGGCAAGCACGGTTTAACCTAAAGATCGATCCGAGCGGCAGTTATTATTTAGCTCAATGGATTTAATTTAATGAAACCATTTACAGATACTTTTGAATTTTCAAGGACTCGGCAAGTTAGTCGGCCATCTTTAAAACGTAGATATCCATGGAGTTTCGGGCCAGAAACTACAAAGAAAAACAAGTGTTATAGGTTAACCAGGATGGGGACATGCTGCCAGCAGTGGACTGCGTTGGTCTGACTTAATGATTATCTTGCTACTTTTGATTTCATAGCCTTAAATTTGTTACAGGTCGGATTCAAAGACTAACCTCGGCATGATAATTCGTCAACCAAATTACTGCATGTATATCTTGCAGCTGATAATCTTGAAAGCCGAAGTAGAAGGATAACCGGTGTTTTCAATAGCCCTGTAACATTACAACTACCGTCATCATCATCTGCCCAGCCTTTTCATAACTATGTTGGGGTCGGCTTCCAGTCTAACCCAGCTGAATACCAGTATTGGCACATGGATCGATAATAAAAAATTACAAAATAAAAGCCAGTCAAGTATCGTCAAAAACTGAATTCACATAATTATTATAGTTAGGTACATACATATAAGAAGAATATACTTTCATTTAATTTCCTTTTGACGTAATTCATACGGTGTGTATAACCAAAACAATGCTGGCAGTAAAAAGTTATAATTGTACGCCTAATGTCAGACTTTCACTGGTTTAATTTAATATCTGCTGCATAGGTTCATTTCGTTGTTATTATGTGGTTGGGCTGTTCCGATTCTAATTTGTTTTTTTATTGAGCTATCCTCACTGTTCTACATACCTACACCACATTCATCCACATTTCACCAGATATGTTTAAAGCGCGATTTATACAGAAATGGTGTAAGATGAAGGCACGGCGCAGGCGCAGCGCAGGCAGGATGCCGCTTCAAAACGTTTTCATACAAAACGTACGTACGTAGGCGACGTGTCGTGAATTACAGTCAAGCGGCGCGGCGCAGGCCCGCCGTTGTTTCGTTTCCTTATAAATTCCACGCCTGCGCTGCGCCTGCACCGCGCCTTCACCTTACGCCGTTTCGGTATAATTCGCGCCTCTGTCGTATGTGTTGCTATCAACTGGGCTCAAATCAATACTCCGGACTACTACACTGAGACATTCCAGAAGGAAAACGCCAATAATATTTCACGGCTTTCTTAATTGGGATATGGGGTGAATAGAATTCTAGACACTGCCAAAGCAACTGACATTTTGATATTGAATTTTCGTTTTTTGAAAGGCTATTCACAATTTTTTCTCAATCATAAAATCACTAAATTGTACTGTGGATCCTTTGAAGATCGACTCGGTTTGAGATGATAGATGTCACGTCAGAGTAGTCACCCCCTGTCTAGCTACCTATATCATCTTTCACATACTTCATCCTACTATATAATATTATAAATGCGAAAGTTTGTGAAGATGGATGGATGTTTGTTACTCTTTCAAGCAAAAACTACGGACCGGATTTTGATGAAATTTGGTACATAGATAGTTTATAACCTAGGATATTTTTTATCCGGTACGATCCCGTGGGACAGTTAGGAACTCCACGCGGAAATAAGCTAGTCTTATAGCAACCAACAGCCGTAGAGCCTGCATAAATAAATAGGTGCTTGTATATTTTAGAACTACTTCTCCCATCTCTAAAGACACCGTGAAATGTCCCCAGTTTAAATGTTTGTCGTTGCAACGGCAAATAAAATGTAGGTTCAAGTAACCGGTTCTGTAAGCCCCCAGCCTCCTCAGGTAATACTTAAAAGCAAAAACATATTAGTTATACCGCTGTCTTCAGCGAGTAGGAAATATTGATGTTACTGTTTGCGGCTGTCAGTCGACCGTGACACGATTGTCAATCGAGGATGGGCCATGCGATTGAAGACTGACAATTTGTCAATCACTTTTGTTTAGATGATACATATTTTTTAACTTTATACTAACTTATACAACTCATTTTTTTAACTAGATTTCGGTAACTGTAGGGGACACTTTAACCTAATATGTTATTGGATTTTGAATTTTCAACTCCCAGCCTTTAGCCAAGCGTTAAAAATCTAACAATGCGCTTCTGTTTAGGAATTATTATATATTATGGGTATATTTAGGTGTTCCCTGTTGGTAAAGCATCAGTCTTATAAATGAATAACAGATGGATACCAACTGAGAGACAGAGAATTTCATTACGGTACAGAACTTCATGTAACTAATGAGCCACTAAGCCTGCATTACATCAGTCTCTATTTATTAAACAATTCGGTATGTTCAAGAATAATCACGCAAAATATTAATAAAGAACATTATAACATCACACCTGTAATCCCCGAAGATTTAGCCAGAGATGTACCTAGTAGTACACCCACATTTCGCCAGTTATGTTAAAGTTCCATGTAATAGGGAGCGAGTTTATTCTCATCAACCGGGCACAAATCTAGACTCCGTCCGTGGCTGCTACTACGGGAAGCGAACCCAGGACCAAGACCATGACTAGGGAGGCGTTAATAAAGAAGTTATAAAAATGTCATCAATGTAGAAAACTACGCTAGAAAATATAAAATAAAAGAAATAATAATTAGAGATGCTTATCAAATACTTGATGACGCGTAAACAATACTTCGTTAATCCGCTCTGAAAGAGAAACCAAACAAAAGAATGATGGGACTGTACTAATCCCTATATAATTGGTATATATTGTGTAGAAAGGCAGATATCTAAGAGAAAATATGAAAGACATACAGGAGAGATGATTAATTTGCTGAAAAAGGTAAAAAAGGGCAAAGATGGAGGATGAAATAGTGGATGCTGTTTTTGTACGGAATAAGCTAATTTAAAAAATCGGACGTAAGATTTGAATAAAGCAACCAAAAGGATAAGACTCAAAGCTACGAATACCAAAAAAAACAAATACAACAAAAACTGAGTTTGGTCGCTTTGCTCATCATGTACACTGTGGTTATGGTGCAGTTTTTGCATTACTTTGACTGATTGCATAAAACTGTTCGTATTGATTGCTGTTTCCAACTTAATGTATTGTGATTTTCATACGTGTACCAAAAAAAATGTGGTCATATTTAAGGGTGTGGTACAGACCATTAAGCCGAACATTTTTGTCCCGGGGATCGTCATTGCGAAAAAATTATCAGCTGTCCCGTACATTTCACGGGTTCGGACGAGCATGTTTGAAATTTTCTATGGGTTACCTGAATATTTTTTCGGGTTTACGATATTGGTTTCAGTTGGTGTTGTTTGGTTTCAGGTTTTAAAACCAAACAACATCCTTAAAAAAATGCCCCCACCTTCCTGACACACGCTGTATAAAATAATTAATTTAGAGCAATCAATATGTACACAAACCGTGTTCAAATATGTATTAAGCTAATGAAAAATGTATTAATAGAATAAGATATAGCCTTGAATGGAAAACCAACGTCAATATCATGTTGTTTTCATTTCTCTCTACCTGTAGGCGATTAGTATAGTTTCTTACTAAGAAGATTATTTACGTTAATTTCTACCATGGATAAAATCAGAAAAAAGTGGAAATCAGTTTTTTCCATACAAACCATTATGTTAGTTCGGCTTCTAGGAGGTTTTTACTACGAAACTAGTGCCTATAAACTAGTCAATATCCTAGCCCGAGCTTATTGCGTGTCTATCGCTACAGTTATCCTTACAATTAACTTCAAACTTTTTGCTTTCGTTCCCGGTCCCGCAAAAATACAGTACGCTCTTCGAGGCATACTATATACCGGAATTTTCGTTACAAACATATATTTCAATGGCGAAAATTTCCAATATTTCTTGGAAAAAATTAACAAAATGCAAAGTAAGAAACTGGATGATAAAATTCCAGTTTCTCGTCTGATATTCATTTTATCAGTACTTGGTAAAGTATCCACTTATACCTTCGACATTTATTTATTGGGGAATAATTTTGTGTTTTTTTCTCTGGGCACGTTTTCATCCCTTTTTGCTGCTATATTATATGCATCTTACTGCACTAAAATAATGATGTTTGAATTAATTTGGCACCGAATGGCTACGCTTCGCAAACAAGTTGAGAAGGACTTGGCAATCGCACGCAGATTTGAAGAACGAGAAGAATTCATGAGGAAGAAATTAAGAACTTGCCTGAATACTTACAAGAATTTATTACATACGACTTCTGAAACGGATACACCAATGAAGTTAATGGTAAT
The DNA here is from genome assembly GCA_905163415.1 of Noctua fimbriata. NCBI lineage: Eukaryota > Metazoa > Arthropoda > Insecta > Lepidoptera > Noctuidae > Noctua > Noctua fimbriata. Next base: position 2,773,376 of record LR990926.1, on the reverse strand, counting down.
ACTACCTCATTAAGTTACTCATATTAATTAAAATTTCAAGAATATGAAATTAATCCTGAAATAGCATTTTACAGACTGTAATATTTTTGTGAAGCAGGAATATTCTAAGAAAACGCATTTTTGGGTGTTGCATTTACTTTTCTATTTCAGATATTCTTATCCGTTGTAATCTTACTTCCTAAGATATTGAACAGTATTTATACCTACATTGTTTTCAGCACTATGTTCGTAAGTACAAACATTAGTTTATTTTTTTATTCGCTGACTATTATTTATTACTTAGCTGATTGGTTACATCTCGACAATCGAGATGTATTTACTTAGGAGATTTTGTTGGGATCAATATCCTAATCTGGCACTGCTATAAAAGCTGTTAATTAAATATTAAAATTCAGTAGACCTTGAGTATTAATTCTGAAAATTTATTTTAACGTTAAAAACCAATTTTCAGACCGACTATCGAAAATCAAACAACAATCACACCGAAAATAAATTATTCAGCGTTGAGTCAATGACATTTAAACTTTAATACGACAGTGGTTTGATCATAAAAGATGAATTTTACAAGTGCGCGTAGATGGCCGTAACTATGAGGAATAGTGAAAAATACTCAAAGGAGTAGTACTAGCCTGATTTTGATAAAAACTAAAGCTGCATTATTGGATTGTTGACAAATCAATATTCCTAGCCAAGAATCAAACTGGTTAATTTTGAAAAAAAAAACACAAACTGTATTATTACACCATTCGATAGCGTCGCTATTAAGGATCCAATTCTGGGAAGTAACGACATACATATAGATATATAATGATGTATAGTTGAATCAAATTTTCATTACAGAACAAAAACAATGGAATTATTCTTGAAGCTTTAGTCGAGTTCATGATAACATTATCACCCGCACTGATAGCAGAAATGATCAACGTTGAAACAGATCAAATGAAACTCTGTGTTGTAAAGCAGCTACTCGTATGTAGAGGTAATTTTATTTTCATCAAGAATATTTGTGTCTTATAATAGAATATTAGTTTTATGCGAAACCTGATACACGTGTCTAGTATTTTTATGTAAAGAATCTATGTACAAAATTTCAAAACTGTATCAAGAAAAATCACAAAGTTATAAGCTTGTTTTGTTACCTAGTTGTCCGCACAAAATCGTGGTCACCACGCAGCGCGCGCCTCCAGCGTCGTCTTGAGTTCATTGATAATAATAATTTGGCAGTAGGTACCTAAATTATTGCGATAGGTACTTAAAGTCGCTCGATGTCCAACTTTTAACTTTTTTAAATATTTTTGGGAAAAAATATAACATGGTTTAAAAATTATAGGAGTCGATTCAGTTATTTATTCTGAACAAACTATATTCAGGTTTCGCATATACTAAAAATAATGTTGTATAATAACTTTTTATAAAGGTGCTCTTATGAGGGCGACCAAAACCGCAAACCGCATCGGCAACGTCGCGTCGCCTCAAAGCAATGACAGGCGGCAGTGACAAGACACTATACTTATTATATTTTTATGTTTAGATTAAAGTTTTTTGTATTTTTATTTCAGTTTTAAGTTATACTAGCTGTTGCCCGCGACCCTCGTTCGCGTGAAATTATTCTAAAATTATTACTTCAAGGGTTTTAATTTTCTTGCACTACAGCTAGTAAAAAATATAACTTCGCTTTTTGAATCAGATTGTATTACTGAACTGAACTCTAATTATGTTTCTAAAACAGAAGTAGCCTAAGTTAGACCTTATAACATCATCTGTCTGCCAGTAAAAGTCCCGTCAAAATCGGTCTAGCCGTTTCTGAGACAAGCCTGAACAATCAGACAGACAAAAATTGAAAAAAAGTGAGTTTTTGTTATAAGTGCTGTATATTATTTTCATGTGCATTAAGTAAAAAGCTGTTATTTTGATATTATAAACAGACACTTCAATTTTATTTATTTGTATAGACGTACCTATAGATAGATGCTCTTGTGGCATATGCCAAATGAACATCTTTTCTTTATTTGCTTTTTTATTATTATTATTATTTATTTATCAAGACAAGGTTTATAAAAATCTTAACATAAGAGCTATGCCCCACAAAACCGTTTTCACGGTTTGTCTGAGGGAATGGAACAAACAGTATAGAGAAATGTTTACAAGTCATCATCATCATCATCATCTGCCTTGCCTTTTCCCAACTATATTGGGGTCGGCTTCCAGTCTAACCGGATGCAGCTGAATACCAGTATTTTACATGGAGCGACTGCCTATCTGACCTCCACAACCCAGTTAGTACTGGGTAATACGATACCCCTTGGCAAGACTGGTTGTCAGACTTTTTGGGCCCCTGACTACCTAAAGAAATGTTTACAAGTGCGGACACTAAATGCATTTATACTAATTACTAATTCACTAATATTACTAATTACCAGTACTAATCCCATATCTTCCCGTGGGTGTCGTAAGAGGCGACTAAGGGACTTACCAGAGAATGGGCAGCAGCGTTCTCTGTGTTTTTTATAACAACCATACTGCGATCGCCAACCCGCCTGCCAAGCGTGGCGATTATGGCAAAACCCCCCTTCTTGGGGGAGGCTTATGTCCAGCAGTGGACGTCTTTCGGCTGAAATGATGATGAATGATGACCAGTACTAATATACTAATACTAGTCATTCAATCAATCAATATTCATTAATTAAGAATTAATCAATTCATTAATCAACACTAATCAATTGTTAAATAATTAATAATATTATCAATGCGAAATAAGTTTGTTCTTTCTTTTTTTCCTTTCTGTTTCTATGTTTCAAATAGAAGCGGTGAGCCAACAATATCGTAAGTAATCTAAGGAAGCGTTTTCATTAAGTAACCCAGAAAGTTAGAAACAAACCGTGTCCCACAGATCTGTCATTGCTATTGGATGGATTACTGCAGTGGTTTGCGGAAGAGCTCTATAAAATTTTATATTTCAGAAGAAGCCACTCGACACGCTGTAGAAGACGCCATGATGTATTTCCGCCAGCTTCCGTTCAAGTACACTATATGGCGGCTGTTCACAGTGGACATGAGCATGATACTGAGTGTGGGCGCTCTGCTCACCACGTACACCGTAGCTATGGTGCAGTTCGCGCATTTTTATGATTAATCCAAAGATTTAAATTATTATAAATGGTGGAAGGGACATCGACGCACGAACCATTATAACGTTTTCAATACGCCCCCTATTCCGAACCCCCACAAAACAAAAAAATTATCAGTAATTCAATCGCATAGCAACATTTTTCAACGAAACGTTCTTGTGAATCAACATTTTTTTTTTTTTTTTCGGATGGGATGTCTTCAAAAGGCAGTGTTAGACTTGTACTGACTAAAACCCATCCATGTTCCTTCTTTGCCCTTTGTGTTCCAGGGCCGCGGTATCTTGTGAATAATCCTTGAATTTCTATTTCCGATTATTGATCACCGAAGTGCTATTTGTAATTATTAGAATCATCGATGAAACTTCATCTACATCAATTAAAATTAAATATATCCTTGTATAAAGAAGACACATCAGTGTGATAGTTTCATTTCTAACAATCCCTGCTTATAACTTAGTACGGTTTAACTTAGTTTAAACGCTGGATGCGAGTCGCACGGGACCGGTCAATGTGGCGACACTTGGGGGAGGTCTATGTCCAGCAGTGGACGTCTTTCGGCTGAAATGATGATGATGATGATGATGCTGGCTCATGAGACTGATGCACCAATGAAGTTAGAACCTAATTCAGTTATTGTGGGTACAGATCATCCAGGGTAAGTTCGTATCTTCGGAATGAATGATGGCGTCTGCTGAACGGATTAGATAACCTAACCGAAAGGAAATTACATACAAACGTGCAGCGACGATGCATTTCTAAAAAGTGTTGCATTACATAACTTAGAAACTTTGTATCTGTTACTCTGTAGTGCAACGTTTGTAATAATTCTGAAAGTTGAAGATTCCCAAGATCCATACGTTTTCTGGTGTTGCTGTATCCTACGTGAATCAAAATAATGTTGAGGTGTGACAAATGTCTACTCCCGGGTTTGTCAAACTTGTAACTTCAAACCAATGTGTTTGAAGTTTTCTACATATATACGGTCAAAAACTACGAACCAATCGATACCGCGAAGAGCGCAGGACGCTAGTGGATATTGTGACTGCATGTTTTAATTTCTTAGGTCGTACCACACTTTTTTTTTCTGTTTCAGATGTTTTGGTCTAGAGTGATGCTGATTCCTAAGATATTGGACTCTATTTATTTATTCATTGTCTACGATAGTCTATTTTACGTTCATATAACTTTGGCCAAATAATAATGCTATCATAAATACTATATAACTCACGGTGTATTAGCAACCATAGTGTTGGACGTGGGCCCTTATTACCAAAGTAAGCGGTCGGTAGACGTAAAATAAGACTTACCACCAGAAGAATATAACATGGACTTACCTGTAAACAGTAAAAAAAATCGTTATTAGCAAACAAAATTGAAAATTAAATTCAAAATAGCACAATGTTCATAATCCCCGAACGGTGAGATATTGGTGTAGCTACAGAGGTGTGCCTCAGTAGCTAAACCAATATTTTGCCAGTCAAAACATAAGAAAAAGCAAATATAATAATCACAACATAATCATCATTTATTGCATTCATGTAGTTTTCAAATTGTTAAAATTATATAGGTTTCAGCTCTGCTACGGCAAAGCAATATAAATAAATGGTTTAAAGTGCAACATAAGCATAATCAGCCTATAATTTTCCCACTGCTGGGACACAGGCCTCCTCTCTATGAGAGGGAATGGGCTATAATCCACCATGCGGGTCAAGTGCGGGTAGTAAGATGTCACGTCTTCGAATTTTTGGTTCGGACATGCCGTTTTCCTGACGATGTTTTCCTTCACCATTTTGAGAGCAGTGGTGATGAAATAAATTACACAAAGTAATTCGCCTGCCTGGGTTCGAACCCACGACTTACTGCTCGTAAGTCGGGACCGCCACCACTGGGCCACCGCTGCTTTATTAACTACTACTACTAAACTGCAACACTGTCACAATAATAAACAAACCACTGTTAAACAAAAATACAAATATTAACAGCTAGCTATCTATATCGAGTTCGCAGTTACGGTGACCCCTGCAGTACTAGCAGCCCCCGTAGCATGACCACCGTAGACAAGGATTTCTTTGACGGAAGAATCGACAAAATGACAGATTGTGCAAAGAAAACTGTCATTGTGTCGACACAATCTGTCATTTTGTCGATTCTTCTGTCAAAAAAATCCTTGTCTACGGTGGTCATGCTACGGGGGCTGAGATGGTCAACAGTGAAATAGACAAAATAAAATTATGTCTTGTAAAGCAGTTACTCGTATTTAGAGGTAACTTAACTGTGTTACTAAAAATAACAAAAAAAAAATGAGTATTTTTGTAACTGTACTTCTTAAGTAGCCGATTCCCGATTAGGCTCACAATCCTCTTTATTAATCTACGGTAGTTTACGCTCGTTTAGTGGCTGGGCAGTATAATAGGTACAGTTTAACTTGTGAATGGGTGCGCTTCATAATTTATAATCTAATGGGGCGGTTGATACAGGCGTTTGATAAATATGTACAGGCTGGAAGAGGTAGGGCAGCTGAGTAATAGATAATATACTTGTATTATTATGCCAAGTAACGTTAAACTCAAACCTGAGAAAAGGTCTTTGATATTATCAAGCCAGTTTTTTTATACAACATTATTTTTAGAAACCTGAATATAGTTTGTACAGAATAAGTAACTAAATCGATTCCAATAATTTTTAAACCATGTTATATTTTGTCACAAAAATATTTAAAAAAAGTTACAAGTTGGACACCGAGCGACACTAAGTACCTATTGCAATCATTTTGGTACCTACTGCCAAATTATTATTATTAATGAGCTCAAGACGACGCTGGAGGCGCGCGCGTGGCGGCGGCGCGTGTTGACTACGTTTTTGTACGTACAGTCAGGTAACAGAACAAGCTTATAGCTTTGTGATTTTCCATGATACAGTTTTGAAATTTTGTACATACATTCTTTACATAAAAATACTACACACGTGTCTCAGGTTTCGCATATACTGAAACTAATCTTGTATATGAATTTCTTCTTTACTTATTTATGTTGTTGATTCAAATAAGTTCAAAAATAATTGTAAAATCAAAGATACGAGTAGAACATTTTTAAAATTAAATATCTATCTATCAAATAAATGTTTCTCTAATTAGTCTTAAACGAGATTGTGAATAGCATATTCTTCAACAGATTATGGCAGCCCTATAATTGTAGCCTTTGAAGTTATTAATTTATTGATACTCCCGCGCATATGGTAGGCTCTACCGCAATAAATATGATTCTACTCGTTGATATTGTAATTCAAAGTTATAAATTGAAAACTTAATTCTTTATGGCGTCTTGTTTGAATATATTTGCATTACCTTGGTTTAGAGCGGAGTTCACCAATAAAACTGATCGCGATCACCATAGCTGGCCACTACATATCACGCCTGTAATGTCCAAAGAGAGCAGAAGCAGAAGTAGAGGTGTACCTAATAGTACCTACACAGCTATGTTTAAGCCTTACGTACAAACGGGCACAAATCCAGACTCCGTGGCTGCTACTGAGAAATACCTTATGGAAAAACCCAATAACACTTTGCCCGACCCGGGAATCAAACCCAAGACCTCATGCTTAGCAGTCGCGCTTGCGACCACTTCACCAACGAGGCAGTCACAACTGGACAGTATTCAAAAGTTGTTATTAATATAACTTAGCAAATAAGGCACTGAAAAGTCTTGAACTTGGTTTAGATGTTGATCGCGTTCAGTCATCGGTGAAATTAGGTTGTTTAAAAAGCCTAAGGCTTCGTTCAGTCTAAACACATGAATTTAAACAACGAAAGTTTTTGCATCAAACTAAGGTATTTAAATTTTACATACAAAAGTATCGATATGTAAATTTAATATATTTTATAAAAGCATGAGTAATCTTTACGCCAGACATTCTCTTATTATAATTTCCATCAAGTTGTATGAACTACAACATTGTTTCAATCATTCAATTCATACAACGTACTGATATTGATTTTGTATGGAAATGTATTCATGTTGCGATGAAAAAATATGGTAGGGTGAAATGCCCATTTGTTGGTCAAGCTAATAGTCAGCTATATTATTACTATGTGAAAAAGTTAATTTAAAGTATACGAAAACGCAGTTCAAACATACCTATTTTAAATTTTAAGTTATTATTTTTAGTATTTTTTTGTTAGTAATTAATTTTCGTAACAAAATCACGCCATTAAACTTTTTAAAAAAGGTAAAAAGTGGTAATTTCTATGAAGATATGATCATTTAAATCCATTATAATATCATGCATTCTCTATGCATATTAGCTGTACAGAACTACACAAAAGAATTTATGAACAGTTTTTGTAATCAACTCATAGTTATATTCTACAATAGTATATAGTCTAACTCTATAACCACAGCCAATCATTTTCCGTAGTTGATACGCTCTGTTTTCCCGCATTCCCTGATCGAGATGAAAATAGAAAGTTTCATCATTCATAAGTAATGACAAATTGCTTATATTATTATGTAGACACTGAGAAATTGCAAAGCAATCGACTGTATCGGATTGGGGATACACTTTTTTTTCTTTTAGCTTTAACAATTTGCTTGAGCTAATGTGAGTTTTTTTTATTTTATAAGTTTCAGTTTGAGGGGCTAACATGGCCAGAGATCGCACAGGATAGTCAGGGATGGAAGAAGAAAAAAGAGGCCTTTGCCCAGCAGTAGGACATGATGTGAGCTAGTAAAAAAAAAAGTATGAGTTTACTGGCAATAACATGCTGCTGATATCGCTATAAAATATATCTGTATATGCCTGAATCTTTATAAAATATTAGGTATAAGATAAAATCAAGAATACATGACCTTTTTATCATCTCTACAATTTAAATTGTCAAACACATTAAGATTTTTAAATTGCTAAACGTGGGTCGACAACCGGTACTAACACCTGAAGTAAAATGCAGTTTCGCTTGAGTTTCGTCGGTGGCATGTTAAATAGCGCGCGTGAATTTTAATATGTTTTGTTATTGTGTTTACGATGAACTTAAAAGTGATGTTGTTTATCGATATCTAGAGAAATGCCTCTAGAGACTGAACCACATCACTAACATACGGTATATAGAAGACATTGGTCTTTTGAAGTTACTACCTAAAAAGTAGATGATTAAAAACAAAGTGTATCGTATATTATTACAACCGGTTCTTTTACTTACTAAAATTATATGATTCTTCAAACATTAATTAATTTCCGAAATTAATACATCATCATCATCATTCTCTTGCCCTTATCCTAATTCATTTGGGGTCGGCATAGCATGTCTTCTTCTTCTATACTTCTCTATTAATACAAAGTAAACATTAAGCGATTTTTCAATGTTTTTATTAAGTGCGTATTTTAAAATTGCAATATATTTAATACCGAAGAATTTGCTTTGAATTATTCACTAAATTTTTTGACTTTTTCAAAAAAATTGACAGTAGAAAGTTCTATCGACACTCGATACCTTTGGACATCACTACAAAGTCCCTATCAAGGGCCGCATCATGAGATGGTAGCACATTATTCACATCAAGTTTTATGATGATCACGCGAAGGAATGCTTCTCATTTGTCCTTCCAAAGATACCACTACAAAGGGTCTTATTTATTTACGTCGTACTCCTTTATTACGTCGTTATTTATTTGTGAATAATTCAGAATTACTTAAATAAAATGAAGAGAAAAATAACACACACGAAGCGAAATTCCTGCCTTTATGGTTTCGCCCCTGGCCACAAGCTTCACGTTCAAGAGATATGCGTCTTGTGACAAAGAAAAAAGGTTACTGCAGTGGAGAAAAAAGATGCTTAGACATGAGCACAAGTCGAAAAAAAGTACTCGTCTGATTACTGTCGTTGTCGTTGTCTGAGTATTGTCGTTGTCTGTACTGTTGTTTGTCGTCGTCGTCTCGGGGTACTCGTCTGAGTACGCCGATCTCCAAGGCCCCCGTCCCGGAGAAACCCGAATACGATAAATATGATGTTGTGGATATAAACAGATGACGTACGCGCTTTTCGGTCGGCATAACTCACGTCACCCCAGCACCCGTAGCATAACCACCGTAGACAAGGATTTCTTAGACGGAAGAATCGACAAAATGACAGATTGTGTCGACACAGTGACAGATTTGTTTGCACTATCTGTCATTTTGTCGATTCTTCCGTCAAAGAAATCCTTGTCTACGGTGGTCATGCTACGGGGGCAGGTCGTGAACTGGCAATAATTGATGAACAAAGCCTTACCATTTGCCAAAAAAAAGGCTGATACATAATTGCACAGCACAAGCAATCAACGATCGAGCCATTTCGGCAATAGTTAGGTACTACTGACTTCACTGACGGTCGACCACTTTTCAACTTTATTACCTATGGTATAAAGGTGAAAAGTGGAAATTATTATTGTTTTCCCTTTGATTGCCGCCTAAGTAGACCAAAGTCTTTATCGAAACGATTCATCTATGAACAATGATTCTCAAACTACTTAAGTTTCGCAATTTATTCGGTGAATTTCACATTTTTTGACACAAAAGGTGACGCGATAGACCTCATAGAAGATGGCGAAAGGGACTTGACAAAAACAATGACCACTGGCCTCACATTACACCCTGGACCGAAAGAGCTCAAAGTCATGTTGAGGCGATTGGCCATTAGTTAATGTGGGCTAACAGTCACAATTTTAAATAATGTTTCAGTTGTGGTTTCCAGACTCCGTGGCTGCTACTAAGAAATTCCTGATTAAAAAACTAAATAACACTTTGACCGACCTGAGAATTGAACCCAACACCTCATCCTTAGCAGTCTCGCTTATGACCAATAGACCTATGAGGCAGTCCTTCATCTAAGTGTCAAGACGTAATATTATCAAACAAATTAAAATCACACTTTGATTAACACTTTGCAATTATCAATACGCCGACGACGACGGTACTTGCTATATGCCAATATCCTGTGTTAATAAGCCATCAAAACGCCTAGCCCTAATAATAAAAGCCTAGATAACAGCTTAGTCCCGTACGACACTTACTTAACGATATTATCTCTTGACACCATTCAAATCCTAAGCTTACCTAAATCACATAGAACACAGTTTTGAGCGTTAGGTGCCTAAGTATTATCCTCAAAGAAATGAAAATTGCGTAATCTAACTGTTGATGAAAATTGCGTAATTATAAGGTCAATAATGAATCGTTTTACCTACCACTCTAGTAGCTTTTTTATGGCTCAAATGGGTACTTTACTATGTACAGTGTAATCAGGCATCCGTTAGGTTAGATTTATTGGTAGTAAGTAATGTAAATCTAGAGGTAAAGCAGTGAGGTTTACCTATGCTCAGCCCCATCGTCCACGACACGACGATACTGAAAAGCAACGCGTTAGAAACTATTCACAGACGCAAGCGTGTACCAACTGCCATTGAAATATTTTTGCTACTTATTGGTGATTTGGCTAGAATCATACTTATAACAAAATAGATTGCTAAGTAATCATCAATTTTAGTATTGAAAAACAAGTCATTTTTTCTAAAAAAAATTAAATACAGAATCTAAACATTTTTTGCTAATTTCTGAGTAAAATCCATAGCATTCACAAATTCAACCGCACTTTTGTTGGCCGAATTCTTGTTCAGTTGAACATTTATAGATCCTTAATTGATCCCTGGGGTATAGTTTTAATTATATATTTTTTTTTATAATTTCAGTTGTCATCGGCAAGCCACCAAGATCTACCACGAAAGATATAAGTCCAAAGAAATGATGAATGGACTGTGTGAAGGATGAAATGGCTAGAAAGGAGGTGACTGCTGAGATGGCGAGTAATAGAGAAGTATGGAAGAAAAAGACATGCTGCGCCGACCCCAAATAAATTCGGATAAGGGCAAGAGCAACTCTAGCTAACGACCCAAGAGCTAGACTGACCCGACACTATACCGAAGACATTCCGGATGTCAGCCTGTACGAGATTAGGATGGCTCTTAAACAGCTTAAAAACAACAAGGCACCGGGTGATGACGGAATTACGGCCGAACTCCTGAAGGCGGGTGGAAAACCGGTGCTTAAGGCCCTTCAGAAGCTGTTTAATTCCGTCATACTCGAGGGGAAGACGCCGCAGGCATGGTGCAGGGGTGTGGTGGTACTCTTCTTCAAAAAGGGCGACAACGCCCGGCTGAAGAACTATAGGCCCATCTCACTTCTAAGCCATGTCTACAAGTTGTTCTCAAGAGTCATCACGAATCGTCTCGCGCGCAGGTTTGACGATTTTCAGCCTCCCGAACAAGCCGGATTCCGAAAAGGCTTTAGCACCGTAGACCACATACATACGCTGCGGCAGGTTATACAGAAGACCGAAGAGTATAACCTGCCTCTCTGCTTAGCGTTTGTGGACTACGAGAAAGCCTTCGATTCGATCGAGACTTGGGCTGTACTGCAGTCTCTCCAACGGTGCCAAATCGACTATCGGTACATCGAGGTGCTAAAGTGTTTGTACAAAAACGCCACCATGTCAGTCCGACTTCAGGACCAGACCTCGGAACCTATCCTTCTGCAGCGAGACGTGAGACAGGGAGACGTCATATCTCCGAAACTGTTCACCGCTGCACTGGAGGATATCTTCAAGGTTCTGGACTGGAGAGGGCTAGGCATCAACGTCAATGGCGAGTACTTCTCTCACCTTCGATTTGCCGACGATATAGTGGTCATGGCTGAGACCATGGAGGACCTCAGTACAATGCTCGATGACCTTAGTAGAGCTTCCGAAAGAGTGGGTCTTAAAATGAACATGGACAAAACCAAAATCATGTTGAATGCCCATGTAACACCCACTCCTATCAAGATCGGAGACTCTACACTCGAAGTTGTAGACGATTATGTCTACCTGGGACAAACGATCCAGTTAGGTAGGTCTAACTTCGAGAAAGAGGTCAATCGTCGAATCCGACTCGGCTGGGCAGCGTTCGGGAAGTTGCGTGGTATCTTCTCGTCCAACTTACCGCAGTGTCTCAAGACGAAAGTCTATGACCAGTGTGTGTTGCCAGTGATTACATACGGGACCGAAACGTGGTCGCTCACAATGGGCCTTATCAGAAGGCTTAAAGTCACCCAAAGGGCAATGGAGAGGGCTATGCTCGGAGTTTCCTTGCGTGATCAAATCAGAAATGAGGACATCCGCAAGAGAACCAAGGTAACCGACGTAGCCCGAAGAATAGCCAAACTTAAGTGGCAGTGGGCAGGGCACATTGCTCGCAGAACGGATGGCCGATGGGGCCGAAAAGTTCTGGAGTGGCGACCGCGAACCGGAAGACGCTGCGTTGGAAGGCCTCCCACTAGGTGGACCGATGACCTGGTGAAGGTTGCAGGGATCCGCTGGATGCGAGTCACACGGGACCGGTCAATGTGGCGACACTTGGGGGAGGCCTATGTCCAGCAGTGGACGTCTTTCGGCTGAAATGATGATGATGATGATGATGATGATGATGAAGGGCAAGAGAATATTGCTGAAGCTACCAAGATGTACTTGTAGACGATACAATACTACGATACCCATGAAGAAAAAAACCAGTCAGGGTTTAATAGCTAGTCCAATTCAGTGAACTTATAACTTCCAGTTAATCTCACCAATTCAACCGAAAGAAGTCCACAGCTGGACATAGGCCTCCCCCAAGTGCCACCACATTAACCGGTCCCGTGTGTCTCACATCCAGTGGATCTCCGCAACCTTCACCAGGTCATCGGTCCACCTAGTGGGAGGCGTTCCAACGCAACGTCTTGCGGTTCGCGGTAGACGCAGAACTTTTCAGCCCCATCGGCCATCCGTTCTGCGAGCTATGTGCCCTGCCCACTGCCACTTAAGTTTGGCAATTCTTCGGACTACGTCGGTAATCTTGGTTCTCTTGCGGATGTCTTCATTTCTGATTCGATCACGCAAATAAACTCCAGTTAATCTAGCAACAACGAAAGTAACAACAGTTACTGTCAACGGTCTCGCTAGGAAAATATGTAGGTAAAATAGTGCGATTACTTACTGAGATTGTGGGGATCCGGTTGCGAATAACTGTTCTGTTTTATTAACTTATCTTGGTTAACCTATCTCGTTGGTTTAGGGGTCGCAAGGGCGGCTGTTGAGCGTGGAATTCTAGGTGTGATGGGTCGAATATACATTGTTGAGTTTTCCATTAGGATGTTCGAATTAGTAGCCCGGATTTTGTAGGCAGTGTGATACCCCTGTGCCTCAGAAAGTACGTCAAGCCGTTTGTCCTGCATGAAGAGGACCTATGTTTGGGTGAACCTTCATGTGTAACCTAACCATCAATAGTTAATAACAAAACATAACATCACGCCTGTAGTCCCCGAAGGGTTAGGCAGAGGTGTACCTAATAGTACACCCACATTTTGTCAGTTATGTTTAAGTCCCATGTAATAGGGGGCGAGCCTATTGCCATCAACCGGGCACAAATCTAATATCAATGGTTAATTTCCGCAAATATTGACCGCCCTTTATACAAGTCGATCAGCAAATGTACATATATGTCTGCGTATCTCTTCGGGCATTTACTGGCGTTATGTCAAATCGAATAAATTAATAACACTTTACCAGAGAATCGAAGCTAGGGCCTCAGGCTCAGTCCTGAGATGTTATTTGCCTGAACGGCTGCACCCCGCTGGCGGTAAAACCGGCTGCGGGAATAGAACCTACAAAAACAGCCGTCAGGCTATTTCTCTTTCATTTAGGTATCTTATAAAACAGGCCGGACTGGTTTCCTACCATTTCTTTTTTATGCAGTGTTGGTACTTTAGATAAATTACTGCAAATAGGGGGGACTTTGTATATGAGGATCGAAATAATTACATAAAAAATGCTAGAAGCACTTTCAAGGACATTATGAGTAATAAATAGCTGCTTGTTGGAGAGCTCCTACAAGAAATAAATTCCACCAATAAAATTCTGTAAAAGAGAATTAAATATGTCATTCTTATTGTTAGAAAGACCAACATAATCATACAACATGACGCTGCTTATACTCTTGTATTGACAATGAGAATATTTACGAATTGATCTGTAAAACTGGCTATTTTAATTAGCTACACATTCCCACATAAAGCCATTGAAATCACACAAATTGTCAATTAAAAACAATTCAGAACTGAAAAAATACGACCGTATTTTATAAATATCTGCAGTTCCAGACGTACATCGAAACCCGCAATATGTAGTGTGTAATCGAATTATTCAGCCACTGCATCGATAAATAATTCTTCTGGAATAATTTCACATCTGTCTTATATCTCAATGCTGACCTGTTACATACACATCCTTCTTATGCATATAGGTCGGTAAAGCAGTCACAACAAATCTTCTAAATGGACCAGCAGAGTAATAGCTACGCCCCACACTAGCCCAGCATCGTCCATCATTTTAGAGTAACGGTACCCCAGGTGGGAACAGAGAGTATGTTTGCAGCTATGTAAGTAATTCATTGGTGTTAATTGTTTATTTGATTAATAGTTTTACAGGCTTGGAGGGCTATGAGGAATGATTTAAAGATGTGTTGGAAAGTTGAGATGAGAATGCTTGCTTGGGATTGTAATTTAAATGATTAGTATTATCATTAACACTGAAAACGGTATATTTACTATGTTTACTTTTTGTTTTGTTTTGAGTTCCCGATATTTCGTCGCTGTTGACAGCACCATGATCACGGATAAACTGAAGTTATTGCGGGTGGATGTTTATGAGCAGACAAATCGGTCTACCCCGTTTGGGGTCGTCCCTTAATTAAGTGAGGCTCGAAAGGCGGGGAGGGGGTTCGGGAAAAATCAGGAAATATCACTAGGGGGAGGGGGGGGGGGTGAAGTTTTAATTTTATTCTTTGTACCAAAAAAATACACGTGATTTTGGTTAGGTTAGGTTAAACCTCACCACGTATCATGAGGAGTGGAACGGGGGTTAAAAAGTTGCTAAAAACAGAACGTGATTAATGGACGACCCCTTTTTCGTTCGTACAAATAGTAAACATGGTAGATATCCCGTTTTCAGTGTCAATAATAATGTTAGTGACCATGTCAGTTTGAAAACTGATTAGTATTAGTTTAGTTATAACATCAAAATTGATTACATCACAACACAATCATGTTTTGTGTCATCAATTCAAAACAGTTTTTCAATGTTTTTCACTTTGATAGCGGGACTGTTTCGACGTCTAAAACTTACATAATATGCCTGTTTTTTTTTCAGAAGTACTAGGCGACACCTAAATAAATATCTAAAAGAAAGTGCGCAAATACCAGCACCACAGTATTCCCCTTTCCTTATTCACACGCACACACACCCACCACATACACACACACTCACATACACATACATCCACGTACTAACCCCTGATTGAATAATTAGTTGTCGCCATTGTTGTAATAATGTATATTTTTATCCTTCATTTTTCTTGCTCAATATTATATACTACATTAATTTGTGTACGAGTGCATAATTCTGTTTAAATGTGCTTCCGTTGGGGTGGAGACCTGGTGTCCTGAAATACAGGCTTTTCGTCTAGCTTAGGCACCAGTCTCCCACAGTATAAAAAACGTATGTATTGTTCACGAAACCTAATGATGTACTACCTATGTATTGTGGTGAGAAATAAATCTTTATCTTTATCTCTATTAGTGAAAACTATTTGATTCCCAACGATTTCGACTGAGGTTTACGCAGTCTCACAGAATACCATACTATTGCAATCATCACATTCCCAGCGATGCTAACGATTGTGTTATGATGCTGTCATTTGTAGATCTATGCTAACGAGTTCGTGCTATGATCTCCATGATGAGCCATTATCAAGCAGGGTCTCACGACAAATCAACCTCAAAGTTATTTGATCTAGAAATTATGGGCATGTTTGTTTGTTCGTAATGGAAGTGATATTAATGTCAATGGGTGATGGGCGATTTGTTTTTTTCTATTAACACATAACATCACGCACGGTAAAACGAACGACCAGTGGCCCACATTAGCCCAGGATCGTAGCAACTGGAATCATGGGGAGAGGCCTTTGCCCAGCAGTGGGATGACGCAGGCTAACAGTATCAGTATCACGCACGGTTAGGCAGAGGTGTACCCATTAGTACACCCACATTTCGCCAGCCCCATGTAATAGGAGGCGAGTCTATTGCCTTAAACTGGTCACAAACCTAAACTCCGTGGCTGGTACTGAGAAATTCCTGATGCAAAACCCCAATAACACTTTGCCCGACCCGGGAATCGAGCCCAGGACCTCATGCTCAGCAGTCGCGCCTGCGACTACTAGACCAACGAGTCAGTCCAAGAAATAACGTATAAAAACATCTACCTACCACATAGACCACCTAAGCGAATGAGTTCCACAGTAGCAACTCAGGTGATCAGAGATCTAGCTCAATTTGCAACTAGACATAAGTACAGGATACAGTTAATATGCAACCTTATAATTATGTGTGTAGTGTATTCTTGAGTAAGTAAAACTTGGAGTAATAACGATGTAAGTGACTTTAATGTCATTAATAACTTACACGGTCCCACGCTTTATCTTCACTTCTAGGATTGAGTTGATTTAAAACGTGAAAATTTTAAAATGAATGCAGAAATAGGAAAAAGTTGAAGAAAAATTGTTTATTTTATTTTATTTTTTATTACAGTATGTGCCTGCTCTTGACCTCGATCACGCCTGATGGAAAGCGATAGATGAGGTAAAGTTGTTTAAAGTAGATGAAGGGCGGATTTACCCACAATGAGCGTCAGTGGGCAGCATAGTAAATAAAGAAACAAAGAAAAAGTTTTGATTTGTCTCCCAAAATTATATAAAAGTAAACATAAGAGATTATTTTTTTAAATTTTTTGTATTGGCATTCAGAGTGGCAATGCTTTCTGCTGCCAGTCTTCTGGGCACTATAAACGTGCCCAGAAGACTGGCAGCAGAAAGATGACAGCGATGCGGAGGAGTACTCTAACGCCTAAGTGTCATATTGTCTTCGTTGTATATTATGTATACAACATTAGTTTTAGTATATGCGAAACCTGATACACGTGTCTAGTATTTTTATGTAAAGAATGTACAAAATTTCAAAACTGTATCATGAATAATCACAAAGTTATAAACTTGTTCTGTTACCTAGTTGCCCGCACAAAAACGCGGTCACCACGCAGCACGCGCTTGCAGCTTCGTCTTGAGCTCATTGATAATAATAATTTGGCAGTAGGTACCTAAATTATTGCGATAGATACTTGAGTATCTATATAGTCGCTCGGTATCCAACTTTTATTTTTTTTTTAATATTTTTGGGAAAAAATATAACATGGCTTAAAAAATATTGGAATCGATTCAGTTGCTTATTCTGCACAAACTATATTCAGGTTTTGCATATACTAAAAATAATGTTGTATAATACTGAATAAGTGAATAAACTAAAATATCCCTAGATACTTTTGATGTGTGTAGTATGAGTTGCTTATAATAACAGCAGTAACTTACTACTTACTGCTATTATTCTAAGCAATCGATATTTCAGTTGCTTCAACTAATACTAGATATAAAGCATTTTTGTTTTTTAAAACTATCCTAATGTCTATACAATTTTAATGAGTAAAGAATATAAAAGCGCTTTAATTGGGCTACAAGTTTCAATCATCACAATTAATATAACTTAAAAAAAAAAATGTTGTATAAAAGTAAATATGAGAAAAAAATATTGAATTTTTTTATTTTAGAATTAGCATTGCCATTCAGAGTGGCAATGCTGCCAGTCTTCTGGGCACGTTTCCAGATGACAGCGATGCGGAGGAGTACTCTAACGCCTAAGTGTCCTATTGTCGTCGTTGTTTAGTATGCATAAAGGTTCTTACTTTTACTCTTCTTTTTATCAATTTTTTTAGTTATATTTGTAGAAAAAAATAAGACACACATTAGACTAAATTGGTTCTGTACGAGGCCAAAAAATACCATCCTCAGCATAACAATACGCCAATTATGAAAATTTATGGAGATGTAAAACAAAACGATAAACAAAATTAAATTAAAACATTTCTGCATACAGGAGAATACACTCACAGAAGCAACAGTTACAAAAAGTAATAAAACATTTCAAGACTTCCAACCCACAACACACGCCATTTATTTCACTATCAGACATACAAATCATTACTCTTTGTTAAACATTTAACTATAAAGTAGCAAACACAACAATAAATAATAGTTTATCATGGCATGCAGCAGCTGTGGTCAGAGGAAACGGCTGATGCAGATAACTCTGTTTAATGTCCGATGTCGCAGTATTTTTATACCACCTGCCGTTTCAAGAATATTATATGGGCCTTATTCTTGCATTGATGGTAAGAAAAAAAGTTTGCTTTAGTTTGAATTGAATTTCGTTCACAGCTTAGTGTGAATTTATATGCGATGGGTATAGGTTACATTTTGTAATGGGTAAGCTTAATTTTGATAAGCTTGTATGATCTCTGATCAAACTCAAACTCAAAGCATTTATTTCAATTAGACCATCACAGGCACTTTTGAATGTCAAATAAACAAAAAAAAAGCGAAGCTACAGTCACAATCACAAGGCATAATAACTTGAGAAAGTAATCACTAAAGCTAAATGATTTTTTCATTTGGGGACCTCAACTTTGGTGACTCTATTTATCTCTTCTTCTCTGTTTTGGTTTATTGAGGTTATTGAAAATAGTCATTAAATGATATGAACACGATTTTAGCAAAAGTCGTGTTAATAGCAAAGATTCTCGATAAAATGCTCTTTACTGTGGTTATCTTATCGCTATCAGGCCTTAAGGCAAGCACTTGTACATCGTTGCCCATTCTCCTGTTTAATTGCAGCTAGGGCATGAGAAACCCGATTAAGATCCCATTGGAAAAAACCCGGGAAAAACCGGTTTTACTATGGAACCGAAACCCGGTTTCGCATGCCGAAATAGCAGTACAGTGACCAGACTTGTGCCCGGTTCAAGACTTTAGATCACCCCCTACCATGAAGGGACTTGGAGACAAAACACGTAATGCTCACTGGTAATGCCTGCGTCTTTCGCCAACACAAATGTGTTATTATGTTAACACTCTTCGGAAAGGTTATATTTACTCCTATGATACAAAACTGACCAATTTTGGCATCCATTAAACGAACATGAATCAGCAAGTCGAACGAATTATATGAAGGTACAGTACGATGAGTAAGACGTTATTCTTACAAATTAAGTTTCATCTCACTGAACTCGTTACCAGTACTTTAACCATCCAACTTTTACTTCTAATAACAATCAGTCCAAGATTACTAAAGGCAAGTACTTCACACTTTGAAAACGGATAATTATATCGAAACTTTTAGAAAGTGTAAGAAAGCTTCGGTTAAACTGTTCGGTGATAATGATTCTGAATATTTAAGGCTCATTTTCTGTACTGTCATTTTGTTGCGTTCTGAATGACTTTGGAAGGTCCAAGTGGTTCCGTTGAAAGAGAAATTGGGATGACTTTGCTGTCTGTTTTTGTTTGGTTAGACAAATATAAACATACATCTGTAGCGGACAGTACTAAAGTAACATAGTACAAAAAAGTACTACAGCGTCATCTTTGTCACAAAAGAAGAACTATCATCAAAATCTGAATGGCGCTGTTCTTCATACATCGAACAGACTACATATAAAGTTTGAGTCAGATTTAATTTCGAGAACTTTTTTTTGAAAAGACCTCTTTTGAAGAAATACTGCTTAACAGTACGTATAGTAAAAACATAAAACAAAAACATTTTCGTCGTAGTTTTGCCACATCCTTAGCTCTCTGCGCATTCCACGGGAACTTAATAATGTAAATAAATAATTAAACGTCACATCATGTTATTATACAAAATGCTTCGGTACCACGCATTTGAACATTAATAATGAATTAATATCAAGAAGAACACATTGACTTTGCACCCCACCATGCATATTAATGAGACTAGTGATGCACCATGCACCCAACTTTCTTACGGTATCGATGATACCAATTAGTTTTATACGGATATTTAATCGATTACCACAAAGCGAAAGTGTCGTAGAAAATTGTAATTGATTGAAGCGTTGGGTGATAAATAAAAGTGAGTAAAAATTTTACGGTTTGTTTTTAAAATAATCGTTAATTGAACGTGAAGTAACCCATTGATTTGGGAATCTGGAGTAAAAGGGAAAAGAGAAATTAGGTAGTTCAAACTGAGAGAGTTTTTCGAAACTAACTTTAAAATGCAGATCAGAGTGTCGATACAAAGTGACATTCTATTAAATTATTCTAGCAATAACGGTAACGGAAAAGACAAAATCTGGGATTGACTGATATATAAAGACAACAAAAGCTAATGTAAATGCTGTTGAAAGTCATCATCTGCTTCCAATCTGAATGGATGCAGCTGAATAACAGTATTTTACATGGAGCGACTGCCTATCTGACCTCTACAACCCAGAGTACTGGGTAATTCGGTACCTCTTGGTAAAACTGGTTGTGAGACTTTCGAGCCACTGACGGTAGTCAAATGACAAATGACAGCCGGGACCAACGGCATAACGTGCTTTCGAGGCACGGAGGAAACTCGGTATGTAACGGGTGGTCAGCCATCCACGGACAAACCTGGGCAAGCGCTGTTTAACCTAAAGATCGATCTTTAGCCATGAGCTCCTTAATCCTGTTGATAGTAATTTTAGAAATAGGTAACGCTTTGAAAACGGTTGCCACTTATTTAGAAAATGACGTAGGCGTCCAGGTGCATTTGAAATAAAGTTTTAACAGCATTATAATAATAATTATCATCTAGAAAATAAAAAATAAAATAAAAAAGATACTTCACGGCAAACTCAAAGAGATCTGTTTTATTTGAAAGGAAATGATAACCCACCTTATTATAAGTCTCATGTAAAGCATTTAATAGTTAATTAACCAGCTAATCGTCTGTTAAATGCTACCATTTAAGAGCTTAATTAAAAGGTCTTAATTGTAATTTATTGAAGTCTTTATTTTATGAGATGAATATCTCATTCTTAGCCGCTACTGTACCTGCCTAACGGTTTATTTTTGTGGCCATTGAAAAATAATTAATATCATCGCATCTAAGAGTGCAATATTTTATTAGTTATTAGTATACTTAGGACTGAAACTGTTGTTAATAATCCTGTCATTATAGAGCCATACATTTCTACAAAGTAACATTTTTTTCTAAAACTTTTGGCAAAAAATTATGGTATCTACATGCAGGCTGACTCAAATATAACAGAACAAAAATCAATAAAATTGCATAAAACAGTGTTTTTTTTAACATCATTCACACCGAACACGCAATAAAACTCATTTATCGCTTACTGCCTGAGAAAAATAAAATAAGCTCGATGCATTATAATTAGCACGTCCATCCCTAGTGGTTCTCATGGAATGCTTCACGCCATGCGCACACGACGCGGCGTAAGCAGTTATTAGCAAAGGGCAATGCTTTAAAAAAACAACTATCTGCGTGGTAGATCTTGAGCATTCTTTTTATTAACCTATGCAGGCATTTCTTGGTTAAGTATAGGAGCTCGTGTTAAAGTGAGGAATCAAGTTTTATATTTTTTGTTACAGTTTAACTCTGTTTTAATAATGCTCGTACCGGTTAATAAATATAATAGTTTAATAAAATTGTAAGAATATGCCACAACCCTTAATTAAGTAATAAATGATTTTTATTTTACCAACTAGTATAAAGACTCATTTTTAACCGGTTATCAATTCGTCTGTTTTTTTTTTTAAACAAAAAGAGGCTACAAGTTTTGAAAATAAAGCTCCATTATTTGGTTCCGACACACAGTCAAAGACTTACATGCATTAAAATACTCAGAATCGGAACTAAATCTGTATGCCATGCACATTGTTATTATGTATTTGGTCCGTGCGAATATCGATTCTGCGTTCCTTTCACAGAACATCAATCGTTTAGGTCAATACGGCTGAAAAAAAACACATAGGCCTTTATTCAGACTATACATTGCATTTTTAGAGGATTACTGAAATGTGGTGGGTATTTTTTTACACATGTAGGAGGTACATATTTTTAAGCATAAATAATAATGTTTACCACTTTTAACCAATCATTTATTGAAACCACTGATATTAAATAAAATAAATAATTAATTAAAATTCCTTTTGAATCTAAATATCCATGACATAAATAATAACATGCTATTTAGTTATTGTTATGTTGTTGGCTTGCTGCGCGCTTTGGTGCAAACCGTAAGTGCAGCAAGTATCTGTATATATAAAATGAAAATAGGCAAAACTAGGGCCAATTCTCGTGACAAAATACAAATATAGAGGCTTATTATCAATTTCAACAACACAACTAGCCATTTTCTGTAACAACGTCAAAACAACACCCATTCATGCTTCAACAACTAAAGTTTGGTAACCCTACTCCCATTATGAAGAACAATGGCGAATTAAAGTAGGAAGTGTCGTTTCGCGGTACCAACACAATGGGTGGTTCCTGGGACACCACAATGACGATCGTTACCGATTCATTACCCGAACAATGCGTACCGAGAATCGAGTCGAAGGAAAATCGATGCCAAAATAGATCTGGTATCGGATATTTGGATAGTAGTGATGGGCGCGGTATCTTTCGGTACCGATACCGATATTGTTAAGTTTGATTGACAATGAAAGGCTCGATTTTACGGGTATGGTAATGAGTGAGTCTTTTGATGATAATAGATGATTGATTCGCCGGTGTGTTTTTGATTGATGACTTGGCAGATTGATTGAAACTCTAAGTCGAGTAAAAGGTCATCAATTATTGATTGTGATCTGCTAAAATTACCGTTTTGTAATAGTTGGTGAGAGGTCCAATGTGCTTTAGTATTATTTCAAAAGTAAAATATTACGACAGATTTAGATTGGAAAAAATATTCAGTTAGGCAGAAGTGTGCGTGTAGTAGGTAGATCCACATTTTGACAGTAATATTGAAGTCCTAAGGGACGAACTGATTGTCTTCAACCGGTAACAAATCTAGACACTAGGCTGAAAATCGAATTATACTTTGTCCGACCTGGGAATCGAACCAAAGACCTCATTCTCAGTAGTAGCACTTGCAGCCACTTGGCCAAAGATACAGTCATCAAACTAGGTCTAGGAAGAAAAACGTCAATAAAATAAAGCTCGCAATAAAACGATCAGCTGAAGTTGTAATAATGATTGATTACTTTGTTGTTGTTACAATGGCCGTGCAAAAAGTAATCACATATACGGGGCATTCATCATTGTTTCTGTGATTACAGATTATTTAGTGCATTAAGATTATTATCAAGTTACAAAAAGTAGAGTGGCGGCTGGGACATAGGCTTAGTCTTTCTGAGAGTGACCGGGTCAAGATTATCCATGCGGGCCTAGTTGTGTTGTTCATGATTTTTTTCATGATTCCGTACCTCAAAAGGAAAAAACGGAATCCTTATAGGATCACTCGCATGACTGTCTGCAGTCTATCTGTCCGTCTGTCACAGCCAATTTACTCCGAACCGATTGTGTTTAATGATTGGTACACGTAGTCGGTGACCCAAAGACGGTCGTGAAACGTAAATTAATGAATTTTAAACATGGGGACCACTTTTGGGAGTAAATTAGAAAATGAAAAAAAAAATGTACAAACTATATTGTGTTCCATATCAAATGAAAGGGCTCATTGTGAGCATTTCAAATTTATTATAATTTTAAAATAAACAGTTTTGAAGTTATTTAAGGAAATAGGTGAAAATTAAACATTAACTCTAAAACTACAGGGCCGAAAATTTGAAAAAAAAAGATAGATTACAAAAAAACCTATAAGAAATCTATGAACGTACGGTACCCTCTCCACGCGAGTCGAACTCGCACTTGTCCGGTATTTAGAACATAATATCGGTTTCCCAACAATGTCTTCCTTTACCGTTTTAATAGCAGTGGTAGTGTGTTGTGGTGAAATAAAGTAACATGTCTGAACTATTGCTGGGTCACCCTTTTCATCTTCATCTCATTATCGCCCGTGGATTTTTTTGGAACTGGCCACACCATTCCAAAACCACTGCAACTCCTAAAAGCCAGAATCAGCAGTGGTGACCACCAGAAAAGCTCCGAGAAAATGAAGCTTGACGAAGTCCCAGAGGAACAATCTAACTGTCTTGGATCCCGCAACGCAGAGGAGTAGAAAAAAAATATTCGCGGGTTCATTAAAAGGTGATAAAATGATCTCTAAGCTTTGCAATAATCATAAGTACCTATGCAAGGTGTAAACGGACCCTTTACGAAGCCGTCAACTAAGCATTGTGTACATCAAACTAAGTAAATTTACACAAAAAATATTGCTGGGAAACGACTTTTTTTGTTTGGGGTGAAAAATCACGCTTTACGGTAGGACTCAATGTAACGCATTCAAAACATTAAAACAAACATTGTGATGATGCGCGAATTGAATAGTACGGGGGTCGTGGGGGTGATTAAAGTAAAAATTTATGAAAAAGTTGGAACTTTGACCCCCAATATCTCTAGGTATGGTCTAGAACAAAAAAATGATCGCCATGACGGGGAGAACAAGTGCCTTTCGGCTTCGTTAAGGGTCTTGTTACATCCTTTATGATCTAGTACCTATTGAAAAGATAATAATTCATATGCAGTTCATACAGTTATGTCACACGGTATAATTCCAATGAAACGCTGTTAGTTCATTGTTATGTAACACCATACATAACATTTGACATTACATAAATATTAGTGGCCTATTCAAAACATCAATAAAAATTCATAGTTCTTTTGTCGGTCAAAATGTGGATCAATGAAATTCAAGTTTGGTGCTTTAAATTCTGTAGGCACACCTACCTGATGTAGTACTGTAGAATTTTAAGAAGGTAGGCAGACATTTTTATTTGATTATTCGAGTTTGCCTGGTAGTCAGTAGAAACGAATAGAAGAATTTGAAAAATACTATTAAATTATTATATCTGAACATGGGGTCCTTAGTTCGGTGTTCAGGTCGAAACATCTGATAATGGCTTTTCTTAGTAGCAGTTTGATGTCTGGATTGATGCCTTCAGGCACTTTCTCCATAAAGGAAATAGCACACATATCCACTCAGAAAGGGACACCCCTTTCTGAGTGGATATGTGTGCTATTTCCTTTGATATGCTGTGACCTTTAAATGGCGACTTGGGAGAGGACATAACTGACGAAATAAACAGACACTATAAACCTTTCGGGGCCAATGGTGTCTGTGTGAAACCTTTTGTTCAGAAGAAGCGCTTGCGGTCTCTAGACCAACGACTCAGTCGTAAATATTGATTAATTTAAAACTAACTCATAAATTTATTTACACAGGTAAACAAAATCAACTCATGGGTGTGAGAGTAATCATTCTATAATTATATGAAAAATTATGTTTATTTTCAAGTTTAGGTAATAAGCATCCACTGCTTCTTATGATCCCCTTGTTGACCATTAACCTTTATCTTCACTACCACAGAAAACCTAACATCATGCCTACTTGACCTGTTGTTTTTAATTCCCATGTAACCCCTATGGGTTAAGCTACTGCCGCACCACCGGACCAAATCAAGAATTATGGCTACTACTGAAAACTTAAATATGGAAAAACCTAATAATACTTAGTCTGTCCTATGAATCTTACCGTCTTGCTTAGCAATAGTATTTGCGACCACTTGACTAACGAAGCAGGCATCCCGTTGTTGCCCAATACCCTTTCTCTTCACCGGACCAAATCAAGAATTATGGCTACTACTGAAAACTTAAATATGGAAAAACTTAATAATAATTAGTCTGTCCTATGAATCTTACCGTCTTGCTTAGCAATAGTATTTGCGACCACTTGACTAACGAAGCAGGCATCCCGTTGTTGCCCAATACCCTTTCTCTTCATCTAACTCAAAACATCATGCTTTATTTTTATTTACAGCAAAACGTAATGCATTCCCACGTTATAAAATAACTGGAGCTCTCGAAAAACCGTTGCGTGATGCACGTTGATCGATATGAAACGAGATCAATTTTGTGGGGCGATCACTGAAACCAGTTTTTTATCGGTCCCGATAGGAAGTTGGTAATCATAATGTTGAGTGTTGGTATTGGTATCGAGATACCAGATGTTAATTATGGTTTTCCCATCACTATTATGTGTGAAGGCAATTTATCATAGATGCAATTGATTTACCAGGAATATTAAATTGCTTTACATATTTTAACTATTTTTTTCTTACAATTATTATGATCGGCAAATGTGTTACGTACTAAAAATAATTATCAACGGTAATTCACGCAAGATTTTACTATCGAACATGAACAGACACTATAAACCTTTCGGGGCCAATGGTGTCTGTGTGAAACCTTTTGTTCAGAAGAAGCGCTTGCGGTCTCTAGACCAACGACTCAGTCGTAAATATTGATTAAAAATAATTATCAACGGTAATTCACGCAAGATTTTACTATCGAACATTGTTTACAATGTAGGCAGATGTAATGAAAAGGATGTTTTAAATTAACTGTTATTTTCTAGCAGGGGCAAGTAGATGGTTTTTCAAGAGAAATTAATGCTGAAGATGTTATGGAAATCATAAATCTAACCAGACATTAAACCAAGATATAAGATAGACCTGGATTCGCGTAATGATAATGTATTGCGCACCACGGACAAGTCGCTTATGTGGCGGTGTTCCAGCAGTGGGAACGTTGAAGAGGCTGTGTATGTCTCTTATAATTCGATCCTTTTTGATCAGTGTCTGAATAAATTACGATAACCAATGGCCATTTCCACTTTGCCCATCTCCTCCAAAAAACAACATGATCTCCCAGAAAAGTATGCGCTTCGGCAATCATCGTCTAACTTCGGCAATATGAATGAGCGATGATTTATTATTAGACCATGAGATATAGTGATATATGAGATATATAATCATGGTAGTACCTGCCTATTTTGAATTGCCATAGTCCTTTACCGGTTTAACTGCACGTTAGTTTGTCGCATTCTTAAAAAAAAAATGTTTTTAATTTACAGCATGACTAAATTACTAAAATGTTAAATGTAAAAATAGACTCTAATTTGACATAATAAAAGGTCTGAAAGATATCCTCCTCCACATCTCTTGTACCAGGACAATATAAAAGATAAGAGCTAAGGCTCCCCCGAAACAATAGCCAAGCCTCTAAGGTCACCAAACGAATGTCAGCCAGGACAGAACATCAGACACAGACACTGCCAACGGAACAATGGCTCTTTGTCAAATGTTCCCACTCGGTAATAGTATAACTGTTTTTGTAATGGCGAGTAGAAAAGTGGTTAATATAAATAAATTAGTTTTAGTTTTTAGGAATTTGGTGAAGTGTTGCAAATTGGTGATTTAAATTTTAAGTGGGTTAGTTAAATGATTACAAGTAGTCTTGAAAACTGCTAAGGTGGTAAGAACTCAGAATACCAGCGCTGCGACATTTATTTTTAATATCGCAGCATCATGCTAAGATAGGGATCTTTTGGCCTCGAAGTACAGGACCAATTTATGTCTTTATACCCCTCTTGTTTTTGTTTTTTTTTTTTATTTTGGTTTTATTGTAGGTGTGAGTCCTATAAATATTTTTCTATCTTTCAACTCAATAAAATATCTGGGTGCGAATTAGAAAGTTTCAATTGATAAATATTGTTTTCGTTCAAGACTTTTCTTGAGTCAGGGGGTTACTATGACATCATAAAGCAGGAGTAATTCCCGTGTGGGAAAGATACAGAGCTACACATCATCATACATCTCTTTCCCACACTGGAATTACTCCTGCTTTAAGACCAGGTCAGGATATTATAAATTTCTTTAATAACTCACTGCAGCTCTACTGATCTTTTTCGACAGGTCGCTGTAGGTGGATCCCGTTTAGACCATGATCTGCATATACACAGTTTAAAACAAGCTACGAAAAGAGAAAACAATTAGACCGCTAATGTATCGTCGTCTATTAGAGTTGCTAGTGTAAAAATATAGAACGAGAAAGTCTGTCTACGAGTGTGTGTCCTCGGTTACATAGGAAACCCATTATTTTTGACAAGCTTTCATGCAATCCTGTTACTTTTCACTTGGGAAAATGTACAAGTTTTACTCGTTCACCTAATTGCAAACTTAAATACAGATTAATAGCTGAACTAGTTGTAGCTGGTTGGTTTTTAAACGTATATTCCTCGTAATTACGTCAGCTCCCAAGTACATTGATATCCTACACTAAAAATGTATTTCTTGGTTAAAGATGTGCAGATTATATAACTAAAAATTAAATACTAATACTAATAATACTTTCGCTTATTATTTAAAAAAATCTTTATCCAAATCCAAATTATCCAACAATTATCGACACTCATGCTCTCATCGAAATCTTGTATGGATCAGAATGTTGGGCCACAAAAGGGATTAATGAAAAGCATTTGCATGTGGCGGAGATGAGAATGCTAAGGGGAATGTGTGGTGTTACGCGAATGGATAAAATAAGAAATGAGTATATAAGAGGAAGTCTGAAAGTGGCGCCGGTGACTGAAAAGTTGTGTGGTAATCGGTTGTCGTGGTATGGGCATGTGATGCGGAGAATGAGGAAAATGTTGTGAGGAAAGTTTTGAGTATAAATGTGGATGGGTATATGAGTAGAGGAAGACCAAAGAAACGATGGATGGACTGTATAAAGAATGATATGGCAAGAAAGGAGGTGTCTAATGAGATGACGAGTAATAGAGAAGTATGGAAGAAAAAGACATGCTGCGCCGACCCCAAATGAATTGGGATAAGGGCAAGAGAATGATGATGACAACCAGCTAACTCCTATACTTATCATATGGATTCGAATGATGAAGTTTATTGTAAGTCACATACAGTCTGTGCATCATACATGATCCGAAGATCGCATTTGTGTGGATCTATAAGCGTCTTAGCATGACGCCACCAAATATAGGAAGGATGGGTTAATTCCGTCACCTTTTTCCGTTACATCTTTATACTTATTGCCAAGAATACCTTCTAGGATACGTACTAATTACCAAGAGAGAAGAAGCCGTTGGATTAAGTAAGTAACTAAGAAACTTTTTCTTCAATTCTCGCCTCGAAATGCAACTTAAAGTCGTCAATTGCTGTTAATTTATTCTAAACGGTGTTGGACACGTAATAAAATGTCGGAACAAACGAGTTGTAGTACTAACTACGTGTTTAGTAGGAAGGTACGTATAAATTACACTTGTTTAATGTCATTTACTCATATAAATGTAGCAGGTGTTGAAGGCTTTGGAACATTCTTCTTTATCGTGTGGTTAGTGCCTAACCTGGTGTCAGAGTTTTTATGCCGCCCATGGGCCTCTGACTTGGCTTTACATGCCGTCGAGAAATATCTCTCAGGCATGCTGGTTAGGGCTGCGGGACTGTTCGAAAGAGATACCGCGGCCCTGGAACACAAAGGGCAAAGAAGGAACATGGATGGGTTTTAGTCAGTACAAGTCTGACACTCCCTTCCGCTCCGCCCAGAGCGGGGGGGGGGGGGGTCATTTGATGATTTCCCATCCTAAAAAAAAAAAAAAGGCATGCTGGTTGCCTCACGATGTTTTCCTTCACCAAAGCAAGTGATACAACACACACACACACATTTGGAACATTGACGTTATGAAGCAGGTGAACTCGTCAATGATGTAATAAAGTTGGTCCACCAATCAGAAGAGGATATTAGTTAAACACAATCTAAGACATACTATGTGCATGATCATCATGTGACCTGAACAGCATCATATCAGGACTTTAAAATTGACCTTTGAGTGTTTCTTCTCAGAGTAGTCATCTATGGAACACCAGTCCACCACCAGTTCGAAATGGGCCTCTACAAAATTAAGGAACTTTACTTTGGAAAACACACACATCAATCACAACTGACTCGGGTTCGGGTAAGAGATGTAGTTTTAAATTAGCTATCTTTTATAATAGGTATCCCATCTTCTTCTTCTTCAATCGGTTCCTCAGTAATGAGGAAGAAGAAGAAGATGGGAGAAGAAGAATTGAAGAATCGTGGTCACTGGATTCCTGTAAACGGACAATCTGCCTCCATCGACGCCGGTCCAAAGTTGCCATCACCACGCACCTGCTGAAATTTCCTTGAAGACGTATGATTTTACTTGGTTGGATCATCGTGTTAGCCTCGTACTCTCTTGCCTTCTGTATTGCGAACAATAACCAGCTTTTCAAGGCTGCTGTCTCCCCTTCGTAGGTATCCCTTTAATAATTAAAATTAAATAGGTATCGAATCACTTTCCTCCCCGACTGTCTGAGAATGAATCCAATAGAAGTCGAAACCAAGCCGCGCTATTGGTACGCCGTATAATTTTGATTTAACTAGCAAGACTTTACAATTCCCCATTCTGAATCGCACGACACAAGCTATTGTATTAATTCATTTCATGTTCCGCCTAATTGAATACAGAAAACTTGTATTAATAATATATTTGAGTGAATGTTTAAGCATAATCAGCCTATAATGTTCCCACTGCTGGGACACACGGCCTGCTCTCTATGAGAGGGAACGGGCTATAATCCACCACGCAGGCCCAGTGTGGGTTGGTGGATGTCGCATATTTTCGAATTTATGGTTCTAGGACATGCCGGTCTCCTCACGATGTTTTCCTTCACCGTTTTAGAGCAGTGGTGATGAAATAAATTTCACAAAGTAATGCGCCTGCCTGGGTTCGAACTCACGACTTACTGTTCGTAAGTCGGGGCCACGGCTCCTCCGTGAATGTTTAATAAAAAGTACAGTCTGGATGTAGGGGGGTAATATTCGGAATTACTGAACCGATTGCGAAAATTCTTACAGTAATGGGAAGCTACATTATCCCCGAGTGTCATTGGCTATGTTTAAAATGTTCTCGTAGAAGAATTTCCGCAAAACCTAATGTGTAAATACACACAACACAAACAAATGTTTCTGTTATGTGTGTATTTGTGTTTGTTGCCAGTCTACTGACGCATATTAGCTTGTTTGTTAGTTGTTAACTGAATGGCGACTTCCTTTATAAATCTCTGGGAAATATGGGAGAAGCCGTGGGGCATTTAAAAGAGCTTGCAAGTGACGATATTTAAGTGCGTCCGGTTTACTCTTGGCTGTCAAACTTGGTAAGAGGTTCGTTGACTGGTTAATCTTATGATCACGGTATCAGGTATTTTCTTGACAGTTTGAGGTGACAAAAGAGGAGTCAACCGGTTTCTGAGGTTTCTTAATCGGGGCTTACCTACTCGATATTATAACATAGTATATATAGCCAGTCCCGTCCAAAAGTGCGTTGGGTTGACGTTTTGGGAGCCTTCCTCATGTAATTTTAAGACGATCAAAAAGTGCTGATTATCAGACTAATTTGAATTTTTGGTTTTGAAACTAAGCAACAAAAAACTCAAGTTTGATACTAAATGTATGAGATCATAGATGAAGTTGTAACACCAGGTTATCTTTCTTGGTTCATTCATTCTTGAAAAATGTCAAGGTTAACTTTTAGAACTTATAGAGGATATGCGTTTCCTTGCAGACATTTTTTTGGCGTCATTAGATGGAATAAATATGATTCATCAAGTCTTACTCCTCAAAAAAATCCATGATTCGGCAGTCGATTGGTCAAGCATGATGATGATGATTTCAAGCAGGTATTATTATTCTTAGTTTGTCGATCTCAATCTAAATTGACTCAGCCCACAATTTGGCGAAAAGTTTGGCACTTTCAGTGGCGAATTAGCTCTTCCTTAATGTGCAAACAAAAACACAGGCAGGACACGTTACCAAGTATTCCATCGTTTTTGGAAGGCAGGTTTTAGGAAACCTAAACAAAATCCGTTCATCATCATCAGCATACAAAAGTCCACTGCTGGACATCACTCAACTCGATTCTCGGGAATTCACATCCAGTTGCTACCAGACACCCTGCGAAGATCTTCGCTTCACCGAGCCTGAGGGCGAGGGCGAGTTTGCCGGTTCGCGGTCTCCACTCCCAACGGTCATCGGTTCTACGGTTAATATGGCCAGCCCAGTGCCACTTTAGCTTACTTATTCTGTCAGCTATGTTGACAACTCTGGTTCTCTGTCGGATCACCTCGTTCCGGATGCGATCCCTCAGAGAGACTCCAAGCATAGCCCGCTCCATAGCTCGCTGCGATACCTTGAATTTATGGACCAACCATACCGTGAGTGTACAAAAACCGTTATAAATCCGATTAAAATATAGTTCTTTAATAGCATCTACTTCTATAAGACCACTACTAAATAACCTAATTATATATTTCAACGTAAGTTTCCAAGTAGACCAAATCAATGCGCCCTAGATATGCTTTCCAAATGACATTCCATAGACGTAATGACATACCAATTGCAGTAATCTGGCGAATTATGCCAACATAGACGGAGTCTTAGATATATGATTTGCAAGTACCGTTCTCAGATTTAGAAGTAACGTGCTCAGTAATTTGGTAGTTGAGGAAATTGGGTTAATTTAAGGTGGTAATTTATTAATTGAACCGCGAAGTATGGTCTAGTTATACCTAAATACATTTTCCCATAGAAGCCGCTTGTTAAGATCCTTACATAATCCTTTTGCTTTGTCAAAGTTCATAATAGGTTCATATAGTAGGTTGAGGAAGTCGTGGAGTATTTAAGAGTGAAGACCAACTGGACTCTGAGGGTCGTAAGGTTGGAATCGCGCTACAACATCAACTTCAAGTCGTTCGTGGTTCGAGGTCCAACTCACCATCTGCAGACCTTCTTGAAAGAGGACTTTTGGCCGAAAGGTGTCGTATACCGACGATTCCGAGGACGGTTACGCGACACCACGCAGCAGAACACGACGCCGTCAACAATTCGTGTCTAGTTTTAGTCAAATAAGGTTTTTTATATGTATTAGTTTTTATTTTATAAGATTATTTTGTGAATTTTTATCTATGGGCCTCAGTTGCCTTATAATAAAATGATTGATTGATTGATTGATTGATAATTATATTTATTTGGTCATACACGCACGCCTTTTGCGAGTACGATCTACATAATTATTATTAAGTAGTTTCAAGATAATAAAACTAGTCTGGGAATCTGGGATTCTCATACGCTAAAGGATTCTTCGCTTATAGAGAAGCATCGATCTTCAACTGTTATTATGGTCAAACAATTCGTTGCAATAAATAATCATCAGCCAATGATTCACCGTGTGTGTGAAAATGAGTCAGCAATGGCCAGCATGGTCGATTGTGTAGCTTTTAGTGGAACCATTTTAAAACAACATGTTACTCCTACACTTGTACTATTTATGACGTGCTAGAGTGCATCTTGAAACGGTACTAGTGACTTCTTAGAACTTCTTCAGAAAAAACTAGCATCTTTCTTTCTTTACTTTTTTCAATCAAATTGATAGTCATTTATGGTCGAACCATCAAAGGGCAAACCAATTTAGTCATTAAAAAAATCAATACTCGTAACAAACAGTACAGGGATCGTGACGTTTTTTTTTCTAAAGCAAATAACTACACCCGTTACCAGGCGACCATAATATTGTAGGAGGTAGATGACCGTTACAAAAACAAATTGAACTGTTACTTTGGCAATTGAAATTGGCCTTTATTGCTTTGAAGTTAAGGTTTGTGTTGACCGCATATTGGAATTTGGTTGACAAAGTTAGGTTGTGTAGTTCAAAAAATGAATTGGTGGAGTGTTTTTGAGGGAGAGGGAGCAATATTGACAGCAAAGTTAAGTTTGTTTGAAGTAGAATGCTTCTGTTGACTCGCTTCTTGTGGGTTCAACATAATGGTGTGTCGAACGGGGCAATCTGGACGTTTTTATATGGTTTTGTTTAGTTTTTTAGGAGCATTGTATAGAGATGGAGACATGAAAACATTTATCTTTATCAAGTTTGCAAAAGATAGAAAATTATAAGTGAATATTATATCGATGATTAAGTTGTTTGAGACTTTTTTTACTTTTGTATCCAGCGTGTTTTTGCAATACTAGTGCAGTAACATCATTATTATCTAGGTGCACTAATAGAGACAACGTTTTTTTAGAATAGATGTAGGAGATAATCTTCGAAAATAATTAGCCTATTTCAAACAATCTAGAGATGCACTATTACCGAGTGCATAATATATGTTAAGGTCTTCAATCAGTGTGTCCTGCCTGTTATGACTTACGGGGCCGAAACGTGGACACTCACGATCACGAGACGGTTGGTCCATAAATTCAAGGTCGCTCACCGTGTTATGGAACAGGTTATGCTTGGAATCTTTCTGAGGGATTGCATTCGGAACGAGGTTATCCGAAAGAGATCCAGATATGTTGACATAGCTCACAGAATTAGTAAGCTGAAGTGGCAATGGGCTGGCCAAATTAGCCGTAGAACCGATGACCGTTGAGACCTTTTGATGAGTGGAAACCACGAATCAGCAAGTAAGGTAGGATGCACTCAGGCTTGGTGGAGCGACGATATTCTGATAGTAACCAGCGAGAATCGAGTTAAGTAGCGTGCGATTTAAGAGGCCTATGTCCAGCTGTAGACTGCTTTAGGCTGATGATGATGATAGGATATTTTTCTTCGCAGGTACGAAGTCGTAGATTCAGAATTCTGTAACTAGAAAGCGCATAATCCCTAAATAAAAACCTTACTTAAGTGCCATAGACAATCAAGATTCCATGCCATATTAAAACTATAATTAAAATTATAACCGACTAGCAATCGAATTACAAGTACCAGGAAATTAGGAGACAGTAGGTTGTGTTTGTAAATATTTTCTAAAAGTAGTGTATTGCAGGATGTAGCACTTCAATGGTGCCGTCTGCGGGTGCGCACGTTCCGGGGTGACATAACGCTGCGTGGAGGAACGCGATCGGTACTTTTATAACACTATGGTGTACCAGTGAGTCATGATGGGGAGAAAAATGCGTGATTAAACGGTAAAAAGAGTATTAAATGACTTAAATACTGAACACGATCTTTTTTTTTGCATCCATAAAGTGTATGGCAAAAACGACGAATAAAAGAGGAAGAATCCATCAAGACAAAGTAAAACATAACAAACTTTACTGTCAAGAGTTTTTCCTTATCGTGGCTACTTATCAGTTCGCCTTATTCAGATGAATAGCGGGCACGAAAATTGAGGATGAAGTGAAGAAAATTACGCTGGAATATCAGTTCGTTATTTAACTCCATTTACTGTTAAAGATTCGGTCTTTTAACATCCTTAATGTTAATCCATTGGCTGGGTTTTAAGATTTAAGACTTCGTTGCATTACAAAGCAATGTGTAGACCACATTGCTTTGTAGCAACAAAGTATTTCATATATATCATATCTTAAGATCAAGCGTTATGATTATAGAGTCTTACAAGAATTATTTTCGGCACTAATTGCCATAAAAAAATTGAACGGGAAAGTAGAATGCTTAGGTGTTTTTATGGGATGCGCCTCATCTTAAATTTACTCATCTTTGCTAGATGTGGCGCAACCCTTATATGGTCAACCGTACGCCAGTAGCCAACACCAAGAAATCCGCTCCCTACGACTGTCAAGGCACAGTCAAAGATAATTTTTACCCGACTTAAAAAAAAGAGATGGTTCTATGTTCGGCTGTATATTTTTTTTTTTCACTCTGGGCATTTAGTCGACTGTACTATGTAGATAGTTATATGACCATACGTGACAGGTGCGCGGGCGCAGGCGGCTCCTTTGATCTCGCGACACCGTGAGTACGTCGCGTCGCCGTCGGTGATACTGTCATTTTAATTAGATTTATATTGAGTGTGGCAACATTCGTGATTGTACCTTTTTGTGATGGTGTCTTTCTAAGTATTTCATGGAATATTGTGCTTAAAATTTTAATGAATTCCTGTAATGAAGTGTTTGCTAGTATAAATGGTTCTACACAGGGTGTAAAGCTATCAAGCACTTTCTTTTTTATCATATAATTCTAATGGGCAATGTTATAGCAGAAAAAACAGTGGAAGCTACTCCTACTTTAATGTGACCGATGGCTGTTAAGCTGTAGGGATCCTCTTACAGTTTGGTTCTCCGTGACACATTTGGGCGTATTTAATCCTTATTACTTTATCGGTATTAGTTGTGTAGCTAATTTCATTTGACATTGTACATAAACGTGGAGAATTGTTTATGTTGAATGTGGGTGTAATGTTGGTATTCTTCTGCTTGCCACTTCGTGGAATACAGGCGTAAAGTTATGTTATGTATTCTGAATATTCTTCAACAAATTCACACGAGAATTAATATATTATTATTGTTTCTTCTAAAAGAATTATCGCTACAGATCTTCAATTTCAAATGTGGAACGAAAGTCGGTATCGAATGTCACACTGTTTTGCTTTTCCTGTACCACGAGATTCGAGTTCACACAACACTGTTCTTTATTTCAAATCCATTGCGTACTTCTTTGTGAATTATCGAAGTATCATGCGAAGTAATGCGGTAATGTATTGCATATTATACAGTAAGGCACTTGTTAAACGATTTCTAATCGAGTTCCATAATCCAATTAGCGGTTTTCGCGATCGCGTGCGCATTCGAGAATGCGGAATGAGTGAAAATGTGTGTGTCGCTGAAAATGCAATGTCATGTTTGTTGGGGGTAAGCAGGATAGTAGGTGTAACTGTTTTAGAAAGTAGTTTTAGTGTAATTGATTATTTTAAATAATGTAACTGCAGTTTAACGACGTGTGGGTATTATGGACTAGACTTAGTGAAAGATTTTGGGTGTCTCGTCATTTACAATAAAAATAACATTTATTGGGAGTAATAGTAATACCGTATCACCCAGTACCTACTAACTGGGTTGTGGAGGTCAGATAGGCAGTCGCTCCATGTAAAATACTGGTATTCAGCTGTACCTGGTAAGACTGGAAACCGACCCCAACATAGTTGGGGAAAAGGCTAGGCAGATGATGATGATTGGGAGTAATAGTGGGGACCTGGTGTCCCAAAACACATGCCTCGCCTTACTTTAGGCACCAATCTCCCACAAATAAATACTTCTTCCTGTGTCTATGTTATATAATAAGTACTGCTCGTCTTTATTTGTGGAAGAGAAATATACAATTTTTTTGAAATTATTCTCTAGTTTATGCCTGCGGCTACTCCCGCGTGGAGTTCAGTAATTGTCCCACGGGGTCGTACTACCGGGATAAAAAGTATCCTATAGGTTAATCAAAGTTATAATGTATCTGTGCGCCAAAATTTTATCCAAATCCGGTCAGTACTTTTTGCGTGATAGAGTAACAGACATCCAGACACACACACACAAACTTTCGCATTTACAATATTAAGAAGGAAGTAGGATTGACGACGGGGCTTCCTAAAATAATTTAGATCAATTACACATACCAGTTTTCAATATCGCTTTCCGATACCAAAAGGTAGGTAAGTACCTACTGTTGCATTTCTAGCGCACAATCACAGTATAAATATATACAGTATTGTGACTCGGCCCTGTCCTTGAAATAATTACCTACAGCCGGGGTACGTTCGCAAGCGACAGGGCTGCCGCGCCCTTCGTGACTTCTTGGGTACCGAGTGTGTACCAAACTCGAAGCGTGTAGGTATGACTCGCGGTCCGACCGTTTGTATGAAGATACACTACTGTATATATTATTACCGTGGCTCAATTCAGCTCAGAGAATTAAAAAAAGAGTGCAACAACATTCAGGCGTCAATTTGCACTTCTTTATTACTAAACACGTGCGCTGTCAATCTTATTTTCTTATACCAAAAATCTAATCTATATCACATACAACGTCAATGTACCATAAATCTATAGACCGACAGATTTAATGAGTCCTCGCGAAGATATCAATTTAAATGGAATATTCTGAAGGTTGATCACGTATTAGTTCAATTACCTACGTGGATAGTGGTTATTTTAAAGCAAATAACCTGTGGGATATTGTTAGGACTGTGGACACTTAATGTGCCTTTGATGGCGCAAAGCGGAGGACTCATTAAAGAGGTCGGTCTATATGCACTACTGCGTTCACTGACAGTCGAAGAGTTTCCAACCTTATTACTCGGGGCATAAAGGTGAAAATTGGTAGGCCGTCAGTAAACTCGGGAGTACATTAACAGTACCTACACCTACAACCTCAATTACTCAATCGTTCATAGTCGGTTCAAGAGCAGTTTTTGTGCCAATATTTGAATAGCACAAAAACCACGTTGATTGATATACCGGTGTGCTTATAATAATACTTTAGTTTTTGCTCCAGTTTGTAGTTGGTAATATAACATCACGACATGAAGCAAAAAAATTGGGGTTACGTCATTTGAGGAATATGGTCTACAAGTATTAAATGTGTTCAATGGAATTTCTGTCGGTAAAAAATAACTTCTGTACAAACGTTCATTCCTTATGAAAATGTTATCAACTTAAGCGACGAATTTTCAAAATTTTTCTTCATTTCTTCATTTATGGAACTCCTGCGCAACAGATAAACTGTTGCGCAGGAGTTCCTTCTACACCCAGCGGTTTAGGCTGTGTTGTTTTTTAGAGACATCATTCAAATTATTAATGTGAATGACGCGAATGGCGCGATGAATTATTTTTAATTTCAAATTATTAAGAAGAATTAAAAAGTCGTGTCTTATCTTGAGAAGTTCTTGATTAATCACCTAGGTAGGGTAGTAGCTGCTTAAGGCACACTTTATGCACCTTGACTAGGACAAATTTAAACCGTTGTAGTGTGTAATCAACATTTTTGTATGTAACCAGGCTTATTTCGTATAAATGTCACCTTTTTAATTGTTTAATAATTATTATATAGAAGAAAATATCAGCTGTCCCATAAATGTAGGTCGAGTTGGTATTGAAATTTTGTATGGGACACTGATATTCTTTTTTCCATTTACGATATTGGACCGAAGGAGAAAGTTGTTCAGTTTGATGGTCTGCAGCATATCCTTTCAACTACTATGCCCTTTCTGTTACACCCAGTATATTATAAAAAAAAAAGTGCGGTCAACATACCATTTAATATCGTAAATGACGCGGTGTGATCAGGAAACTTATGTTTTATGAACTGCAAAAACCAAAAAACAAAAAGGAAAAAAAAGAAGGAAGAAAGTGCAGGAATTGTCCAATCACACACGAGATAAGAGTCGTGATGTGGATTTCTACCAATTTAATGGTCGAATTCTGCTCGGCTCTGCTTCCATGAAAACGTACCTAACTATAAGCTGTCAAATAAATACCATTCCTAAAGTTATACATTATGTTTATGTTATGGTCACTTGTTCATGAACGCTACCTTAAGCTTAGTTAATTGCAGTTTAGTTAAACTCTGCTAAACCATAATAGTTCTGATGTTTAAAGTCTGTTAGCTTTACCAGCGTTAATGAATGAACCCCTTAAATTCCACCAAGGAATGTTTAATAAACATAAGTTACCAATGTTCTCACGTGAATATTACGATATGTTTAAACATGACATTCTGACATGACGTAATCTATTGTTATGTCCATCAATCATGAAGTAAAGTCATGATGTTGATCAATGACAAAAAGGTTTTGCATAGATTATCATAACATACCTATTTGTATTAGCTGCGCCTCGTGTCTTCACCCGCCGACTCGGCCCCACTGCGTCGCATCGCCCGCCAACGATAATTACTTCATTTACGCTTGGCGTTCTTTCTATTTTTGCTTGGCTCCTAATCGCCGCAGCGTGATATTAAATAGCCTAAAAGCTTCCTCAACAATTGGGCTATATGGCTTATTTTTTTTTTTTAATCTGACTGGTAGTTCTAGAGATTTGCACGTTCAAACAAACAAACCATTTCTTCAGCTGTATAGCATTGGTAAAGATGTTTGTATGGAATATACTTAAGAATGTATGGAATTAATTAATCAATAGCCTATTCACGTTCGAGGATCACTTGGATTTCTATTTGTCATAAGTTGCATACAAATTTATGACAGGAGCATTTTGAAGAGTATAGGAATATTAATTTGGAATGTGCAATTGCATTTTACATGACTGTATTTCTTCACAATCGAATAGTCATTGCATACAGATTATTTCTCAATATTAGATAAAAAA
The DNA here is from genome assembly GCA_905163415.1 of Noctua fimbriata. Lineage (NCBI taxonomy): Eukaryota > Metazoa > Arthropoda > Insecta > Lepidoptera > Noctuidae > Noctua > Noctua fimbriata. The sequence goes on along the minus strand of LR990926.1, from coordinate 2,733,105 downwards.
TCTGTCTAAGTTCAACATTTAGAGCTATGGTAGTCCAGTGGTATCGGAGTAATGTTTTCACCACCACTGCTGTCAAAACGGTGAAAGGAAACATCATCATCTGCCTGGCCTTTTTCCAACTATGTTGAGGTCGGTTTCCAGTCTAACTGTACACCCGTATTTTACATGGAGCAACTGTCTATCTAACCTTCACAATCAGTCGAGAGCAGACGAGGGTTGCCAGCTGTGCCAGCTAACTCCGTATTTTATACAAAATAGTGTTTATAAGATCCAGGAACAGTTAAAATACCACCTTGAATTCATACTAGCCTTACAGATTAAATCTTTTATTTCCACTTTATAACCTTTGCACCCGAATGTACTTGATGTAGTTTTATGTTTACAAATTTTTGTCACCGGGCCATTGGAACGTAAACGATTTTTGTTTACGGTTGAATGGGACGCGAGCCAATCGATTTGGGCCGTTCAGAAAAAAAAAATCACCTCTAAATATGCCAGCGTGGAGGTCGGTTAGCAAAGCCATTCGGTATAACCTCAACAGTACCGACTGTAATAAAACTAGATCATCATAAAACAAATTATTCAAAATCGATCTTTACAAGGCACAATCATAAATGATCGATTTTAACGATACAATCATGTCTTATTACTAGTTACAATTAAAGATTATTAATTAAATAACATGGAAACTGGTCTACCAGTAATAAATTTCGAATTTTATTACTTGTCAACTTAGGGTTGCCAAGTATTTGGCAAGTGGGCGATAGCTTGCCAAACTTAAAGTTATTTAAATATGAGAAAATTAACCGTAACCTCTAAGTTTACCGAAGACTGAAGTGTTAAAATGCTAATTTGGGGTCAATAGCTGTAGAAGCCACTCCAGAAATAATAAAGACTTTTGGCTGCTGTTAATAGGTTTTCCCAATATCTATCTCATCAGGAATATCTCAGTAGCAGCCATAGAGTATTTATTTGTGCCGGGTTGATGGCAACAGGCTCGTCCCCTATTACGTGAGCTTAAAGACATCAATGGCGAAATGTGGGAGTATTATCAGTATACCTTTGCCGAGCCCTTGTCGGGAATAGCAGGTGTGATGTTATGATAGTATGTTTTTTGGATGGCTTGTTGGTCTAGTTGTTTCACAGTAGTCCTGGTTCGTAAAACGCAAAATATTAATTAGAGAATAACACCAAGTCGAACTGCGTGTGTACATAGAAATAGAACACTGACTGCCTCATCTGCCTAGCGTTATCCCAACTATGGGGTAGGCTTCCAGTCTAACCGGATGCAGCTAAATACCAGTATTTTACATGGAGTGACTGCCTATCTGACCTCCACAACCCAATTAGTACTGGGTAATATGATACCCGATGGTAAAACTGGTTGTCAGACTTTCGGACCACTAATTACCTGTAACGACTGTCAAAGATCTACAAATGACAGCCCAGACCAACGGCTTAGGGACTAACCACACTTATTCAGCTCTGTTCAGCTTTTGTCCATAGAAAACAACGATTTTGTATGGAGATGCATACGCATCTGAATAGACGCGGAAAACTGAACGGATGCGTACGCATCTTGGTGGTGTGAAAGTCTGACAACCAGTTTTACCAACGGGCTTTCCGAGGCACAGAGGAAACTTGGTATGTAATCGGTGGTCCAAGAACTAACCTAGGCAAGCACGGCTTAACCTAAAGATCGACCCGAACGGCTGTTATTACTTAGCCACGAGCTTCTTAAATATAACGCAGACTAATTATAGTTAAAGTTTTTGCGTTGATATTAATCATCATAATGTTAGAACTACTTCTTGGAACTTGACCTTCATTATAACAATATTACAAAAAGTTAATACCCATATAGTTTTAATTTCGAAGACGTCTAGCGTGGATGTAGACTAGCAAATTAGTTTTTTTGTTGACCCGAATATTTAATAAGCTATTTTTATCGTCTGAACCCTGTAATAGGGTTTACAGTGATTGGGAATGATTTACTATAAAATCAGGAAAGAAGTAAAATAATATAAATCGATAATTTTAGTGGTTGTAAAAAGAAAGCTTTTCCCCATCAAATTATTTTACTTTTTTTTTTTAAAGTGTTAAATATGCTTGCGTTTGGCCGCAACTTGTCTGATGTGAATGAAGCGATGACGCGGCCTAGGGTGGAGCGATTCACTCGAAATTTGAATAGATCGAGATTATAATGATCAGGGGATTTTACATATTTAAGTATTTTACATACAAACTATACTTACTATACTATATAAAACTCACGTCTTTTATCATAGGGGTTGACAGAAACTACAGAACGCCAACTGCTACGATCGCTTAAGATATTTCACAATTTATTGATTTTGGTGGGTTTCAAGGTATACGACATTCATAGCTTGCAACTAGTTCTCACCAAATAAAAAAAAAAAATGCACTTCAATCAATACTTTTTTTTTCTGAACCCTGACAGCCCTACTCCCAAAATGTTAATTTCGGTTTTCAACACGACTTCAAATCAACAATCCATCATGATCTGTTCTCAACCAGTTTCATTAGCATATTAAACATTACATAATTACTGCCATAACCGAACGGATCTAGCAATCTATCCATAATAATAAACTTTATCAAAGCTGTCACAGCAGTTACCGATAATGATTACGCAAGTTATGAAACATTGTTATGATTGTAAATTATCCGTAAATGCTAATCTGTAGGAAATGCATACATGATTATTTATATGATGTTCTATTTATGATTTTGTTTTCACTTGAGAGTGTAAGAAAAAATTGTGTAAGAGTTCATTTGCATGGCATTCAACTTTAGATGCCAATGATTCTTTTGCTGGAGCTAGTATTTCTGCAATTAGCAGCAAGGCTAGAACTATGTGCGACGCCGATTTTTCTGGAGTTGCAATGCCTAGCACCGGAATATTTTGGCCGACGCTAATTTGTATGAAGTTATAAGCGTGTCGGCCATACGCTAACAGATTCCGGAGCGCTGGGAATCGGAGTGTGTGTCCGTTTTCCACTTGCAAATCAGAATTTACCGGTGCATGTGTCATCACGCTAAATCTCCAACTCTTCTTAGTTTTGTCTGACAAGAGAAGCTCATTTATCATTTTTTGTTGCCAACATTGACATTTGGAACAATGTGACGTCATCACTGTCTTACCAAAGTAAGGTGCATGCTGCTATACTTAGGCCACTTAAGAGATTTGTTTTCTTCTTTAGCATCTAAATCGCCGATGTGCCAGTGTCATGCAGGACATGATGATGGGCATGGTAGCTATGGTGGGTACTCCTGAAGATCAGTCTTTTGAATAATTTCCAACTTATACTGGGGTTAACGGTTGGTTAAAAGCGAACTATACCCAGAAGGCACTAACTGAAGAAGTCTTAACACCTGACTGTTAAGTCGGTTCTAATCACGAAGACTTTTAGTTCTGGGAGATGATTCTACGGGTACCGATGATTTTAATCAGCAACACACTAAAGAATTCTTCAAGTAGGTACATAACTAGTACAACTTAAGACACCTCGTATCTCGTGTGAACAGTTTTGTCATACATTACGAGGCTGGCCGAGCGAGACGTGATAAATATGCACTCAGGCGCAGCAGGATCTATGCGTACTGCGAGGTGTCTGTTTACAATACTCGTAGAAATAGCAAAAGTGTTCACATTCTTGGTGATTATGCGCTTGTGTACTTCCGAGACTGGTGCTATTGAGGTAGGATGTCGTGCTGCCCACTGTTAATAAGGAAGAGTCTACAGCCTCGTTGGTCTAGTGATTGCAAACATTACTGCTGAGCTTGAGGTCCTGGGTTCGATTCCCGGCTCGGACCAAACGTTATTGGGTTTTTCCATCAGGAATTTCCCAGTATCAAACACAGACTAGATTTGTGCCCGGTTGATGACAATAGGTTCGCCCCCTATTACATGGTACTTAAACATAACTGGCGAAATGTGGCTGTAGGTACTATTAGGTACACCTCTGCCTAACTTTTGGGGATTATAGACGTGATGTCATGTTAGGAGTTAGAAATTTGAGGCACTGGAACTGGTAGGTAGTGCAATGATGATAGCTTCAATATTGTCGAAGATACTATAACGATTGATAAGTCATTAGATATCCAACATATTGGAGATTGAACAGTTGCTGCTTCCTGATTACAGCAAGTTTTTATCACGTCATAAATCATCACCAATAGGAAGAATCATTACAGACCGGAATTACGAGAGGACAATCAACAATCTAATTTATGATAATCTAAAGATAAAAGTGACTATGCATCTAATTATGTGTGAATTTATTTTCTCCTATCTGTCATATAAATCAGGATTGGATAATCCGTCATTTATTTTATTATGTTTACATACATATTTAATGTTATATTTATACGTGAAAGTAGTCAGTATGTTGTAGTCTGTGCATATGATGTAAGTGCTAAATTCTATTTGTTGTAGACAGGAGGTAATCTGAATGCATATTTTAATACTAATGAAATTAAGTGATTTAAGAAAGTTTTTGATGGAGTGGTATCCTGTCTATGCAAATATATAAGGTTAGGTTCAGACAAGAGCAACGAGACGATAAAATCATTTACAATGCAGTTATAAACATAATGAACGGTTGTTAGGTAATTTCCGTACGTTGAAAAAATAAACTTACCATCTCATCTGCCTAGACTTTTCCCAAATTTAATGGGGTCGGCTTCTAGTCTTACCGGATGCAGCTGAACACCAGTATTTTACATGGAACGACTGCCTAACCAACCTCCACAACCCAGCTAGTACTGGGTAATACGATACCCCTTGGTAAGACAAAAAAAAACTCACCACCACTCACATGGAAATGGCATAAACTTACCTGTGAACAACAAAACATCATTATTAGCAAAATAAATCAAAAGTAAGATCAAAAATAAAAAACACAAAATGACTGGTGAAATATGGCTGTAAACCTACAGTTCTGTGTATTTGTATTTCTACGGGAGCGCAAACGTTGTGTTATATAAGGTGGAAGGGACTCCGGCGTACACACGGCCACACATCAAACTATAACTTTCCAGTATAAAATGACCTCGGTTAGTATTAGATTTCCCATATAATGAGAGATCCGCATAAACTGGTTTTGTATATCTTGATTGGTCGCAGTGCGTACATACCCACTTAGAAATTTTCCTACCTAAAAATTAATAAAAAAACAGCTGTTCTATACATTATGACCGTGTAGGTATTGCAGTTTTCGAGGAAACAGCTGTTTTGTTTTTTAATAACCGACGAAGAATTTCTATGTGGGGGGTTCAGAATGATGTACTGAATAAGAGGTAACCGTTTTAGCGTCGGTGTCCCTTCCGCCATGCATGTTCTTGTAAAGCAAAAATAATATAATATTCTAAACTATCATGGTCACTAACATTATTACTTAGACAGGAAACGGGATATTTACCATGTTTACTATTTTTGACGAGTTCCCGATATTTCGGCGCTGTTGCAAGCACCATGATCACGGATAAACTAAAGTTATTGCGGGTGGGTGTTTATGAGCAGACAAATCGGTCTACCCTCTTTCTTGTTCGTTTTTTGCACTCAGTACCGCTACCACTGTCACTCGCAACTCGATTCTGTTCCCGACATACGAAACTCACACAGCTAACTTCAGTTTATCCGTGATCATGGTGCTTGCCTGTCGCCGAAATATCGGGAACTCGTCAAAAATAGTAAACATGGTAAATATCCCGTTTCCTGTCTAAGTAATAATATAATATTCTATTCTAAAAGAGCGTTATTTTTCGTTTAACACATTGCTGTCTTTCTAATGTAACAAGTTTAGTTACTTTTAGAGGATAGAAGAAGTTACTACACTAGACAGAAGACATAATTAAGCTATCATTCTCATCGCATGCGCAGACAAATTAGATAAATCATAGCATTCATAACGCACAGTTAACGGCCATTTTGGAGAAATTGCTGCTAATGGAATGAAATTGTAGGTTGTAATAGTAAATGAGACAAAATATAAAGTAATGGATACATAAGTTTGTTTGTTTTAGCTTCTTGCCATGGGAGGTTTTGATTCACTAATGAATACCATTTCTATCATCTGCCTAGCCATGTCCCTACGGAGTTGGAATCGGCTTCCAGTCTAACTGGATGCAGCTGAATAATAGTACTTTATATGGAGTGACTGCCTATCTGACCTCCACAACCCAATCAGTACCAGGTAATACTTAGTAAGACTGGCTGTTAGACTTTCGGGTCACTGACTACCTGTAACGACTTTCAAAGGTCTAGAAATGACATCCGGGATCAACGGCTTAAAGAGCTTTCCGAGGCACGTAGTACCCTCAGTCGGTAAAGGGTAGTCACCCATCTACGGACTAACCTAGGCCAGCGCGGCTTAAAAGATCGGTCCGAGCGGCTGTAATTATATAGATACGAGCTCTCACTAGAATATCATTTCTATCATTTATTTACATTTCAGATCAAGATTTTCATGAATTATTGAAATTACCATTGATTTAACTCTATTTTACCGGGGTAAGCACGGGTTACACTTTCTTAAAAACGCTAAGTAGAACTTGAACTACACATTATTTATCATAGAAATCGAAATTACCTTTCTATCTATCTTCAACTAACAATTTTTACTTTTTAAGGTCATCCATTGAATGGGAATGAGTCGTCGGTATTTCTGCTTATCACCAGTGACTGGCGATTTACAGTGAAAGTGGTTATTGTCATGCATATCTGTTGGTTTTCTGAATGATTATAACAGGACTGTGGAGTAATGAGGTGTTTTGCATATGGTAGGCCTTTTTTGTTATGGTTTTTTGTATGGACGGTCGAATTTGTATAGTAAACGTGAAGAAAGATCCTAAATAAATAACCTTAGACAAAGTTTTGAGTTTGGTCTTAAATGTCAGTGTTTCTATTTGTTTACAAGTTTGCCAACAAGTAGGTCGGCGAAATGAGTGCACTTCTCGCTTCGACTTGTGTACACGAGTTCGCTTCCATAGATCTGGATCTTGTAGGTATTTATATATAAGTACAACAATACAATTCAGAAACAATGTATGTACTATGAGAAAAGTGAAGAGGATTTAACAAAACAAAGTAAACAGACTTTACAAGTCTCCAGAGTTTTTGTTCCAAGGTGTCATCTATTTCTGCAAAACTGTTCGAAAGAGATACCGCGGCCTTGAAACACAAAGGGCAAAGAAAGAACATGGATGGATTTTACTCAGAACAAGTCTGAATCTCCCTTCCGCTCCGCCCAGAGCGGGAGGGGTCATTCGATGATTTCCCCCATTAAAAAAAAGGTGTCATCTATTTCATGAGCGAACATTAAAAATACATGAATCAAGAATTCGAAGAAATATAGGTAATGGCCCACTAACTCAAAAAGAGAAGACCTCTGTCATGGCAGTAGTAATTATTGAATTTTTATTTGTATTTTGCAATACCACAGTATTCTGGATGAGTGTCTATTCAATGTAGTCGTCATATTGGTATCTCATAATTATATCCTCTGTTCCACTAACTTCATAAAATCGATTGAAGATTCCTCCTCATAACTAGCCTTCAAGCCACAAAGTGCGTAAAAAGAAACGCAAGTCCATCGTAAATGCGTTCCATTATACGCTCACCGGTGCTGTATCAAAAGCGTTGTGGTTTATTCATTATTATAGTTGAGGTTTTCAATAATATCGCAAAATGTTTGTGCTGTCGAACGTGAAAGTTTGTGGAATGCTTTTGTTGATAGATGAGGGCAAAGTGAAGTGATGGAGTTGATGGAAATTGAAATGCTGATTTGTTTGTTTGTTTATCGATTTAGCCCACTATTGATTGAATTTGGGAATGCTTGAAAACTAGTACTAACATTAAAAGGAGGCTTGTAAGTTATTATTAACCTCCTTCGGCGTATAGATATACGCCGAAGGAGGTTTCCACATTGATTTTCTTTTTGGAAAATTAATTAAAAGTTGCTGCTTTAAATAGCTAGCGGTTTGCTTAACTTTTTTTAGTTGTGATCTGCTTCTTTCTGGTTACCGGACTAAGGTCAATTATCTTAGAGTGGAGATGAGCTGCTTGATAACCACGCTTACTCATTGCAGGTCGGTGATTTCAGACCAAATTTCAGGGTATCTTGGCGATATTTTAATTCATCATCTAAAGATAATAAACTTATAAAGTAGATAACTACCTACCTACTTTCTTATGTATCAAAATTGTAAAAAAATATATAAATCTCAATAAATATATAAATAATTAGAATATGTCTTAAAAAAGTCACAATGGAACTTGGTGGGTTTCAACCCGCAACTTAGGGTGTATGAAGCGGAGAAGGCAAAGATCGGCATGATCTTTGCCTGTTCTGCTTCATACACCCTCTCCCTTTCTTTGTGTTGATGTTTCTGTACAGACGCCAGCACAGCAAGCTACCCGAAACTGTCAAATTTTCCCAATCAGCCTTGAACCTAATGCTTCAGCGATAAAGTTGAAAATCTATAAAAGTAATTTGACAGATTCTAGTAGCTTTAGAGCATAGTGTGCTGGTGTCTGTACATCATACAATTACTTATGATTAATTATCATGAAATCCATCATAAGAGTTCAATTTTGTGAAAGTTACACTAACATAAATTACTTTTGCTAGTTCGGAGATGGGCGATACGAAAACATATTTTTACTTATTGCATAATGTGAAGATGGTCATGTGTAGGCTGATTATAACTTTGATTAAACTAATAATTAATACAATTTCGATCAAAATCAGCCCACATGTTACATTAATAATAGTTTTTATAGACAATATTTCTGTAGAAAGCTGTGATTTATCTTTCTTAATCATTATTACATAAATAATTAGCTTCTATTTTCTGAGCATCAGTATGGGTTCGATTCCCGGGTCGGGCAAATTGTTATTGGGTTTTGCCATCAGAAGAATTTCTCAGTAGCAACCACGAAGTCTGGATTTGTGGCCGGTTGATGGCAATAGGCTCGCCCCCTATTACATGAGATTTACATATGACATAACTGGCGAAACGTGGGTTTATTATTAGGTTTTACCTCTCATCCCCGAAGGGTTAGGCTTCGGGGTTTACAGGGGTGATGATGATATCTTCACTTTCATCTCTTTTGACGACGCTTTGGCTTGTTCCCAATAGGTAGTTAGTAACGTGTTGTGAGAGTGAGGAGCTCGTGGCTAAATAATAACAGCCGCTCGGTTCGATCATTAGGTCAAGCCGCGCTTGCCTAGGTTGGTCTGTGGATGAGTGACCACCTATTACATTCCGAGTTTTCTCCGTGCCTCGGAAAGCACGTTAAGCCGTTGGTCCCGGCTGTCATTTGTAGATCTTTGGCAGACGTTAGGTAGTCAGTGGGCCAAAAAGTCTGACAACCAGTCTTACTAATGGGTATCGTAGTACCCAGTACTAGCTGGGTTGTGGAGGTCCGATAGGCAGTCGCTCCATGTAATATACTGGTATTTAGCTGTGTCTGGTTAGACTGGAAGCCGACCCCAACATAGTTGAGAAAAGGCTAGGCAGATGATGATGATATTGTGTTGTGAGACATCCTACAAAAATTTCTCCACGAGGAGATTTGTTTTTAAATTATTTCGACATCCTGGCAATTCTTTGACAACATCTCGACCTGTTCTCTAATTGAGTGTGCCGAACGGGAAAGGAATATAAGAGTACTATCACCAGTACATCAGGTTACCATAAACTGTCAAATGTCTCCAAAATTAAATGATTTGAAACCATAAAATGTTGTAGGTTAAGTTTAAAATCGAATTAGAAAATTTTACAGTTTTCGGTAACTTGATGCGCTGGCGACAGTACATTGACTTTTCACAACTGTCCACAACTTGATTATGAAAATAAGTTCCTACACAGATTGGATTTCTAAAAGGTTTTCTTCAAGTAACTTCAAGTACTTTAGTTCATCCATTATTCAATTTTTATACGTAAAAAATAAGCCACAAAATCGAAAATTGCACACAAAATAAAAAAATATCCGAACGCACCGTGTGATACCGTTCGATCGCTAATCCAGTTCAAGAATATCGCAAGCGCCACAACAGTTACAGATTAATTTTGCCGTTATTAAAATTGCAACACACTTTCACAACAGACTTACTTTTTGCGCTCATCACACTCAACTACATCACAATTCTCACTTCTATTTCTAACACAACAAGGATGGTTAAATTGCGAGTTTAGTTTTGGAACAGCAAAATAAATAACAATAGAAAGCCACGTGGGTAGAATCATGTAATTTAATTGCGAGTTCGTGATATATAGTAATAATAATTGCAACCATATATGTAACGGAAAATGTCTAAACATTAAATTGAGGCGAGTTAAAGCGATTTAAGGCTTTTTAGCGGATTCTTAAGGAGAAAATATGAAGGTTCTAAATAGTTTCAAATAATAACGTACTTTGTATTTACAAAAGCGAGTAATAAGGAAGAGTTTTTGAAAATTCGTTGCCTAAAAGGTTCACACAGGGTTTAATAGCATTTATGGATCAAAAATTTAAAAAATTACTTCTGAAGCTCATTGTGTTGTAGCTTTTGAAGACAGTACGAAATATATTCTTGAACCTCTTCAAAAATATTCAATAGGAATGTCGATTGTCGGTGATTATTAACATAGAAATCCAGCAATAACTTTTTCGAGGAATTTCTCCGAGATTCAAGCAAATTCTCCGCTCAGTCGAAGAGAAAATCCTCAGATATTATAAACTTATCTTAAAATCAAGCTGTCGACAGGAATTAATTATTTAACTGTAAATCTTACACACTGTGTTTAATATCCATACTTAATGACGACTTTCCTGTGCAACATTAATTTGATTTTATTCGCAATAACTTTTCAAGATTACATAAATATTACTAGGATTAAGAAGATTATATATTTAACGGCTGTCACTAGTACAAACATAATAATAATCATGCATTTAGAGTCATTTAAAACGCCAACTGCTACTGAGGCCTTAGCACGAGTGTGCGGTGTAAACGTAACAATACGTCGATTTTTAAATTAAAAATACTCGTTTCACATTTAATATTTTCATAATTTTAAGAATGTATTCATATCTATGGATGATACTAATTGTGCTTGTTGCAAATAAGGATTAACGTTTCTCTACCACAACACAGTACTTCTTAACGCTGAGGATCTAAGATGCATTTTGTTTGTTTTGTTTTGTTTTTGTTTTTTTAAAAAACGTTGCCCCACACTAGGAATTTCTCCTGTAGCGTGGGTGTAGATGCATTTTAAAGCATGCATGTTTTTTGCCAACTAACACGCGTATCAAAAACCTTTAGTAACATGATAAAACGAACATGATGAGCAGAGAAATACTATAATTAGCTACGACTAGGACCAACACAGCATTTTAAATTATATCTCACATTTATTCCCAAGATTAGAATTTATAGGCCACCTGTGCAGAATTCTATATTTTTTCCACGCGAGCACCATTTGAAATGACATATTTATCTTATGAACGAACGCATGGGCCCAACTAAGGCTTCCAGATGCAATTATTACCATGCATACAGGCAGATGTTACCCTATATAGGACCCGGTTTAGCATATAAATTGGCGGCATGTGAGCCGCCATATTTGTGCGCCATTTTCTATTATATTCAAATTAAGAACGCTTGGAGCGTTCGTTGCAGATATGTCATAATATTACAGACATGTCATGTACCTATAACCAATTCAGGTTTGAATATTTGTTATAGTTATTTTATGGCGATGCAGTAGTTAAGTACGGGAAATTATTAATTAAATAATTTTTTTATTGACGACTAAGATACTGAATGGGCGACTATTATACCAAGTAAGTAACTATTTATCCGGTCATTGCGCCAAGGAGAACATAGGAAGCAAGAGCGAGCGAAGCGAGCTCGGGACTTGTGGCACCCCGACTCGGTCGTCTCATGTTAGGTTACTTTAAACCCTGCAAACAGAAATAGGAGTCCCGCCGCGGGGTTATGGTGAATACGCCTTATATACAATCTAGTGGTTAATAAGCTTGTTTTTTCCGAGGCTTACAATTATCACACTGATCGTATTGAACAACCAGTAACTCAAATTTGTATTTTCAAGTCGCCGCGCGCCGTTTTTAACATATTTTGTATTCGGCTACTGCTTGTGGCCTATTTAGTGTTTCAATGGCCCATATTCAGTATCTTTGGCATCTTTAATTTGAATTTATTTTCGCTGGTTTCAATACTCGTTTCTAAGGCTGTAACGTAATAGCACTGTAAAACCAAATATATTTTTTAAAGAGTAACCATGGAGTTTCTTGCCGGCTCTTCTCCATAGGAAACGAAACGACCAACCCAAACCATGTACATTTCGCGACGTTTTGGTGCCCATGTAGGCCCATGTGAAATTAAATATTGTGATTTTGAGTACCTAATGAAAATTGTAGAGTTTTATTTAGTAATATTTATGGAAAGAGAAACTAAATATTGATTGGGTTACACATAAAATAATATCTCGCATTATCCAGTTAGGTATCAATTACATATAATATAGGGCTATCCTATTGCCATCAACCGGGACCAAAATCCTGGTAGAAAAACTCATTAACACTTTGCCTGACCTGGAAATCGAATCGAGGACTTCTTGCAATCATTATCTCGAATCTGTTGGTTTACACCTAGGATATGAAATAACTAATCGTGTAGAACATTTATTCTATTAAATCTAACTGATGGTCACAGGAAGAAAAATAAATTAATTTACTCCCGTTTTCTAAGCCCGTGTAAAAATAACTTTATCCAATTTTATTACTGTCATTTACGGGGTTTTGCGCCATAATTAAATATTAATATCCTTTAATATACAGTCGCGACTAATAGCCTATAAGTATGGTTTATAATCCCATACATTTATCGTGGTATTAGTTAACATTAACCGAGAATTATCTATTAACAGTTCCTTGCGCGTGCGCTTGTGCCACAGAGTAAGAGAGATCAGAAGGCTCACAGTCCCAATGTAATTAATTAGGATGCGGGTTGGCTTTGAGTTTCGTTAAGGCTAGGGGTAATATAGCTTTAAATATTATCTCTGTGTCGTGTACCCGAGTGAATTTCAAATTGGTAAAAATAACGAACTTCAATACAAACTGATGACAGCATACAAGCTGTCGGAAGTTCTTTATCTTTCCTATTTATTCCTTCGTTATATTTAAATGCGATTCTGAATCAATATGAATGTTCTATAGCAGATGAATAACATGCGGTGCTTTTTCAAAACAAAATTGTCAGATGATGATAGTAGATGTTGACTTATCATAGAAAAGTTTTATACCTTATTTATCCCTTTAGAAAGCACTAGTGACAGTCGCTTTCCAAGCATTTCGTTTACACTTCAGCCAATTTATCTGTGCAGACGGGAAAACAAAGAAATAAAATAAATGTACCAAGTTTGACGTATCGATGCATTTTTGCTTCACAAGCAGCGCCACCGTGAACTGCACACTTAAAAGTGGTCATACTGTATGTTATTGACTTTTCTTCATCGTTCTCATTTTGTCTAGCGACCCTTAGACAAAACGACGACTATTTTCTGGAATAGTTTTATAATCCTATCGTCTCTACTAAGGAAACTACATATTAATTAGATTATACAAATATGGCTTAAAGATAAATCAGATAAAATTACTAGCATCGTAAAGTAGTTATCAAAGATCAATTTTACGGCTATTCTAAAGTCAATCATAGCGCCTTATTCCCGTACGGAGTAAAGAAAACTCTATCAATAACGATTTTACCGTAATATGCATCCGGTCATTAATTACTATGGGCAGTTTACCGTCTCTACATTGCTCTATATAGCAGTAGGCCAATAATTAATGTTCCTAAGTCCCGTATTTTATAGACACAAAGTTGAAAAACTATTGCGCAACATTGTGTCTCGCAATACCAAAAGTTGTTGCTCCACTTTTGTTTCTCGTGGATTAAGCATGTTGCCAGTATAGCTGGGTATTCATTAGGCAACATTTGTTAATAAACACTGTTTATAAACAGTGTTTCACAATGTTTAATCATCTCTGAAAACAGTTTATAAACAAAGGTGGTTAAACATTGTTTATAAAACATGTTGCCGTGTTGCCCACTTCGCGCGGAGAGCAAGACGAAACATCTAGTTTATAAGAAAAAATCAACAGGTGTGGACGTGTGTTGCGCGAGTTTATAAACATGGAAGTGTGGTCCAACAACCAGGTTTCGATGCTCATGGAGCTTTATCAACAGCATAATATACTTTGGGATGTTTCAAATAAAGATTATAAAGATAAATTTTGTATAAATTTAATATTATTGATTATGAAAGCAGCACAGAGCATCACTACCTCGTAGCAAGAACTGACAACTGACAAGTGTGGACTACCAAGTTTCAGAAACAGTTTTTACGGTAAACTTGTTAATAAACACGTCATAGACAGTTTATTAACAAATATTACTAATGAACACAACATGTTGTCACATGCTAGCAACATGTTTGTGCAACACAAAAACATGTTTCTGAAACGTGTTGTTTCCCTGTGAATAAGATGCCTTGGTCATACCATCAGCGTTCTAGGTGATCTCTATAATTAAGACTATCGTAGCTTTTAGTAATATTAAGTTAGAATTCAATTCTCTACAATTTACCGCTCTATATTTTACTTAATTATAATTAAGTGAAATGTAGAGCGATAAATTGTCGAGATCATTTCATTACAGTTTTTTTTATTGTGGTTTAGTGCCTCTAGGTGAATCAAAAATAATAGATAGTCTTCTAGTAATATCTTTGCATTAAAGTTAAGTTATAAAAAAGTAGTTTTGTAATGTCGGATTATGTAGAGATACTCAATTACACAGACACAGAAAAACTTCTAGAAGTTGTGGTTTGATCATGTTATTCCCTCGTATCTATTAGTACAATAACACACACTTAAGCTAGTTTTAGTTTTTCTTTTGTACCAATTTGATCATGCTTATAGTTGTTAATAGATTACATTTATTTTATAATTTTACTGTCCTAATTAAATTGAGCTATGTAAAGTGATGGCCTGAAACACAGGTTTAAATAAATTGAACTATCATTACTTGCAACTGTCGATTATATTTTAGTTATAGTTTACTTATAAGTACTAATTATACCATTGTATGAGAAATAATACTACTGCGTAAATATACACTTTTTGTAATACTTTAAATAATAAATTTATTCTATTAAGAATGTCAAAGATATCAGAAGAAGATCCATCGGCCACAACCCGACCTCCTAAGGTGTTAAATTAATAGTAACTGATTTGGTTTTTCAATTGAAATACCTAATGCTGTAACATTTTGGCTACTCATAGTTCTTCTTTATCGTGTGATTAGTGCCTAACCTGGTGTCAGAGTTTTTATGCCGAAATATCTCTCAGGCATGCTGGTTTGGTTTCCTCACGATGTTTGTCCTGCACTGACGCAAGTGATAAATTTCCAATACGCACATTAATCCGTAAAATCAGAGGTGCGTGTCTTGGGTTCGAATTTGAGACCTATGACTTCCTATGACATATTCCTATGACCTATGGCAGTCTGACGGTCAAACCACAAGGCTATCACTACTGAAACTTATAGTAAGACATTACTTTTGTGTAGCTTGGATGATGGCCTTTTGTTTAAACTTTGCAGTTTTCTTCAAAGCAAACATAGTATTTTTGATGAGAAACAAATGAAGTTTCTGACCAAGTCTATGGAATGGCAATGGTTTATTTGATTATATAATGGTTTTGTATTAATAATGTTTCTATCCAGGTCTAATGTGGACCACTGGTCGTTGGTTTTGTCCAGCTTGTCCCGCCATCATAACAGCAACTGGAAGCCATGGGGAGAGGCTTTTGCCCAGCAGTGGGATGACGCAGACTAACAGTATCAGTATTAATAATGTTTTAGCACCATCAGCGTATTATGTTCCCATTGCTGGGACACAGGCCACCTCTCTGCAAGAGGAAGACTTACCGGAACAATAACAAACCACTACCGCCTACCTCCATCACTGAAGTCAACAATGCTGTGAATCAAACGTCAATTTCTATAATTTCCAACAATTTCTTCGACATTATTTCCGCGAACTATTTTTCTTCGACGCATGCTCGTCTGGTATGTGTGAGAGTACATTAATTATCTTTAATGAAGAACACTATCGCGCTGTAAAAATGTCTTAATATGACATGGATATTTTTTTGATAGCACGGGGATTAACAAACTCGACACATGAAGATCAGTAGCAGAACGAAAAGATTACCGACGGAATTTTCAAATCCGTCTTAAGAATGTGCACATAAAATGTCATTGAAGGCTTGATTACACCTGGTGGTGTAATAACCATACCCAGCGAGCTTTATGCCTTCAACCGGGCACAAATCCGGTCTTCGTGGCTAATGAGCAATTCCCAATCATCATCATCATCATCATCATATCAGCCGAAAGACGTCCACTGCTGGACATAGGCCTCCTCCAAGTGTCACCACATTGACCGATCTCGTTGCGACTCACATCCAGCGGATCCCTGCAACCTTCACCAGGTCATCGGTCCACCTAGTGGGTGGCCCTCCAACGTAACGTCTTCCGGTTCGCGGTCACCACTCCAGAACTTTTCGGCCCCATCGGCCATCCGTTCTGCGAGCAATGTGCCCTGCCCACTGCCACTTAAGTTTGGCTATTCTTCGGACTACGTCGGTAACCTTGGTTCTCTTGCGGATGTCAAAATTCCTAATAGAAAAACCCAAATACCCGATTCCTAATACTTTGCCCGACACAGTAACATCGAGTCAGTAAATGTGGATACTAAAAATAATACCTAATAAGTTGTAAATGCGAATGAAACACGCGATGTTCGGTTGTGCGGAAAAGGCAATTACAAATATAATTATAATTAACCACTTAGAAGAAATTAATTGAATTCTCTCTATGGCTAATTAACTAACTTGACCTTTAAGGCCTAGGTAATGAGATATATTATATACTCAGCAAGATGACCCAATACTGCAGAACATACTCTCGTCACGATTATGGTCAGGCGAAACAAAAGGTGATGGTAGTCAGTGGTTATTAAATACTAGCTGTTGCTCGCGACTTTAGCGACTAAAAGTAGCTTATATCCTTCTCCAGATCTCAGGCTACTATCTGTCAATCAAATACCATAACGATCGGGTCAGCTGTTTAGGCGTCAAAAGGTAACAGGCAGAGAGAGTACTGTTTTTTTTTTAAATCATTTAGTTTGTTTTTTTTTTGTACAATAATATCAAATGGTAGTATACTTTTTGTTAACGCACGCTTATGTATATTCTATAAAAAATCTATCTGCAATTGTCGCGTGTCCATGATTTTCTGTTGACTGTTTAGGTGCGACGTATTGACATGGTGTGATTACATAATTAATGCTAATTAAAAAGTTGCAACATTCTTTTTAACTTAACAGTAAATTAATGGAAAATCAAAGTGTAAACAAACGTTATCAAAGATTTGATTTATTTTTCCAAGGTTTACTTGTATAACCTACATATTGTTTTGTTCAGTACGGGTAAAGAGAAGCCCATCGTCAATTTCTCAGAAGTCAGCCATGGCTTCTGAATTTGTGCCCGGTTGATGGCGGTTGTAATAGGGGTTTAACTCCCATAGGGGACAAGCCAATAGGCTTGTCCCCTATGGGAGTTAAACGTAACCGGCGAAACAGGGGTGTACACAGGTACACCTCTGCCTAACCCTTCAGGGACGATATACAACATTATTTTTAGTATATGCGAAACCTGAATATAGTTTATTCAGAATAAGTAACTGAATCGATTCCAATAATTTTTAAACCATGTTATATTTTTTCCCAAAAATATTTAATAAAGTTAAAAGTTGGATACCGAGCGACTTTGAGTACCTATCGCAATAACCTACCTACCTACTGCCAAATTATTATTATTAATGAGCTCAGACGACACTAGAGGCGCGCGCTGCATGGTGACCGCGTTTTTGTGCGGACAACTAGGTAACAGAACAAGCCTATAACTTTGTGATTTTTCATGATACAGTTTTGAAATTTTGTACATAGATTCTTTACATAAAAATACTAGTTACGTGTATCAGGTTTCACATATACTTAAACTAATGTTGTATGCGTGATACTAAAAAGCATTTCAACTCAACCAATTTGAAAAGCGATGTTATAGTATACAAACTGGTTATCTATCAGCTGTCTATTGGCATGATAACCACGTATACCAATAACACGTAGTCATTGACGGGTAGTTAGTATAGTTACTCATCACGGTACATAACTAGTTTCTTTGAGTTTTCTCTATAAGCTTGTGAGACGGTCAGCTTATTATGTGGTCAAGTTTTATAGGAAAGTGTAGTAAGTAAGGGGTAAAATGTTCGTCAATTTTATGCCTTTTTTTATAAAATACAAGCCTTATTTGCCTCACCTTTGCTTCACCTTTGCCTTATTTTCACAAAGAAAATAGTAATTTTTGAATTTTTTTACATGTTTTATTAAATGACTAGCTAACGGTGTTTGAACGTCTGATATTTTATTTCATTTTATAGGTTTATTTTCAACTCAAATAATAGTATCGCCGGGTTCAATAAAAAATACTAAATTCAATAAGACTAACGACAAAGAATTTAATTAAATAGTATTTCAGACCCCTTTTGCTTTCATTCATTTTAGAATACTCGGTTAGTTTTAACGAGTTCAAACAGTAATGATGGTCCCACTAAGTTAATAATAATAAAATCTTTATTATCAGGTGATTGTTCAAACATCAGTGTAGCCCTTTTTTTTTTTTGTATGGGAATTCATCAAATTACCCCCCCCCCCCCGCTCTGGGCGGAGCGGAAGGGAGTGTCAGACTTGTACTGACTCCATGTTCATCCATCCATGTTCCTTATTTGCCCTATGTGTTCCAGGGCCGCGGTACCTTTTTCGAACAGGCCCGCAGCCCTGGCAGGCATCGGCCCATGCGGACCCCTACGTGGTTGCTGACATCTCTTTCAGGCGCGCGTGGAACACGAACGCGCCGTCGACACGGCCGGACGGCGAGCTAGCCCATAACTTGCCGTCCACAGGCCCGCGCCTACGGTGGCCAGGGGCCACCACGTGACCCCCGACGCCCAGGGCGTCTCCCGCGGCGGCTGGGACGTGAGGCTCTTTCCCTCTCACGTCCCGCCACCTCCTTCACTAGTATGACTGCTTCGCAGGTGGCGGCTTCCCATTCCCTCTCGCTCCGGACCATGGCTTGAACCAGTGATCAGTGTAGCCCTGGCTCTTGTGCTAGGATTCCCTGTATCACAAGAGCCAATAAACGCAAAAATTTCTTAAATTATAACATAATCCTTCCTTTTGGACTTGTCGTAATCGGGTAAAAAGAGTTTAAAAACAACCTGCAAAAAGCACCGTTTCTCTAACAGTTCCTCCATTTGTACAACAATTTACCTCTTAAAGGAAATACTAAGTCACTTGGAGAAAAACCCGTGAAGTCACTTAGAACATTTTTGTATTCTATTTAAGTCAAGTGAGCATGTCCGTCCGATGGCTAATTGGCGACACATTACCTTTTACTGGCTTAAGGAAATATATGGCTTATGTGCTACTGATACTACTCTCTCACTAGGGAATGATGTAATATAACATCACGCCTGTAGGTATATCTCCAAAGACTGCTTTAAGCTTTTACGGTTTAAAAATAAACTTATACTGTCACTTACGGGATATCTTCCGTGATTGTTCGTTGTTTTCGTGATTGGGAGCTCAAAATAATGAACAATCACGCAAGATGTCCCGTAAGTGACAGTATAAGTTTATACCTCCAAAGTCCAAATGGTTAGACAGAAGTGTACCTTATAGTACGGCACACAAGACCCATATTTCACCAGATAAGTGTTTAAGTTGTACTAAACGCTACTGCTGAGGAGGAGGTTCTGGTTTGGATTCCCAGGTCGGTCAAAACATTTTTGGGTTTTTTCATCAAGACTTTTCTCAGTAGCAACACAAAATCTGGCATTGTGCCTGGTTGGTGGCAATGGCCCCCTTTTATAAGGGACATGACATCACGCTTTAATCCCCGAAGGGCAAGGCAGCGGTGTACCAAAAAGTACACTCACATTTCGCCAGTTATGTATAAGTCCCATGTAATAGGGGGCGAGCCCACTAGCATCAACTGGGCACAAATTCAGACTCCGACCTGGGAATCGAACTTTATCAGCAGTAGCGTTTCCAGCCACTAGACCAAAGAGTAGGGTGCTTCTGATCTCTCTTCCTTACTGAGGCAATTATATAAGGATCTACATACTGATACTGCTAGCCTGCGTCATCCCACTGCTGGGCAAAGGGATAATGATGGTGATCTACATAATAGGGTTTTTTAATTAATTATGTATGAGTGGAAACGGGAAACGGTGTCATTTTATTTTAGGTTTCTGTGCAAGAAAAATGTGCTGATTTATTTATTACTGAAAATGGTTATGTAATGTAATGAGCCATCATTTTATATTAGTTACTTTAATGATATTATGTAATATGTTGCTTGCCCTTAGGAAACTGTACTAGATTTGAATATGTGAGTGTTTTAAATAATAAAGTACTTCAATTACAAACTTTCATTTAACTTGCAATATTTGTGTGTTTTTTAAGGTCAAATCTTACAACAGAATTTTAAAACAGTAACCGATTGAGCTGAAATTTTCCACACACATTTTGTTTGGATGACAATGCATGGTTAGCTAAGTGATGTCATTCTAAATCGAATATGGCGGTTTCCTAAAGATGGCTGACCAGTATTTATTACGTATCAATTAAAAGGGTTTCCAGATAAGAATTCGAAAAAAAATGACGTATTTAAAAACCTGTTTAAAAAAATAAATATTTTATAATAAGTTTGTAATGACCAATCTGTGAGTTGAATCTGTTGTGTGTTTGTATTAACCATTTTCATCATCATCTGCTTAGCCTTTTCCCAACTATGTTGGGGCCTGCTTCCAGTCTAACCGGATGCAGCTGAATATCCGTATTTTACATGGAGCGACTGCCTATCTGACCTGCACAACCCAGTTAGTACTAGGTAATACGATTCCCCTTGGTAAGATTGGTTGTCAGACTTTTTGAGCCACTGACTACCTATAACGACTGTCAAAGATCTACAAATGGCAGCCGGGTCACTTATCCCAGACCAACCTAGGCAAGCAAGGCTTAACCTAAAGATCGATCCGAGCGGCTGTTATTATTTTGCCACGAGCTCCTCTTTGCTTTATTTATTTATTTATCGTGTAGTTAGTGCCTAACCTGGTGTCAGAGTTTTTATGCCGCCTATGGGCCTCTGACTTGGCTTTACATGCCGTCGAGAAATATCTTTCAGGCATGCTGGTTTCCTCACGATGTTTTCCTTCACCGAAGCAAGTGATAATTATACAATACGCACATGAATCTGAAAAATCAGAGGTGCGTGTCTTGGGTTCGAACTCGACCTATGACTTGTCAGTCCGATGGTCACACCACTAAGCTATCACTGCTTAGTGGTGTGACTTTGACACTCCCCTTTACTTGCAATAGCCGTTTTATATCTAAATGAATCATTGACAACTGCCATACATTTTATCGTTCACATCTTATACGTGATATTATAGGCAATAACTTTAAAGGTAGGTACAATAAATTCAAATATTTTTATTCGTGACACGTCATAGGTAAAAGTAAGAACATGGTGTTATCAATAAAATAATGTCTCATTATGTACGGCCTTACAAGGCGTTCAAATAATGTTTGTACAATAAGTAGTGAGGTTGTAGCTTTTACGGCTAATTACCTAATAGTACACCTTTGTAGGTATCTATTTATTTATACAACATTATTTTTAGTATATGTGAAACCTGAATATAGTTTGTTCAGAATAAGTAACTGAATCGATTCCAATATTTTTTAAACCATGTTATATTTTTCCCAAAAATATTTTAAAAAGTTAAAAGTTGGACACCGAGCGACTTTAAGTACCTATCGCAATCATTTAGGTACCTACTGCCAAATTATTATTATCTATGAGCTCAAGACGATGCTGGAGGCGCGTGCGCGAGCGTGCTGCGCCGTGACCACGTTTTTGTGAGGACAACCAGGTAACAGAACAAGCTTATAACTTTGTTATTTTTAATGATACAGTTTTGAAATTTTGTATATAGATTCTTTACATAAAAATACTAGACACGTGTTTCAGGTTTCGCAGATACTAAAACTAGTGTTGTATAAAAAAATGCCTTCCTTTGAACCTCAGCTCCAATTATAACACCATTCACAACACTTCCTCACACAAAAACCTAACCCGTTAAAGCTAAAGCAAAAAACCCGTGAACCATATCAAAACAATTCACCTCAAGAATTTTTTCTTCTATTTCTATTGAAAAAAACACCCACAATGCAGGCCCCATACCTAATTGCCGTCGACATACGTAGCTACCGTGGGTTTATTTACCTCGAGCACCGGCGTCTGCGCAGTTGTTAAAACGGTACCCATTGGCTACCGTGGACCGCTGGACTATAGGCTAGCCATTTATTTTGTGTCGGTAAAGTGAGGGCTAATAAAAAATAGAGGTGAGCGATGTGCTTTTTTAGGATACTGAAGATATTGTTGGTGGCATTTAATCCGCCTGTGTATTACTTTGTAGTCAAGAATTTAAAGAAATCGGTTTTTTAATATAGTGGGGGTGCACCCATGGAATACTTAGGCAGAGGTATTCTCTCAAGAGAAAAGCAGGTGTAAATATGTTGTATGATATTGTCTAACATATAAAATTACTAGCTGTTACTCGTGACTTCGTATGCGTGTATTTTATTATTTTTAATTTAATAGCCGGTTTGAAAAATAAACAGTGTTTATAAGCACAGACAGGCAAACAGAATTACAGAGTTTCGCATTTATGATATACGTAGGAGGTAGCTTACAAATGGGCATAATGTTATAATATTTTGATGTGATTATCTACCTCATCATCATCATCATCATTTCAGCCGAAAGACGTGTACTGCTGGACATATACCTTCCCCAAGTGTCGCCACATTGACCGGTCCCATGCGACTCGCATCCAGCGGATCCCTGCAACCTTCACCAGGTCATCGGTCCACCTAGAGGGAGGCCTTCCAACGCAGCGCCTTCCGGTTCGCGGCCGCCACTCCAGATCTTTACTTTAGTTTTTATTTTTTATTATCTACTTATTTCATTATTTTTCGGAGAAAAGACGCATTATGTTCGTGAATATTAATTTGTTAAAGAAATGAAAGTAGGTACCTGCACTTTCATATTATGCATATTTTTGTAGATGCAAATGCATTCTGATTATCAGGTTTTTAATTTAATTTAAAAGACAAATGGAATTGTTTAAATATTTGTGTATAAATTTTTATTAATAGTAATGAGAATAATTAATTATCTAGAGAGAAAGTTAATGCACTTTGCTTATTTTTTGCAGATATCAATATGATTATCTTGCTCTGAATTAAAATTTATTTCAACCGACTGATGTTTTAAATAATATTATTTTCAAGTTTATTTAATAAGCCTTCCTTCGAGAAAGCAAATAAATCCATTAATATTGTGTTTCTTAATTTAAATTATTAATTGTATCTATTAATTAACTATTCCCAACAGAAACCCGTAAAGAAAGTGCTGATACATACTATACAAATAAACTTCACAGCATTTCTATTATTCCGAATGACTATCATCTCAAGATATCGCGTGAATCTATCTAATAGCGCATTCAAAAGTCAGTAATATTCATATAAACAACCCACTAATTCACTAATGTGCGCAAAAACAAACATTTTGACGTTTGTATGCGAAAATTAATGAACACTTTTATCCGAATTATGCGAAACTGGAGAAAGTCACTGTCACTTTTAATAAAGTGAAGAATTTTTATTCGAAGACGATCGGCGGCGTTTCGTTTGAACGTTTTTAATTGGAAGACACTAAAATGATGATCCATCCATCAGCACAATGTTTTGAGTGCGTTACATTGAGTTCTACCGTAAAACGTTGGTTTTTCACCCCAAAAAAAAATCGCTTCCCAGCAATATTTTTTGCGTAGAGTTACTTAGTTTGATGTACATAATGCTTGGTTGACTGCTTCGTGAAGGGTCCGTTTACACCTTGTATATATGTAGTAGGTATAATATCTATGGTGGTATGGTGTACCACTTATTACCAACATAATGCATTTCTCCGAACAATATCAAGCACTCCTATGCTGATCACGTACCTGACATGCTACCAGTTGCCAAAGCACGAGGACTGCTTATGAAATGAATGAGAATGTTACCTATTACCCGTTTATATGCTTCGTGGATGAACTACGAAAATAATATGACTGTTGACCTATTTAGGCAGAATTGAGATTGGCGTTCTGCCTTTTTGGTCTAGTGGTCGCAAGCGTGACTGCTGAGCATGAGGTCATGGGTTCGATTCCCGGGTCGGGCAAAGTGTTATTGGGTTTTTCTATCAGGAATTTCTCAGTAGCAGCCACGGAGTTTTGTGACCGATTGATGGTAATAGGCTCGCCCCATGGGATTTAAACACAACCGGTGAAATGTGGGTATACTATTAGGTGCACCTCTGCCTAACCCTTCGGGGATTACAGGCGTGATGATAAGTGAGACTGGCATGCATGTATGAGAATGGAAAGGAGTTTGTTAGGATCGTGGCAGGTTCTTGACTTACCCCCATGGGAAAAAGTTTATGAAATGTTAAGAATTTGCTCTGATATACATAGTTAAGTAAATGACAAATAAGGCGTTTTGTGTTGCATGCTTCATTGTCGCTCCTTGTGTGTACATCTTCTTACGTGTTAAAAAAATCATTCTACATTCTACAGTAAAATCTATGCCAATATTGCACTTGCATAGCTTCTAATTTTCTATTTACACTTTCTTGCTAAACAAAGACAAAAGCGCTTTAAAAAACCTGCCAGCTTTTATATATCCTATTAGGCAGGTGCCACCAAACCCTTAACTACGGTTAAACTTTTTATTCTTAACCGCGATCGACCGCATTCCGACAGCTTCCTTTGATGTTAGAAGTAGTTACCTTTACGCTTCTTTTTGCTTGAGCGGATATAAGCGGTATCAACGTCAACTCGTTATCTGTTACGGTGTCTGTTACTAAATGTAACTTCTTTATCTGTTAGTGCAAGTGAACTTGGATTAGATTTCATCTGTAATTGGATATAAATAAGATTTAAATTTAGATATTGTAAGTGTATTTAATTTTAATTGAGTACTTTCTTACAATATTACCGTGCTAATGGAAATATAAGAATTAGAAACTAAGTATATTTTAGATAAATCAAAAATAATATACCATAGAGTTCAATATTTATTTTACATCTGACGTTAGTTTTTATAAATCGTTAAATAACAATTCATAACTCTTAAGTTTCTTAACGGAAAGCATAAAACACGAACTAAACAAATATAAAATAATCGTTAAAAATAAAATACACGGTTAACGTTTCGTTAGCGTTCATGATTATCATTCTCAAACAAATAGAACATTATGTTTTAAACTTTAAAAAAATAATTATAATTCTTTCGCACGCGATCCATTTCGCGATAATTACGAACATCATAATGATTTGATGGAAACATGATTATTATTTTGATACACGAACTTCTGGGAACGAGAAATTACAGTATTATGTCAGCTGCTTGGTCATAGCGAGGTTAAGTCGGTGGAAGTACAATAAAGATGTCAAACTATTTTGTAAAAGTTAAAATATCAAAATCAATATCAAATTCAAATCGTTTTTTTTTCCATTTATAATAATAGGCTTCTTAATTAAGTATTATTATTGTGTGTATTTTCTCTATCTTACTTCTTTAAGTTTACACTAAGTTTTGGCTTTTTGTCTCACACTTTAATTAAGAATAAATTGATAAAATGCCGTTTTCTAAGTATAGCTATAATGTCTTTATTTAACAAGTCATTGAGATTAATTAACATTAGTTATCTTTCTAATCATTTTCTTCGTTTCTACTAAGATAATCATTAGAAAGAAAATACCAAGAAAACTATTAAAAATACTCTTAAACTAGTTTGAACTCTGCCCTCCCAGTGAAACGAGCGTGAAAGAGAGAAGACATTAGTTACAAACGGTTATTGTTTTTCTGCATATCACGATTCCCACAGCCCACTTTACACAACGCTAGAATGTGGAGAGGAGTCGTTACAATTATCAAAATTAAAATTATGACCCGAAACATTGGGAAAATGTGTGGATGAATTTTTGGTAGAACAAATGAAATAAGCGTCCATACTGGCAGAGTTAGAACTGAAACTAAATGTCTTTGCTTGGAAATGGTCAGGAAGTGCTAGTGGCTAAATAATAACAGCCTCTCAGAACAATCTTCAGGTTAAGCCGTGCTTACCTGGGTTGGTTTGTGGATGGGTGACCACCCATCCCATTACATAAGTAGAGTATCTTCCGTGCCTCTGAAAGCACGTTAAGCGGTTGGTGGTTGGTGGTGTCGACTTGGCAATGGTGTCTAAACAAAGATTTTTTTAATAAGATCTCCACAGTTCAGATATGCCGAGAGGACCACAAAACTGATATCACTCAAACTTAGTTTAAATATTATCATTGTGTTATAAAATTAAAATTACGTTTTAGTCGTTTAAGGATCGTTTTCACCAAAACACTGCCAGTTTAAATAATCACCGGCGAATGTTATCGATCATTTACAAAATAAGATCAAGCGTCAAGATAAACGAATTTAACACCGTAACAGTAACTGCTACATATCCATAAGTTACGACTAAATAACTGTTCTCGCTCCAACGGGAGAAGATACTTTCACCTGACACCACATTACGAGCGAACTAATCAATCATGTCCATACTTAACTAACAAGTACTGTAACAACATGACTGCCTCGTTGGAATAGTGGTAGGCTTCTTTTGGGTTAGCTAGTTCAATCGCCGACCTAATCTCTATCCTCAGGACAAGATTGAGTTTAAGAGTAGTCCCATTTAATTTAAAAAAAATGGTCGTTATTGTACCTACTGACGAGCACAAGGTCATGGGTTGGATTCCTGGAATGGAACCGGAAAAAGTATATCGGGTTTTCAATCACGAATTTACTTAATTAAGGTAATTGAAACCCTGAAATGGAATAAGGGCAGGAGAATAATGATGAAGACGAATTTAGAAGCAGGCCGGAGTTTGGATTCGAGCAAAGTTGGTGGCAATATGCTCGCCATCTATGACATGGGACATCATTAAATATAACTGTCAAAAATGTTAGTGAAAGGTAATATGTACACCTCCAGCTAACCCTTCGGGGGAAAAGATGTATTACTATGTTGTGTAGCCACATAATTCACAAACAATTCAAGGCCAGAAACATCAATGGACCGATTATTTATTTACAACCAATCATTCGTCAAAATGATGTAACCGGAACGTTAAACACTGTATTTAACGGTAGTTAAACTGACGAAATGCGGTGCAATCGGCTGTTGATTGACGTTATGTCAACAGTATCGACGATGGTTTGTTGAAATTATTTTGTAAATGTTTAATTATTAAAACAGGAAATTAATGTAAGCTCGATTTATCATTATGAATATTTTATGTCATTGATGAAAAAATGTTTTTTCATTTATGTAATGAACGACAAATTATACTAATATTGATGCTGGAAGATTTTTTGTTGTATTTGAGTGTTTATGAAAACTACTTTCTATGAGATTTATTTGTATGGTAGCCGGTAGCTACGAATACTTTCATTATCATATCACCACGACTGTTGTCCCCGAAAGTTTACGCAAAAGTGAATTATCAAGTGTCACCAGATCATGAGATAATGAGACCAGTAATGATGCGAGAATATCGCTTCCTATTATGTCATGATCTCGCCGCGAGATCCACTGACCAGGCAGAAATCCTAATCCCGGGATGGTATTGAGAAATTCATTTTAGATTAAATTACAAAAACAATTAACACATCCTGAGAAACCATCTCCTGAACCCCATACTCAGTAGTAGTAATGATATTTTCATCGATAATCACAGCCTAGGGTCCTGATAGCCATAGAAACTGCCATAAGAAACAGTTATAAGCCCATGCCAAATAGCGACACGTTCCTTTGCCAGCCATCACATATTAAAATGCTCCGAGCGCCTGATGCCGTCAGCGAAATCATAGTTATGAACTGCAACGTGATCTGACGTATATGGTCAATTTATAATATATAAGTATGTTTATCAGTTGTCTAGTACTCATAACACAAGCTCTGCTTAGCTTGAGACTAGACGGCGTTGTGTGATAGTTGTGGAATATTATATTATATTATATTATATTATATTATATTATATTATATTATATTATATTATATTATATTATATTATATTATATTATATTATATTATATTATATTATATTATATTATATTATATAACTCGGTATAAATTGCAGCTAGAAGCTACGTTTGTATACAGACTTCAACCCCATTGAAAATGCTTATACAGGGTGACAGAATACATGCAATACCTAAGGTGGTGATTCAGACCACCAAACTGGACAAGTTTGCCTAAGAAAGATGGAATCTTCATACTAACTGCGTCAGCTGATGCGAGATTTTGTAAGGAAGACCAAATTTTTTTTTTGACCCATTTTCCTTGGACATGTTGACGAGGTATTGCACTTAATTTGATAAACCCTGTAGATTGACTATTTAGAATTTTTTAATGAAATTTCAAAAAAAATACTCTCTGTAAGCTACTTATTACACTACACAAATTTCCAACACTACTATTTCTATAATCTGAATTTCAAGTTGACAAATGTGCGTCTCTCGCCCTCATTTTTTGGGTCAACTACCACTATGCATTGCTGAGGTTATATCCAAATAAAAGTAAGACCGTGTATTATACTTTTCACTCAATGAGTGTCCATGGAGTTTTATTGCCATTCTTCTCCATAGAGATCTATGCTTTGGAATAGTCAAATACATTACTTGCACAAGTTATTATTCCACGTGACTGGGACTGTAGCTTCATTCTCTGTTTTTGTGATTCGAAAGAGCCTTTATTGGTCTAATTGAAATAAATGCTTTAAGTTTAAGTTTCCAGTATACCTAATAAATCAACAATCAACATAAGTTTAACAGTCAACCTAGACCTGGCGGGTTATTAGTTTGTTACTCCACTTACTGGGGCAAGCTCGGCTTAACCTTACAAACATTAACAGCTTAATGCTATTAAGTGACGAGGTTCCACTTATCCTAAGGGGTGTTACACACATATTCCTGATTCAACACAGACCGGACATCAAAATTGAATTTATATTTGGCCACGCGACTGTAACAACTGCACAATCATGTAGCTCGACAAAGGTTTTTTTAAAAAAAAGAAACGCGCCGAGTACCCTCAGTTCTTTGTTAATAATTAAAAGTTTTAGTAAACAACTAAACTAACCCAAAAACTACTGAACTTTGGTAGAATTTTAATGGCTTAATTTGACGTCATGTAAGATGACGTCCTGCACGCGTAGCATGACCATCGTAGAAATGGGTTTTGTCAACGGAAGAATCGACAAAATGACAGATCAACAAAAGAAATCTGTTATTTTGTCGATTCTTCCGTCGTCAAAATCCGTTTCTACGGTGGTCATGCTACGCGTGCTGCAAAGAATAGGTCTTGTTACCAGTAACCCTGTAGATTGTCAGTATGTTGAGACCCTAAGCAGATTAAAAGCCACCGCCATGTGCTTAACAATTTTCAACTCTAAAACCATTAATTAGCAAGCAATTAAAAGCGACATTATAACACGAGTTTTAAGAACGGAAGTCGTTTGAATTTTTACATAAAATTTCATTAAAGCGACTGGAAATTATGGAAACGTTGTGTTACGTAACTTGAAATAGATTAGTTATGTATTATTCATGGATGGCGGTCTGCTTTGTGGAGATAGTATTAAATATTTGGCTGTCATTGATCTGATGATTTTGAACATAAACTTAACACAGCATCAGGCCTGCAGTCACCAAAAGGTTAGGCAGAGGTGAACCCAATAGTACACCTAGAAGTTGCCAGATATATTTAAGTCCCATGTAATAGGGGGCGAACCTATTGCCATCAACCCGACACAAATGCAGATTCCATGGCTACTACTGAGTAATTCTTGATGGAAATAAGCCAATAATACTTTGACCGACCTGGGAATCGAATCCTGAACCTCATTCTCCGTAGTAACGCTTAATTACCACTAGGTCAACGATACCGTCAAATTTTAGGATTCCATACTTCTGAATTTAAAAAAAATTGATTTTCCTAACTGACTTAAGTTATTTGGCTGCCAGTGTTAATTTGCTAGTTATATTAATATTGTGTGTTCTGTAAAAACACAACTTTAAAATTACTGCTATGCCTATATTCTAATTGTTAAGCTAAACACATTACTATCACAAACAAGTATCTCATAGTAATTAGGCTTTATCGATGTACCTCGAAGTTTTCTTAGATGCTATAAGGAAAAATCTTAAAAAAAAATTAATAGGTAGGAATGACAAAATGGACGATGGATGGACTGTGTAAAGGGTGATATGGCAAGAAAGGAGGTGTCAGATGAGATGACGAGTAAAAGAGAAGTATGGAAGAAGAAGACATGCTGCGCCACCCCAGGTGGTTATGACAAAATTGTTATTTAAAACAGGAGCCTGACTTCTTAAAAGAAATCTGCATTGGCCTGTTGACATCTACTAAGAACGTTACAATGAATCCTCGAATGACATATCACATTAGATGATGGTGACTATGATTCGTATTTTATACTTTATAGCTCAACATTTTTGGATGGATTAAGCATCGTATAGAATATGAAAGTTTAAGCTTAGATTAGCTAGTCAGCAAACTTGTAGGTGCGGTAGATAGTCCAGGGTTACCACTTAAGTATCGTCACTTATCCAATTAGTCATGGTTAGTACCTTTCATAATTTAATTACTGCTGTATTGCCCTACCAATTAAACAAAAGAAAAAGCGTGAAGGATCGATATCACCGTTTCCAACCAATTGCTTAACTAACCAAGGTTAGAGCCGTAACCTATGGTTAACGTTTACGGGCACGTTAGCCCTATAAGTGTTTTATTGGTTTAATGTGCTAGAGAAAATTCATTTGTCATGCTTCTAGTGGGTACAGTGGCGTAAGGTTTGGTTCGTCATCTATGATTTGGTGTTGATGTATGAGTAGATGGCTATAAGGGTAGAGAAAGACCAAAGAAACGATGGATGGACTGTGTGAAGGCTGATACGGGTAGAAAGGAGGTGGCTGTTGAGATGACAAGTAATAGAGAAGTATGGAAGAAGAAGACATGCTGCGCCGACTCCAAATAGATTGGATTAAGGGCAGGAGAATGATGATGATGATGATTTGGTTTAGGGATGTTGAGAGATTTCAGTGGTCCATTTTTGCCAAATTTTCAGTTTGAAACTCGTCCCCTGAATCAAACAACACCTTCGTTTGAAAGAAGTTCAAAATTATGGAAATCATAGATATTGCGCTTTAGTAGTATGCCTTCAAAGCCTAGAAAAAGTGACATTCTAGCAGCATGCACAAAAAATATTACATTGACTCAGTCACCGACAAGCATAATTCAATTTTGTTGATGTAGTTAGGGGCCTCTTTAGTCTTTTTCTTTCTTCGTCGTGTCCCTAACCTGGTGTCAGAGTTTTTATGCCGCCCAAGTGTTTCTGACTTGGCTTTACATGCCATCGAGAAATATCTATCAGGCATGATGGGTTGGTTTCGTCACAATGTTTTCCTTCTCCGAAATATGTGATAATTATACAATACGCACATGAAACCGTAAAATCTGAGGTATTTTTGACGCTCCCATAACTAGACTATCACTGCCTTTTTAATGAAGCAGCATTTTAGTTTTAAAAATATTATAAAGTACAATTAAAATATTAACACCAAATAAGGTCTATTTTTCATTCGACCATTACGTTAACGCACACGTAACGCAATTTAAATCCACTAATAAAGTTATAAAATAATATTAGCATAAATCGTAAATTATGAGAATTCCGATCACTTAATAAACAAATTATGTAATTCACATCCAATACATAAGATATTAGATTTATGTAAAAATTCTAATATAATTTTATGTAAAACATTTATTCATTTAAGTTTTATTAAACGCTTTCTCTAGTAGTGTGAGTATTATTCCGTCATATAGATTAATTATGTGAAAACCTGCCATACCTCTTTAGATTTATAACCTACATGCTTCAATGTTGTGAGTGAGATCGCAAGAAAAAACATGGCGACAGAATTTGCATAGAAAAGTGTCTAACAGGAAAAGAACTATCGTTTAGAATTTGCACGTTATCATAATTAGCCGAGATTGGCGGCATTACCTAAGTATACCCTGGTCAATAGCTAAACCTATCTTGAAGACTGGCTTAACCTTTTACCATGCCATGAACAAGTATTTGCTTACCTACAGTTCTTCAAAGCCAATGTAATATTTTACTCTCGCGTCGCGATTACAGACGATTAGTTAAGTTGGAAACTGTGGCTGACCGTACTTCTACCGTCTATAATTCATGAGTTTCAATTACGGAAGGCGTTTTTAGACACTGTTTTAAGCTTTCACGGTTTACAACTAAACTTGTACTGTCACTTACGGGATATTATATTATTATTGTTATTTTATTTTCCATCCACCCGCATTCTCCAGTCAACCCGCGATCATGGCGCTTGCAACAACGCCGAAATATCGGGAGCTCAAAACAATGAACAATCACGGAAGATATCCCGTAAGTGACAGTACAAGTTTAGGCGTTTTTAGATTTCTGACTTCCCTACGAAAATCTAGAAAAAGTTTTAAAATTAAAAGTCCGCTGCTCACTAACTCAAGATTATCATCATACTGAATAATTAGTTGTAGCTTTCTCCTGTTATAATAACATACGATTCACCGTTCTTGATGCAAATTGTCCGATTAACAAACGTCACGTTAAAAAATAAGTAAGATTCGTAAAACGTCCGCTTCACAGAACGTACTATTCGCAAGACATTTACTTCACATTCTTTTTTTTAAAACGTCATTTCGTCGCTTCTGCCTTACTGTCTCGCCAAGAGGTCTTTGGTTTGATTCCTAGATCAGGCAAATAGTTATTGGGTGTATTTATCGAGAATTTGTCAGTAGCAGCCACGGAGTCTAGCTTTGTGACCGATAACGGCAGTAGGCTCGGTCCATAGGATCTAAATATATATAGGATTTAAACATAACTGACGAAATGCGGGCGTACTATTATGTACACCTCTGCTTCAGGGATTACAGACGTGATATCATGTTATGTTTGTGACATTTCGCGAATCTGACGTTTTGTGCGAAGACCAACCAATCTACCAAGAGTGAGAATTATGACAACACCTTCTATCACCGTACATTATATTGAGGTATATGGTACGGCACGTGCGCATAGGCATTCAAGGAAGTACCGTAAACAAAAAAGGAAACAATTGGCTCTAGTTTTTTTTTATACGTAACTTTGCTATTTAAAATAGGCTTCGTGTGCCAAAAGCTTTAGCAATAAGTAATAAAAATCTCGATACAGACATTCAGAGCGATACAGTCGTTAACATCTTTATTGTTTTGAACATGAATTTCCTAATTGGCAAACCTCATTGGTAAAGTGGTTAACAACAGGGTATTCGAATGGTGGATCCTGGGTTCACTGAGTTCCCATTGTCTATCTCAACATGACTGAAGATGTCCAACATTTGCTGGCGGAATGTGAAAAGAACAGGAGAGAGAGGGAGAGAGCGCTGCGGGATTTAAAAGTTAATATGTATGATGTTGGGGCTTTCATTAGAATATTATCTACGCCTGATTCGGGAGAAGCGGAACTGATTTATGAAATGGTTTATCATCATCATCATCATTTTAGCCGAAAGACGTCCACTGCTGGACATAGGCCTCCCCCAAGTGTCGCCACATTGACCGGTCCTGTGCGACTCGCATCCAGCGAATCCCTGCAACCTTCACCAGGTCATCGGTCAACCTAGTGGGAGGCCTTCCAACGCAGCGTCTTCCGGATGAAATGGTTGCTGCATCACTATGTCCCCCCGCTTACGCAATAATATATCTGTACTAATAATATTATAATTACATGTAATAATTAGTTAGATTAGAATATGATGAGTCTGACGTACCTTTGTATGATAAAAGCCTGTAAATAAATAAAGATTTAAAAAAAATCTCAACATGACTGGCATGTTCACCCAATATATGGACCTTAATAACATTTTATTCTGTACAACCAACCCATTCCTGCTTAATACATTTACTACGCCTTGACGAAACATCAAGATTTCTTTACTGTATGAAGTCTGGAATAAATTTTCTAAACGGAAGTGAAAATCGCGTCGAAATTCCTTGCGTAATTTAAAAGAAAAGTCACGAGAAGTGGATTTATAATGTTCGTAGACTTTATTAATTATACCACGTTCAACTTAACCTCACCATCAAATACTTGTAAAGTACACCCTGTTAAAGCTATGAACAAGAATCATGACCTGACGATCAACTCATTAAGCCTATCGCCATCATCATCTAAATGCCTCTCCCAAATTGCACAATAAGACTGCATTCCCAAAAAATCATCTCACAAAATCTCCATCTACCTAAAATGATAGATGAACAAAGAAAGCAATTAAAACTCATTTACATATTCTCATAACGTAAACATTCATCTCATTACTGAGCAATATATTACGTCCCACAGTTGGGCAATAAATCCCGTTATCAATAAAGAAAAGTCAACGACCACGCTATGGTAGATTTAGGTTACAAGTTCGACTGCATTCAATTTTATTTACAACTTACAATAGGTGTAAATGTTTGTGGTTTTACGCTACATAACATCACGCCTGTAATTCAAAAAGGTTAGGCAGAGGTGTGCGCCCACATTTCGCCAGTTATGTTTAAGTCCCATGTAATAGAAGGTGGACCGAAGACCTGGTGACGGTTGTGGGGATCCGCTAGATGTGAGTCGCATGGGACCGGTCAATGTGGCGGCAGTTGGGAAGGCTTACGTCCAGCAGCGGACGTCTTTCGGCTGAAATGATGATGATGAAGATGAATAGGAGGCGAGACTATTGCCAACAACCAGGCACAAGGCTGCTACGTAGAAATCCCTGTTGGCAAAACCCAATAACAATTTGCCCGATCCAGCAACCAACCCAGGGCCAAATGCAGCGGTAGTGATTGCAACTGGACGAGATTTATATACTACTAAAAAGGGTGTAAATGTTTGTGGTTTAACTAGAGGTAATAATCCTAAGCAGATGTTACTGATTAGTTTATTTCTAACTGGATGTTGAAGGAGAAAATCCAATTAGAGTTGCAGTAAAACCCTGCTTGAAAGTGTTTTATGATGGTGAGACAAAAGATAATATTATGTTATAGACATGGGTACATGTATTTGCACTATCAGTATTAAAAATATTTTTGATATGTATATTTGTATGAATATTTCTTTTATATTGATATATTTTTGTGTTAAGTTCTAATTTAAAGTTTCATGTTTGTTTTTTCTACATTACACTGTGTTTAAATTTATTAAAAAAAATAAAAAAAATCTCTAGCAGGTCTGCCGAAAGAAATTTCTCATGAAATAAGAAGTACCTTTGTGTTCTTCTATCTTAATGTAATGTCCTGTTAAGTATTTTGTGTGCACATAAATAAATAAATAGAAAAGTACTACGTAATACTTTTGAATTATAATCTGTTTTTTATTATTCGCGGATGCTAAGGTTTTTTTGAAGAGTAACCTAGAGTGGCACATGGAGCCCTAAGTAGATAGGCAAGTTTAAGTAAAACAAAGAAACACCATTTACTAAAATGCAGTGCAATTAAAATGTTTCAATCATCTTCTCTAAAATTCCATTCCAGATTTAAAATATACTTCTGAAGCAACAGAAGCTCTTGTCCGGTATTTATCATCTCCAAATGTCTTGGAACAAACACTTTAAAAATTGATCCTGAGACTGAAATAAAAAAAAGACGACCATTATTCAATTCGCAACATTCAGTACCATGAATCACGATTTTCTCCACCACAGTAAGTAGAGCTTAGAAAATAGTTTTATTACAGAAATCTTCAGTAACTGTTTACTGCACGCACATGCCATAGCAACAACTGAAGTAAAACAAAAGAACGAACACATGGGAATCTTTGAACAAGACCCCAACGGATAACATTGTGCTGAAGAAAAAGATGAAAGAGTAAACCAAAATCAAATCAAACAAAAATAAATAGATCCTATTCCTGATAACATAAGTCCTAACCAAGTAATTAATTATACTTAAATCGTAGTAGAAAACGTCAGTGATAAAGTCGTAACCACTTTTCTTTTAACCCAAGATGTCACTGCAGTTTAATACCGGCAAACCGTTTGAAGTCCACGCGAGTTTTTAAACTCAAAAAACCAATTCAAAAATTACTATTCTAAAAAAACTTACCGTAATAAAAATCACCCAAAAGCAGAAAAGATTAATATCCCAATTCACTTAAACACTTGTTTCACAGCACAAACACGCACACCATCATTTACCGATTTCGAATCTTGCGACAGACGTGCGCCGGCGCGCGTTCCGACTTTGCGACTGGTTCGATGTCAAGTTTACGAAGCTATTCGGGTTATGTAGCTTCTGTGTCGTTGGTATATTATGTTGCAGTGTTATGTCAGGGAGTATAATAGTGCAGTGCATGGCTTATAATGATTTTGTTTATAAATACTTACACATTCTTAGCCAACCTCTATAGGTGGCTAAGAATGTGTAAGTGTTTATGTGATTGAATTAGATATTTACATGTGACGAATTGTATTTCCAAACATCCAGCGGATTATCAACAAGTAAACATTACAAATCAAACTATTGTATGAAAAGAAAAGAAAACAAATGATACAAGACAAGACAGACAGACACACAGAATTATGAGACATAATTTAAACCGTACAAAATATGATAGTAAGACTATGACAGCAAACGATTTGGTAACTTTGGAGGCACATGAACAAGCAAAATAAGTAAAACTTAATCGAAATTAAGGTTTTAGCAAGAATCCCATATCTTTCAAAGAACTAGACTAAAACAAGAATCCCATTTTCTAAGATAGTATGAATAAAGACAATGTTGAAGATATACTTTCTTTTCAAGACGATACGCTGACGAACCTCATCGTTCAACTAACTACCAGTTCTCATTGATTATACGCACTGCTGGCTGCCAGAAATCCACGGTTGAATTTCATCTCTATCTAATTATTATTAAAGCTGTCTTTTGTCTGCAATTTCTGACGGGGGAGACGAACTCTAACTATATCTGGAGAATATATTTGCACTAATTATTTTGGCTGCTTCGTTTGGTCTAGTGGTCGCAAGTGCGATTGTTGAGCATGAAGATGCTTAACAATCCTTTTTTTTTTTTTTTTGGATGGGAAATCATCTAATGACCCCCCCCGCTCTGGGCGGAGCGGAAGGGAGTGTCAGACTTGTACTGACTAAAACCCATCCATGTTCCTTCTTTGCCCTTTGTGTTCCAGGGCCGCGGTATCTCTTTCGAACAGACCCGCAGCCCTGGCAGGCATCGGCTCGTGCGGATCCCTACGTGGATGATTAACAATCCTGGGTAGCAAAATGTTATTGGGTTTTTCCAAAAGAAATTTCCCAGTAGCAGCCATGGAATTCGATTTCATCCCGGCTGAGGACTTAAACATAATTGGCGAAATGTGGGTGCGTTCCTTTAGATACACCTCTACACCTCCGTGGATTACACGATTGCGTGATTTTACGTGTAGTAACAAAAATTACTGGCGTATTTTCAATTGGGAATGGATATCATAATAAATTTGATACGCTGACTTAACTGTAGAACAATTTATTATGGAAATAAAAAACCTTTTAATTCTGGTTCAGTAAGTAGTAGAACCCGATGAACCTCATATCCGGTATATAGTCACGCGCTAATGCATTTGTGACCCTGACTAATGTCTGTGATGATTTAGGAAGCGGACCCTCCCTACAACCGGTAGCTTTGACCTTAGCAGGAGGGTCAATGTTTCCTCATTATTTACGTTGTGATAGGCATTGTGTGAGGTAATTATATAAGGTCTATCTTTTCATACACGAAATATTTGAAGAGTAAATTCTATAAGTCGTAAAGTTGCCATAGTAACGAAAAAAAAAAATATCTGAGTGTTTTTTTTTTTGAGACTTTTTGCATAAAACCTTTACTCCCATATTCTAACAATGACAGTAGGTAAATTCGACATAGTAAACTAGCGTAATGGATGTTTAAAAATAAGGAGCCAGTATTTATTTTGTGGGTCGAGTAATTTTAAATGAATTATTTTATATAAAAAAATATAATCAGGTAAAAAAATCCCTTAAAATGGCTTCGTTATAAAAAAAAAACTTAAATTTCTCTGAAAATATTTCGTGTATGAATAGTTAGACCTTATATAAAATATTTTTTTATTTTTCTGATTGTAATCCATTGACACGCCACCTTAATTGTAATTGCTTGTTTATTTTAATTTTTTCCGCCATTTTGTACGCCATATATTTGCAAAACATAGTGAACAGACTTTAGACAATATTTAACATCAACTAGCAAAATTTATGAAGAAACCAAAATAATGAACATAAGACAGTTATAATACATTTACAATACATTTATTTTTATCATATTTTTTTTTATGATAATTTATCGTTTATAAAAGTAAAACAAGTAACCCAACGTAGCACTCGCCGAGCTAGTTTTCTGATTTTGCCGAAGATGAGAACTAAGTTTGGCAAAAAAATGTTAACATTTGAAGGAGCACAATTTTACAAAATACCCTCATGTATTAAAAATTTACACTCATTCAATGCATTCAAAACTCTGTTAGCGGACTATTTGATCACAAATCCCAAAATCTGAATTCATTGGAGGGGTGTATTATAATATAATAAGTGCTACCGTGTCGTCTGTGACGAACTTTATATATAATTTATATTAAGCATTGTTCTCATGTAAGTGACTTTGTATCTTTTTTGAGAATAAATATCTTTAAACCTACAATATATCTGTAACCATACCTATGTTTAACAAAATAAATGATTGATTGATTAAATAAGACTGACTTTTACAACCTTATTCATGCAGCTGGTAATACTTGCAATTTGAAAACACATCGTTCCTTTGGTCATCATGTTTTGTAACTCTGAAGTAATGGATTCTAAAGTGGGCCTAGCAAACACGTCGCGTGTTTCCAAAGCCGTTACATACGTATGGAATGACAAACAGCTTGACATAATTTTAGCAAATTCATAGAAATGACGATGACATTACATTACAGTAATAATAACATTCTTGAGAACGAAAATAGGGGCATTTTAAAAAAAGATGAAAATTCTGTCACGCACAAGACTCTGCTATGGTTAGGTCATTTTATGAGGGGGATATAAAACTAGTTACTTAGGAGTACGATGTTTTTCTTTTGTTTCTATAGAATAACATGGTTTTTTTGGCAGTTTAGATTAGGAATGCGTCTATCTGATGATTTATTTCTGGGAATGGTGAGCGGTTAGAATGAAGGAAAAATGTTTTTTTTGACAATTCTTAGAGTGCACTAACAAATCTAAACCATCATCTGCTTAGCCTTTACTAGGATCAACTACTTTATAACTGGATTCGGCTAAGTCTGGCTACAGGTCAAGTGCAGGTCATCAGTTTCTAGGTATTCTTAAAGTCCTCAAAACTGACATAAAACCGGTAGCCAGCTTTTTAGACAAATATGTAACATAACATAACATCACGAGGGAGAGACGGAGGCTGCGCCTAACCCTTCCTAGATACAGGGTTCTCCGAAGGGCTAAGCGCAGTCCCCGTCTGCTTCTGAGAAATGTTCAATGGAAAAACTTTGCCCCAGCTGGGAATCGAACCTACTAGGTTCGATTCCCAGCTCGTGCTCTGTAGTAGTTCTTGCAACCACTTGGTACAAGACTTCAATATTTCCGGCAAAACATCATAAGAAAAATATGTCAGTAAGGTAAACACAATAATTTCAAGATATTAAACACAAATAGTAATCCGGATTTTGTAGCGTGTTTATGTCGCAAAGTAAAACTCGACATGTGGAAAGCTTGTAAACATGAAATCATCGCCACGCCGGGGGGCGAAACATGACTGTGGTATGCGGCCGAGGTGTGGCTGTAAGCGGCAGCGTTAGCGGGTTTGGTTTTAGTGTTCTTTTCTTAGATTTTCCTAGGACTCATTTAAGATCATCTCATATTTCAGATATCTTTATTGTACTCACGGAGGCACATGAAGCTGTTCATTTCCAGTATAACTTGGCCTCGCTTTGTATAGATTTCCTATATAATGAGAGATCTGCATAAACTGGAATGTATAGCTTGATTGGCCGTCGTGCGTACTTGCGATCCAGGAACTGCATTTCATTTTAACAGACCAAAACTCTGATCGGACTCGCTAAATTAGCATACTTCATAATATAACATCACGCCTGTAATTTCGAAGGATGAGACAGAGGTGTACCTAATAGTACACCCACATTTCGCCAGTTATGTTTAAGTCCCTCGTAAAAGGGGGCGAGCCTATTGCCATCAACTCAATCAATCATTGCTATTGAGAAATTCCTGATGGAAAAATCCAATATCACTTTGCCGTCCTTGGAATCGAACATGCATAATTAAATCAAATTAGCATACTATGGTGCTTGAAGACAGGACATCCTAAGTTTAATTTAAGTTGAACGAAAGATCAAACCCATATTTGGATACTATGCTTTTGTAATGTTCAGACTGAAATTACTTTTCAAAATATTGCAATAACAATTTGGGACTATTGAGCAAGAGTTGGCTCGTTGAGTATCGAAATTACCAATTATGATATCCTTTCTTTCAACGAAATATCAATTAAACCAGCTATATTATTTCCTCTTATATCCTTGTTGTATTTAAATGTTTGGTTATTTCTTTAAGCGATTTGTTTTTCAATTTAAATACTCGTAGATAAAAACCCGGTTTATGGCCGCTCGCCCTCCATGTAAGCATAGCTGTCGAAATGTGAATGTACTTTTAGGTACACCTTTGACTAACCAACGCTAATTTTTGCAGTTTAATTCCTGTCTAGAAAAAAAACTGGCCGAGTGGAAGTGGGACTCGCGCACCGAGGGTATAAACTTGTAGGTATTTCGTTTTTAAACTTCATATTTATTGTTTTCAGATTTTTGACTTTACATGTGATGTAAGACATTGCTTCTTTCCAAATTTCATAATTCCCTTGTGAAATCGCAAAATATGCGACATAAACGGTCATATCTTTTGGTCGCGTTAACTTACAAGTTTGATTTTTTCACTGCTCCAAGGGGTAGCAGACTTGAGTATTTGATATTAATTTCAGCTTGATACTTCCACACGTTCCTGAGAAAAAGGGTCTTGACAGTTGGACAGACAGACGGACAATAAGGTGATCCTATAAGTCGTTCCGTTCCATTTTTGCCGACTGAGGTAGGGATCCCTAAAAAATGGCTAAGGCGTAATTCTTTGGATGTCTAGTCTTCCCATTGGATTAAGGAACTATTTAGGTATGTAATAGTATTACTGTCAAAACCCCGCTCTGCTAGCAGTCACACCTCATCGCACGTAACCAATCAGTATAATACCAATAGGCGCTGAACAGAGGCTTCCAATCACGCAATACCGTTGTGTTTATCTGTATCATCGCTACCATCTCTACGTTGCTATCGCTACTAGCGCTGCCATAGCCACTATCGCTAGCGGCTGGACACTTAACAATTTCATGTAATTTTACACGTTTTAGTGCGAACATATCTGGTCGTTAAGGAGGACGGAGGGACAGGTGGTCATTTATTTGTTTGTATAAATGCTTGTTTGGATACGATTAGATTTCATGGAGGCTAGTTTCTATAAGAACTAGGTCTGAGGTTCGCACTATTGAGAAGACATTTTAATCTACACTAATAGAGGTAAAGTTTGTACGTTTGAATGGTGGAGCTAATCTCCGAAACTCATCATCATCTGCCTAGCCTTTTCTCAACTATGTTGGGGTCGGCTTCCAGTCTAACCGGATGCAGCTGAGTACTATTATTTTACATAGAGCAATTTCATATCAGACTTCCACAACCCAGTTAGTACTGCGTAATAATACATTTCTCCTTGGTAAGACTGGTAGTCAGACTTTTCCTGGAAGGGGTTCAGTGTTCCGCACTGACCCCTTACCTGGGGTCTGGTTCATAATATTGCCAGTCACTACATCGACGGCCGCAGTATCGAAAACGTTCCATCGACGGGTTAATAAATCGCAGTACCCTAAATCGACAATACGCTACATCGACAGTACACCATATCGATAGTACGCTATATCGACAGTACACTAAATCGTCGGTACGATACATCGACTGTACATCAAATCGATAGTACGGTAACGACTGACAAAGATCTACAAATGACAGCAGGGATCAACGGCTTAACATGCTTTCCGTGGCACGGAAGAAACTCGGTATGTAATGATGATCACCCATCGAAAAACCAACCTTGGCAAGCGCGGCTTAACCTTGAAAATCGACCCGTGCGACTGTTATTATTTCACCACAAGCTCCTCTCCGAAACTATTGATTTCAAAAATTCTTTCAGTATTGGAAAGTTACATAATTAGGTACTGAGTTCCATATGCTATTTATTTGACGCGAACGAAGCCACAGACAGAATCAAGTGTTATATATTTATATTTTCTAACTCAGTCCTCTAAGAGAGTTGTTGTTTTTTTTAATATTAAGACCACAATAGAGATACCAGACATATTGCACAGCTATTCAAATACTTTGTTTATTATCAAAACGGGATATTTACCTGGTTACTGATTGTTTGTTTGCTTTGTTTATTATTTCATAAAAGTCAGAGTTTCATAGAAATATCTAGTATTTTTTTTTTCTTTTTTTCTAGTAGTGGGTGTCGTAAGAGGCGACTAAGGGACTCACCAGAGAATGGGCAGCAGCGTGCTCTGTGCTTTTTTTTTTTTTTGACAACCCTACTGCGATCGCCAACCCGCGTGCCAAGCGTGGCGATTATGGCAAAACCCTCCTTATGAGGGAGGCCTATGTCCAGCAGTGGACGTCTTTCGGCTGAAATGATGATGATGATCTAGTATTTTAACCTAGTTTAAATTTATTCGTTTCCTTTACTTTAGAATTAAATAATTGAAATTT
This sequence comes from Noctua fimbriata, assembly GCA_905163415.1. Taxonomy (NCBI): domain Eukaryota; kingdom Metazoa; phylum Arthropoda; class Insecta; order Lepidoptera; family Noctuidae; genus Noctua; species Noctua fimbriata. The sequence goes on along the minus strand of LR990926.1, from coordinate 2,689,765 downwards.
AGAAACGAAATAAATAATTTCTGGATGATTTAAAGTATGTTTATTTTATATTATGTTCTTCAAAGAGGTCAGATGTCACACACAACTGGAATGCGTGTATGACCTGATATATGCACATGGACAAGGCAAAATGGAGTATATAAGGATCGAATCAGGAGGCCTTCTGTGGTTTCTGCCCACCATTCTTCTGTATATATGTATTTTCATAGGTAACTTATAAAGAAAAAATGGAAAAATAATGATAATGGTCAGGAATTTCTCAGTAGCAGCCACGGAGTCTGGATTTACGCCCGATCGATGGCAATAGGCTCACCCCCTATCACATGGGACTTAAAGATAACTGGCGCAATGTGAGTGTACAACTCTGCCTATCCGTTTGAGGATTACAGGCGTTATGTTATGTTATGTGATAAAGAAATCGGTGATCAGTACGAAAGTAGAAAACGTCTATTTATAAAACATTTTGAACCGCAGATGCCAAAGCCACCATTAATGTATCGATCAACAAAGTAATATGGTTTCACCGAATAACCCGCAGGTCGACAGTAACAGTTTCAGGGAAAGTTCAACCACAATATGCCGTTCAAGAAATAGCTTCATTTTGCAGAAAGCTGAAAATTGATGCCTCATTGTTGTGGAAAAGTTCAAGCCGATGATTTTAAGTGTTCGGAGTAATTTCATTTATAACAGCATATAGGTCGCTTACTTTTGAAGGAGTGAAGGAATACATAGTGAGGATATGATCCATAAAACTGGTATTCAGCTGCATCCAATTAGACTGGAAGCCGACCCCAAAAAAAATGTGAAAAAGGCTTGACAGGTGATGATAAGTTAAGCGGGTATACATTTTCAGTGGTGATTATTTAAAACCAGCTAACGGATTTGCTGGTCCAAAGACTGTATTAAACTTTCACGGTTTACAACTAAACTAATATTGTCACTTACGGGATATCTTCCGTGATTGTATTTTTGTTTTGTATTTTATTGTGTGTTTGTGTATTGTTGTGTGTTATGAACATCGGGAGCTCAGAATAACGAACCATCACGGAAGATATCCCGTAAGTGACAGTATAAGTTTGCTGGTCCAATTTTGACATCACGCCTGTAATCCCCGAAGGGTTAGACAGAGGTGTACCTAATAGTACACCCACATTTCGCCAGTTATGTTTAAGTCCCATGTAGGGGACGAGCCTAATGCCGGGTAAAAAGTCCGGTTCCGTGGCTGCTGCTGAGAAATTCATAATGAAAAAACCCAATATCACTTTGCACGACTTGGGAATCGAACCCAGTACCTCATGCACACCAATTGTATACCAAGTAAAAAAACACAGGGGTGGAGTGTGATAATTACTTTTTAACCTTTTGACCACCATAGTCACATATTCGTGACAAGCAAAAGCGTGCCCTGCACGCCAAACGACACAAATTTGTGACAAAATGGTAGGTGGAATTGTGACCTGGCGTGGAGAGCACGGGCGTGCGTTTATGAGTATAAACGCACGCGCGTGCTCTCCACGCCAAGAGGAGCCAAAGACGGCGGTCAAAAGATTAAATATTTGAATGTCTTTGTCAATAGGAATCCGTCAACACGGTACAATTTTTGTTCATCTCAAGCGCCATCTATGAATACAACATAGAACTACTTCGTTACTTAGCTTGGGTCAAGTTGAACTAAGTGAAAGTTGTTTGGGTGGCTGCTGTACTGCGGTGGCGGTTCTTTAACGTACGTGGAGCTTCATACTTAAGTTTCTTCATCAGCTACTAGATGGCGTTTGTAGCGGTAAAAGGTATAGTTTGTTTGTAGAGGGCGCCTTAATAGCTAGAGAGCTAGAGAAAACGATTCAATATGAAACGCCTCTGCTGTTCCCTCTGGCTCTGGTGTATTAAAAAAAGGAGGACTGTATGTATCCAGTACCATCTTTTTCCCGAGGCCTATCCATATGCCTGATTGAAATCCGTTCAACAAACATACAAACTCGCTTTGACGTTTTTTATCATATTTTGTTAGGATTATGATTATAACAAATTCACAAACTTTTGTAACATAAAGGAGAATGACAGAAAACAGGTTGTAACAGCTCGCGCTGCTGTCTTTCCCATTTTATGGAAAAATCTTCTTTTGAATTATCATTTCACATATATTTATTTTAGTCTGAAGCAACGGTTTAGAAGATAAATAAAAATCACTAGTGTATTTTTTCAAAGCCGCCATCATTTGCTATTTTATATTATTTTACAGCCCTGATTTGAAAACTTAAATCTCTTTATGTAAGCAAAGACATTATATACGTACTTTTTTGCCGGTGATCGTAGCGCTTGCGTTTTCGGTTTATTTGCTGAAAAATATTATTCTCAGGTTTCGAGTTCATTCTTGTTTTTTTAATATTCATCATCATCATCATTTCAGCCGAAAGACGTCAACTGCTGGACATAGGCCTCCCCCAAGTGTCGCCACATTGACCGGTCCCGTGCGATTCGCATCCAGCGGATCCCTGCAACCTTCACCAGGTCATCGGTCCACCTAGTGGGAGGCCTTCCCACGCAGCGTCTTCCGGTTCGCGGTCGCCACTCCAGAACTTTTCGGCCCCATCGGCCATCCGTTCTGCGAGCAATGTGCCCTGCCCACTGCCACTTCAGTTTGGCTATTCTTCGGGCTACGTCGGTTACCTTGGTTCTCTTGCGGATGTCCTCATTTCTGATTCGATCACGCAAGGAAACTCCGAGCATAGCCCTCTCCATTGCCCTTTGGGTGACTTTAAGCCTTCTGATAAGACCCATTGTGAGCGACCACGTTTCGGTCCCGTATGTAATCACTGGCAACACACACTGGTCATAGACCTTCGTCTTGAGACACTGCGGTAAGTTGGACGAGAAGATACCCCGCAACTTCCCGAACGCTGCCCAGCCGAGTCGGATTCGACGATTGATCTCTTTCTCGAAGTTAGACCTACCTAACTGGATCGTTTGTCCAAGGTAGACATAATCGTCTACAACTTCGAGTGTAGAGTCTCCGATCTTGATAGGAGTGGGTGTTACATGGGTATTCAACATAATTTTGGTTTTGTCCATGTTCATTTTAAGACCCACTTTTTCGGAAGCTCTACTAAGGTCATCGAGCATTGTACTGAGGTCCTCCATGGTCTCAGCCATGACCACTATATCATCGGCAAACCGAAGGTGAGAGATGTACTCGCCATTGACGTTGATGCCTAGCCCTCTCCAGTCCAGAACCTTGAAGATATCCTCCAGTGCAGCGGTGAACAGTTTCGGAGATATGACGTCTCCCTGTCTTACACCTCGCTGCAGAAGGATAGGTTCTGAGGTCTGGTCCTGAAGTCGGACTGACATGGTGGCGTTTTTGTACAAACACTTCAACACCTCGATGTACCGATAGTCGATTTGGCACCGTTGGAGAGACTGCAGTACAGCCCAGGTCTCGATCGAATCGAAGGCTTTCTCGTGGTCCACAAACGCCAAGCAGAGAGGCAGGTTATACTCTTCGGTCTTCTGTATAACCTGCCGCAGCGTATTTATGTGGTCTACGGTGCTAAAGCCTTTTCGGAATCCGGCTTGTTCGGGAAGCTGAAAATCGTCAAACCTGCGCGCGAGACGATTCGTGATGACTCTTGAGAACAACTTGTAGACATGGCTTAGAAGTGAGATGGGCCTATAGTTCTTCAGCCGGGCATTGTCGCCCTTTTTGAAGAAGAGCACCACCACACCCCTGCACCATGCCTGCGGCGTTTTCCCCTCGAGTATGACGGAATCAAACAGCTTCTGAAGGGCCTTAAGTACCGGTTTTCCACCCGCCTTCAGGAGTTCGGCCGTAATTCCGTCATCACCCGGTGCCTCGTTGTTTTTAAGCTGTTAAAGAGCCATCCATATTTTAATATTAATTCGAGCGATTCTCGACTTACGACTATGTATATTACGTTTTGTTAAGAATTTTGAGACAATAAAACAATTGGAAGATTAAAAGTCCGATTTATAAAACTGGCATCAAATATATTAATAATGTTTCATTTAAATAAAATGGACTAAATTTCCTATATTTTACCGATGATTCAGTCAAGGTGCAAGAACTCAAGACCGAACTCCCATAAAAATTGGGCATTCTCCTTTTTTTCGTGAACTCATTGATATTGAAAACGCCTACAGGCGATAACCACTTATCAAAAGTTTGACCCCAAGCATATAAAAACCTTTTCACGAATCAAACTCATTTCTGAAGTTTGGCACACGAAATATTTTAGCAAAAGTCAAATTTTTCGACCTTGACAGGCCTTGACTAACACTTCACCTTCCTCACGCAACGGTAATATTATATAAGTTATGTAGTACACACATATTTGGGTCAGCAAGAATCGGGAAACAAAATCTAATACGTATAGATAACAATCAAGTCAGCCTGTTCCAGTCCACTGCTGGACATGGGCCTCTCCCAAGCCGCGTCACAACATCCTATCTTCTGCCTTTTTAAGGTAGGTGGTCGATCTAGCAGCGCCTGGAGACCGCGTATAGGCAAGGGCCTCTCCTCTCTAAGACCTAAGGTGGATATACATAGGTACATTTGGGAAAAAACAATTCAAATTAGCTCGAATTGCGTCCAACAAACCCGAACCTGAATCAGCGATGGTATTTGCCGAACGAAGTTTGCCGATTGGTTTTGGTCCGGCTTCGATATTTAATAGATACTGTCAAAACGAAACCACCTAAAATTTGACACCCCTAAAATTTGCAAATAAGTACCTGTAAATTTTGATATACTTTTTAATCAAAATCCTTCAACTTTTACAATTCCTTTTGTACGAATGAAAAACAGAATTTTATAATAACGCGAGAGCTTCTCAAAGTGTATTTGTTAATATTTTGTAAGAAAACGTTTCGACCTAAGAATCCCTTTGAATCGTCTTCCACAAGATTATGGAACATGTTCTTAGCTTTGAAGTCCTGAGATGCTTTCCTTAAAGATATTAACTGTTTGCTTTGTGTCTGAAATCGCAGGAAAATAGAGAATTTTTTAATCTTTTGTATTTTTCTGTATGAGATTTGGGCAGTTGTTTCAGAATTTATTTGATTAAAATCTTTGTTTTAACTTGTATCATTATTGTCTAAGGAATCTTCTGAGATTAAAAATATTTCACCAAAAATTTCCCGTAAGACATTATAGTACCTAAGTAACACCCATAAATTATTCTAATAAAAGGCATCAAATTGAGTGATAGTAAAATATAGTATAATAATCTAAGCCATTGCAATATTCTAGTAGATGGGGGTTATTCAGTTCAATAGTTTATATTGGAATGGTTATTAGAAATTCAAGTGGATAATGTAAAACAAAAATAGGTAGGTACTAATCTGCAAATAATTATTAATGCAATTATTAGATCGTAGATCCCTCACCGAAGATACCTACTCCTGGACATCCTGCAAGGAACGATACATACGAAATTCAGTAAATTTACTCCACACGTTCGTGCTAGGCCGACTGTTTAAATTATTTTCTTTCCACAAAAGTATATTTTTGCTGGGCTGAATAGTAAAAATATCAGTTAAAGTAGGACGTACTTGCAGAATTCAATCAAAGTCACACTCCAACAAAGACAAAACCAGACAAAGCTAACCCCTACGATGTAAGAAGGTTTGTTACCAACAACGTTAAGAAGGAATTAAAAGCAAAGAAAGCAATGGAGCCACAAACAGACGACTGTGTGCAGATAACCGCCATTTTACTTCAGCAGCTCTCAACACTGGAATTTAATTGTTTTGTGTGTTTAGAACGAGGTGTGGTTGCAGTTACCACAGAAATTAGTTAGTGATCGAAGGAAGAAAAGCATTTAAACTACTTTTTGGGGGTGGAGTAAGTGGAGTATAAGTAGTTAATTTATTGACTTATGTCGTGCAGGAAACAGTAATGTGCTGATTAATTTGTTGGATACATTCATTTGTATTTACTTTTGTTCAGTAGGCTTTTAATTACTCATCATCACCTGCCTAGCCTTTACCGAACTATTTTTGGGTCAGCTTCTAGTCTAACTGGAAGCAGCAGAATACCAGTATTTTATATGAAGTGACTGCAGATCTGACCTCCACAACCCAGTTAGTACTGGGTAATACGATACCCCTTGGTAAAACTGGCTGTTAGACTTTCGGCCCACTAACTGCCTGTAACGACTGTCAAAGAGCTACAACTGACAGCCGGGACCAAGGGCTTACGCGCTTTCCATGGCACCCATCCATGGACCAACCTAGGCAAGCGGCTGTTATTATTTAGCCACGAGCTTCTGAAGCTTTTAATTTCTCTGAGGCTATAAACGTTACTTAGCGCGAACTTTGACTTTGTCATTTTCGTGTATCTGTCTTGCACCTCGTAGTTTGACACTTGTGCGACTGTGATAGGAATAGCGGTTAACCAAAGTTTATGTTAAGAAACGTTTGTAGATCTCAGCCACACGGATTTTGAAAGCTTCTATGAATCTGAATAATTAATCAGATTCATAGATCCTAGATGATGACCTGGATGAATGATGGTAATTTAATTTAGTCTTAAATCAAACATCACACTTTCGTCTGCCTTTAACTCAAAATCAGGATAATTCAATACGATATTTAAGTCAAATGCCATAGCAGCAGTTTTACCAATTTTAGAGGATTTCAACGAGTCCATGTTTAAGTTTATTTGTTCAGTATTGAGTAGAATGTTTTCTAAACTTTCAAAAACAGCGGCAAAAACATGTAAAACTGATTCTCCTGAAATCTTTTCTTACCCATAAATACATTTTCAACCTCTATAAATTACACTGAAATATTCCAACTTAACCGCACCCCAAAACTTTAGTAGAGGGAGGAAGCAAAAAATAAAGAGTTTTCTAACATTGTAGAATACGGGCGTTCATTACGTAATAGCTCTAATAGTAAGCTCTACCACTGACTCTACGGAATAGAGGAAAAGTAGAGCCAAGGGATTTTTGGTTTTTGCAAAAGCATTTGAAACGGTGGATGTGGTTTTCTTAGAAACTATCTTATCTTTTAAAAACATTGCTGTGAACTTTTTCCTTCTATGTGTAAATGGGGGGATTTTAGGTTAAACTGTTTAAACAGATGGTATAGTCTATATTTCTATTATAAAGAGGTAAAATTTGTTTGTAAGTTTGTATGTAGGGGGTAATCTCCGGAAATACTGATCCGATTCCGAAAATTCTTTCACTAACGGGTAGCTACATTATTTCAGAGTGCCATAGACTACATTTAAATTATTAAATTTACATTCCCGTGGGTTAATTCCCGTACAGAACGCGAGCGAAGCTGCGAGCAAACGCTTGTAATGTTATAAACGTGAAAGTCTGTCTGTTGTTCTAGCTTACAAATTAACGGCTGAACGAATTTTGGTTAAATTTGGCGCACAAGAAGACATTACCTAGCTCAAGAGGCTTATCGTTCATCAGTCTCCTGCTGTTTTTCCCAATTGTTTAATGGTTGACACAGCATGTGTTCTTCTTTCATTATTAAGAAAGAGTGTAAACTTAGACGTAACTACTTTTATTGCTTTTGTACCTTTCTGTGAAATACTTTCCGAACTAATCATGGGCGAAGCCATGGACAAAATTTAGTTTTGTCTACATGGAGTCTTTTTTGTTTAAAAAGAGGTTTTACTTTCTACATTGCTTGCTAGGAAAATTCTTGATGTAGGATGCATCAGCTAGCCTTTTCTCTCATGTTTTAGAAGAAAAATGGGTTACTATAAAGCTTGGAGGCTTTGCATCACTTAAACCTGAGGGTCTGAAACATCGTTTTCCTCTCTCTGAAGATTTATATTACTAGTTTATGCGGGATTTAAGTGAAACATATTTGCTTCTTTTACAAGTGCGCGCATTTTTCCTGAATCTTCAAATTAGTTTATTATTGTAATCACAGTGGAGTTTTTTGTATAACTTTACCTTATGGGTAAATCGGATTGGTTCAAGAAAATAATCCTGGATATTTCGTAACCATGTTGGGTTCCAGTCTAACCAAAATCAATTGAATATCAATATTTAAATCGGAGCGCATGCTCATCTGACCTCGACAACCTGGTGTTTTGTTTCGGTATAGACCGACGTCACACCTTGTTTTGGCCGCCATGTTGGATGTCACTGACAGTCGTCAAAACATTTCTTCAATTGAGTGTTTTAAGATTTTCTTACCTGAAATTAAAGAAAAAATAAATGGTTAGAAATCATATATTAGAAGGCGATTTATTGGAGGGTATCTGACGCTTCAATTTATAATTTAATGACAAATCGTAGGAAAAAAAGATAAACTGGGATACTTAAGAGGATTCTTTAAAATTAATTGCTAAGCAAATTGACACGCTTGACACCACACATCTATGCTATGTTATAGCTATTTCATATAATGTTAATAATTTGAAAGGACAGTTTTAATTGACAATCAGCTTGCTGAAAAGTTATTTTACTGACATGACACCTATTAAAACTTGAATCAATCATAGATTTAGTACCCACCTAACACAATCATGAGCGCACTCCCTCAGCCTGCAGTAGCTGCAACTGCAGTTGGAGTAGCAGGATCCAAGGTCTGACTCAGCCATGCTGATGGAGTCGAAACGCTGAGCAAGACCTTCGCCTGAACTCGGCACTGTGTGGGAGCCACGCCATCTGGAATTATTGATGAATAGCATTATAAATAGGCACATTATATTATGTTTATTTTTTAAGGGAAAGGGGTTTATAAGGTATCCGTTGTATTAGAAAGTAATGACTGGTGGATGACCATTTTAGGGGTCATTTTTACGTGCCGCCACCGTCGACGCAACTAGTGCTGTTTTTCGTGGGCTGTATGAGACATACGTAGTTAAAACGCTCTGTGCTTGCGCTTGCCCACTAATAAACGAGTAATGTAAACTTTAGAAAATTATCGAGGTTTATGTAATAAGAGAATTACAAGTTCTAATAGGTAATCCAATACTTAATACAATAATTAAGAAAGAAAATAAATTCTCATTCCTACTAATATTATAATGGAGGTCTGGATGTATGGATGTTTGTTGTTACTCTTTCACTCAAAAGCTACTGAACAGGTTTTAATGAAATTTAGCACACAGATAGTTTATAACCTGGATTAACACATAGGATACTTTTTATGCCGATAGTGTAATTCCTTGGGACAATTATCGAATTCCACGTGGAAGAAGCCGCGGGCTTAAGCTAGTAGCACATTTTCCAAAAATAAAATGTCAACATAATGAACTACTAACAACCTGAATACAATACAATGTTCTAGATAGTTTGTAGATCATTAAATAGGATTATTTCGGAATATAATTATATTACATTCGTACCTAACAGAAACCTACATAGCTCACTATTTGTTAATTACTAAACAATTTTATACAACATATTTGAGCCGCAAATACCTAACATAGAATTCCTAGAATTGACAATTTAGAACTTGTGAGTCCCTCAAAGGGAGTTCTCGTATGAATTTAGTAACTAATAAAATATTGAATCTGAATTATTCAAATAACTAGCTGTAATTGGTGGTTGAAACTAGTTGGAACCTCACTCATGGTAATTGGAGAACCTCACTCTGTTACTAGGCTCTTTTCATGACCATCAAGTTACGTCGATTTACTGGCAAGGCCATGCGGAGACTACCTTCATTCTGATAATGAAAGGAGATATTGGTATGTTTTTAAGATTGCCAGCCCCCATAGCATGACCATCGTAGACAAGGATTTCTTTGACGGAAGAATCGACAAAATGACAGATTGTGTCGACACAATGACAGATTTCTTTGCACTATCGGTCATTTTGTCGATTCTTCCGTCAAAGAAATCCTTGTCTACGGTGGTCATGCTACGGGGGCTGGTGCATCATAAATTCTTGTTACAGTAAAAGCTATACTACTGACATATACTAGACGTAATCACTGAGGTAGTTGTCGAAAATAAAACAAAAAAAATGACAATTAAAATACAGGAAAGAAAATATAATAAAAATGACAAATACATGAAACATTATGATAATGGAAATTAATGACATGAAAGGAGGTAACCAACGAGGTGTAGGGTGCCTAAAAGCGGGTTGTCACCCTGGTACAGGTCTGAATTGGTCAGCGAAAAGTCTTGTGGAGTTAGTCAGCTTTTCAGAAAAAAAAATACATGTTGTAGAACCCACCTGGCACTCTTCGAATCCACATGATCCACGACCACATGCCAGGTCCTGTGTATCAGGTACAGGAGGAACAGCACTCTTGAGGACTCAGCATGAGGTGGAGGAGGTGCCTCTCGTTTACGGCCTGGCCACTTGCGGCTGGTGGCCGTACTGACACCGCTACCCATTGTGTGTGAGATCACTTCATTTTTTGATGAGCATTCGTTAAGATTTGATGTGTTCTGGAATTGAGAAGATTATCATTGTTTAAAAGTATTAAAATAATTTGTAGATTGAAGGAAAATTTCGTGAGGAAACCGAGCTTATAATGAAACTCGAAAATCGTCAAATCGCTTTGAGCTAATTCTGCTGGGCAATAGGCCTTTGCCCAGCTGTGGGACAGTTGCAGGCTGGTATAATTTCTTTGTACCTAAATTGATTGAAATGAGAAAATTACTTAAATCATGCGTGGATTGTGTGTCTTGAAAATATTGCTCCTAATTAATATTCAAACAATACAGCTGAAGATTATTCACACAAACGCCTAATATCTTAATTCCTTTGTATTACAGACGATAATTATGTGTATACCTATTAGTAATTAGTTTTTGTATTCATTCTATTCTCGTTTCAAAAGGTAAGCCACTGTCTCATCTGTCTGGTGGTCGCAAGCTATACTATGAGCATAAGGTCTAGGGTTATATTCCCAGTTCGGACAAAATTCTAGATTGGTCCCAAATATGGCATTCGGCTCGTCCTTCATGACAATTTTAAAGTGATAACATGGCCTAGACTAGCCATATGTCATGTGAGTATACCTAATTACATCATTCATCATCATTTCAGCCGAAAAGTCCACTGCTGGACATAGGCCTCCCCCAAGAAGGGGGGTTTTGCATAATCGCCACGCTTGGCAGGCGGGTTGGCGATCGCAGTATGGTTGTTGTAGAATCAGAGAACGCTGCTGCCCATTCTCTGGTAAGTCCCTTAGTCGCCTCTTACGACACCCACGGGAAGATATGGGATGGTGCTATTCTTTACGTCCGGACACCATACAGAACAACCTAATTACATAACTCTGTCTAACTCTAGGATGAGCGTATGCAATGTTATGATATACTGCCTTATGCCCGCGGCTTCATCCGCGTGGATTGTCGGTATCTGTCCCACGAGATCGTACTACCGGGATGGAAAAGTATCCAGGTTATAAACTATGCCCAAGGTAATAAGTCCGCCTTTTTACTGTTTTTACTTGTGCATAAAGTTTTAATTTATAAATAAATATATCCGTCTGCCAAATATCCAAATCCGTTCAGCAGTTTTTACGTGAAAGCGAACAAAAATACATCCATCCATCCAATCCCACAAACTTTCGCATAAATTTATCAACCATCAATCGATATTATCCTTCAGCGGTATCCTTATTCTCCAAGTATCTAACCGTTTGATCTCCAAATAAAATCGAATAAAGAAATAGCTTCGCACATAATTCTTCAACATTATTCTCCGTATCAACTGGTCAAAAGAAATATCCCAGACAAATGTGATCTGCTCGTGCGTAAGGGTTTTCCTGCCATCAATCATGATATCATTTCCTTAGAAATGATATGAGAGTATCTGGCTACTGTACTGTATCTTTTGTATTGTATTTGGTAACTGATATATATGAAAATGCTAATACATTTTCTAGATATTGGAAATGGATTGATGAAAGTTTTTGTTGAAAAGTTGTTCAGTGTAGTGGAATGTCTACTAACGTCATATATTTTTCAATGTATGATTTATTTATTAAACTATTTTATTGTACACCACGAGTATCACCACATTTAAAACTAGTGAACTATATTACTTATCCTACAAAACAATTCCTTGCAGACAACCTTTGGAAGGACTGAAGGAAGAAAAGACATTATACAAATACGTGCACTACTCAGACAGCGAGAGCTGCTTAATTCATTCATTTTAAATTTAATTTTTTATATTTTTGTTTGTATTTTTTCCTGTTCAGTAGCTTCATCATAATTAATATTACATTGCAAAGATACCACTTATGGGAAGTAAGTACTATTGTACCTTAGTGGGGCTGCCTCAGTTTATTTATGTATGTAAAATAAATATTATAGTTATTTTTTTTTTTTTTGGTTTTGGGCTATACAAAAATAGTAACATTTTTTATTTTTCTTCGAAACGTCTGAACCGATTATGTATGATACAATTGCAAACTATAGAGTAAAAAACTGCGCTGCACTGCGTATCTTAAATTCTCAAAACACAGTCTATGATAAAAATATACCTACTTGAAGTAGTGAATCCGCTGGCACATTGAAACAGGTATTTTGACACACTACCCTATGAGGTAAAATATGCAAAGACTACTACGGTTTTTAAATTCTAGAATATACGTAATTTAACAATTAATCTAATAAAAATGAAATTAGGCAAAAATATAACTATACGTCAAAGTTACAAACAGAACAAAATGTGAGAAAAAAACGGCAATTTCATACTTAAAGACCTATTATGATCAGTGTTATTCTAAAGTCACAAATATATATTATTATTCCTATTTATACTGATCAATAATGTGTTGGCACTGAGTTGCCGTGTCTGGCATACCGCTGTTAAACCCGCAATGGTATGTGTTGGTATGTTTATGTTTTTTTTTCAAAATGGTTTGGAACAATGTTTATTGAATAATAAAAGATAAAAAAAAACTATAAGTATTGTCTTGTCATAGCTGCATGGCCTTTAAAAACCTAAAATAACATCCATCCATGATGTTTACCACTAAAAACCAGACGTAACAGACCACACTAAACCTCAAACAATAACCAACCCAGCGAAACTTTAAAAACAACTATTTCAACTTGTTTTAAAGTCTTGAAAACTTTACAATTTGTTCGAAGAATTTCATTAGAAAGGATATAAAGCTATCTGTTCTTGGCTCTTTTATGAAAAATCTTTATAACTAGGAAACTCGTTTATTTATACGGGGATTGTAATAAACTAGAATTTATCTGCACCCGTTTGTTTAATCTGGATTTTTATTACTCTGTGCCCGTAGTTGTGTTGTTGACAGTAATGTAAGTTGCTTCAACTTTCCGAATTGCTGTTTTTGTATTTATTGAGCAGCTCATATTGAGGAGCTCATGTCTAAATAATAACAGCCGGTCGGATCGATCTTTAGGTTAAGCCGTGCTTGCCTAGCTTGGTCTGTGGATGGATAACCAGCCAATACATACATAGTTTGCACCACGCCTCGGAAAGCACGTTAAGCTGTTGATGTCTTTGGCAGTCGTTACAGGTAGTCAGTGGCCGAAAAAGTCTGACAACCAGTCTTACCAAGGGGTATCGTATGACCTAGTACTAACTCGGTTGTCGAGGACACATAGGCAGTCTCTCCATGTAACATACTGGTATTCAGCTGCATGCGGTTAGATTGGAAGCCGACCCCAACATAGTTGGGAAAAGGTTAGGCAGATGATGATTGCTGTTTTTGTATTTCTATGTTGTGCTGTCGATTACTTTTGTCATCCAAGATTTGATTTTCGTTTTATTAGTCTGTTAGGTTAGACGACTCACTTCCTGTTTCTAAAGAGGCGGACACACGTTCCAGTTGGCACAATTCAGCACATAACATAACATCACGCCTGCAATCCCCGTAAGGTTAGGCAGAGATGTGCGTAGTACACTCAAATTTCGCCAGTTATGTTTAAGTCCCATGACATAGAGGGCGAGCCAGACTGGTTAGGTTGAAAGTCGACCCCAACACAGTTGGGAAAAGGCTAGGCAGATGATGACGAGGATGGTCTGTTAGGTTATCATTGACTTACAAAATCTCAAAATTCTAACAACCAGTCTATCCTATATCTAGGACGACCGTGTTATCCAATGGGTTGTGGAGATCAGATATGCAGTCGCTCCATGTAAAATACTGGTTTTGAGCTGCATCCGGTAAGACTGGAAGCCGACCCCGATATAGTTTGGAAAAGACTAAGCAAAGCCTACACTTGATTGTTGTACGTGGCTTTCTCTACAAGAAGAGCACATAATATAATGTACTCAAGAAGCATTAGATAACTTTTGCAATGGACATCCTTTGCTTCAGTAAATATGTCAATTCAATCTTTTTTTTGCAACGGCTAAACAGAGACAAATACATCAATATTTGGCGTCATAACTCACATCATAACATAAGAAGCTCGTAGTTGAATAATAACAGCCGCTTGGATCGATCTTCAGTTGCCTAGGTGTGGAAGGATAACCAGCCACGTTTGGTTCCGGCTGTCATTTTTAGATCTTTGACAGTCGTTACAGGTAGCCAGTGCCCCGAAAGTCTGACAACCAGTCTTACTAAGGGGTATCGTATTACCCAGTGCTAACTGGGTTGTGGAGGTCAGATAGGCAGTCGCTCCATGTAAAATACTGGTATTCAGCTGCATCTAATGAGTCAAGAAACCGACTCCGACATAGTTTGGCAAAGGCTAGGCAGATGATGAGACATATCATAATATGTAAACGTTTTTAGTATGCTCAATGTTTTATACGCTTGTCTCACTCTAGATAGATTTCAACAGAATTCCCTCACAAAACCGCTTTACTCACAGCCTGCACTTTGACGTTTAGATTTGAATCAATTTCATGGCAGCCTGCGAGATGAGACTTTGATAGACTTAACGGAACTGGTTCACTTCGAACACTGCAATCTAAGCGATTTCTGAATACCATATGTTCAACGTACGGATCGATCTGCATGACTTTAATTAACTAATTGAATCTATGAGTTTTGTCGTTGTAAATTCAATCTAAACGTACCATAATGTCATGCCTGTTATTTCCAAAGGATTAGGCAGAGGTGTCCCTAGTAGTAGTAGTATTTTGTCAGTTATGTTTGGGGGCGAGCCTATTGCCATCAACCGGGCACAAATTCAGACTCCGTGTCTGATACTGAGAAATTCCTGATGGAAAAACCCAATAACAATTGCCCGACCCGGGACTCGAACCCAGGACCTCATGCTCAGCAGTCACGATTGCGACCACGAGACCAACAAGGTAGCATCTAGTAGTCTTGTTGTAGTGTTATAAGATTTTAAACTATCATGGTCACTAACATTATTACTTAGACAGGAAACAGGATATTTACCATGTGTACTATTGTTGTCGAGTTTCCGATATTTCGGCGCTGTTGCAAGCACCATGATCACGGATAAACTGAAGTTATATACAACAATAGTACACATGGTAAATATCCCGTTTCCTGTCTAAGAAATATTGTTGTAGTGTTGTTTAAGTCCTATGTTAACCTTAGGTTAATTAATTGTAGATGAATAAACTGTAGGTAAATAAACTGTAGGTGAATTGTCCTTTATGGATTTCGTTCATTAGTTATTACAAAAATCCGTGAAACAATCTTTAGGTATTTTAAGAGGTAGGTCTTTAGACCGTAGTTGTCTCGAAAATAGTTAGAAAAAACTTAAGTATTGTTATACGTAACCGTTTAAATACAACGCAACTGAAATTGCTGAAGAATACCACCAATGAAGTCTGTGTAAGTGTATGTCCTTCTAGAACGTCCCTTGGCAAGGTTAAAATAAGTCCACGAACGATATTAAGTATTAAGCATAGTTGATTTCACTAATTGCTATTTCATATAGGTCCATGCTTTACTAGTAGTCGCGAACATGACTGTTCAATGAATAAAACACGACTAGCATGTTTGAATTTCGAACAATCATGCAATGGGTAGGGTACAAATCCGCAGCTCGAAATGATCTTAATTTTTTTTTAATGTTGCGTTACCAACTCATCATCTGCCTAGCCTTTTCCCAACTATGTTGGGGTCGGCTTCCAGTCTAACTGGACGCAGCTGAATATCAGTATTTGACATGGAGCGACTGCCTATCTGACCTCCACAACCCAGTAAGTATTAGGTAATACGATACCCCTTGGTAAGACTGGTTGTCAGACTTTTTGGGCCACTGACTATCTAACAACTGTAAAAGATCTACAAATGACAGCCGGGATCAACGGCTTAACGTGCTTTCCGAGTCACGGAGGAATCTCGGTATGTAATGGGTGGTCAACCATCCACAGAACAACCTAGGCAAGCACAGCTTAACCTAAAGATCGACACGAGCGGCTGTTACTATTTAGCCACGAGCTCCTCCGGGAATATTATCAACTGAAAAATATATAAACAATTTATAATTATGCTAAATCCTTTTTCTGTCTGTTTTGATGTTTGCTACCTAATTGATATCAGTCTAAAAATAAAACTAATTTACCTAATGACACCAGATGAATTAATTAATATTATTACAGTATATAAAACATCTAATGATGTTACAAATCAACATCATTCAATAAAATATATCAGATTAATGTTTGTAATTTTTTTGACTCCAGCGTTCTAACACACACTAATCGTTTAAGCTAAAGTTTAAAATTATCTGTGATTAGTTCAACAAATACAACTATAATCTATTTAAAATAAGAACACTGACGAAGAATCTCTTATTTCTTTAAACCTGAAGCTTTTAAATAGTTTATCTCTCTGCTTATCCTCAACTGTGCCCACATGTCGTGAACGCCCACCGCATTAATTATGTCCAACTGCAAAATAATGGACAGAAGTTTTTGTTAATGCAACCCCACGCATTCCGTACCGGTTCCATTTTAAATCGCTCTTATTTCAAGCCTTTGTTATTTCATTAAAATGTCATTGAAAATGCTATTTTAGTGAACCGAAAAGGTTTTTAATGAAAATGCCAGTTCGATGCGGTTTTCATTGATGAATTGGAATCTTTTTAATGGATTGGTCGACAATATGTTTTCGAAATAAATTGATGAATTGAATTCAGAGTTTGGGTACACACGAGCCAATGTGTGCTTATATTAAAATTGATTCTTTCTTTTTCACTGTTTTTTCTGTTGTTTTGTGTGCTAAAGTCATAGGTACAGATCCGCATCTCCGTGATCGTGATCTGTTGTCGATCTGGTGATTATGCGAGAAGTGTTTATATAGAAAGTGTTTGCAAACAATGATACGAATTTACTTAGTGACTTTGGGTTATCTGGGTAATCGGTATACCAGTCATTATGTTGGATTGTGATAAATCACAAAGTATTTAAGTGTAGCTTCATCGCGCTTAAAATCATCATCTTCATCTGCCGCGCTAGCCTTTTCCCAAGTATGAACAAATAAATTGTATCTTGTTATTTCCTTTAAATACATCTCTACTGCGTGGGATTATCATGAATAAATCCTTATATCATGACTTTTACTTGTATCTTCTTATTAATCTTGTTAAACCAGATCTTGTAATGTAGTTTACGGTATAATGTTCAGACTACCATGTACCAGTGGCGAAGGTTGCATACAACTCGATTCCTACCGGATTGCCTTTGAAAAATATCACAGTCAGTATTCTATAGACAAATAACATAATCAAAGTCAAAGTGTACAATGTGGTACTCCGGCTTACCTCTTACAAAAATTGACCCTTCGCTACTGCCATGTACAGTGCTATAACAATGTTGTACCTAGATAAGAAACGTATCTCCTGGCCACTAATATTATAAAAAATATATAATTTCTAACACACGCCGTGTGATGCCGATGGGGTGAGTTTGTGTCTAAGTTCAAAAATAAAGTTACAAACTTTCATCTCCTATTCAACATGTTCACGGGGTGAATATTCAAATTCGTAGCAAAGTCAGCCTATAATATAACTATGACACAGGCCATGGATGGAGTGCACCAAGATACACCAAGCATAATGTCACAAGGCTTAACTTTTTTGGTCTAGTAGTAAGCAGGTTTTGTAACAATGCTTTCTTTATTTGTTTTGAGCGTTGTGGTGATAAATAAGTAGCACTTAGTAATGTGCCTAAGTTTTCGTATATAAGGGCTATCTTTTCATACACGAAATATTTTAAGAGTAACTTCTATAAGTCGTAAAGCCGCCATAGCAACGAAAACTAAAATTATTTGCGTGTTTTTTTTTACGAAATTACTATAATTCTAAAGTTTTTTGAGACTTTTTGCATAAAACCTTACTCCCATATTCTAACAATGACAGTAGGTAAATACGACGTAGTAAACTAGCATAATGGATGTTCAAAAATAAGGAGCTAGTATTTATTTTGTGGGTCAAGTAATTTTAAATTATTTATTTTTTATAAAAATATACTCAGATAAAAAAAAAATATTCCCTTGAAATGGCTTCGTTATAGCCGTTAGATGATTCCCTGAAAATATTTAGGGTATGAATAGTTAGACCTTATATAAGTAACATAATCATCACGCCTATAACCCTATAATCTCCAAAGGGTTAGGCTGGGGTGTACCTAATAGTAACAACCCACTACAATAAGGGAAAAGGGTTTTAGTCAACACGCGATCATGGCGCTTGCCAAGGCGTCGAAATATCGGTAGCTCAAAATTATGAACAATCACGGAAGATATCCCGTAAGTGACAGTATAAGTTTACCGGTTATGTTGTGGGAGAATGATATGAAGGAAAACCGGCCAAGTGCGAGTCGTACTCACACGCACACAGGGTTCCGTAGCACCAAACAAAACAGCAAAACTAAATTTGTTTGTCATAGTATGTTAATGCAAAACAAAGATACTGCTGCAGTTTGAGTTTGATGAGGCAGTCAAGTTTTAGTACCTAGTTAACACGAATACCAGTAAAGACCCACACAGATTGCTGATTATCGTAAAATAATATGTATGTATTTAATTAAATACTATAATCCTAGAGTAAGTAGAATAGGTTAATTTGATTGGGTATAAAATATAATGATTACCTATCCGTATAAAATTATACACTTTACTGCACTAGTGAGTTTCTTTAATGACCTAGCAAATGAAGCCATGTCAATTTTAGACCGTTATATGTAGTAATATCATTTTCTCCTAGGAAGGTACATGGGAGGATTTTCTTATAGGAAGAAAGCATTGACATGGAAGGGTAAGGCAGAGCTGTACTGTACTGAGCGAGTGTATTTCTAAATGAACGGCTGGACCGATTTCGCTAATTCTTTTTCTATTCTGTTTGTTACTGTCAGGATTAGTAGGTAGGTAGTAGGTAGGCAGTAGGTAGGCAGTCGGTAGGCAGTCGGTAGGCAGTAGGTAGGCAGTAGGTAGGCAGTAGGTAGGCAGTAGGTAGGCAGTAAGTAGGCTGTAGGTAGGCAGTAGGTAGGCAGTAGGTAGGCAGTAGGTAGGCAGTAGGTAGGCAGTAGGTAGGCAGTAGGTAGGCAGTAGGTAGGCAGTAGGTAGGCAGTAGGTAGGCAGTAGGTAGGCAGTAGGTAGGCAGTAGGTAGGCAGTAGGTAGGCAGTAGGTAGGCAGTAGGTAGGCAGTAGGTAGGTAGTTGGTAG
This sequence comes from Noctua fimbriata, assembly GCA_905163415.1. Taxonomy (NCBI): domain Eukaryota; kingdom Metazoa; phylum Arthropoda; class Insecta; order Lepidoptera; family Noctuidae; genus Noctua; species Noctua fimbriata. The sequence goes on along the minus strand of LR990926.1, from coordinate 2,670,226 downwards.
GTAGTAGGAAAAGATGCATTTCAATGCATGCCGGGTACAGCTAGTACCGAATAAATTACTACGTTTTTCTCCATAGAAACGTAAACTACGCTTTAGAATGGGCATATCTTTCTAACGAACCTACTCTTTGATAGTTTCAAAGTTCATATAAAAAAAGTTTTAATTTTGAAGCCGAACCTCCAGTTACGAAACCCCGGTTTCCTAGACAGCCGAAGGGGACCAAAGACCTCAGGCAAAGTGTTTTGCATTTGTAATAATAATAACCCAGAAGCTAGATTTGTACCTAGTACTAGTACTGGGTGCTATGGTGCAAGGGCTCGACTTCAAATGTGACTGAAACATAACAGACTAACTGTGTACCCACCACCATCTCATCGAAGATTTCAAGCGTGATGTTATGTTATGTTCAGTCTGTCTGTAAGAATATTTGCTTTGTTCGCTTCTTTGGGTGTGTGCCAATTGGGGCAAGCTGCTTCACTTAAAGGATGGGGTCGTGCGGCGGATTTTAGATTACAAAGATGCTTTTTGACGTATGGTTCCCGTATTTTTGTCTGCAATTTTGTGAAAAGCTTTTTGTGTAATGTTGTATTGTAGCTGTCATATTCCTTGCTGTTGCATAGTTGACTTTATTAGTGTTATTTTGTCATGCGGGAAATTTTCCTCATTTGGTTTATCAACTCCCACTATAGACCGATCCCTTTAATGGGTCCTCCGCCTTGCCCCATCAAAGGCACATTAAGCATTCACAAAGGCCTAAAAATATTCCACAGGTTATTTGCTTTAAAATAACCATAATCCAAGTAGGTATTATGATACTAATTGAACCAATACGTGATCAACCTTAGGAATATTCCATTTAAATTGATACCTTCGCGAGGACTCATTAAAGCGGTCGGCCTATAGATACAAACCTCCAAAATGAAGTAAACCACTATAAAGGGGTTAATAGAAGGCTCTATCACTAACAAAGCCGAAAGGCACGTGTTCTCCCCGTCTTTTCAATCATTTTTTTGTTTTAGACCATACCTGGGAACCGTCCAGTTACGGAGATATTGGGGGCCAAAGTTCCAACTTTTACACAAGTTTTTATTAAAAACATGTTTTAATGTAAGATTTTTACTTTAAACACCTCCACGACCCCCGTACTATTCAATCCATCCATCAGCACAATGCTTTGAGTGCGTTCCATCGAGTCCTACCGTAAAACGTGATTTTTCACCCGATAAAAATTCCCAGAAAGTTACTTAGTTTGATGTATAGAATGCTTGGTTGACGGCTTCGTGAAGGGTCTGTTTACACCCTGTATATTTCAGGTAGTAGAAGGTACTTCCAGAGTATCAATGAACTGGTAGAACATGTCAATGGCATTGAGTCCGCCCGTACATTTCTGTGCTTGAAGAATGTTCCACACGTAAAGGTGTTGTAATTAATCTAAAAGAGCGTAAATCGTCAAAACTTTGAGTTCCTTAAAATCTAATATTTTCAGGTTGACTTTCTAAATTGAAACTGAACGCAATCAGCATATCTAAACCGAGTTCAGTTTCAATTATTAATTCAACGACTTGACCATAGCTTAACCACAGCAACCTAAGAAAATCAACTAGTTCCTAAGCTAGCCACTAGCGCGTAAGCTCGGGGAAAGTGCGCTGGACAGTAACTGGGGAAGTAGCCTGTTAGAAAGTACAAATACCTCGTGTGATGCCTTATTAAGCGGTAATGAGGTAGGCAGAGCTGCAGGTGGTAATGTTTACTTTGGGATAGCTGTGTTTGTTAGTACTAATGATGATAATTATGGTTAATGAGGCAGTGCAGGGCGAAAGCTTAACTAAAGAAAATGAATGAATATTGCGATGACCACACTTATTTGGTTGCCGTATGCCAAAGCCTGCGCCACGCTATAGTAAACAAATAAACTAAAATAAGTTTTAATATACAAAAAAGGAGCATCTGCAAAGCTTAATTTTTGGGTTCGAAGGGTAACCAATGGGACTCTATTTCTAAGCCTCTGCTGTCCGTCCGTCTGTCAGCCAGCGGGCTGTATCTTATTATCCGTGTTTACCAATAGGACAGTTGAAATTTTAACAAAATGTGTATTTTTGTTGAAGCTTTAACAACAAGGAATAAAAATAAAATAAAAATTAAAGGGGGCCCCTCTACTACGTTGGTAAATCAAGTTTTGGAACCCTTCAAGCGCTAAGCCGACTCGCACTTGGCATGTTTTTTTTACTCAGATGCTTTGACTTAAAACGACAATATTGTTGTTCAGATTTCTGATCTTCGAGTTCACGTCGCTTCAGTACGACGATTAGATTTTCTTTTAAGTTAATATTGCAGATTTTTTTTAGACCCTAACAACTTTTCATCATTATGTACAGGTCATTCAGGGCTAAAGATAATCTACTCTCTTTCAAGAGATATAAAGACGTGTACGTAACTAAAAGACTAACCGGATGAAAGACACGATATTTACTGTGAGCATCTCTCAAACAACTACAATATTGCATACAGAAAGTTGGAGCCAGTTTTATGAAACCCAGGCACAGATGCCAAAAACAATAAATAACCGATACACAGCGATTCGTCGCCATTCTACAGACATGCATCATTCTCGCGCCATCGCTCCCCAATAACATGGCAGCCGTACATTTTGGGAGTCGTATTGAGCAGACCAGCTGTTATTGACCATTCCAATGATACGGTACGGTATGTCCTTTACGGAACTATTTTATGAGTCCTCCGCGTTTTCTTGTCCAAACAATGATGAAGATGATTTTGAGCTTACATCTATATTTTTAGGCTTCCTTACCTCAAAAGGAAAAAAAGAACCTCGTTGTCCATCTGTCTGTCTGTCAAGACCCTCGGTGCGTGAGTCAAACTCGCACTTGTCCTGTTTTTTTTATTAGGTTTAACAGTTGCATGTCTACGGAGTAATAGCACTTATCGAAACCAGTCAGAAAACGCTTTGTGTTCAAGCAATAAAGGCGAAAAGGACGGCATTCGTCTCTCCACGGCCAGGACTTCGGGACTCGAGATTGTGTCGTACCATTGGATTTTATCGCACCGAAATAAAGCTCATTCTGACTGTCTCGTATACACTCTCTCACGCCACCACACTTACACCTAACCGTTTTAAAACAAAGATGCTTGCAAAATAGGCATAGTCGAAAATCAAGCCTTGGAACTTATTTGCCTTAAAACTATCCAAAGTGTTCACAATCGCTAACATCTACGGCCTGACCTCCGAGGTCGATCAATTCGGCTTTTCATTGAACACGAGCATCATTGCCATATTCTTCCTGTTTCTATTTCCAGGCCATTGGGTGTACACCATATATTACTGGCCTGTTTTGCCCCCGCTAATTTCCGTTCGACATGCTAATACCATTCAATTGATAATTTATAGCGCATTGTAGTCCAAAGATTTACACCCCACATTGTTCTGGGGGTTTTGTATTAATTTATTAACGTTACGCCCTACTTACAACTGAAATTATACCGTATTTTCGTAAAGCTAAAATAGGTTTTTAGATAGTGGACTTTGGGAGCTAAGTTCTTTGTTGATTGGGTGAGTATTTTTGTTATAGATTTCATTATTTTAATTATTTCCGTCCGCTGTTTTTGGTTCCGGAAAAAGTTCCGTATATTAACTGCGTTTAAAGCCTTTCATTAGAACTCCTATTTTATTAAAATTGTTGGAATTCCCTGAAGGCATAAGCAAAGAGGTTGTGTTATTAGTATTACATAACGTCATTGAGTAATGATTTTTCGAGTATGTTTCTGTTACCTGCTAGAAAATACTCAAAGTATTATATCCGGTCATTTATAGTTGTGTTCCTATAGTTTATATATATAATAAATAAATAAGAATAGTGGAAAGATTGGTCGAATCGCTGTAAAACTTTATAAATATCTATAGATGCGCTAATATAAAGGGTGTAAATAGACCCTTCACGAAGCTGAAAGCCTTATTCTCCCCGTCATTGTGGTATGTTTTTTGTTCTGGACCATACCTGGGAACCTTCTAATTACGGAGATATTAAGGGTCATGGTTCCAACTTTTTCAAAATTTTGTTTTTCACTTGTGAAAAAGTGTGAAACTTTGCCGGTTATAACTTTAAAATACCTCCATGACTCGTTTCCTAATCAATGCATCCATCAGCACAATGTGTTGAGTGCGTTACGTTGAGTCCTACCGTAAAAACGTTATTTTTCACCCCAAAAAAAGTCGTTTACCAGCAATATTTTATGCGTAGAGTTACTTAATTTGATGTACAGAATGCTTGGTTGATTGCTTGGTAAAGGGTCCGTTTACACCTTGTACGAGTCTAAAGCACTAGATTGGCCATCTTCATTATAACCTAAGTGTTTTGTATATATTATAATCCTTACGGATACAGAAAACTTCCCGTCAAAGACTTCAAGATTCGTTCATACATTCGTAATCGATCCCAGAACCGCATCATCAATATAAATCATGCTCCCAATATATCAATGCGGTAGTAAACTACAATAATATGATGTTTGAGAGTGTGTGTGAGTGAAAGGGAAGTAGAGTAGGTACATCAACCACATAGTAAAAGTCATAGATAATAATGTAATCGAAAAGTAAATACTGCGTGTGATGACTTTCTTTGATCTTGACTATTACTAGAGAATATAACGACTTCACACAAGGAAATATGTTGGAGAAATAATACTATTCTAGCTTGTGGTTTGCTGTACCAATGATTGGCAAATGGCGGATTAATTAGATTTTCTCACACGGAAGAGGGACTGGCATTGATCAGTTTACTTGCTAATTAATTGTTATGTATTTTTAATTTCGCGAAAAACATCCTGGCTTTGATGCAGGACGTCCTCCGGCCTGCAAAAATATGCCCATGAAGGTACAGCAAAGTAATTAGCATACCATGCACCCAAACATATATTCGACACGTGTTTCGCCCCTCCACGGGCTATCCTCAGGAGGTGTTGACTCGACGACCACTCGGGCGCGAATGAAACTGATGAACTGCGTGATGATTTTGGACTAGCGTCTTAGTAGATGAACAGCATAGGATAAATCAGCGTGTATGTTCCTATTGCTGCACCAGTCATCCTCTCTGGGAGGACTGGGCCACAATGCCCACAATCCACCATGCGGGTCCAGGGCGGGTTCGTGGGCTACGCATGTCTTTGTAATTTTGACAGTTACATAACGCCGGTTACCTCGCGATTTTTCCCTTCATCCGTTTTAGAGCAGTAAAACTTGACAAAGAACAACCACATCACGCCTGTAATCCCCGAATAGTTAAGCAGATGTGTATCTAATAGTACACCCATATTTATGTCATGTTTTTAAGTCCCATGTAATAGAGGGCGAGCCATTGCCATCAACCGGGCACAAATCCAGACTCCGTGGATCATAATCATCTGCCTAACCTTTTCCCAACTATGTTGGGGTCGGCTTCCAGTCTAACCGTATTCAGTAACAACTAAATACCAGTATATAGAAACCGTGGATGTTACTGAGAAATTCCTGATGGAAAAACCCAATTACATTTTTCCCGATCCGGGAATCGAACCGAGGACCTAATGCTCAGCAGTCACACTTGCGAACACTGGACCAATGAGGCAGTCAAAAGTGCTTACCTGGATTTAAATTATACCCACGACCTATAATTGAATTAAAACATAATTTCCTACTCTTCAAAATAAGAATATTACTCCGTTACAGTACACCAATTTAATAAAACTAAATACACCTGCAATATAAAAACATTCCAACTGCAGTACTACCAATCTAAGTAATGAAGGTGTATGCTTTGGCAACATTCCCGAATCTGGATCAGCACGCGAGTTGCACCTAGATTGAAAAGCGCAGTGCATGTCTCGGGGTATGTGCTTAAACCTAGATTAGAGAGATAAGTGTATTAGTTAGATTGGTTCAGTGCTGAAGGCTGTGTTTTAAACGCAGTTTAACATCAAGTCAATGTTACAGCTTTCATGGTGTTACTGTATTTTTAATTGAAGTGAGTAGCCATGCAGTTGAAATGGTACGTAGCTTTAGAAATACTTTTTGTCAATTACTTTTGGGAACGAACACTTGAGGAAACCCTATATACAGCTTTCCTTTTCCTTTCGACAGCCTATCTCTATACCTAGAGATAGGATCTGTTCAATTTATAATCGTGCATGAATATTTCAACAATATCACACATTAGAAATAAGAAATATTTATTTGTAAGAATTTAGTTTTACACAGTATGGTGTTATAAGTTTGTTTAAGTCCTTAACATTCTACCATAACTTATGGTGTACAAATATTCAGATGTCACTCTGAAATAAATTAAATAAGTACATTGCAGACGTATTGTTGACAAGTGTTCGCCCTGTGAGTTGTCCACAGGCAGAAATTATGAACATTCGCACCAACTTTCGTCCCCTATTAAACTTAGAGGCTGATTTTTCTACAATACACACTTTATTCTCCCCTTCGACTTAGGCTTGCTTTTAGACCAAGAAGTTTTTCTTCAATGAAGCAGAGAAGATAAGCCTACAGCACGCGTAGCTTGACACAGATTGTGTCGACACAATGACAGATTTCTTTTCACTATCTGTCATAACTTGTCTATTTGTCGATTTTTCCGTCAACAAAATCCTTGTCTACGGTGGTCATGCTACGCGTGCAGGAGGGTACTGATGCCAATAATCGTGTTCTAATCCCTTGATATCATTGAAGATACCAAATTACGGGTAGTGAACTGCCTCGTTGGTCGGGTGGTCGCAAGCTCGACTGCTGAGCATGAGGTCCTGGGTTCGATTCGCGAGTCGGGCAGTGTTATTGGGTTTTACCATCAGAAATTTCTCAGTAGCAGCTACGCACGGAGTCTGGATTTGTGAATCCTCTATTACATGGGACTTAGAAGATAACTAGCGAAATGTGAGTGTACTATGAGGTACACCTTTGCCTACCCCTTCGGGGATTACAGGCGTGATGTTATGTTAGTTACGTACGGGTGGTCTACGCCAGGAAGTCAGGTATCAAACCACCGTTTTATATTATTAGCTGGTGACCAATTATTGGTAACACGCTCTTCAATTAAGTTAACCGGTGTTTATAGTATTATCTCCAGTTATTTGTCGGTTCATCAAAATTAATCGGCCGTTAGTGGCGGTTAAGCCGTTAGGTTAATCGCTTATGCATTCCATTGACACGTCGGTTTTGATCGAGTGATAATATGTCTTTTGGTGTGTAGAGTGATATGTTTGGATTAAGTCATCTGGCTAGCCTTTTCCCAACTATCTTGAGGTCGGCATCCAGTGTAACCGGATGCAGCTGAATACCAGTATTTTAAATGAAGCGACTGCCTATCTGACCTCCACAACCGAGTTAGTACGTGGTAATACGATACCTCTTGGTAAGACTGGCTGTCAGACTTATTGGGCCACTGACTACCTGTAACGACTGTCAGAGATCTACACATAACAGCCGGGACCAACGGCTTAACCGCTTTCCGTGCCGTACCGTGCTTTCCGAGGCACGTAGGAAACTCGGTAGGTAATGGGTGCTCACCCATCCACAGACCAACCTAGGCAAGCACGGCTTAACCTAAAGATCGACCCGAGCGGCTGTTATTATTTGAGCCACGAGCTCCTCATTATGTTATATATTTGGATTAAGTAACGTGGATGTGTACAAATCGAGTTGCAATTACAAAGCGTTTTTTGACTTAGTTTGATATCATTCTTTAGATCCGTATCTGTAGGTAAAGACGCAGATCACATCAAGCTAATACAATCTGTCTAATTTCTTTAATAGACTTTCAACTTTATCGCTAAATCATTAGGTTCAAGGTTGATTGGGAAAATTTGACAGTTTCGGGCAGCTTGATGAGCTTGATTAATAACAAAAACTGGTTATACTTCTGGACACGGCGCGTATTGTTAAGAAGTTCCTCTATCAAGCCCTGACCACCGGTATCTCGGTAGCTTGTTTAAACGTTTATTTTATATTATTTTACTATACACTGTTAGCCTGCGTCATCCCACTGCTGGGCAAAGGCCTCTCTCCATGACTTCCAAATTCTTCGATCCAGGGCCAATGTGGACCACTGGGCGTTAGTTTTGTCCAGCTCGTCCCGCCATCTCCTGCGAGGTCTACCGCGTCGCCTTCTGGCTGTATCAGAAGGCGATGGAAGTTTTTATAAAGGAATATTTAAAAATGTAAATTATTTTAGTAAAAATGAATAAAGGAAATAACTCGTTTCATGAAACCCTCTTAAGTTGGTTTTTATCTAACCGTATCCGTATCGTATTCCGTGTCGTTTTACCCATTCGGAAAATATGTCGAACTTCCATAAATACTGTTATATCTAACCCTTGTAAAAGATGAGTTAAAAAAATTATAATTTAGAAGCTGTCGAAATATGAAGCTTATTATTTGAATCTAGCGGCACAAATTATACTCGGAACAAAGATTAACACCTTAGTTCAATTCAGATATTGTGGACGATGTCTGTAATCTAACATTAACCTTAAAACGAAATATACTAAACGGTCAGTAAAAACATTTTAAAATTCCAATAAAAACCCTGACCTCACTCACATAAACATTTCAGCATTTATTATTAACTTTAAGATATCATAACTGTACACTATTGATAGCCAATTCTTAACGGAAATATGTATTCACTATATTCTGAGATTACCATAAAATAAACATATTTACGATATCCATGTAGTAAGTTGAGCTATTTTTGAATTGAAACTTATTTTTATTTCTTTATTTATGTGATCTATTCTTGAGTGTATTTATTTTTAATTTCTTTTTCATGCTGGTTCCCGTTTTTGATCTTGTAGCTATTGTTGGCATAGTACAACATCCTCCAGTGCTCGCAAGCCTGCTCTTTGCTACTATTTTAATTTTTACTGGTATGTGCATGATGATCACATAATTTGTTTGTTCCCAGCTAACACAATTAGTGAAATACAATAAATAATTGAGTAGATATTTGCACGTTTTTACTCTTAGGTCTCTTTCAAAAGAAATATGACTTACAAACTGGATAACTTTTCACAACGATCTGAACCATGTCATTAAGAGAGTAAGACTGTTTTTGTATTACTTCTAGCATCAAAGCAATGTTCCAGTCAGGAAGTTAGCTTTAGGCAAGGCTTTTGTTAATAATTCTACAATTCCATCGTGGAAATTCAAAATTTATCTAAATCCTAATCTACCTGATCACAAATCTAGTAGCCACAACATCTTTTGAGTAAAACAACAATAACAAAAAATCCAAAGAAAGTAATTGGAATAGCGTGAGATGAAAGATAACGTGATTCGTAGTAAACAATGCAAATGTAGAAGAATTCTTGTCGTGGGAATCATTATGATCATCAGCGATAGGGAAATGTCCACTGCCGTACTGGTTTCCTCTTTTGGTCGCTATGGGAACTAGTTTGCCTGCCTAGGACCGTATCTAGTATTCCTATTTCGTACCACGCCTTCAGTGATTGGCATCCTTCCTTTAAGGATCTTATTATGATCTTAAATGAAGACCAGTCTGGCTTTTAGACTGGCTCGTTAGTCTAGTCGCAACTGCGACTGCTGAGAATGAGGTCTTTTGTTCAATTCCCAGGTAAGGCTGTTATTAGGGTTTTTCCATGTGGAGTTTCTGTCAGTAGCAACCTCGGAGTCTGGATTTGGGCCCCGTTAATATTATTAGTAACAGGCTCGCCCTCTACTTCATTGGACTTAAGCATAACTGGTGAAATGTGGGTGTTCTGTTAGGTACACCTCTGCCTCTTTGGGGATGTCAGAGGTGATGTTATATTATGTTATGTTAAGTTTCGTTTGTCAGTCGAAAATAACGAGGATCACGTTCAAGTGGTCATGTTGTTTTTCGCCAAAATATCTTACTTACGGAAGGCAATTGAACCAGGGAGGCAATTTACTTGACACTATAGTAGGTAGAATTTAAACATTCGAAAGTCGGAAAACAAAGGCCTATACGATCGATTGTTAAAAAAGTAATGCCAATAAGAATGCCGCCGAGAATGGATTACGCAATCAGCCCGCAGATTTTTATGGCATTCTGCAAGACCACGCGGAAATGGAAGAAACGAAAGACAAAATGACAGATTGTAGAAATATTTTCACTTCGGCGCGATGTTAAAAATGAAGAAAGGAAATTTCTCTTCGTCTTCATAAAGTCATCAATGCCTAGCCTTGCCACAACTATGTTGCGGTCGGCTTCCACTCTAACCGGATGCTACTACCACCTGTACCAGTATTTCACATGGAGCGACTGCTGACCTCCACATCCCAGTCAGTCAGTACTGGGCGTCTTCGTAGAGAACAGATAGCATAATCCACCCATGCTCACTGCTGGGACTCAAGCTTCCTTTCTTTGAGAGGGAATAGGCCGTAATCCATCACGCAAGTCCAGGTGTCATTTGGTGGATGTCGCATATCTGTTATTTTTGGTCCTACGGCATGAGAAGATTTCCTTACAGTGTTTTCCTGCACCGCTTTGAGAGCAGTGGACATGAATGTAATAGAACATGTGTGGGTTCGAACCCATGATGAATGATGAATGATGATGGCTTCCACTTCTTTTAGAGAAGAGTTAGGAGTAGTTACACTATGCGTGCTAATTTCTATAGTGGTACAGGGTGGAACGAATATCGACGTACATACGGCAACCACGTATTCAGTAGCAGTAGGTATATCATTTTAAACCCCCCTCCGATAAAATACTTCTTCGGTATTTAAAAAACAAATCAGTTGTTTCCTACAGAAAACGGTCATAATATATGGAACAGCAGATGATGTACTGATCACATGGTAGCCGTATGTGCGTCGATGTCCCATTCCACCCTGTATAGTGACGATGCCGAGTTAGTTTGTTTGAACGCATTAATCTCTTGAGATGGATTTAAAAATATTTTGCAATTTAAAGCCCAATTCTTAAGGTTTTTTAGTTTACCATCACGCTTCGGCCATTTAGAGAATAGCAAAAAAGTCATAAACTGCTTGTAAAACCACGGCGTACAGCTAGTTGAAAGATAAAGGTAGGCCTATGTGTACTTACCTTTTCGGTCTATTTTGCATCTGAACCAATAAAAAACAGAAAGAAAGCGACAAGATCGTGAGAAACAAAAAAACTCCGTGATCGTTAAGTAAATAGTTGAAATAATAGTGAATTAAGTATAATTGCTTTTGTTGTGAGACTAGTACTATTGTGTCTTAAGGTATTTGATGTTTAGGGAAAGTTTTCACTTGACGGTGATAAGAAAGATGAAGAGTTCGCAAATGAGGTGGAAAAAGAAAAAAATATTTACAAAAAAAGAACTGAAAATACTAAAACGCACTAATAAAATACTGTATCGTAAAAATATGAAAATCAAAATATTTTATTTCACATAGGCCTAGATGGGCGCTTATAAAACGTCGACAAAAAGGTGCATGGTTCGGGTTGGTCGTTTCCTATAGAGAAAAACCGACAAGAAACTCCATGGTTATTCTTTTCAAATCATTAACACACATCTCAGAGCGACCCTGACGTAGAGATATTCTATCAGCGATAGCAACGATGAAAAAGTAAAAAAAAACCGGCCAAGACAAGTCGGAATCACGCTTGAAGTGTTCCGTACCATCGTAGTAGTGGAGCCCCCTTTAAATTTTAATATATTTTAAACACTGTTTTAAGCTTTCACGGTTTACAACTATACTTATACTGTCACTTACGGGATATCTTCCGTGATTGTTCATTATTTTGAGCTCCCGATATCACAGAATATATCCCGTAAGTGACAGTATAAGTTTAATTTATTTTTATTATTTGTTATTATAGTGGCAACAGATATACACGTTCTGTGAAAATTTCAACTGTCAGACGGACGGATGCTTAGTAACGAAGGCTTAGGTAATAGGGTCTCGTTGGTTAAGGACCCCTAAAAATGTATTGAATTGACATAATCTACCGAAAATCTTTGACAATCCTGTTGAGGGTCGTTGTAGAAATATTGTTTCTTGTAGAGGGATCAAAGAAGGCTCCGGAACGACGAGAATGACATCGTTATGAAGTGTATGGTACTCTACCCAGTTGTGGATATTAGGAGGTCATCATCTGCCTAGCCTTTTCCCAACTATGTTGGGGTCGGCTTCCAGTCTAACCGGATGCATCTGAATACCAGTATTTTACATGGAGCGACTGCCTATCTGACCTCCACAACCCAGTTAGTACTGGGTAATACGATACCCCTTGGTAAGATTTATTGTCAGATTTTCGGGCCACTAATTACCTGTAACGACTGTCAAAGATCTACAATTGACAGCCGGGACCAACGGCTTAACGTGGTTTCCGAGGCATGGAGAAAACTCGGTATGTAATGGGTGGTCACCCATCCATAAACCAGCCTAGGCGAGCGCGGCTTAACCTGAAGATTGCTCCGAGCGGCTGTTATTGTATAGCCACGAGCTCCTTAGGAGGTAATGTAAGATATTAATACTGTCAAGTAGATAGCAATTAGTGGTTCACTTTGCCTTCGACTTGGTCAAAATAAGTACAAAGTTTCAATATAATACGAGGCCAGCTTACTCTGGTTTTGTATCCAGCCACATACGGCCCACCGTACATTCCACAGTGCCAATTTTATATGACACTAGCTACCCGCCCCGGTTTTGCACGGGTGCAACATATACATATAAAACTTTCTCTTGAGTCAATCTATCTATTAAAAAAAACCGCATCAAAATCCGTTGCGTAGTTTTAAATATCTAAGCATACATAGAAACAGACAGACAGCGGGAAGCGACTTTGTTTTATACTATGTAGTAAAGTTAATAATTGTAATTATCAAATATTTAACATTACAGTGCAATTATAGTCGACACCTAAGCTAAAGAAAGTAAACGGTCAAAATGAAACTTACTAAGAACTTAAACCAATAATTACCAGCTTACTATAAGTATACATTTCTACAAACTAGAGAAACGTATACATTTATAGAAACCAAGCAATTACGACTGATCTATTATGAACGGTACATTAGTGTTCACTCTCTCATACATGCAGACATGCAAATTATCCTACATGTCCACTGTACCTTGCTTAATCAACTAATAACGTTATTATTATGCAAATGTATTTTATTTCAAGCAAAAGATGTGCTGACGACCGCTTCTTCTTTTAAATATTGAAGTCATAATTAATTATATTTACTACGAAGGCGACTGGACGAGCTCGTGGCTAAATAATAACATCCGCTCGGGTCGATCTTTAGATTAAGCCGTGCTTGCCTAGGTTGGTCTGTGGATGGGTGACCACCCATTACATACCGAGTTTACTCCGTGCCTCGGAAAGCACATTAAGCCGTTGGTCCCGGCTGTCATTTGTAGATCTTTGACAGTCGTTAGGTAGTCAATAGGCTAAAAGTCGAGTAGTTGCAAGCACTACTGCTGAGCATGAGGGCCTGGGTTCCATTACCAGGTCGGGTAAAGTGTTTTTGGGTTTTTCAGTCAGAAACTTCTCAGTAGAAGCCGCGGAGTCTGGATTTGTGCATGGTTGATGGTAATAGGCTTGCCACGTATTACATAGGACTTAAACATAACTGGTGAAATATGGATGCACTATTTTTTATGTAACTGCCTAACTCATCGGGGATTACAAGCGTGTTGTTATGTCTATGGTATGCATAATATGTTTTATTGCAAGCCAAAGATGTCTTGAAGACTTTTCAAAGTTTAATTTATATAAAGTTTCGTATTAGAGCGATAAAAGTAATTAAATTCTCAAACACAATTTATTATTTACTAGCTGTGCCCCGAGGTTGCACCCGCCGCTTCTGGCTCGTTTTCATTTTGCTCAGCTCCTATTGCTCGTATCGTGATGTTATATAGCATATAGCCTTCCTCGATAATTGGACTATCCAACACTAAAAGAATTTTTCAATTCGAACCAGTAGTTCCAGAGATTAGCGCGTTCAACCAAACAAACAAACTCTTCAGCTTTATAATATTAGTATAGATGAAATAAATCACCTATGCACCATGTAACTGTAAGTAGACACTTTTGATTTATAAGCTTCCTTTCTAAAAACATAATAACCTATTACGGCCACTATTTATGATGCTTTAAATGAAGAATAAGAATTACATTTTAAAATCTTACCTAATGGAAAAAAAATAAGCTAGAAATGTAGTTGTGATTATATGTTTTTTCATAATAGTATCTTGCTCAAACGTGATTGAAAATTCTAACTTGAAACTACATTTTATAGACACTTTCTTGTGATATTTTCCATTAAGAATTTAATGAACAAACGCCTATTTCTCCACGATACACATTAAACAACATGGCGATTCCACTGATTTATAATGATGAATAAAACCTCATCGTTATTGCCCGACACATGACACGAGCAAGAAACAGCAATCAAAGCAAGTGAACGTGCCGGACAAGCATTGCTGTGCATTAAGGATGCACGACAGTCGCATTTGTATCGATACCTTTGATCAATCCGGATCTATTAGCAAAAATGCGATACGATTCTAGGACCACATTGTCCTCTAAAACAATACGTACTTATCAATCCCGCTAACACTCGTACTCATAGTCAAGTTAAAGTAATAACTTGACTATAAGGAATTGCTAATGCAAACATTTTTATGCAAAAGAAAAGAATTTTAACGAAGTAAGCACCGTCAAAGAAACCAACGCTAAGAATTCTAACTCCAAGCAATTACTAAACTACAGAATAAAAAAAATCGTATCTTAAATAATGACTTTTACTTAAGTAAACAAGTCAAAGTAATTCCTTCAAAGTGAGAATTCTTAGATTTCCTTTCTTTGACGGTTTTTATTTCGTTTAAATTCTTGTCTATTGCATAAAAATGACAATAAAAAGTTTGCATAAGTAATAATTTAAACTCAAGCAATTAATTACTTTAACTTGACTATAGATACGAGTGTAAGGGTCTAGGCAAAATACCAGTTCTTTTGAATTGACTGATGATGCCATTTACAAATACTCAAACATAATCATATAATGTAGCACTATACGGTCCATAAATTACATTGAATGGAACTTTTGTATCGATCGAAGCATTAATCGTATTCATTTATATCGATCCAAGGAGGAACTCGTGGCCAAATATAAACAGCCCCACTGATCAATCTACAAGGTCTTCCCAAATTTGGTCTAGGGATGGGTGACCATCCATCCTACTTACCGAGTTTCCGCCGTGCCTCGGAAAGCACGTTAAGCCGTTGGTCTCGGCTGTCATTTTTAGATCTTTGGCAGTCGTTACGATAGTCTGACAACCAGCCTCACCAAGGGGTATCGTATCACCTAGTACTAATTGGGTTATGGAGGTCAGATAGGCAGTTGCTCCATGTAAAATACTGGTATTTAGCTGCACTGCTAGACTGTAAGCCGACCCCAACGTAGTTGGAAAAAGGCTAGGCAGATGATGATGACATAATGTTTTAGTAAGTTTGTTTTTTATGCTAATTTATTTTTTTGTTTTACCTATGTTAATAATTAATTTTCAATAACTCAAAAAGACTTAGGTAGGTACTATTACGATTTCATAACGTATGATGAAGTCTACGGGAATGTATCTATGGCTTAAACGGCTTATTGATAGCCATGTTTCTGGTGACAAAACTAATTAGCCTGATTTGCGGCTAAGTTCTCACGATCCGTGAGCCCTTACCAAACGACCGACAATCCGCGGTAACTATCAAACAGCAAACAAAGGGCTTCTAGCAATCGCTCCATATAAAATACTGACATTCAGTCGGTTAGACTGAAAGCCGACCCCAGCATAGTTGGGAAAAAGGCTAAGCAGATGATTTATATCGATCCAAAATATCAAAGTATCGTATCCTATCGTATCGATTCTGTAAAGTATCGAATCAGACTCAAAACTATCCGAAGTAAAAAAGACTCCAATGCGTTCTCAATATGTGAATAAACTGTGCGACAGAAAATGCAGAACCGCTTTAGTGAAAAAGAGTTTTTTTGGCATGGCTCCGAAATTTTAATAATAAAATACCCGACAACATAAAAAAATTAAAACTATTAAAGTTTAAGAAAAGTATATACTCGCTGTTAATAGAAAAATGTTATTATACTGTAGAAGATTATTATAATTTTTAACATTTTGTGTGCAATAAACGTTTGATGTAATTTTTAAATATTTTTAAGTCTGTTTCTCTTTTTAGGTTAAATTTTAAAATAGTTTTTATTTTTTTGTTTATGTTCTTGTAAGTGTTTAATTTTGTTTATTTTGCCGTTTATTTTATTTTTTTTGTGTTTTGTTTTACTGTTTGCTTTTATTTTAAATAATATTTGTACGCCTTCACGGCAAAACATAGCGCCCATATAATTACCTTAAGACCTTTATGTAAATACCAATGTTTCACAAATCAAGATTCTGATTCTGATTCTGATTAAGACAGTGCAACACTACTTTGTTAGATTTCGTGTTTTGCATACGAACTATATTATCATGTTTTATTAGTATCTTAAATTGCAATTGCACACAGAAAACTTCCAAAGTGACTTTCTTTTAAATTGATCTTGACCTTAGTGATCTAATATGTTTCTGGTTTCACGTAAGACAACCAATCAGAATTATTATGTTAATGATTTTACATGAAATTAAATAGCTTGTTCAATTGAAATAGCTTTCTAAATCGGAGAGTCAATTAGAATAATAACATTTTGAAATTCGAATGTTTGAACCCGTTTTTTTTATTCCTGTTTTTGAAGATGATTTAGGTAGAAAAGTAGTGACTACCAAGATGGCGACTAACAGAGATGGATGGCAGAAGAAGACTTGCTTGGCGCCTGCGGACTTCAAATAAAATGGGATAAGGGCAGAAGAATGAAAATGATGATTTGAAATATGGTTTTTTAGCCCCCCCCCTCCCCCTAATTTCTAAAGTAAGAGGAGGAAAATTCTGAATAATTTACGATTGTAGAACGTAAAAAAAACTTTCAACGAAAATTGGTTTGAATAAGATTTGATGTTTAGTTTTTGAGATATGGGACTTTTTCATCAAATTGCAGCAGTAACTTTGTTTTTCATTAACATACTATGAAAAACAAATTTAGTTTTGCTGTTGAATGTAGTAAAATACAACATATGAATGAGCCTTCAATTTTTTTTATTATTTTGTTTGGTACTACGGAACCCTGTGTGCGTGTGAGTACGACTCGCGCTTTGCCGGTTTTATATTCGCAAATTACTAAATTTCGTTACTAGATAAGATAAAATTATTATAGTATATAATTTACGACCTCCTTTTGTGTATCTGTTACGGCTAAAAGCTGAAGTAAGGTTACACCCGTCTATACTTAGGTGCGACCGGTAAGGTTAGAATTGTGATAAAACGCGCGCGAGCCGAGCGAGCGCAGCGAGCGGTGTCGTGGCAGCAGCGGTCTGCGAGCGCTACATCCAAATTGGTCGCGTCAAACCTCCAAATTTAAATTTATTTCAGTGATTATTCGGAGATTACCCAGGGGTATAGCCGGCTAGAACTAGGTGTAAAGTTACTACGGTTTTAAGCCGTAACATATATATGTTATAACATCACGTCTATAATCCCCTGAAGGGTTAGGCAGAGGTAGACCTAATAGTAGGTATACCCACATTTATTCAGTTGTGTTGTCTATGTAAGTCCCATTTAATAGGGGGCGAGCTGATTGCCATCAACCGGACACAAATCTAGACCCCGTGGCTGGTACTGAGAAATTCCTGATGGAAAAAACCAATAAAAATTTTAGGGTATAATACAGGTTGTCAAAAAAAGTATTATTTTGTGTTTTGTGTTAGAAGTATACATAGACTTGGCAGCAATGAAAACAATTCGATATTTCCTTTTGTCCTGCCAAAAAATCTCATAAGACCAATACTCTGCAAGGAATACCAATAAACATGTTCAATAGTAGAAACGGCGCTATATTGCTAATAAGTAAAATCATACAAACAGCACACGCTTGACCGCTGTTTATTGAACACACATTGTTTCCTTCCGTATGTTATAACTTGTGACAGTTTTATGTGTGCACGCTTCATAAGCTGGGGTGGGGACAAGGTATGAGCGGTGAGCGGGTTACTGCTGGAATTGTTGAGAGGATTATATAAGGATCAACGACCTCTCTTTTATTTAATGCATCTCTATTATTATTTATTTATATTTTACTAGCAAACCGCCCCGGCTTGGAACGGGTGCAATATATACATATACATATATAAACCTTTCCTCTTGAATCACTCTTATCTACTACCTACTGAAAACCGCATCAATATCCGTTCCGTAGTTTTAAAGATCTAAGCATACATAGGGACACTAGGCAGCGGGAAGCGACTTTGTTTTATACTATGTAGTGATGATGTACGCACAAAACACATATACAGGAAATAACATACGGACAAAATAGCATAAAGGTACCGCTTGTTTTTATTTAGAAATCACTTTCGCCTGACCTGCGACTGCAAAGATAGACGAGAAATGACGTACGAGTTTGGCGTCTTCAGTAGTGTCCAATCAGTTGTTCCAAAGAACAAACAACAAGACGGGCAGAACGCGTAATTGCCCTATCATTTGTGGAACAGTACCACATTTACACTCCAGGGCCGAGTCGTCTATGAATCTCCACCTGAGTAGGTTTTCCCATCCTCCAAGTGTTCCAAAGCCATTGAAAACGCCGTTGTTGTGGCAGAGTTCTAAACGAAGCTCATTTCTGATGAAGAAGAAGATTCCTCTACTCACTCATAACTCACCCCACACTTGGAAAGTCGATGGATATTCACAACGTGCGCGAACGCATCCGCGCACGATCGATAACGGGCTGCACGGCCGGCGCATGCGCCAACCGATTTGTTTGATAACCTCAATGTGGAGT
Source organism: Noctua fimbriata (assembly GCA_905163415.1). NCBI lineage: Eukaryota > Metazoa > Arthropoda > Insecta > Lepidoptera > Noctuidae > Noctua > Noctua fimbriata. Next base: position 2,651,323 of record LR990926.1, on the reverse strand, counting down.
GTAATTACTTTTAATTTGTTTACTTTTTGTTCTTGTTACGTAGAAACAAAGTATTATGCGAAGCGGAGCGGAGTAGGCAGACGTTGGATTTTTTGTTGGCGAAGAAAGAGTCTCGTAACTTAAGTTGGCGGAACTGTTGGTTATTGATTAAAGATGTCGATAATTATGTAGGTAATGCTAGCAAATCATCACCATATTCCTACCCTTGTACCATGTTAGTTGGGGTCGGCACAACACGTTATTTTCTCCCATCTCCTCCGTCATACATCACGCTATCATTATTACTTTTTCTTTCATATCACTCCACAATACATCTATCGTGACCAATAAATTTGCTATTAAGTATGGAAGAAGTTATTGGTAGATATTAGAAGACTCTAATCATTATTCTCTTGTACTTATCCCAATTTTTTGGGGTCGGTGCAGCATGTCCTCTTCCGCACTCTGTTACTACATTCCGCACTTTATTATAGTCATTCACATTCATACTCAAAACTTTCATCACGACAGTAAATTATGCAGAAGTCTCTAATCATTACAGAAAAAAGGAAAAAAGCAGACATATAACCAAAACCATATGACATATCGAAAATTAAAAATGCATCTAAATGATGCGATGGCAATTGGATGACTATTAAACCCGTATAGTTTATAAATTAAATTCATGTCCTAAGATGAATAAATAATTTACAGGGCAATAAGCAGACTTAAACTGGAATCCTTACATATATTAGAGAAACGACTACGTAACGGATACACGTCCATTTGTGCGTTTATAATATAATTCAAGAATCACTTATTCAATTTACGTGAATTAAATTTTAATTTCCAGACTATAATTAAGTAACCTAGCTAGAGTTCTTTCAACCTGAAAAATTAAGCATAAGCATAATCCGTCTAAAATGTTCCCACTGCTGGGACACAGGCCTCCTCTCTATGTGAGGGAATGGGAACCCACAACGCAAATGATGTCACATGTCTTCGATTTTCTGGTTCTAGGACATGCCGGTTTCCTCACGATGTAAGGTCACTCGAGGTTTATTCTGTAAATTGGTTTTATCAAACACTTTCACACGTAAAATTAATGACGTTTGTCTCAAAACCTGACCACATTTGCCGTAATCGTGATCGACAAAATTGTACATCCTTTTATAAAGTTTCGACATTTGAATGCACTGTATTAGAATACCTTGACACATTCAGATAAATGTCATGTTATTGAAATATCGAATACTCGTAAATGCATCCGTTGGATTAACATAAGCTATGTATAATATTATGTCAATCTTGTTGAAATTCATTGTTGAAATACGAAACGTTTTAAAAGCAATTGCCCCTTGTATAACTAACTCCCCTAGCCTGCCGCCCCGGTACCACCTAGTGGAGTTGGTATAACGTTGGCCACTACAATTACTACCAAAGGGCATCAAAAAGGCTGAATAGGACCACGGTAGTGAATCGAGACGAAACTTTAAAAGGTATTTTCACATATAAATGTTAATGGTAGCCAAAAAGGGCCTACCCTATTTTTATTCAATTGAAACAAATAATAATTCAATACCTTTTTAGTTACAATGTATTCAACGTTGTAATCCTGTCGTCCTATTCACCCCCTTTAGTGGTAAGCATAGTTCGTCTCGATACGAGAGAAGAATACAATTTGAAACCAAAAAACAATGGTCCCTTAAAAGCAAATAGGCTACAAATACCAGGATTGGTCGATGGAATGGTCATCCCAGTACACGTCGCCTAAGTTCTAACACCACGTAAGTAAAATAGCAACTTTAGAGGAGAGTAAAAAAACTGCATAATTATACTTAGTTAATGGTACAATGTTCTGTATGGTGTCCGGACGTAAAGAATAGCACCATCCCGTATCTTCCCGTGGGTGTCTAAGGGACAGGCGACTAAGGGACTTACCAGAGAATGGGCTGCAGCGTTCTCTGATTCTACAACAACCATACTGCGATCGCCAACCCGCCTGCCAAGCGTGGCGATTATGGCAAAACCCCCCTTCTTGGAGGAGGCCTATGTCCAGCAGTGGACTTTTCGGCTGAAATGATGATGATGATGAATGATGAATGGTACAATGCCATTTTATTTAGTATTCATTTCAAATTAGATAGAGATATTGCTGGTTTCTGATTGGCTGACACAACGCGTGTTCCGATTCTCAAGCAACTCGCTTTAAAAATGTCAAAACTGCCAAAAACTTACTTATGTGGTGTTAGAACTTAAACGACGTTATGTGTTATTAACTAAAGTTAATTTTTACCGTAAACTAAGCCTACTTAGTACAAGTTTGTGAAAGTGTCAACTATCGGCAACCAAGCTCGTGCAATAAAACACGTTACCAAGAGGAAATCCTATTAAAAACTGGTCCCCACAAAAGAATTGGTACATTCAATTGTTTTTTTCACGATCCGTCACGGAATTTCTTTGTTATTGTTTTCTTTTAAACCAGTTCGACGTCAACAAATCATTAAAAGGCAAAGATTTGAATCTTTAGATGTGCTCTTACCATAACGCGTACTTAGGATGGTTGAGCTTGCTCACTCACTCCACGTAAAACGTCTAGTGGTAGCAAGCGTGACTGCTGATCATAAGGCTCTGGGTTCGATTTCCAATCTTGGGCGTGTTATTGAGTTTTTCCAACAGAAATTTCTCAGGAGCATCCACATAATCTGGATTTGTACCCGATTGCAATAAGCTCGACCCGTGTAACATGGCACTTAAACATATTTAGCGAAATGTGGGTGTAGGTTAGTACCTACACCAACATTTCGCTACTACAGCTCTGCCTAACTCTTCGGAGATTACAGGCGTGATGTTATGTGATTGTTAACAAAACAAAACCGTGATTATTTTTCGACACGATATTCAACAATTTAAATCTTTGTTTATAGGTCTCTTTTTTGCACCAGTCTTGTTTAATGATGCGTACCCCACAGACCAAGGTTTCATCCATGACTTGAACTTTTTGTTAGCCACACTATAACGTAGAACCACGCTAAAATATACGATGATACTAATTTGCTAAGTTTAATTAGATCTGCTGTTAATTTAAACTGTCTGAAGTTAGTTTTAATTAAAGTTGGAGTACATGAAGTTAGGTTTATGTTTGGTTAAGTTATGGAGTTAGAAAAGCTAGAGTTATTAAGTGGTAGCCATGACTTGGTGAACTGAGGTCATGGTTAATGTTTGTGAAGTTAATGAGTTTGGTCTTATTTTTTTGATTGCTGCGCAGTTGTTGTTCTGTGCTATGGTTCAAGGGTTTTGCTCACGCATGAATGAAATAGTTCGAGGGATTTCTAGACATAAACGAGTCTGACGAGGTGAGAGGTGCATCTAATAGTTGATGGAAAAACCCAATAACACTTTGCCCGACCTGGGAATCGAATCCAGGACCTCATACTCAGAAATCGTGCTTGCGACCACTAGACCCACGAGACAGTCATAAATTAAATAGTTAGTAAATATGTATTCAAATAAAATGTATGAATACCATCCATTAAACATAATCCTATTAAAAGAATAACTTTGATCGTTTGATCCTTTGATCCATCCATCCGCCATCTTTAACTGTCCTTCCGAACATGACCATTCAGAATTTGAATTTCAAATCGCGTTCCCAACGGTTGTTGACATTTGACAGCCGACCCGGGCGGTCGCTGTCTGCGCACGATTGCGATTGCGACTGCGATTCTGAAGTCAGAGTAGACTTTATTGACAGCTGTTTTATTATTTAGACAGACTTTGCCTTTTGAGTAGTAGTAGGAGTATGTATTGTGCAAAGAGGTAGACGGCCCTGTGTAATTTAAAAGAGCCTGTAAATGATTTAACTGAAAGAAATGTAGTGAGCTTGAGTTGAGTTTGATCTAATATAAAGAGTCGTTTGTCCATGTGCACCACAAAACAGTTAATGCATATGGCGGAAAGCAAAAATAATCGTTCCATTTCATGCATTCGTTTGAAGATGACAGAGACTGATGATAAATTTAGCGATGTTTCTATTGGGTCTTAAATGCGCCCAAATTTTTATTATTTAACTACCTCATGCCCGGGTCTTCGCCCATGTGAAGTTCGGTAACTGTCCCACGAGATCTTAGTACTGGGATAAAAAGTACTAAGATCTAAAAGTGTACTTTTTATTTTTTGCACATATATAAGGTTATTCATACACGAAATATTTTCAGGGAATCATCTAACGGCTATAACGAAGCCATTTCAAGGGTTTCTTTTTTTATCTGAGTATATTTTTATAAAAAATAAATAATTTAAAATTACTTGACCCACAAAATAAATACTAGCTCCTTTTGAACATCCATTACGCTAGATTACTACGTCGTATTTACCTAATGTCATTGTTAGAATATGGGAGTAAAGATTTTATGCATAAAGTCTCAATTTTTTTTAGAATTATAATAATTTCGTAAAAAAAAACGCTAAGATAATTTTTTTTTTCGTTGCTATGGCCACTTTACGACTTATAGAAGTTACTCTAAAAATATTTCGTGTATGAATAGTTAGACCTTATATAGTTTTATCTAAGTGCCAAATTTCATCCAAATCCTTTCAGTAGTTTTCGCGTGAAAGAAATATAAGTAAAAAAATATCAAATATAAAAAATAATATCCATCTATCCATCTTCACAAACTTTCGCATTTATAATATAAGTCAGATAGTGAAGTATGCAACAAGAAGACATGCTGCGCTGGCTCCCAATTAATTGGGATAAGGACAAGAGAATGATAAGTCCACATACCCATTTTTGTGTCTTCAGTCTTATTCTTATTCTAATTGAGTCGATTTAAAAATCAAGTTCTGTTAAACCCACGTAAAATATCACGATACGGTACCAAACATTCTAAAATTTTATTTAACCAATTAAAAAGCGTGATTTATTCGTAATTTTTTTTATAAAAACCGGTAGAGATGCTACTGGTTCAAAAGTTTTTCGGTCATAGCTTGGTTCACATTTCTGAAGACGAATAACAAGATTAACGTTCTAAGAATTATTGATATAGATTAAAACTGGCTGGAGCGAGACAAATCGTATATTTGTCTCGTCGCAGATAGATTGCATTCGACTATCTAGAATTCTAGATATTTAAATATTGCATTATTCATACATAAACAAATAGTGTTTGTTTGTTCAAACGCAATAATTTCTGGAACTACCAGTCGGATTTAAAAATCAATTCATGAAGAAGGTTGTATACCATAGACCTGACTGGCTGACGTTGAGAGCAATGATAACTGAAGGTGGAGAAACAGGTTCTTAACAGCTTAGTGCAGGCCTATGTCCATCAATAGACTGAAACAGGCTGGGTTCATCGATTGGCCAATCCTTATCGCCTTTTTTGTGTTCAGTTCAAAGTTTTATCAAAATCGAGGCATTTATTTCAAGTAGGCTAGTTACAGACACTTTTAAAGTGTCAAATGAAGTCAGAAAAAACAATAACATAACCGTAACGTTATCTTAATATAACATAACATCACGTCTGTAATCCCCGAAGGGTTGAAGAGATGCACCTTATAGTACCTTACGTATTTGCCAGTTATATTTGAACCTCATGGAATAAGGGGCGATCCTATTGCCAGCACAGGACACAAATCCAGACTCCATTGCTACACTGAGAAATTTCAGATGGAAAAACCTAATAATACTTTTCCCGATCATGAAATCGAACCAAGCACCTCATGGACTTATACTGTCACGTACGGGATATCTTCAGTGATTGTTCATTATTTTGAGCTCCCGATATTTCGACGCTGTTGTAAGCGCTATGATTGCGGGTTGACTGGAGAATGCGGGTGGATGGAAAATAAATTGTTAAGAGCAGACACATCTATGTACCCTCTTTCTTTGTCTTTAATCACGGAAGATATCCCATAAGTGACAGTATAAGTTCAGTTGTAAACCTTTGATAGCTTAAAACAGTGTTTCATGGTCGGTTCATAGGTTTCATTCCATTTTTATTGTTATTTTTTGTTTACTATGATTCACAGAAATTAGATGACATATTATTAATTATTTTAAATTGAAGGTGGATTATTACTGTTTTGAATTTGTTATTCCATCTTTGACATGTTTTTTGATTGTAATGTTTTAATGGTACTTTTTTATTTTACAATTTATTTTTACTAAATTTCTATACAATGTATGTTGTTCTGAAATAAATGACTTATGACTTATTCAAGGAACTCATTCTTAGCAGTCGCGATTGCAACCGCTAGACCGACGAGAAAGTTTTATCATTATTGGTCATTATTTTATAAGCTGTTTATGATACTACACAGACAGTTTGTTAGCATCCTTCCTTAATGATGTCACAAAACACAATGATTGATAGAGTAGTTACCCGACCGCAACGAAGCGAGACTGTTACGTGTTACTTCCTATGTATGTGTTTGTGTTTTTGCGGCGTTCTCGTAAACTCCTGCATCGATTGCAACAATGATGTAGTGTTGATGTTTTGGATAGGAAGTTGTGTTTTGTGGATCGTCTTTAAGATCGACTTGCTTCTGCCTGCAACTATGGTATTCGATAATACTAGCTTTAAATCAGTGAAATCATTTTAGGAATCGGATGGGGAGTTTCGGAGATCTCCTCTTACATCTAAACTTACAAATTTTACCTCTTTAGAATATTAATTGAATTGTATTGAAAATATTTATTTCAGACCAAGAACACATTAAATGATACAAGTCCATGTTATGTTAGTATTATTATTTTGGACATGCATGATCGAACCAATGCCTTAGGATTTGGCTCATTTGGGTCTACCCGACACCACGCTCAGTAGCGTGTTGGTGCTATCTATCTATCTATTAAGCGAAAATCAATGTAGGTACTACCCATTTCACTGACGGTCTGTCACTGTCCCCCTTATGCCCTAAGTTATAAAGTTGAATGTGGTCGACCGTCAGTGAGCTCTGTAGTACAGTTCGAACCAGAAATTAGTGATGTTTTGCATTTACAATAAGGGGGTTTCACACGTTTAATGCCACAGAAAATATTTTTGACTGTTGAACGGTTGGAGAGGAGGATTATGATACATATACGTCTTGTATAACTTTCTCGATGGATACGTCATATTTCTCTATATTCATAAAATCTAAATATTTTATTTCATTTTACCTACATGGGCTCTTATGAAACGTCGAAAAAAGGTACACAGTTCGGGTTGGTCGTTTCCTATGAAGTAGAACCGGCACGAAACTCCATGTTTACTGTTTGGTTTCATCAACACTTGCTTGTAATCTACAGATTTACCTCCTTATTCATGTATGTATCAGTAATGTATTTGTGTACTTTCTCGTTACCATACACTTTATTGCCACCTTATTAAGCTTAATAATGCATTGATATCAACATATTATTATGCACCTACATTCACACGATTGCATGTGACCCCTTGACCAGTTTTATTCTAACTTACTATTTTAAAATAAGTGTCAACCGTCTTAGAAACACGTTTGTTATTCAGGCGTGGGCAAAATGACAGTAATAAACTGCATCAAAGCCAGGTTAATGAGATGTCTCTCATGCATTAGAATAATGAAGAGAAAAACGAGTTATTTGAAGAGTTAAACGAATGGATATAACATAAATTAGTGAATTTACGATTTGACTGAACTTGATTTTTTGCTTCTAAACTTGAAAACAGATCGAATTAAAACGGTTTTAACACACTTTATATTTGCGTGCCTTTTTACCCCGACGGGTAACCAACGGGACCCTATTACTAAGCCTCCGCTGTCCGTCTGTCTATCTTATGATCCGTGATAGGTATACAGTAGATTTTTTTTTTAATTAAAGGTTGCACCCCTACTACGATAGTACGGAACCTTTCATGCGTGACTCCGACACACACTTGGCCGGTTTTTTTTGTGTCCACAGTTTTTCACCAATATTATTTCGCTGGCTGATATTTTTTTTATTTTTTATTCTCTATGGGCTTACTCTTGACCTCAATCTAGTCCTGAGGACAGAGATGAGGTCGACGATGGAACGAGCTAACCCAAAAGAAGCCAATATTAATATTGGGAAGTGAACAGATTTTTTTTAGATTCACTACCCAGGAGGAGCCTTACTTATAGTTGTATCGACACTTGTGCCGTAGAGCGGTAGACAGTCTTACTTAAATGGGAATTCAGGTACAATTTTGAATTTTGGCTATACCAAGGATCTCATTTTTGACGAGATTGTGTGAGCGAGATGTGAGAATGAGCGTCATTTGTTTTCGTTGCTTTTCATAGTCTTATACCCGTAAGTATTTAAACAAGTCAAAGTAATTACTTGAGTAAAAGTAATAACTTAAGATACGATTTTTATTCTGTAGTTTAGCCATTACTCGAAGTTAGAATTACTGACAAAAGTTAAAATTCTTTGCTTGGCTTTCTTTGACGGTACTTACTTCGTTCACATTGTTGTCTGTTGAATAAAAATGGTTTCTTGGTTAACTTGACCATAGATACCAAGGTAAGGCTGCGTTTCCATCAGAGATGAGCGAGAATGCGTAGCGAGGGATGTGTGTAGATCTAGCCAATCACATATTATCTAGAATATTATTATATTACTCAGGCCTCCCTCTCATAGAGAGGAGGCCTGAGTCCCAGCAGTGGGAACATTATAGGCTGATTATGCTTATGCTTATGCTTATTAATATATAGACTAGAAACGAGATATTTACCATGTTTACTGTTTTTAATGAGTTCCCTATATTTCGGCGCTGTTGCAAGAACCATGATCACGGATAAACTGAAGTTATTGCGGGTGTTTGTTTATGAGCAGACAAATCGGTCTACCCTCTAACACACAACACACACCCCCCACCTCACCTCCTACCACCACCCACCTCTAACACATGGTAAATATCCCGTTTCTAGTCTATATAATAATGTTAGTGACCATGATAGTTTAAAATCTTTTATCTAGAATAGCTCAAGCTGTGAAAAAAAAGCGATATTATTGGTTAGTTAGTAGTCTTGACGGCACGGTTGGCGCAGTGGCTGAGCGATTGACTACTGCGCTTTGTGTCGCGGGTTCGATTCACGCACGGAACAAATATTTGTATGGTCTACAGGTAGTTGTTCCGGGTCTGGCTGTTTGTGTATGTGAGCTTAAATGTTTGGAAACGCACCCACGATATAGGAGAAATTCCTAGTGTGGGGCAACGTTTTAAAAAAAAAAAAAAAAAAGTTTATCTTGTCTAGTCTATCTTGACTCAGTCTGTGCACAGCCTAAGTGCTAGTGCTATGTTCAATGTGATTTATTACTACTGTAACACTGCCACTAACCGACCGATGGGTATAATTTATATCAACGTTATTAACACTTTCTACGAACGAGTCGCACGGCATTTACTAAATATTTAAAATCGTTCTTATAACCGCATTTATAGGAGCTATTTGTTAACTTAAAATAACATCAGGCTTGTAATCCCCGAAAGGTTAGGCAGCGGTGTACCTTTTGCCAGTTGTATTGAAGTCACATGTAAAAGGGGGCGAGCCTATTGCCATAGACCGGGCACAAATCCAGTCTCCGTGGCTGCTATTGAGAAATTTCCGATTGAAAAACCCAATAACACTGCCCGGCGTGGGAATCGAACCCAGAACCCCATGTTCAGCAGTAGCGCTTCCGACCACTAGACCAACGTCATGTTCATTAACTTTAACTTAATAACTACATAAATTATAATCCTACCAATCGGTATTATTTATTACATCTCAGTAATTATATCTTGATGGCACTAATTTCCTCTTTCTCAACACGAACATTATTAGTAGTATTAAGATAAGTTTTCCATTTGCTTGTGTTAAAGGAACTTCATTAACATAAATGACAACAATTATACAGGGTGGATGCGACACCGACGCGAAAACGGTTACCACGAATTCAGTACATCATACTGAGTCCCACAAACATCGAATTTTACCATCGGTATTTAAAAAAACAGGTGTTCCATATTTTTTGACCGTGTAGGTAGTGCACTTTTGTAGGAAACAGCTGTTTTTTAAATAACTGATGAAAAAAGAAACACGTTTTCGCGTCGGTGTCCATTCCACCCCGTATGGTTTATACTTCTTAATACCGCAGTGGGTACCTAATTAGGCTAGGGTTTCAACCTGCAGAGCTTAGAGACACCTCGGCTGCTACAGGGGCCTCACCAGCACTGCATGGTAACCAAGCGTGTGTTAATGGCGCTTCGTGTCAGAAGTTGTGCCGGCTCTAGGCTTGTATCGCTGGCCATGAACCATAGGCGACGTAGGACTAAACTCCAGGATGTTGGGTTGAGGGTAGCGGCTCTGAAGTGGAGGTGGACAGACGGTAGAAGAAGTGTGTTGGCAGACCAACATCCAAGGGTGGGTGACATTCGTAAGAGCTGGTTGAGACTACCGAGAGACCAGGCAAGATTGATACAAAAAGGGAAGAGGTCCTCCCCTCCATGCGCTTATACTCCATACACTGCTGATGATAATTCCATGAACGAGCGGTAGGCGAAACCACATCATTTTCTACATACTCATTACACACCAACCAAAAACATATTGATTTCTTAACTTTTAGGGCTTTACATTATCCCATACAATAAGTCTGCCAATAATAAAACTTTACGAATAAATAAAAACTGCATTTCTGCTATTTCTAAGAACATACATAAAGAGAACTTTACAACAAGAAGTGTAATTGCAGTATATGGATAAATCTCTAACACAAATGAAATTCTTAGAAGACTGGTCGTAAGACCTCGTTCAGTACTTCGGGCGTTGCGACTTGCGATAATGCGCGACTTTTTGACGGGTCTATTGCTCGTCTAAGAAAGCGATTTGGCAGACCGCACTCGCCGATCGCACCCAATCTATAGGGCAGAAGGGACACAGACGCGAAATCGGTCACCACGTACAGTTCAACATTGTAAGTCCCACAGTGATTACCAATGAAAAAAATCTATGTGGGGGTTTAGAATGATGTACTGAGTAACCGTTTTCGCGTCGGTGTCCTTTCCACCCTGTATAGTAATGAGAACTACACTGTTAACTAGTATGTAAGAGTACATTTAATTCACATGCGCGTCTAATCGTTCGTCATCTGTTTCCATCGCGCGAGTGACTTCCTCTAAAGACCCTATTTCATTTGTTTTGTAGACGTCAAGTTTTGTCAAAACGCACGTCACTTGAGCTTGTATGTCGTGGCCAAGGAGTTAAAAGCTTGGAATCAATAAAATGCTCAATAAATCTTTTCTGTTGGCAATAAAATTTTCTTTTGCAGTATTTAATAGAAACATGATAGGAGATTGGTATATAAGATAATTTTATGTTTTAAGCTCAATATAAGCTGTAATGGACTTGTGGGTAGGTATTAGTTTTTCCATTGGGTATTCTGAGTAAGAAATCTATGTCTGAATTAACATGTTTACTAGCAATGCGATTGGGGCTTAAAATATATCTGTCGAAATGTGGGTTCTGGTATAATGCACACCTCTGTTTCATCATCATCATCATTTCAGCCGAAAGACGTCCACTGCTGGACATAGGCCTCCCCCAAGTGTCGCCACATTGACCGGTCCCGTGCGACTCGCATCCAGCGGATCCCTGCAACCTTCACCAGGTCATCGGTCCACCTAGTGGGAGGCCTTCCAACGCCACGGCTTAAAATATATCTGTCGAAATGTGGGTTCTGGTATAATCCACACCTCTGTTTACACCATCGTTAATATAGTTGAGGTTGTATGTTTATCTATAGACTAGAAATGGAGATAATATGGGTTCGAATCCCGCCATTTAGACTATTGACACAAACCCACTTATTAAATTCATCACTAATTCCAGTAAGTAATGTGTAAAGAATTATAATAACAAAGTTTTTCTTATTCTTAAAGCGTTATTGTCATACAAGGGGGGGGGGGGGGGGCTGTTCCGGGGCTGCGGAACTGTTCGAAAGAGATACCGCGTCCTTGGAACACAAAGGAACATGGATGGGTTTTAGTCAGTACAAGTCTGACACTCCTTTCCCCTCCGCTCAGAGCGTGAGGGGTTATTTGATGATCCCCTATTCGAAAAAAAAATGGGGTGATTTTCATTCGGGAGTTCTCTTTTAGGTATCCAAATACCTGAATCCAATTAAAATCTGCGTTGGTGTAGTGATCAAAAGCGCGACTGTTAAGCATAAAGTCTTGGGATGGATTCCCGGGTTGGTCTAAGTGTTACTCGATTCTTCCATCAGGAATTCCTCAGTAGCAGTCACGGAGTCTAGATTTCTACTCGGTTGATAGCAATAGGCTCGCCCCTTATTACAAGGGACCAAACATGACTAGCGAAACACGGGCGCAGGTACTATTTGGTACACCTCTGCCTAAACCTTCGGGGATTACAGGCGTGATGATATCTAGATAATATAGGTAGGTAATTATCAGAGAGTAAAGCAAACTCTTGAAACAGCTTTTTTAACAAGTTCAGTCAAGCAAGGTTCCTGTCCAGATAGGGTCCTGATGCTGTGAGGTGGAAGTCAAGATAAGGAATGCTGACTCTATTACAATGTTGTAACAGGTGAGAGGACGATAAGCTGATAACACGTTGCAGCAATTAGGAGTTAGGACAGTCTTGCTAACGACCCATTTTTTAGGAGCGGAAGATAAGGATCTTTAATGAAGATTTTTTCTTCTGTTTTTGTTGCAATCTGCGATGATTCGAAGTTTATAATAATGAAGTAAATATTTACTGTTGTTTAAGTAAATATTGCTACATGAATTAATCATCTACGAGTAGAAACCTGGGTAGGTTTAAAAAAATCCGATAAAATTTCTAAATAATAAATCTTGTGTCTAAATTCATGCTAGGTATTGTGAGTTGACATAAATAACATCGAAAACATCATTAAACTTCGAGATTCAACGGCAAAATAAATTCAATCACCTCTCAAAACAGCTTAACATTATAGATAAACAAGAATTGTACAATACCTTTTAGTAAATAAAAAGTTTCCAGGTCAAAAAATAATGTCTATTAATCACAAAACACTACACCTTAAATCAACAAATATTACACATCTATTTTCCAACACACTTTTCATGAAAATTTTCTCAACACAAAATCTCAACGAACTACTCCAAGTTCATTCAATTCGAATTTTAAATCGTTTGTTTTGGTCGACACTTCGTTCATTCACGACTGAGTGAAAGACGAGCTACCGCGAGTGACCTAGAGATACTGATACGAGCGAGTGGTGCGCAGGCGGCGCTCAGCATTCGAAAACACGGTTTGTAGACGGATGGAGAGGTCTTGATAGTTTAGGTTTGCTGCGGTTACGGTGGAATGACCATCTCATTGACACGAATCTATGACAAAAACATCTACGAGACAACTTACTTAGGTAAACTTCTGGTATATTTCGGTCTAAATACATTAATTCTGGCAATGGCCACGCCCCTTTTGAAAAATCAATATTGTAGTTGTTTCGCCAATAGATTTGGCGCTATTAAACAAAAATAAATTATTAATGTTTTTTCATATTTTTACAGTTTGTCAGCATTGTGCACGCATTCCGTTTCCCATTTTTATAAGAAGGTTATTTAGTAAGTATAATCGTTTTTATTCATATTATCTTCCCACTGCTGGGAAACAGGCGTGTCTGCGTGGGAAAACTGGTCATAATCCAGCAAGGGCCCAGTTCGGTTTAGCGAGTCAGATGCCTTTGATTTCTAGGTAGATGATTACCATGATGAGACTAAAATGCCCTTTACCGCACGATGTTTTCTTTCTTCGTTGGAGCAATGATGATGAAATAATAACACAAAATAAATATGGCCCGAATTTGAACTCGCGACTACTGAATCAAAACATTGTTTTAAGCTTTCACAGCTTAAAACTAAACTTAAAATGTCCCTTACGGGATTTCCGTGATTTTCAATCATTGCTTATGAGCTCCCACTAGTTCACAATAGTTGAAAATCAGTGAAGATATCCCGTAAGTGACAGTGTGAGTCAATACTCTTAACCTTAGTTTTGACATTAATGACGGCTTCATATTTTAAAATATTTAATTATTTTAAGGTTAAACTAATTTAGTTTAAGGTTAAACTTTAAAACAGTATCTTCTGGTCCAGGCACAAAACTATCAATTTTTTTTCAGCACTGGAGAAATTACATCAAGTATCAACTACCAGCGGTCCTCGTACAATTTTCCTCTAACCGCTAAGCAGAAGACTGCGCACGAGTTTCTACCGGCCACGCGCCGATGTAAACAATTAACACATTGTAATTGATTTATTTCATAAAACTACTGGGTGGCAGCTCTGCCTTATTCATAACTGTTACATTTAAAATTGAAATGAGCCATTTTTTTACGTGTCAAAGATTTTTTATTGTCTTTAAGATCGAGTTGCCGGTTTATGGCTGGAACTCACGAAGTGTTTTTACACCTTTTATTGTAATTAGAAGTTTTTTTGAAGTATCAACATGGTATCATTTCAAGAAGAGGAGGAATGATTAACCGATGTAGGATACAAAACGCCCGGACTAAGATGAATGTAGGTAATGACAAATTACGAATAAATGGAGCAATAAATATTATAAATAAACTGAGCCCTGACCACCGGTAGCTCGGACCCTGTTCCCAATGCTGGTGGGCTACTATTTTTTATATTTTTAAATGTTATATTGTATGAAAACGAATAAAGGAAATAATAAACTAAATAGAATTTAAGCATAGTTGGTTATCTTCCCCAAATTGAATGTGCGCCGATATATTATTCAAAAAATTGTCTCTATGCAATAAATGTGTGTGTGTGTGGGTGTGTGCGTGTGTGTTGTGTGTGTGTGCGTGTGTGTGTATGTAATGTGTATGTGTGTGTGTATGAAAAAATAAGGAACCTACAAAAATTTAACCTCAACTATCTAATTCTCTCCCACCATTTACAGGACTGTATTACTGAACTTTGATGTTTAAAATACCGATGTACTGTATACATAAAATTTAAAAATACGACTTCGGAAGGTACGCTACAACGAATTACTTAATGGAGAATATTCATCATCGTGATGTACGGAACTCCGAAAATATGCTTTAATTAAAAAAGAAAAACCTTTGTTTTAATATTTATTGTTGTTTTCATGTGCGAGCTCAATGTTCTCAAAGTGTGTGATCTAAGTACGGTGAGGGCACAACTTTAAATTTTTAATCTGTCCCGCATGCGATGCGGCTTACTACTGTCAAAAGCTTCGACGACGAGTGAGTTTAAGACCGACAAACAATATTAAATCGAGCAGACAGAATTGAAAGAAACCGTGGCAAGTAGCGCAGAAAACCAATATATCAGCCGCTATAGTTTTTCTATGTTACGACGTATTTCTACTAATATTCCTTTTGTTTTAAACCATTCGAAAGCAATACAAGAAATACAGGTAAACGAGGCCAGTACTGTTTAGATTGATACATTATGCAATTATCTGCAATAAAATTAGATATTTTAGAGCGTCAATATTAATATCTGACTACTAACAGTGATTGAATAAAGTATAGCATAGCATAGCATAAGCATAATCAGTATATAATGTTCCCACTGCTGGGACACAGGCCTCCTCTCTATGAGAGGGAACGGGCTATAATCCACCACGCGGGCCCAGTGCGGGTTGGTAGATGCCACATGTCTTCGAATTTTTGGTTCTAGGACATGCCGGTTTCCTCACGATTGAATAAAGTATTAGTCGTTTTCCGCTCAACTACGTATAGTTAAGAGAAATGAAATATATACACGCAGCAACTTTTAAAAGTGATTTTCTTCTACTGTATTGATTAACATTTTACGTATTCACGAGCATAGAATTTTGGAAGTCATACTATTACGAAGAGGTCTTCTCAAGTAGGAACCGTTATTTCAGGAGACAATCGGTACTTGCTAAATTTATACGGGGTGGAAGCTGTTCCATACAATATGACCGTGTTGGTTTTGTACTTTTTTAAGAAACAGCTGTTTATTTTTTTAATAACCGATGAAAAAATTCTATGTGGTCCAGAATGATGTAAGTACTGATTACGCGGTAACCCTTTCCGCGTCGGTGTCCCTTCCACCCCATATGTTACGGGTAATGCTAGAAAAAGAAGTAAACCTAGTTTTACCCGGGTTTATCCGAGTTTGCTGGGTAAAGTTCGAAAACTAACTATGTTACGGCTAAAAGCCTAAGTGCGGTGACACCTAGTTCTAGCCTAGGTATCTGAGTGCAGGCGGTAGCAGTTGGTTAAACTTAGGCGTAGGTATCCTTTTTATAGCTAGGGCGACTTAACCTAACCTGAGCCAGGTTATTTTAGATCTGTAGGGAAACGCACGCGAGCGCAGCGGCCGGCGAGCGCTACATCCAAGTTGCTTGCATTTAAAGGCGAGTAAAAAGAAGGCCCCAAACAATTCATTTTTTTGTTTTCGTACTTTACCCATAAATCTTGGGTAATTTCTTAGTTAACCCGGATAAATCTAAGTTTACTTCATGTTCTAGCATTACCCGTAACATATAGATTTCATTGGACGTGACTGTACTACTAAACCACTAGTTATTTATAAACTTTTAAAGATATTTAAAAAAAACATCATTCTGTTTTATGTAAACTTTAAATGATTGACAGAAATAAATAAAACATAGAAACTATGCTGTTGTTAACTATAACAACAACAGAGTGCAGCTTGAATGAAATATGTCACCACTAATTGAATAGAATTGAACACAATACATGTCGCATCATTTTATTGAAATTTCCATTTCATAATAAGAAACAAGTCGGGTATAGTAATAGTTCCATTAATAAAATACGTTTTTATCTAAAAAGTAGATTATAGGCATTTTTCAATTAATCAGGTCAGACCTGAATATCTAAGATGGAATAAAATTTGAACACGTTTATACTGCATTCTAGCTGACCCGCGCAACATCGTCTGCGTATGCAATTTTCCCCGTTTTTGCAACATTTTTCATTAATGCTCCGCTCTTATTGGTCGTAGCGCTTATATGTAGCCCTAAAGTCTTTCTCAATAAATGGGCTATCCAACACTGAAAGACTTTTTCAATTCGAACCAGTAGTTCCTGAGATTAACGCGTTCAACCAAACAAACTATTCAGCTTTAGATAATACAGATTAAACATGAGGTGAGGAACCGTACCTTTATTATTAAATTGAAGCAGTACTAGCCTAGTGGTGTGACCGTCAGACTGTCAAGTCATAGGTCTCGAGTTCGAACCTAAGACGTGCACCTCGAATTTTTCGGACTCATGTGCGTACTGCGTATTGTATAAAATAATTATCAGCTGTTACTTCGTTGAAGGAAAACATCGTGAGGAAACCAGCATACCTGAGAGATATTTCTAGACGGCAGTCTAAAAATTCTGACACCAGGTTAAGCACAAACCACACGATAAAGAAGAAGTGTATGTTATTACGACGACGGCTGAATAAAATGTAGACAGTGGGGTGCATTCAAAGATTAACTGTTGAAAGCTATTGATAGGCTTTAAGAAATAAGAAGTCGTGAGGTTTTTAAGAATGATGAAAACTGGCAGTAGTCGGAAATCCATCCTACGACAGGCAAGAACGATCAGATGGAATGGACATCAGATTTTTTTTTTTTTTATATAAGTAAAATTTATTCAAAAGTATGTTTACATAAATCATATTTATTTCTGTAAATTGGTTTACAAAACTCTTTTACATGTCACAACATGTTGTTTTAAAACTAGATGGGGCCGGTGTTTCGTACCTGACTACTCTGAGAAGAAACATCCGAAACAAACGGTCACAGTCTCTTTTAAAGCCCAGACATTGCTCAAGTCATATGAGGACCATGTAGATTAATGTCTGAGATGGTATTTTGAAGAAATAACCACACAGATTTGAGTGGACCTCTCCAGACAATGCAAGCATTCGTCAGTGATCGTGTAGCTCGACTCGTAATCCAAGGAGCTCAACGACACGACGAACAATACCAAAGGAAGAACATTTGGGTTGGCCGCATAAAGTACTCAAACTGCCAGACAATCGTGAAACTAACTAAACTAAAAAATAAAAAAAATAATAATAGTATGACCCACGTAGTCCTCATATT
The DNA here is from genome assembly GCA_905163415.1 of Noctua fimbriata. NCBI lineage: Eukaryota > Metazoa > Arthropoda > Insecta > Lepidoptera > Noctuidae > Noctua > Noctua fimbriata. The sequence goes on along the minus strand of LR990926.1, from coordinate 2,633,231 downwards.
CACAGTAATAGACAAAAAAATATAATACGACACTTGAAAAAGTAAATAAAGTCCAGAAAAAGAAAAAAAAAGAAAAAAATAGTACCATAGGTACTTGAAAAAGTAAATAATGTCAACTAAATCGAACAATAATTAATAAAAAAAATAAAAAAATGTCAAACAGTAATAAAAATAAAATAAAATGGGTACAAATTCAATTTAATATCGATTTCAATTGGAGCAGTTCAATCCCAAGCTTTTTCGTCCTCGATATAAGCCTAAACAGAATAGAAGGCTTTCTGGCAAATTTGAATTTATTAAGGCTTAGTTCATGAATGTGGCTTGGTAGTTTATTATAAAAGCATTGGCATCTAAATGATCCACCTATTTTCTTGAGCCTTGTTGTGGGCACAATAAATTTATGTTTATTCCTTGTATTTATATTGTGTTGTTCACATGAAGTGTACATTTAGACTTAGTAGTATTTCTCATACAATGGTATAAAATTAGTGACTATTGTAAAAGCTTTTAATAGCAGCTGTAAGTTATGATGATGAGGAGGTCAAATGTTTGGAAGCGATCTGCCCAATCTAACTTTATTAAACCTGTGTTTTATTTAGTACATTTGGAAGAATAAAAAATTACCTATCTAAATCGTTTTTATCCTTTCGCATGTGAATAGACAGACCTTACAAGAACGCGTTTGCTTGAGACAAACATGTATAAATCCAAGAGAGTGTAATGACGCTGGTCCAGTGCCCTCGAAGAGTGCACGGCTCCCTGCCGGATCCTTGGTAACTAACGGTAATTAGCGTACTATGTGTGGGGTGCAAGTGAGGAGATGCAGCTCTAACCGGCTATCTTTCAGTAGGAGTTCGTTTTGTATGTGTAGCCAAAGATATCAAGTAGTATGTTAAGTTTAATAAACATTAAATCAAAGTTCCAACTTATAAAGGGTGTAAAAAGACCCTTAACGAAGCCGAAAAGCACTTGTTCTCTCCGTCATTGCGATATTTTTTTTGTTTTCGACTATAGCTGGGAACTTTCTAGTTACGGAGATATTGGGGGTCAAAGTTCCAACTTTTTCACAAGTTTTTTTTTTAAATACCTGTTGTTAATGCAAGATTTTTACATTAAACAATCTATTACTAGTACTATTCAATCCATCCATCAGCACAATGTTTTGAGTGCGTTTCATTGAGTTTTACCGTAAAACGTGATTTTTCAACCCAAAAAAAAGTCGTTTTCAGCAATAATTTTTGCGTAGGGTTACTTAGTTTGATGTAAAGAATGCTTGGTTGACTTGGTGAAGGGTCTTTTTATATCCTGTATGTTTGCGCCAACATTTCCTGCCTCTGCTACGATCGGCCGCCATGACCGAAAACAGTCTGTCATTATGACTTTGAAAGCTTATCCCTTGTACCACACCAAAACTAGTAGCAACTAATAAGTACTAATTTAAACCTTCACGAGTTGTTTTACTTATAAAGTGTGTGACCAAGTTTGTGCCAAGATATTTATTTTATAGGATTTTGGCCTCATTGTTAGATTACTTTGATAATAATCTATGACATGAATTTGTGTGTGTGGTTTTAGGCTGTTAGAATGATCAAAGAAATGATTAATTCACTGTGTGAAGGATGATATGGCTAGAAAGAGGGTGAGCCTGTGTTGGCGACTAGCAGAGATATTTTATAAAAGAAAAAGTCAAAAAAAATGACCATGGAGTTGCTCACCTGTCTTTTTCATAGAAATTTACCTTTTGGAACATTCAAACTTACTGACCATCTTAGTGCTTGTCAATGGCTTCATTGAAATAAATGCTTTGAGTTTGAAGTAGACCTGCTGCGTGGGTCTCAGAGTAATTGGGGGAAGGACAAAATAATGATGACGGTGACTTAGGTGACCACCTTTGCTTGTTTTGGTACCTAAAGGAAAGTTGGCAACTCTCCAGGAGTTGGACTAGAAAATATTAGAGTAAAGTAAATGCACTTTTAACTTGACAGCATGGTAGTCACAGTGGTTGAGCGATTGGTTCCTGCACTATGTGTTGCGGGTTCCATTTCAGAGCAGAAAAGTTTTTGTAATAAAACTATTATGCAGTTTTTTTTTGTCAGTGTGTCTTTTTCAATAAACAAGTACAATAAATAATTATCACGATACAAAATAACATCATATAAACAACAATTAATATCGCGATGAATGATAAGCCAAAAATTTTATGTTTTTGTACCTTGCAAATAAAAATGTAGTTTTTGAAACAGAAAAATTACAAATGAAATTCTTAAGATAAAACACCGAGAAATAAGTTCCATTTCATTTTCTTAAGCCAAGCAAGAAGTCAAGCTTAACAAATTGCTGTTTGTTTCACACAGGGCTTGCAATGAAGAACTATGTTTATCGTCGGGGCTTAGGTCGGGTGCAGACGGACGACAATATTGCTGCTACACAACAATTTTGTCGGAGACCCTGGGATTTAGAAAATATTGGCTGTCCTTGTCGTCACTTCGTTGTATTATGTGTGTGTACTATAAAGGGTGTAAATAGACCCTTAACATAGCCAAAATACACTTGTTTTCCCCGTCTTTGCGATCATTTTTTTGTTCTAGACCATACGTGGGAACCTTCTAGTTCCGGAGATATTGGTGCTCAAAGTTCCAAATTTTTTACAAGTTTTTTTTTTTAATACATGTTTTTGATGTAAGATTTTTACTTTACACACCTCCAGGACCTCCGTACTGTTCAATCCATCCATCAGCACAATACTGTACTGTATGGTGTCCGGACGTAAAGAATAGCACCATCCCATATCTTCCCGTGGGTGTCGTAAGAGGCGACTAAGGGACTTACCAGAGAATGGGCAGCAGCGTTCTCTGTGCTTTTTTTTTTTTTTTGACAACCCTACTGCGATCGCCAACCCGCGTGCCAAGCGTGGCGATTATGGCAAAACCCTCCGTGCAGCAGTGGACGTCTTTCGGCTGAAATGATGATGATGATGATCAGCACAATGCTTTGAGTGCTTTCCATCGAGTCCTACCGTAATACGTGATTTTCCACACCACAAAAAAAAGTCGATTCCCAGCAATAATTTTTGAATGCTTGGTTGACGGCTATGTGAAGGGTCTGTTTAAACGCTGTATAAAAGCAACTAGGGATACACAATGTAGTCTTTGGACTTATAACAACAGTTTGTCAGTATAATAACTGTGATAATTCCAGCATTTAGGGGTTGTCTTGTTAAAGATTTTATTTACATTCAGCGGTGGTTGGAACAATACCCGTTTACTTATGAATGTGGGTAATATCTGAAACGCAAGCGACTTTTTTGTTGTTGCTGGCCTGGTCTGTCCCGCTCCTGGGCAAGGGCCTCCACTCCTTCCATTTTTCGCGGCCCAGCGCGTCCTCCTTCCAGTTCTGATGGAACCTGTCCACTTTGTTCCGCCATACCATACCCGTGGGCCGAAATAGCAGGAAACTGGTGCCCTGAGACAAGCAGCCTTATAAAAGATAGATACATCACGTGAATGTATGAGACGTTAACTATGATTTAGGGCACAAAGCCCCAAAACATGCAGTCAAAGTGACGTGGAAGTGGCAAAGCCTTAAACCAGCAACATATTAAATAGGTACTGCGATGCCATCGACTCAAAATAATTAGAAAGGAAAAAAGACCTACATAAAAGAATTCAAAGTTATACTGAAACCACCTTCTTACATTTATTTACAAAATTTTACAATTTATAGTACACATTTCGCCAGTTATGTTTAAGTGGGTGTACTATTAGGTACAGCTCTGCCTATCCTTTCGAGGATTACAGTCGTGATGTTTACACGTAATTTACCGTATTCCCCAAAATATAAAAAGTAGTCCCTCCAAAAAATACGCTCTCCGCTCTGTATAATCTCAGTAAAGTAGCAAGCCGCGAAACCGTAACAGCATATCATGCATACGTGTCTTCTACATTACGCCATGGCATAATGTTCTGGGGAAATTCATCAGATAGGGAGCTAGTGTTTAAGGCACAAAAAAGTGTTTAAGAGCAGTGTGCCAAAAAAAACTACTGATGGTTGTAGACCACACTTCATTGACCTAAGAATAATGACTTTTCCATCTCTATACGTATTTGAAGTAGCAATTTTCGTTAAAAAACACTTAAATTTATTTGACCCTAACTAGTAAACGTCACCGGGACAAAATTCACGCTATGCCTCATAAGACAGCATTATACGCAAATAGCTTTATAACTAACGACTATAAGAGTTGAGAATGATGTTAACAAATTCAAAATAATGCTAACAGACTTTATGATTAAAAAAGCGTACTATTCCATTGGTGAATTCTTAACAGACAATTTAAATAAATAATAATTTGGTGTGTCATTGTGTGAGTCAAATGTCCGATTTATTTAAGCTAAATTCTATCTAAGGGTGATTAATAGTATTTTATTTAATTTGAATGCTTTATGGTCAGTGATAGGAATAGGTAGTGCCTATTTGCCTAAACTTCGAAGAACAGAGACAAGAAACGGAGACTTCCTTAGGACTAAATTTTTTCCGAGACATCTGTCCCGAAATTTTGAGACAACACATAAATACATTTAAAAAAATTGTTATTTGGAATAAGTAATTCGTCTATATTTACCTAAAGTTTGCGACTAGATATATCATAATAAATAACATACATAGTCGTTACAACCATAAAATTTTCTGAATTTTTTTTTGGAGAACATTTTGTAAATGACTTGTTGATCGTAATACACAATGAATCACAATGTTTGAATAAGAAGCCGTACACGTTTCGAAGTAAATATCTTCTTTCTAGCTCACTCTCGGCTACGTTTAATGAGATTTCTAAAGTTCAAGTGTAAAAAAGGCATTTTGTCTTTAAAATAATAAAACGGTAATTTTTTATCATTTTAGCATTCTCTATAGTAGAAAGAATTTATCATTAAAAAAAGGTATTTAAAATAAATAAATAATTCATTTATTTGCCAGAATGTAGGCATACAAAGTGGTACGATCTTAATATGAATGAGGTCCCTTTACATTCTACCATTATACATGATGTGCAAATATTTAGTTACAAATGAAAATACAAATACCTTTTTTTCTTTCATCTTAATGAAATATATTTCTAAAGTATATTTAAAAAATTGAGTAATGGACATCCATACAAACTATCACATTTATAGACAAACTTTAGATAAATATAGACGAATTACTTATTTCAAATAACACATTTTTTTAAATGTTGTCTCGAAATTTCGAGACAGATGTGCCGGAAATAATTTAGTCCTAAGGAAGTCTCCGTTTCTTGTCTCTGTTCTACGAAGTTTAGGCTAATAGGCACTACCTATTCCTATCACTGTTTATGGTATTTAATTTAATTCGAATAATAATTCGTTTTTTTTTTGTTATTAGTTTTATAAGTATCCAAAATTTGTATGCCTATTAGGTTAAACATAGCAATCCTGACATTCGAATTAGATCTTATTATATTGTATCTATGTTTCACAAATAAATAATTTGAATTTGAAAAGATTATACTTTTGGGGAATAAATTGCAGGTACTTATTAAGACAATTATAAATCGGATCAGAGAGCAGTGGTGGCGGCCCCGACTTACGAACAGTAAGTCGTGGGTTCGAACTCAGGCAGGCGCATTACTTTCTGTAATTTATTTCATCACCACTGCTTTCAAAAACGGTGAAGGGGAAAACATCGTGGGGAAACCGGCATGTAATAGAACCAAAAATTCGAAGACGTGTGACATCTACCAACCCGCACTGGGCCCGCGTGGTAGATTATAGCCCATTCCCTCTCATAGAGAGGAGGCCGTGTGTCCCAGCAGTGGGAACATTATAGGCTGATTATGCTATGCTAATTATACATCAAGACCACAAAAAGTCGATCGTCTACTGCCCCCTGAGTAAACTGAAACAAGTTTACTTAATACTGATGGATTCAGAGCTATCCGGGTAGTCATTATTTATGGAATGTTTGCTTGGTTTTTACTCTTCATCTTAGTGGCTAGTGTTGTCTGACTAAAGGAAGCTTTACTATGGGAACGGAAGGAATTATGTAGGTAATAAAAGTAAATATAAAATGGCCGTGACAAGATGTGTGAAGTTCTGAGGGCCTGGACAGAGTGACATTCGATGATAATGATGATGAAAGAGCCAAAAAAGCTTTTGTTTATTTCATTGACTTTTTTGCCACCGACTTCCGCAAGTAATTTTCAACTTTTTTGTTTGTTTTTTTGGAAGTCGATTATTTTTTTTTCAAAAACGTATTTGTTTTTGATATTATGATGATATTTCACACAAATTCTTGTCAAGTATTCATTTTCAATTGTTACTAAAAGTCGTAACAGATCCTTCACATAGACATAGACAACAAATATTATATTATAGAAGATAACTCATATACTGCCCAAGCAATGTATATAAAATTTAAATGGGACCACCGCGCGAGCTTCTTTTATCAAATGAAAAAAGTATCACGTAAATCGAACCAATATCCATGGAGTTATGAGGTAACAAACATAAAAAAATAGCCGAATTGAAAACCGCCTCCTTTTTAGAAGTCGCTTAAAAATATATTGGATTGATATAAACTATCGAAGAATAGCCAAACTGAAGTGGCAGTGGGCAGGGCACATTGCTCGCAGAACGGATGGCCGATGGGGCCGAAAAGTTCTGGAGTGGCGATCGCGAACCGGAAGACGCTGCGTTGGAAGGCCTCCCACTAGGTGGACCGATGACCTGGTTACGGCTGCAGGGATCCGCTGGATGCGAGTCGCACGGGACCGGTCAATGTGGCGACACTTGGGCGGGAGAGGCCTATGTCCAGCAGTGGACGTCTTTCGGCTGAAATGATGATGATGATGATGAAACTATCGAAAGTCTTGTGAAAATCCCATTGAAAGTAGCAGTAGAAACAAGAATGGCTTTGAACGAATTTATCAACTGCCTGTCTCAACTTGCGTTTAATTTTGACACGTCGATATAATTTCCGCAGCAGAGACCAATTACTCCTCATCTAAACGAAAAATAACTATCAGTTCTTTAATGCAATCTATTTGTTGCTACTATAAAACAAAAGCTAGTAGTTCCCCGTCTCATAGCTTACTCTAATACCACTCATAAAGTGATCGCTCTATAAAATTACTCCATAAACATAACCTATAAAATGCGATACGATTCAGCACTATCCATACAATACAAGAATTTACATTTAATGAACTTCGTATACCTGTTTACAATCATATTTATTCTGTTAATAGAACTCTTGGTTCAGCTATGCATCCCTTATAGTCCCGAGACTTAAACCAATCGAAAATTCGCCTTGGTTCGCAAGTTCTATGGTTTAATTTTCAGTGGAAGTGAACTTCATTGAAAATGCATAGGAGTATGAGGTTCTGATTTGCTGTCTGTATCTAGATTAAACACAAGATTATGTATGTATAATAGGTTTTGAAATAGGCTACCGTACGGGATACCATTATGGGTGTAAATTCATTAGTCTATGTGTGTCTTGGAGATTTTAATGGGAAGATATGGTATATTGATATTTAGCTAGTTAATAGACTATAATGACTAATTGGCTTAGCTTTTTAGTGATACTTAAGAGTAATGGAGTTTGAAGATATTCGGGTCAATCGACAAAATCGGTTATTTATTACTTTTTGTTTCTTTTTTTTTTTTTTTATCCGTATAAACTGGTTTTATATAGCTTGATTGCTCGCCGTGCGTACTAGGAACGTAAATATTGCTACTTATATTCTGAGAACAATAACTTCCAACCAAAGAAAATAATAGGAAAAAATATCCATCAACATTCATAAATAAATTAAATCATACCATAAATGATGCACAGCAATAAAATCATTTAGTCGAACACACGAAAACCGTTAATTGCTATTTGTAATTACGATTTTCTAGCTTTTCACTCGATACTGTCTTTGCTATGATGACATACTAGGTAACATTATCTTTTATTTTTTAGTATATTCTGCCTCCGTCTTTCTCATGGATATGCTCAAAGCAAGTCGATAAGCCAAAGCAATCACGGAGTCTTTCTTGCAACAAACAATATATGAGAAAAACCGATAGCTTCTAGAACTACATCCTGTTTCAAAAGTACCTATCTGGTACAAAGGTAAACATAGTAAATAGAACAGAAAGTACCTGTGGATATTAATTTTATTTATAGGGCCACTTACAAATAAAATTTTGAGATTTATTGTTTCCAACTCTTCACCATCCTCATCAGCATATCAGCCCGGAATCAGCCACTGCTGGGTATAGGCCTCCCCTTTTTTCTGCCCCCCTCCTCGGTTCTGTACGTCCCTTATCCAGGTTCGAACAATTAAATCATCTTAAAGATGTTGATGATTAATTTTCAAATCTTGATTTACGTCAATGATTTTTTTAGTTAATTTTTTTGAATTTTTTTTTCAAGCAATTTATTAAGTGCTGTAAAAAGTGGTGAGATATAATGTTGAAACATTCAAGCTATACAGGCTGGAAGGACACCGACGCAAAAACGGTTACCACGTATTCAATACATCATTCTGAACCACCCCACGTATAAATTTTTCATCGGTAATTTAAAAAAAAACAGCTGTTCCATACATTTTGTGTAGGTTTTGCACTTTTGTTGGAAATAGCTGTTTTTTTTTAATAACCGATGAAAAGTTTATAGGTGGCAACGACATCAAAAAATATGTTAGAACCGCCTAAAATGACTTACGAGTACGCGTTGTTAGAATTTCAACCATGCTATGTTGGGCTTAAAAGACCACGAGAGGTAGCCACTAACCTTATTGTGGACCTACAACCTAGTGAAGATGCTAGACGCGAGCAACGCAGGTCTGGTCATTGTAGATATGCTAGCGACAAGCTATTTCAACTAATGACATAACATAAGCTGAAAGATCGATAGTTTCTTCAGAGGATCTACTTTAATGTTCTTTATTTCCACAGATCAAAGTAAAACTTCACATTCCAGTCCAATTCTAACAAATAAAACTTCACTCCGTGTTACGTAAACTGCTAAACCCATTTTGAAAGTTCATTCTCTTTGCGAATAGTGCGAAGTTTCCAATAAAAGTTTCACAGAAGCACTTCTCGATCGGTAGCCACTTCTGCCAAAGTTATCTGATGATTCAGAGTACCTTTCAGGTTGGTTTTGATCGCAATCTTTTGAATTTCAGGAATTTAAATCGAATTTTAAAGTGGCAACAATGTAAGTAGGAATTTAGGTCTAGATCTGTGTTGGTCTTGTGGTTTGAAGTCTTGGGTTTGATTACTAGGTCGAGCAAAGTGACATCGGGTTTTTCCATCAAGTATATCTCAGTAGCAGCCACGAAATCTAAATGTGTGCCCGATTGACGGCAATAGACTCGTCTCTATAGCATGGGACTTATAACATATTATCTGGTGAAATATCGGTGTACCCTATGGACAAAATCAGATCCCGAAACTAAGTTTGATTTTACTTAATCATGCACCTATTGAGGATCAAGTTCATTTAATATATCAATGTAAAACATCTATAAACGCTTCCCTCTTATTGATATTGTCTGTGTAATTCGTTCTAAAATTCAGCTGGATCTACCAATCACATTGCTTCGGCAATCAGATGCACTCGAATCAATCGACGAGAACTCTGAATTTTATGTCGAACGAAATGAATATCTGATTCATATTGCTTTTTAATTTATATTTGTTTTAATTGGACATAGTTGGGAAAAGGCTGATGATGATCTGTATTAATCAAGTTCCTGGAAAACGCAACCGTTTTTAATCGAGATAATTATAATAATTTTGTTGTTATTAAAATTCACGGGAAAGAACTGCAATTTATAACAGATATTGAAGTATTGCTCCGTGGAAGCTTTGGTTTTAATATAATCATAATTACGTTACAATGTAGGTATACCTTATACAAAGTGTTACATAATAAACGCAAGACCTCTCACGTGGTCTCTCGGACCATGAAACCGAACAACTTTTGTTCTACGAGTACTAGAAATTCGCAAAAAAAAATGGTCTTTCTATAGGAACTGATCAACTGATGAACATGTTAAAAACTAAAAAAATAATTATGAATTTAGAAAAGTCATAGAATTAAAATTTGTTCAGTTTCATGGACTGAGACACCACACTAGAAGTCTTGCGGTTATTATATTACATATGTTGTGTAAAAGTAGAAAATTATGCCATCTGCCGTCAATTGAACTGACAAATATATAGTATAGAAAAATTTAGTACCTACCTAACCTTTCAGAAGCTAACCTTTTTGAATAGGAAAATAAGCATGATATTACTTTCCTTCAAAATTTAAAATTAGTTTCATAATCTTAGCATTCGTGAAAACTGAATATAAAATATCACACCATTTTTATCGAAGACCGTAAGATAGTGCATCGTACGTAACTTCTTATAAATATATTGCGAAGCGCAGTATCAGATAAAGAATGCTGTTTACAGCTACACATCTGCATCAGATACATAGCCACCTACCGCTGAACTGGCTTCACACTCTGAATTTCAACTAGCCCTGCACTTCATAATATTGGATTATGTGCTCCCTTGTGAAATTGCAACTCAGTAAGTTTCTGGAATTCTGTTAAAAACCTTCTTTTGACTATGTTCGTGTCTTTTTTTCTGGACGAGTCTGATGACACTATTATGTAAAGTGAAAAATGGTTGGTAGAATTTTCTATTCTTCTTTGTAAACTTTTAGTAAAAGTAGTGAAAAATAGGTTTTCCATACTAATTTGTGTATTCTTCTTCCGTAGTTCTCTATTAATCGTATTTCATGTAAATTTCTGAAAATTCACATTCGTCAATGACAGTAGGTATATTTTAGCAAATCCTCAGATCAGACTAAATATGCCTTATACTCATCATATTACCAGTTCTAGTAAATGACGTCCTGAAAATGAATAAACTTCGAAATAACACAACAAAATTCTTTAAAAAATGTATAATAATACTCTTACATCTCTTTTTGTATCTAAATACAATATTTACAAGCTTAATCACTTAATTAACTAAAATATTTATAATAAAACTCACGTACTATCCCAATTTTGTCACTGAATAACCTCCATCAGTGTATGTGGTGGATTTTTTAAGGGCGGCAGTGTCAGGCAGTGAAACAGCTGTTGTTGAGTATTTCGTATTAATAAAAGTACAAAAAGCTTCGGTTTGCTACTTATAATTATTATTATGATCATACGGTCCCAAAGATACATTATTTTGGTTTGTTTTATTAACTTCTTTATTAGAAATGTGTTTCATTTTAGATTATATGAAGACTAGGCAGTGATCTTTCTTCAGATTTAAAGGTGGGTATTGGTTTAAGAAACTTGTAAAGTGTTACTATGAAACATACTTTTTGCTCTAAAAAGTATTTATAATTTTTTTTTAATATATATTATTTTGTTCAAAATCAGAAAAAAAACAGCAGAGGCAAATCTGAAGGATAGTATCATCTTCACAGAAATAGTTCGTAATAATGTACCTTTGGGAGAGTAAATAACTTAGTCTAAGAAATATAATTTAACAATAGATACAGCTAAGAAGTTTCAATAGTAATGTTAAAGAAATTTACATTTGTTTATCACACAATTCCTTTCATCCACTATCCATGAAGCCAACTAACGCCAATAAATAATGTAATACATAAGTAACTAAAATATTGGTGGTCTTCCATGTTTTTCATGAAGTTAGAGAACCATTCTAAGAAGATTCTTCTAAAGCTACTTCTATTTGAATCTTCCATAGAATGCCAAACCTATAACTGTTGTTTGTTTAAAATGAATTTGAATTTGGTTAAAATATTATATTTTTGAGTGCACTACTGTTTTTTTTTATTATAATTATTTATGTTTCCTGTAACGATTTTCTATTACCTCGACCACTATCTCACATTATATTTTCGTCGCCCGTCCAGTGGCACTTTTTTAAATGGCGCGTATACCTTTCTTAAATAAACTCCAATTTCAATATAAAAATACAAAAACAATGTTACACACCCTTTGAAATTTTCAAAAGTTCATGAAAAGTAATCTGAGAAATCAATACATCATCTAGATAAACCTAATTTTGAACACTATGTATTTATAATTATTGCGATTTACATAGCTACAACGGGACCTAAAACACCGAATATTACCTAAATACGTCAACAAATGATTTTTAAATGTTATTTTTATAAGCAAAAGTGAATTTAATAGTTTATCTCTATTTGATTATAACCCTGGTCTATCGTTTAGCGGCAGGTGCTTGAGTGTGATGGGTACATCCTTCTACATTTTCTGGCCAATCGCAGACGTTTTCGTTGTAGTTGAAGACCAGGTTTTGTGGGCAGGGCATGTGATGTTTCCTTTCTCCTTCGCACATGTAGTACATGGTACAATCAGCTTTGTCAGGGTGGTAAGATATGTGACCCTCTTCTTCTTCGCAGCTTACTTCGTTGGCTGGAAAAATAATAGTTTTGTTTGAATTTTGGTACCAGAATTAATTTACAAGACCAAAGTACTTATAATCCCAACCCTAGTAGGTCTACTTACTGATTTAGAAGTAAAATAACTATTTCAGGAAGATTTCGTTTTTTTTTTTTCAGAAAGAGCGGGAGAGAGTTTACAGGAAGTTCTTTCCCAACTAACTAAAAGTAAGTCATAAAATACTTACGATCTTTAGTAGTGTACTGTCCATTGGGGTTATATGATTCGTAAGGTCCATCGTATTCCAATCTGACTTTGTAGTCTCCGAGCTCCTGCTTCATGGCAGTGATCAGAGGGTACTTTCCAGTACCACAGGATCCTCTGAAGTCATCCATGTCTACGGACCAGACCATGATACCACCGAAACCTTCTTCCTTTAACCATGCCATCTGTAATGCAGAAGTAGATTTGATTAGTTTCGTTTGAAAAAGGAGACGATGTAGTTTGTAACAAAAACATTTTCAAATATTTTCTAACTTAACAGCTTTTAGAAAAACCAAGAAAACGATTGCAAAAGCATTACAATATTGTAACTGATCGAAATTTTAATGAAATTATTTTTATTTTGTAGATTCGTTTTTACACACGCCCCTTAAAAGTTAAAGATTATATTTGATAGATGCACCATCCGATCATATTTTTAATTACGTTAATTTAAATCAAGATTTACCTTTGTCTTCAGCGATCTCTCGTCGTCGAATCCAACCCATTGGTCGTCTCTGTATGCGAAGGGCACCATCTGCTCGTTGTCCCAAACTAAAGTGGTGTTGTCTTCACGGAGGAACTCGCAGATTTCATAGTACGACATGAAACCAGCCTCGTTAGTGAAGCGTCCAGCGGCACCTGTAATGAATAAAAAAAAAATTAAGAGATGTTTCATGTAATTTTAAAACGAAATGAAAAGTCCTGCTTTAAAGAAATTGGAGAAATTAAAAAAGTCGACTTTGTGGAAAATGGTACTTATCAATGCAATATTTAGGAGTTATTATGTCTGTTTCATCATTATCATCATCATCATCCTATAGTAGTATATTGCTGAACTTTTCAGTTGCACGGTACTATTACATGCATGCATGTTTACTAGTTCAACGTTAACCAATAATTACATGATAATATTAGTATTAAATCTATAAACTTACCACCACCAGACGCAGGGGCACCGATATCAAACTGCGTATCATTGATCAAGGTGAAAGATCTTCCATAAGTCGGCATACCGATCATAAGCTTCTCTTTAGGAGCGCCCTGGCGAACCCATTCGCGGGCAGAGTAATCCTAAAAGATAAATAGAAAATTTTAATTGAAGCGATGAGGAATTTTTTAGTCCTGTGGTAAAATAGAAGGACCAAAATTAATTAGGCGGGCTATATTGTACGAGAAAACAATTTTACAAGGTTGATACTATCCTATACAAACATTAATTTTCGTTAGAACAGGACCTAATTTTTTCTGTCTTTTTATATTAGATACAAGTTTTATTAAGGTCTGGATTGAATATTTTATCTAGACAAGAATAATGTTTTAGACATTATTTAACGAAATGTTTTTCCATCAGAAATTTCTCAGTGGCAACCACGAATGCAGGATTTGTGCACGATTGTGGTCAATAGGCGTACGTCCTATTACATGGACCTTAACTGGAGAAACGTGAGTGTACTAACAGGTACACTCTGCCTAACCCTTCGAGGATTACAAGCGCGATGTTACTTTATGTTATACAGATACATACCACAGTGAGTTTCTTCTGGTAGCTGGTAGCACTCTCGAGAGGGAAGAGAGGACTGTTGTGTCCAACTTGGCGCTCCCATTGTCCGTGGAAATCGTATGTCATTACGTTGATGAAGTCCTGTGACAGAAAACACAGAAATCAGCTTTATGCTTAGTGAGTATCAGCTTTATCTCAGACAGAACTTGGTAAAATTCGTCAAGAACTGTCAAAATCCGAGCGAAATACACTTGGCCTTGACTAAATTTTGAAAGGATTACTACTTTAACATCTATCCACTTTGAATCGACTTGGTGAGAGTATGCACAAATGGTTGTTTTGCTAACTCGTTGTCCGTAGGAGCTATGCTAAACTTTTTATTTGCACGCCAATTTCTTTTATCGGGACTAATACAATTTACTAGTTAGACGAGGGATATACTTTGAGGGTGTATTTATGAGAATGACCAATTTCTGAAATCGCGAAAAAATATTATTCGTGAGTACTAAACTTCCTTATGGTATGTGGCACACAGTGGACACTAAGTTATGAAATCAACTTACCAAGTATTTAGAAATCTCAGGGACATCATATCCAGCAGCAATAGCTTCGAATGAGGCTGGCACAGCAGCTGACAGCAGCAGTCTTGGCTGACCTGATGTTTTGGCTTCACCTTCAAATGCTAAACGCAGCTCCTTGAGTAGGGATACGAAGGCTGCACGGTCGTCGGCTCCTCTGAAAAAGAGATTATTCTGGGTTAGCTTGCTTTATTTTTAGCAGGTTAAAATGCTACCAACGATGATGGCCGAGAAATATGAGGAGCTCCTTTACGTTTTTCAGAAGCTGAGAAAAAAATGCACTCTACGTTGATAAACTTAATTCCGGAAGATGATTTTTATATTACGAGAACGCATTTTGGCATTTAGTAATTGATAAATGAGTTACCCAAGTTAACCCAACACAAGTAGCTTCTAATGACACAGATTGCGATATTCCATCATAGTTCACAAACATTGACACACACACATATTTACAAACACTGGCCTGTTGGCTGAACGACCTTGACCAAACTAAACAATTTCTTAATCCGTTCTTAATTTCCTTAAACTTCTGCATCTTTTGACGAAACTTATGGTAATTTTTAAACCTTGAACTGAACTACGGGTAAGTTAAAGCTTTGCTTAACGAGGTTATATAATTCTTTCTGCTAATGTAACACTTTGTGTTAAAATTCTTACTTAAGTGAGAAGTCAAATTAAGTAACAATGAAGTTGGATGAGGTAAATAAAACCTCATTTATTTAAAAATACATTGATTATGTAAAGGTTATTTGGACTTATGAAAGACTTAATGTTTGAAAGTAAGAATTTAAAAGCAGCAATAATACTACAATAGAACAAAACTGCAAAGATTTTGTATTTTATGTTTATACTAGCTTTTGCCCGCGACCTTCGTCCGCGTGAAATTTTATAGCCTATAACCTTTCTCGATAAATGGGCTACCTAACACTAAAAGAATTTTTCAAATCGAACTAGTAGTTCCTGAGATTAGCGCGTTCAAGCAAACAAACAAACTCTTCAGCTTTATAATATTAGTATAGATTATCGTCAGTAAGAAAAACATCGTAAGAAAACTGCCATGTCCTAGAGCCAAAAATTCTAATACATGTGACATCTACCAACCTGTAATTGGTCCGTGGATTGGATTGGCCTGGATTACAGTCCACTCCCTCTCATAGAGAGGAGGCCTGTGTCCCAGCAGGAGGAACGCTAAATGCTGGTTGTGCTCTTAATTTATCACTGTGATTGCATTATGTATAGCAAACTAAATAATTTGTCTTTTCTTACCTTGGGTACTCCCAGTCTACATCCAGACCGTTGAACTGGTAATCTCTGAGGAATTCGATGGCTTCGTACACGAACTGGTTCATACGGAACACGTTGGAGGTCAGCTCTTTGAAGGGAGTAGAGCCGAAAGCCCAGCCACCGATGGCGAGAAGGATCTGTGGCGAGAAGATAAAAATGTGAAAAAATGAACTCGTGCAACTAGATAAAATGTAGACATATGAAACGAACTATAGCAGGGTGCTTAATTACTGCGTCCAACTTTCAAAAAGTTGAAGAGGCAACTTTTAAACGAAAATCATTAGGTTCAAAAAGCCATCATTATTAATAAGTCTTAACGTTTTTACAGGATCATAAAATGGTGATCATCATTGCAAGATAAAAGTTTCTAGAGGATCAATTAAACACTCTTCATAGTCTCGGTGTTATACTGATGATGCTCAGCAAAAGAAATACAATGCTCATGGAATGGAAGTAAATTTTCACATTTTATAGCTATTAAAAATCAAAACGAAGTCAGTGGAAAAAAATTACCTTCAAATTAGGGTTCTTCTCTCTCAAAGCCACGACCTTATCGTACATTTCAGAGTCCTTCTTCTCATCTCCTTCAGCCAGTTTATGGTCCTTGAGGGTAGCGAAAGCATAGATGACGTGGGTGCAGAGGTTGGCGTCAACGCTCTCGGGGAGGAAGCGACCAGCTGATGGCCTCTTCGAAGACCAAGAGGTCAGGTAGCAGAGGATTTGTGGTTCACGTTCTGTTGAAGAAAAATAATATCTACGTTTAAAAACTGTTATTTTAGTGGGGAAATGGTCTGTGGTTGGTTACGTTATGTTCAAAGAACACTCAATAATACATAGAACAAGGCGGTTTTCCATAAAGGACATGCAGAGGTAGACCTGTAGTAGACCTATATTTCATTGGTTACGATTAAGTTTCATAATATAGTAGAAGGCGAGCCTATTGCCATCAACCGGCATAAATCCAGACTTGGACTTGGACTTTTTGCAACTGACAAATTCCGGATGGAAGAACTACACCAAAAACTTTGCTCAACTTGGGAACCGAACCCAGGACCAACAGCAGCGACAATCAATATTCTGACCTTTAATATGTATGTCTAGAAATCTAATTAATCCTTAATGATTTCTTGGATGAGTAATAACATATTTCGTTCGTAAATAGTTCTTGACAACTTTACCGTTTTGTTGAAATTATTATCATAAAATCTTTGACTTTCACAAAATGACTTTACAAAACGCTGATTATAACAACCTTCACTCTAACAAATACGTTTAAAATTACAAACAGTGTTTACAAAATAATAAATGAGATTGCTAAAATTAAATGGTTGCATGAGTTACTAATACAAGTCTGGCTTAGTTCTTATAAGCGTAGGCACTGTCAACTTTAAAAAAAAAAATCTCAGCATTTCGAAAAATAAAATCGTTTTCCATTTTCAAAATTACAAATCGCTTTCAAATCACCTAGGTCATAAATTAAATCATTAGTTAGAAATCCATTATCACTATAATGCAATTTATTATTCGTTAGAGAATTTTAAAATAAATGTCTCATCCATCAGACGTAGGATAGCAATCATAATTTAATCAGTTATGGAAAGTTCGTTTTGATTTTTCTAATATTCAGCCGAAAAATTGTTTGCTCATTTGGATGTTACATTTTGTCTTACTGATTTTACGTTTTGAATATGGCTTCGTCTTTATTTATTTTTATGTTGTTGCTAAGCTCTTAATAAAACGAGGCAGTAAGGCACTTTTGAAATTAATAATACCTTAGGTAAATGTAGCAAATCTATTCGTCTAGTTTTTCACTCAAACATTACATATTCTGAGACTAAAAGGTAACATTAATATTACCGTCACAAAAAGAAATAGTATCCCGAAACCGTTCAAAGCCAACGTTTCGTGTCCCAAATAAAAAGTTTCCTTCCACAAGAATACTTAGGGAAGTATAACATAATGCTTTACATTGAAAATATGTTATTTATTACAATCTCCGCACTTGAAAGGCCGTAAAACTCCTACCTACTTGTTAAGATGTCGGTTGGCAATGTCATAAACTTGACGGCATTAAATCACAAACCCCATTTGGGCCACCTTACCATCTTAAACAGGCCTTCCCCTACCCTCCTAAGCACCCTAAAATATATCACCAAAGTGTCTGTGAACTCATTCTCAGAGATCTTAAGATTCTGGTCGTTGATACCACTTCAACGTAAAAGCACTCGATGTTTCAAACTTTTAGCAACTATGTCACGAATTGTCGACTTTCCTAAGCCATTCTTGGCAACAACAGAGGGCCTAAGAGTGACCCTTGTGGTACTCCGTGGAATGTCGAGCTTTTAGTGTCAAATACACTTTCTGTTGTTTTTGTTCCATCTGTTACGAGATTTCGACTAAGAATGTTTGCTGATGGAAGTTTGTAGGGTCAAAGTTTCCGACCTTAATTTTTTGGGTGTTATTGAATGGACTTCTGAAGTTGTTTGTATCGGTATTACTTGGGGCGGTTTTTCTTGTCCCGACATAAAGAGTCTATTTTATGTACTACAGCGCTTCTAACAAGCTCGGCTCGGCTTTGAACATCAGAATTGTTCCTAAGTAGTTTCAAGTTCCTTTAACGAAGCCGATACTAAAATGTGTTCACCTTGTACTAAAATCTTTAACATAAGACTTGGTAAACTCCAAAAGGCAACCTGTCGAAACAGGTGCCAAGTGAAGCGTTAAGGACTCAAAATATCTTCCATTTACTTTCAGACATTGTTTATTTATCCCGATGTTTGAAAATGGAATTTCCCAAACATGTTTACATCGAAGCTTTGCTCCTGACAAGCCCAAAAGAGTTTGGCTAAACGAAATCGTAACTTTACACGCTTTGAAGTTTTTGAAGGTAATCCTTGTTTTAAGTCTTTTTTTCTGATTTTGGCTGTCTTCGTGAGATACACAAAAGAAGGCCTTTGAAGCGAAGATGGAAAATTCTGGATTGATTATTTTCTTTAACTTTTTGAAATTCTTAAGAATGATTATTATAAATATTTGGTATTCTATTAATGGAGGCTTACAATTTAGAGTTATAACTAAATTGTCTTTCTTCCTAATAAGCTAATAGGTACCTATTATAGTCTACGTTGACACAATCAAAAGTTACATAACACCAATCAAAATTTTCGACGTTAGATAAAACATAATTTTAAGAATTTTAGAAAGTTAAACAGTTTAAACTAAATTATAGATAGCCATTGTGGATTTGGTAAACGTTGCCAATTATCAACATGTGAAAGTGTTCCAAGACGTTATTTAATAAAATGTTGATGTTTTGTTGATGACAAATTACATAGTAGATGCCAAAGTAGATAATAGGACTTAGGTAGTTCCGGTATATGTAAATTGGTCTTAGAAATTCTGCAATGTTCCACTTCTCATAAATATGTGTACAGCAAAAGAACTTTCGTCGTTTGCAAAATCTTTGATATCTGTAAGGTATGATTAACTTAACTGGAATCCTGAAAAGGGCGTCAATATGTACAATTTTTCTATGGGACAAACGCAAAAATCAGGATGAAAAGTTTTTATTCAAAATATACATAATATTATATGAAGTGGCTGATTTTTTGTCACGACTTCAGGGTTGGCCCATAGGCTTTTCCCTTTTCTGGTTTCCAATGTTTTAAATTACACCTTATATAGAACAGAAGATCATGAAATGAAAGTAAGAAAAACAAAGAACTTACTGTTTTTATCGGAAACACCATTATTATTGTTCTTGACAATTACGCTCTTGGTCGGTTTTTTGACCCTCTTCATGACTTCGGAGAGGCTGATCTTGATGGGTTCAGGTTTCTCGGTGATTTCGACGAGAGCATTGGAAGCGACAGAGGCCCAGTCGATGTCTTTAGCGTCCTTACCACGGGAGATGCCTCGGAGTTCCTCTCTGAAATAGATGAAGAATGTTAGGACGTTGTTATTGCTGTTAGTAATGTTGCTACTGGCGGTACTTTAGGTAATTCTTTTATTTTTAAGAACAGTAAGTGCCCCAGTCATGTTTGTCGAGGAGCCGATGGAGTAGATGAGACATAAATTAAAGACCGCGTTTCAGCCAGTGTAGTGTAGGATGTCCCTCTTTGGCTGGACCAAAGACCCTAAAAATGCGACTGGGACTTCGGAATAGTTTATTTATTTTTTAATTAAGACCTTTGTGGTTATATCAAAATGGTAATAATGAAATAAAATCTTTAAATATCTGAAGGTCGCATTATAGGCAGCTGATTACCGCGTCTAAAAATAGTCAAGTTTTCAGTTTTATTCACAAAAGTATCATTTCACCCACTCACACCTAAAATCGTACCTGGTTCCATGCGGGGTCTGCGAGTACACTCTTCGCAGAGTAAATACTTCAGTAACCTACGTAGTACGTCGAGCACATCTAACAATTTTAATGTTTGCAAATAAAGTTCAAATTAAATCAACTCTGCTCACCTCATAGCTCCGATAAGTGGGTATTTGACGTCACTACCACAAGCGCTTCCGCTGAAGTCATCCATGTCGACGGTCCACACCATAGCACCTCCAAAACCATTGTCCTTGATCCATCTGCAAATAACAATTATGTTAAATAGTTTGTGGTCATTTAAGACTTTATTTTGATAACGATAAGACGAAGGGTCAAAACCGGCTGGTTGAGAATGATGACTTGGCTTAAAAGGAAATACTGCATAATCAGCCATTAACGTTCTGATGGTACTTAGATCTTCTCTCTGCGAGGAAGTCGGCCTCGCAAATTCCCCCCGCGACCTCAACGCGGTTGTCTAATGTCTTCGGTATTTTGGTTTTAGAACATTGGGCTAGGACTTTGCATCGAATTATGCAGGACAACCTGAACATGATTCTGCAATGGCAGATGCCGATCGGCACAGGCCTATTGCCGTTCATTGTTTAACAAATATTGTCGAATCGAATGTGTCGACCCCAAAACCTGAGTAGCACCCCTTACACAGACTTTAAATAAATTGGGAATATGTCAGAAGCACGATGATAAAAGTGGCTTTACATATTAATGTGACTCTGACAACAACATAAAATCTCATTTGAGAGCTCTGTGTGGCGCTGTTTTAATTCATCAAATAAATCATTTTTACTGCCATAAAAGAATGTCGAGTTTTATTTTTACGCTGAAACCACAACGCCGCATTTGTAGGACAAAATATTTGTCGTTGATTTGTGGTTGAAAGTGCTGCAGCTGAACATGAGGTATCGGATTTGATTCCTAGGGGCAAAGTATTATTGGGTTTTCCATCAGGAATTTTTCAGTAGCAGTCGGTAGTCTGTTTTTGTGCTCGCTTGATCGCAATTCACTAGACCTCTGTAACATGGAACTTCAAAATTACTGGCGAAATATTGGTGTACTACAGGGACACCATCCTCTGCCTAACCCTGCTGAGAAAACAATCTTGGATATTATGTTATGCTTTATGAAAAAATTCAAGGTATCTTACCTCATTTTGTTCCTGATAGACTTCTCGTCGTCAAAGCCGACCCACTGGTCTCCATTGATGGCGTAAGGCACTTTCATTTCCTCGTCCCATATGTAGGTTCCACCGTTTCGTAGTAAATCGCATATCTGTGAAATTTTTCATTCACTTTTATAGGTGCAAATGTGGAGCTTTCGTTTTTGTTGGAGCTTTTCATTCCTCTTCCACATACTACTCACATTGTCATATACTTTAGATTGTCTAAGTACATTCCAGTAGCGAAGGGTCAATTTAGGTACGCCGGAGTTTAATGTGATTATATTATTTGTGTATAGAATACTGACTGTGCCGTTTCCAAAGAGAAACCAGGAGGAATCGAGTTGTATGGAACCTTCGCCACTGATACCTTCTCTCCAAAATAATTACAAAGGTTAATACATGATGTTTCTGAAATTTACGCCAGTCATAATGATGTTTGCATGCCGCAATAATTTTGTTTGAGCGTGAATACAGGAAATCAAAAAGTTGTCGTTGTTAATAAGGTTGCTTTTGCACTGAGGAATTGTGTTGTTTGACAGCTGTCAACTAATAACGTGTTCAATTATTTGGAGTAAAACATGAATGGCAATATCATTCTGTCAAAATGTTGTGAATACAAACCTTTCACTCAATGTCTCTTACTAAAGAAACAGTAATTAACATTGCCAACCAAACTCTGTACCACAACATCTTTTTAATCGTTCTCATTAACCAAATAAATCTCCTCACTTTGTAACTCCTAAAATACAGCCTCATAAACACCATCTAAACAAGCATAAATCTCCTCATACTTGGGGCACAGTGTAACTTGTAACAGTGGTTCAATTGCCTATAAATTTGACAGGTCTTGAAAATAGATAATTTTAAAGTAGAACGTTTGTACAAATTATGGATCTGCAATTTGACTTGGATTTGAATTTGGGTTCGGTCACACTGGTAAGGACAAATTGCCGAGTTTTGCATTTGCGAAGTTTCGTAAATATTGAACATACATTTGTGATACAAATCTCCGTAAATTTAAACTAAAGGTTAAATCTATTTTCCACATAAAATAACCCTTGACGTTTCAAGATGACGTCCAAGTGTCAACCAAGTGGTAAAGCAATACCAAGGTCGAATATACCTTATACCTACACAAGACCCAAAAAAAAATTGAAGTTTATAACCATGGTATGTTACACTCACGTACTACCCCGACTTCGTGCAATTGCTCTCCTAACCGTTCCCCTTGAACCACTGCACCCAGCTACACTGTGTTTAAAGCAATATTTTTTAATTATAATAACCTCGTAATAGGCGAGGAAGCCTCCTTCCTTTGTGTAGTCGCCGGCTTTTCCTCCCCCACTGGCTGGAGAATTCACTTTGTAGTTGTTAGTGTTTGCCAAGGTGAATGTTCGTCCGTATGTTGGCATACCTGAAAATTATGTGCGTTATCAACATTGTCCTTGAGAATTCTTGGAGATACTGGTTCGTTTGTTAGATGGTGCGTGGGACGCTTTGAGAGATTAGTCTTAAGAATCTTCTCAAACTTCCTTGTTGATAAAGGTGATATACGAGAGAAGAAAAAAAAATACTAGTATTCTAAAATCTAGTCACTCAAGTTAGGTTGTGAACACTGTTAAGTAATCATAACTTAATGTATTTTCTGTCAGTTATGAGCTTGACTCTATTTGATACATTTTTGGGAATAAATCGCATCGTATATCGATTGACTACCAAGTCACTATTAGTTTTGGTGGTATTAGTCCCCAACACAGATACAAATGTTTACGTTCAACATAGATAGAGATATAAAAAATCAACCTGACGTATTTTACTCCAGGGACACCTCTTTAAGAGAGGGAGTGGACTGTATAAAACACGTCAGGGACTCATCACAAACAGGCAGACCCGGAACAACTACCGGTAGGCCATACAAATATTTGTTCCGGGCGAGGATCGAACCTGCGACACGCAGCACAGCAGCCGGTCACTCAATCACAGCGTAAACCGTGACGTCAATGTGATGTGTTATAAAACATACCCGTTTAGTGACACTATTTTCCTTCACCATTTTGAATAAACTCACCAATAATAAGCTTTTCCTTAGGAGCTCCAAGCTTCACCCACAAATGAGCAGCGTGGTCCACAGACAGCTGTTTCCTCCACTCAGAGTCCGAAGAGGGCGAGTACAGAGGAGCGTTGTGGCCAGTTTCCTTCTCCCATTTGCCGTGGAAATCGTAGGCCATGACGTTGATGAAGTCCAAGTAGCTGGGTGAAAGAAAATTAGGTTATTCTATGGTCCTTTACGTACAGAAAAGAGAGAGTCGACTTCGATCTGTGACGTTTAAACAATAGAATAGGTTTGTAGAATGCGTCTCCTATAGCCAGATTGAGGGGCAGTGGCAACAGCCAATTTAAAATTATTGCTTATAGGCATGATGAAGGCCCTACAGTGAGGCATCTTATAAAAACCAATCTGTATGTAGTAGAATATAAGTACTAACATAGTTTATAAGTTAAATTGTTCACTAACATCTAGAATAATAAGTATTTCTTGTAATGTCATTGGATCATGTTGTCTGTTATACGGGGTGGAAGGTACACCGATGCGAAAACGGTTACCACGTATTCAGTACATCATTCTGACCACCACATAGAATTTTTTTATCGGTTATTAAAAAACAGCTGTTTCCTACAAAAGTGCAAAACCTACCGGTCAAAATGAATGGAACAGCTGATTTTTTTTTGGGCTCAGAATGATGTAATGAATACGTGGTAACCGATTCCGCGTCGGTGTTGCTTCCACTCCGTATAAAGAATATTATTTATTAATATACTTGCATCCATTTGAATAAATATGACACAATTAAAAAGTCCAAAATCTAATATGATGCCACTAGCTATCCTCTTGCTTTAATTGCTTTCATGAAAGACGGACTGTAAGTCGCTAAGTCTTCATAATCATCTGTCTGACCAAAACTATGTTGGGGTCGGCTTTCGCTTTCTCATCGAAAGCAGCTGGATATCAGTATTTTAAAGAGAGCAAAAAGTAAGACAAACAAAAGTACTTTTTATTTTAATAAATTATAATATATCAAATACAAGAAATAAACACATTATTTCAAAGTTTTCCACCATAGCTGACGTTTATTTCTAAACATTGCATCAACAAATCAAAATTATAACACAAAGAACTTCAAAATGTGACAACGCATCTTCGTAAAGGCAAAATTTAAATGTTTCTGATAGACATGTCAAAAGAGCGATAAGAACACATCAAAATATACGTGCCTAGTTTGACAACAATATTTTTACAGTCCCCGAACATTAGGACCAAATTTTGTGGTCCTTATTCCCGCTAGTTACGAAGCAAGTTTGAATGACCTATTCTCAATCAATATTTTCTGTAAACTTGTTACCCGTACAATGTATTTGAATGTGGGAAAACGCATGGTGTCTGTGTGGAACAGTGAACAATGTTAAAAATTTATTAATAAGAGAAAATTTCGCAATGTTCGTGCGACACGAGTAATTCTGTCCAATAAAAAATATTTGGGTCAGTATTTAAATACAAACGGACTCAGGAAGTTAATATCTAGGGTTGGATGCGGAAAAACTTTTCAGTAAATTATAGCGAGAAAATGGATGTTTTGCGAAATTAACTGCTAGGGTCCTTGTGAATGGACCAACTCTTATGAATTAATAGCACCATTCGTGCTGAAGTTTTTTGGTTCAATGTTTAATAGGACACGTTAGTTTTTGCTAAATATTATTTTCAGCAAGAAAAGGTTCATTAATGCTATGGCGAGCAATGGGGTGTGTGACAAAAACAGCAGAATTGTCACAACTTCGTTTCGTTGTTTAAAACTTATCTAGCGAATTGTGGGTACACGACTACACAAATAAATCTGCTTTAGGCAGAAGCACCAGGGTAGCCCGCGAAATTCAAATTTACTCACGTTTTTTGCAGGTCAATGAAAGCTGTATATTGCATTTACACACGACGTGTGTATTTACAGAATTATAATAAATCAAAATGAAAAATCATTCAATGGGACTAAATGAACTTAGAGGGTTGTATTGACGATTTTAATGATTATAACTCAATATAGCCATATTTATTACCGTCGCGACTCATATTTTAATCAACATACAACCTGAAGCTGACCTGAAATTGTTAAAAACGAGTAAAAATTGTATTGAAAATTTGAATTTCGCATTACAGACGTGATGCTATGCTAGATTAATGAAATGATAAAAAAAAATTGCTGTTCCATCTAGTAAGTCATGTACAGTTTATAAGCACTAACTTTGTAAAATTCTAAAACAAACTTTTAGAGAAATATCGATTTTGACTTTCAGATAAGAACCTTTCCTATTGCTAATTGGTATGACATTATAACATTATAATGAATGCTTCACATCAGGCGAGTTACGGCTAAAAGCAAGCCTATTTTGGGTTATAAAAAGTAGGAGATAATCATTTTTTAAAGTAGCAACGTGATTTCATATTACATAGTGCTCGTGATTGTATTTACAACAACAACAGCAACAACATCAATTTATTTTCAGGCTACTTTCACCCAAAGATATATACCTTACAGACTAACATACATATGATAAAATACAAATTGTGCAGTTTGATTAAGAAAGATAAAAAAAAACAAAATAGTAGCAGATTCCTCAAAGGGAGAAACAGGTACTAACCTAGCAACAGCAGGCACATCATATCCTCCCTTGATGTTGTCAGGACCGACGGGCACAGCAGCAGTGAGCAGCAGACGAGGTTTCTTCACTTCTTGGGCTTCCGCTTCGAAGGCTTCGCGTAATTCTGCAACAAGAGAAATTAGGACTTTATTCGCTGGTAGTTTAACTTAACTACTAATTTTGAAAGCTTTATAAAAGCCTCTTGTAGCTCATTATATCCCCCAGTTACTGGGTTGTGGAGGTCAGATTGGCAGACACCAATTAAAAAAAAAAAAAATATATATATATATATTATTTATTTATTATTATTAATAACAAAACCAGTCAAGTGCGAGTCGGACTAGGGTAAAATTTTTTTTTTTTTGTATTTTTTTCAAAATTTTCGATCCTGTAGTTTCGCGTTAAGGGGGGGGGGAGGGGGGGTAATGGTAAATTTTCGCCTATTTTCTTAAATAACTTAAAAGCTATTTATCTTAAAATTATATTTAAAAAAAAAATTGAAATGCTTACAATGGCCCTTTCATTTGTTAAGTAACACGATATAGTT
The DNA here is from genome assembly GCA_905163415.1 of Noctua fimbriata. Taxonomy (NCBI): domain Eukaryota; kingdom Metazoa; phylum Arthropoda; class Insecta; order Lepidoptera; family Noctuidae; genus Noctua; species Noctua fimbriata. The sequence continues at coordinate 2,606,422 of LR990926.1, read as the reverse complement.
TTCAAAAGATTTTTCCTTTTGAGTTACGGAACCCTAAAAAGCAGATTTAATTGTCGTCCAGGGTGTGCTGAGTAGTCAACTTCGTTACCACGTTGCTTACTGGCTGAATTTTTCCAAGACTTAAGAATACTTCTTATGTCTTATGTCGCGAGAAAGCTTGCACTGCCTACTCAGATATTTAAAAGCTACCTAGCACACAGCTTCATGCTATTGTAGATGATTGTTTTTTTTTTGTAATGTCCTTCCAGGCAAGCGTGCTCTAACCTATGCCGCATCATCGCTTCACATCAGGCGAGTTGCGGCCAAACCCAAGCCTTTTTAGTGTTAAAAAAATGTCGTAATAATCAATAAAAAAGAACTTGTGTTCCAATTTTAAACAATGACTACAGTATTCGGAAAGGATTATGGAATCAATGAACTTTGAATGAAGCACAAATATTTTAATAAGACCATCAATCAAATGTAGTTGCAACAAAGATCATGTGCGTGCAACAACGCCATAAACCATAATACTGTTAACTCCGATTCCGAATAAGACAGACATTCGATTATCTTGTCAAGTTATTTCCACATTAATGCAGTATTTAACTTAAAGGTTAACTTAGACAAAAACTGTCTAAGTTGTCTAAGACTGCTGATACTATTAAGATAGCTTAGCGTTAATATAGACAAGGTATTGAAGGAATTTTCGAAAGGTTTCCTCTCTAAATGTAGCAAGGACAATGAGTGATGTGGTACAGTCAACTGGATGTTTTCCGTCATACCTACGACGGGAGGGAGCATTAGTTTGAACAAGTCTTTTCTGCGGGATGGGTGAGTGCGGGAATCTAAAGGAACAGTATGTCAAAGGAACAGTATGTCAAATTCATGCCGCTCCGAAACCATATTGGATGATTTTTGGAATCACCAAAAATATGTGCTTCTTGAAAAAGTGTTAAATAAGTTAAATATTTATTAAAATCAAAGCTTTAGGCAAGTTGATGACTATAGACTCGCCTCCTATAATATCATCATTGAAAATATTTAGAGGTGTTTCTAATTGTAGGTATTTTTATAGTAGTTTTCTTTTTTACATGTATTCTGATTGTGTTTTTAATTGTATTTTTGTTAGCTTATGTAAGTTATCGTATAATAATAATAATAATATTCCACAACTATCACACAACGCCGTCTAGTCTCAAGCTAAGCAGAGCTTGTGTTATGAGTACTAGACAACTGATAAACATACTTATATATTTCTAAATACATACATATATAGATAAATTACACCCAGACACAGAACAAATGATCATGCTCATCACACAAACATTTGTCCTGGGTGGGAATCGAACCCACGACCTCCGGCATAGCAGTCAGAGTCACTGACCACTAGACCAACAGGCCAGTCAAATAGTTAGTAGTCCATATCTTGGTGGTGGTAGCATCGCATTGGCGTTATAGCTGTTAAGGTGTTATTTACATAATTTTAAATAAATAAAATCGTTCTCCTGCCCTTATCCCAACTTTTTTGAGGTCGGCGCAGCATAAGTTGACTTGCCTCCTATAACATGGGACTCAAACATAACGGTCTTAATGTGTATTTACTATAGATAGACCTTTTCCCCTTTGGGGATTCCAGGCGTTATGTTTTACATTCAACTGTTGGTGGTTGTAGGTGCTGTTGACCGTACTATGTATATGTATACCTGAAATACCTGTCTATATGAACGTCTCGATAGCTTATTGTTTTATTGGAAGTACGAGATTCAATTGTTTTTGATCGTGGAATGTTTTCAATGAAATAATCGTGTATGATTCCTCAGGGTTGTGTTGCCTAGCATAATGAATAGAAATCATAACTGTGTTTCGTATTTAAATACTATGCCTTGTTTAAGTTAATCTTGGTCCTTAAGAATTTCAAACAACATTGTCTCTTTCTATCAATTGATTTTTTGTTAAAACTAAATTTTTTCGTTAAGACATTTTTTATGGCAAAAGGGTACTTCATTGGGTGGGAACCAAATCTTTTCCACACAAGGTGTGATTATCATAGGTCGTTGCAAATTCATTTTTTCTTAGGAGGTCCTATATTGGGGACCCTGGCATAGTCTGAAAATGGCTATGTAGAAGATACTCTATGTTGTGCATGTGAATAAAAACTGATAATTCACACTTGGAAACAATTATTTCTTGCAAAGGACATCCGTTTGCAAGATGTGCACTTTATTGCACACCAAAATTATTGTAACACAATAAACGAAACAAAATAAAACGTCAATAAGTTTATTGAAGAAGCATCTAAATCTCATACCAACAAGTCTAGATCTACAAAATGAATCACAAATCTAAGTCTAGCCATTTAACATTAAAGGATTATAACACATTCGATATCCACGAAGGCTTTGTCGACCATGATTGTGAAAGGATCCTCAGTGAGCGTCCGATCAACCTTGTTAACCTCGATTCTGTTCTGTCTGAGCTAGACACGGTTTGTAGTAATTTGAGGGGTGAGCAGGAGCTGTGGTCCTTTGAGTGTTATAGGCAGACCACATAGGTAGGTTATGTAAATCTGTAGTTAATATTGAAGGGGTGACTAGACTGGAAATAAGTATGTAGTGTCCGAAATGAGTAGGGTTAATTAAAGGACCACTTATTAAATTTTGTCATAACCCTACTAAAACTTTACGTAGTATAAAACAAGGTCGCTCCCGCTGTTTGTACGCTTAGATCTTTTAAACAACGCAACGGATTTTAATTCAGTTTTCAGTGAATCGAGTGATGCAAGAGGAAGGTTTAATGTATATTGTACCTGTGCGAAGCCGGGGCGGGTCGCTAATAATATTATAAATGCGAAAGTTTGTGAGGATGGATGGATGTTTGTCATGGATGGCTGTATGTTACTCTTTCACGCAAAAATTTCTGAACGGATTTGGATGAAAAGCACACAGTTAGGTTATAACCTGGATTAACACATAGGCTACTTTTTATCCCGGTAGTATGATCCCGTGGGATAATTATTAAACTCCACGCGTGCGAAACCGTGGGCATACAAGCGGATCACAATTGAATGATGATAGAATTGAATCGCATCATCATCAAATAACTGACACGATTTGAAACAAAAGATACAAACTATCACACTAAGCCGCATAACAATATAAAATTAATTACAGTTGGAAAAACAAGGAAATATAGGTACAAGAAGATGATAATAGTCCGTCAGTACAAAAGAACTAGGTTTGGTTCACACATTACGACAAATTCGGAATCCTAGACCACGCCAACAACGGACATAACAGTATTTAATCTCATTTAAATATCTAAAAACAACCTGGCTATCTGCCACTATAACTGTATCACTGACACTAGGTACAGTCACGAGCCGAAATATGTATTCACTTTGAAACTTTTAGAAGTGATTTGGTCGTACTGCATGGTCGGATTGTTAAGTCATAGGTCTCAAGTTCAAACCCAAGACAAGCACCTCTGATTTTCATGTGTGTTTTGTATAATTATCACTTGCTTCGGTTCAGGAAAACTCTCTACGGCATGTCAAGCCAAGTCAGAGGCCCATGGGCGGAATTAAAACTCTGACACCAGGTTAGGCACTAACCACAGGATAAGAAAGAAGAGTGTTATGAATGTTATGATTGCATGTGTGATTGCAATTTCATGTAGTATTGAAAATAGTATTTTGGAACCTATGCTATAATGAAATAGGTTTTATCTGGTCTGATTTCTTCAGTGGTGAGATGGGCACCCAACATTGTTGTCATGAGAGTAAAAAATCTGGATGAGCAGGAGCGTGGAGATTGGCACAAAAAAGGAAGATGATAAAATATGTTTATACACATACTAGCTTTTGTCCGCGGCTACGCCCGCATGGAGTTCGATAATTGTCCCACGGGATCATACTACCGGGATTAAAAGTATCCTATGTATTAATCCAGGTTATAAACTATCTGTGTGCTAAATTTCATCCAAATCCGTTTAGTAGTTTTTGCGTGAAAGAGTAACTAACAAACATCCATCCATCTATCCTCACAAACGTTCGCATTTATAATTTTAAGCTGGATTGGTGCTTGTGATTGTACTGTAGGTACACACGGCGACCCATCAAGCTATACATTTCCAGTATAAAATGGCTTCGCTTTGTATAGATTTTCCGTACAAAGAGAGATCCGGTTATACTGGTTTTGTATAGCTTGATTGGTCGTTATGCGTACGTCATACGAATTCATATTTCATGTTACTTTGGCACAAAATTTTTATGCTTGTGACACTGTGCATGCTAAAGTTTGACTGTAAAATTTTACTAGATCATGTATGAATCATGTGGTATTTTGGAAATTTGATTAGTTTTTTATCGTTAGCGACGGTGAGGAGCCAAAGAAACTGTACGGAGTGTGGAAACTTTAGCTTTCAAAGTTTAGGGGTATAGAGAACAGGGTGTAAAGCTCTTCATCCGTCATAGAAAAGGGAGGATCCTCCGACCGGGTTTTATGTCTGGTGGGCTACTGCCCGACAGTTATTGTCGGGTTTTTCTATACGGGGTGGAAGGGACACTGACGCTAAAACGGTTACCACATATTCAGTACATCATTCTGAGGCCATATGAGACTTAGAAATTTTTCATCGGATATTTAAAAAAAAATCATCTGTTTCCTTCAACCGTGCAATACCTACACGGACAAAATATATGGAACAGCAGAGTTTTTGAAATCTGTAATCTGTAATTGCGCGATTTAGAATTTTGATGTTAGTTCTTCATTTAAGTCAAAAATGGCGCTTTAGTATTTTTTGTTTTATGTCGCTGCAGTACTTTTTGTAGGTCCGTTACAAAAGTAAAGAGAAATTTCTGCAAAATGCATTGTTATGAGAATTTGATTTATGTTTTCTTGTAGGAGTTAAAATCATAGTATTTTAATATATCTCTTACAGCATTTACCGCCGATATAACTGTCAAGCTTTGTAATCCCCCAATTTTTTGTCATTGGGAGGACCTAATTAAGCAATAGGCACTAGCCCCCTTTATGGTACAGTAACAACCAGCAACTACCTTCACCTAGTTTCAGATTTACCAAACAGTTTTCAAAGTTTAAGTTTGGTAAAACTTTACTCCACTTTTATTTAATACGATTACACAAAGACCAGCTTTTATTCAAAAGACCATCTCTTCTACTGCTAAGCATGAGGTCCTGGGGTCGATTGAAAGTGTTATTAGGTTTTTGCTTCAGGAATTTCTCAGTAGCAGCCACGGAGTCTGGATTTGTGCCCGGTTGATGGCAATAGGCTCACCCCTTATTAAATGGGACTTAACCATAACTGGCGAAATGTGTAGATACCACAGATATAGATAGACCTAGATAACGCGAGAGCAACTACTTCGCGTGCCATATTATTATGTAGCTTACGTACAAAAATCGTAAGTGGGCAATTTCGAACTCAGTCTGCATCGGAGCATAGCGCTAGTCGGACGTCAGTGAGCGTCATGGCGGGGGGTAGGACGAGGGGGGCGCCGTCTGCGGCGGCGTCTTTGAATCGGTTTGATTTTCCCATCACTAAATAGTGCTTGTGACGTCATAATAGGTAGTCAAAAAATGGCACGCTTGGTTTTCATACAGATCGTGATACTTGCGTTATCTAGGTCTATCTATATCTGTAGTAGATACCATTAAGTACTCCTCTGCCTAACCCTTCGGGGATTACAGCCGTGATGTTATGTTACCATGTCTTTCTTACAATTTCGTAAGTCAGTAAACAATATATCAGCACACCAATATCACTTAATACAATTTATGTTACACAATAAATAAAGTCGTAACATAATATTTATTCGGGATTGCGAATATTTTTATATTTATTTATTCACCCGGAAACGAACCCTTTTTACGTAATATGTCTTTATTTTCTTAATATAAGAGGACTTAAGATTTGCTGTTGGTACATATTTGTTTCTATGTTGTATCTCCTAACTTGCTGATCATCATCAGCAAGTTGGAAGCTTGCCTAGCCTTCTCCCAACCATGTTGGGGTCGGCGTCCAGTCTAACCGGATGCAGCTGAATACCAGTATTTTACATGCAGCGACTACTTATCTGACCTCCGCTACTCGGTAACTAGGGGGCTTGGTAAGCTACTGGTTCTCAAATTTTCGGGCTTCTGAGAATAACCAACTGATTTTTCAACATACAAGGTGTAAACGGACCTTTCACGAAGCCGTCAACCAAGCATTCTGTACATCAAACTAAGTAACTCTACGTAAAAAATATTGCTGGAAAACGACTTTTTTTTTGTGGTGAAAAAATCACGTTTTACGGTAAAAACTCAATGTTACGCACTCAAAATATTGTGCTGATGGATTCATTGAGTATGGGGGTCGTGGAGGTATTTAAAGCAAAGTTAAAATTAAAGACCTGTATTTAAAAAAAAAACTTGTGATTTAGTTGGGACTTTGACACCCGATATCTCCGTAACTAGATGGTTCCCAGGCATGGTCTAGAACAAAAAATGACCGCAATGATAGGGAAAACGGCTTCGTTAAGGGTACCCATTTTTACTCAAAAATCTATCAAAGGACCAAGAATCATAAAACTTTCAATAGCTTAACCTCTTATCACCTCACTACAAAAAAAAAACTTTAAAATCATACCACACCTCACAAACTTACATAAACATACAATCAACAAAAAAAGTAGAAAATTGCATAAACGCCAAACATACCAGTACGGTCAGCACAAACATGATAAGTGGCAGTGTCGCAATTAATTTAGTTTTTTTACCGTCTATAATTCACACAGAGGCGACCGTGGCCCACATTGCGTGGCCCCAAGTGGTCATGTCGTGAACTTTGTAGTTTTGTACGGTTAGCATGTGGAGGAAAAAGTATATCAACATTGGATTTTGTTTTTGTTTGGCACGAGCTAGGTACGAGTAGTATCTGTCGAGTGCGTAACTCCGAAATCCGCCGTCGAACGAAAGTCTATGACATTGGCTAAAGAAACCAGGGCCGTCTAAAGATCGTTGGGTCATGATATCGTCAAAATTCCAGGAAAGACCTGGATGAGGGGAACCGGGAAGTGTGGCAAAAGAAAGGTGAGGTGGCCTAGGACTGTGGGTGATTCCGGGCTGATATGACGATGTTGAGGTACTAGTAGTTTATACATAGTCTGGAAATGGGTAGGCAGATGATGATTTATAAGGCCTCGGCGCATCATGCTGTCTTCTTCCTCACTTCTTCCTTGGCGTAAATAAATAGTAAACTTATTGGTAACTATATTTTCGAGCCGTTTGGGGTTGAAACTTTAGGACCGTGGGGTCCAAGTGCTCACAGTTATTTTAAGGACATTTCGAACGCTTAAACGCTTCCGTGACCCGGCTGGCCTTTACCTAGTGGCTTAGTGTTGCTATACAACGTCGCAACGCCGCCAGTCTCTTGGGTACATACCAGTTGACAGCGTTGAGGAGGAGTTTTTTGACGCTATTTTTTAAGTTTATTGTTAAGTTAGTTATTTTAGGTTATTTTAAATTATAAATGGTTGGTTGGTTGGTTGGTGGTTAAAATATTTAGCTAATAATTTTTTTTTCCTTGGGAATCCATGTTTGACGAATCCAGTTTCATTACTTGGCTTGGCATTTTCGTTGACATTTGCTCTAAGAAATTCAATTTTTACACGACAGATATTTGACTAGCCTACAGATATCGAGTCACGCGCATGAGAGGAGGCACTCACATCAAGGCACAAAAATAGGAAGTGTGAAAACCTGATTCTACCGACTTCAATAAATAGAGGTTCGTACTCGTATATAACCGGAACTAAGAGTTCATGTAGTTGTTGCATGTCCGATATGACCCGGCAATATCGTGAAATTTAATTTTAAACTCTAGGTCAAATAGGCCTAAAGGTCAAATTCGTTAAACTTCTGGTTTGAATCACGTGTTTTGAATTAGGATATGTAGTATTGTGAGGTTATGATAATAGTGTCTTCACGACTGGTTTCATTGAACAGTGAAGCTAGATTCATCATCATCTGCCTCCAGTCTAACCGGATGCAGCTGAAAACCAGTATTTTACATGGAGCGACTGCCTATCTGACCTCCACAACCCAGTTGTACTGGATAAAACGATACCCCTTGGTAAGACTGCTAGTTGTCAGATTTTATGGTCACTGTAACGACTGTCAAAGATCTACAAAGCCAGCAGCCGGAACCTACATCTTAACGTGCTTTCCGAGGCACGGAGGAAACTCGGTATGTAATGGGTGGTAACCAATCCACGGACCACCCTAGGCAAGCGCGGCTTAACCTTTGTTTTTATTTAGCCACGAGCATCTTACTAATTCTTACTAATATTATAAATGCAAAAGTTTGTGAGGATGTTTGCTACTCTTTCACGCAAAAACTACTGAACGGATTTGAATGAAATTTAGGACACAGGTAGTTTATAGCCTGGATTAACTCATAGGACACTTTTTATCCCGGTAGTACTAGCCCGTGGGACAATAAGCGAACTCACCGCGGGCGAAGCCGCGAGCATAAGCTAGTTCCACATAATTGTACCAAACCTAGACCCCGCTTCGTTCAACTGAGTTTCCAACCATTGAAGTAAATGAAATCGTTACGATTTTGTAATTGGCCGTAGTATATTTTTTAACCCTGCAAGTAAAATAGCGTGATTACGAAAATTAAACGCACTTATGGCTATTAGGACGGTTGCACAAGAGTATAGTGCGTCACGCTTTGCCAGTTTTTAGTCAAGTTTTTGTTAGGCGACCTGCACGCGATTGTAGTCAATCATTCATCATTTTTGTACATTGCAACAAAATACAATTTAAATACACGTGCTTTGTATATAACCTTAACATTTGAGGTTTAACAATTATAGTCATTATTTAATCTAAATTAAGCAAAATATTATTGTAGAATCACCAGAAACCCTGGTATCTATAGTCAAGTTACATGCATAATCTACGGTATGATTTAATTTCATACCGTACTGGCAGACTTTTATAGGACTCCTTTCAGTTATTGCCGTATAGTTCAGTCCCTTAAGAAAAACTAGAAAAACAAAATACTGTTAAATTGTGGCAGATATTTTGAATTTCATGTAAAACTAGTTCCAAACGGACCAATTTTGTTTGTCTTATTTTAATTTTTTTCTTATGTTTACTTTTTTATAATTTTGTTTATTGTTCATTTAATTATTTTTGTTTTGTCTTGTGCGAGACAAATAAATCAAAACAAAAAAAAAACAAAAGTCTGCCAAAACAAGGAACAACTCTCACTGTTAATAATTAAATAGATAGTTTTAAAACGAAATTCATAGGCCGTATGTAAATATCAATGGACATTCCAATACAACAAAAATATATTTTTTTAATAATAAATACAAAAAAAAATGTCGACCAATCTTATACAAGCTATATTTAAATGTTACACACACATTGAGACGTAACCCGATTTCCTCATATACCACCGTTTCCGTGCGGAACTTCCTCTGTATTTCTTGTGCAGCCTCTTACTTAATACGTAATTATCATTATTCTGTTGGTTAACTGTTAATTGACTCCACGGTTTTTTTAACAGAGAAAATGATCGTAAGGTTTATTAATTCGAAAATACTTATATTATGAAATTTTATAAATGCGAGAGTAAGTTTGTTTGTTTGTTACCTTTTCACGCCTAAACCACTGAACCGATCATCTTGAAATTTAGCTTATACGTTGTCAAGTGTACAGAAACGGATATAAGGTACCTTTCATCCCGAAAACAAGTACTGTTCCCGAGGAAAACAACAATAACGTTCTTATGATAATAGATGGCGTCACGTGTCTTTCGAATAATGATTGTTCAAGCAGAGTACAACCCGAATTGATTGTCAAATTCTAAATTAACGCGAGCGAAGCCGGGGGCCAAAGCTAGTATTATTTTTCGTAGCATAAAGCTAGATCAAAACTGGATTAGTTATCTGTTTTGATAAAAAATAGCATAAATACGTTGAATTCAGTTAAAAGAAAGAAAAAAGTATTAATATATCTCGCACCGGACAAAATAAAAAAATATTAAATAAACAAAAAAACAAAATTATGTAAAAAATAAACATAAGAAAAATAAAAATAAGACAAACAAAATTACTCTGTTTGGAAGTACTTTTACATGAAATTCAAAATATCTGCCACAATTTGACAATATGTTGTATTTTTAGTTTTTCTTAAGGGACTGAACTATACAGCAATAACTGAAAGGAGGAGCCATTTTAATGTGGATAAAAGCTATTGAAAAAATAAAGTTACTTAAATGAATGGCCTAAGCTAATTTTTGGTGTTTTTCAACACCACGATTTCTTTCCAAAACGAAATTGCATAGCCTAGACACAACCACTAAACAGTCAGTTCCAAAAAATATCTTCTTTATTTAAAACCATACAAGCTAAAATGGAACGTAGAACTGTAGAAACAGCGCACACGTTGAAAGAAGTTAAAACTGCGTGAAATTGAGCTGACATCGGGCTCCCAATCTCTCCGTGTTCACTTGCCAGTAATTCCACATAGTAATCAATGTAAAAGCTAAAGGTGCAGTATGGTTGAGAGCGGGAGGATATTAAACAGAAGAAAATAATTTAATTTTGCCACGGAAAAACTTTTCACACATCTTGAGAGGTCTTCGTTTTCTTTGTTACCTCTTACACTAAATTTAATTGGAAACATAACATCACACCTGTAATCCCCGAAAGGTCAAGCAGAGGTGTACCTAGTAGTACACCCACATTTCGCCAGTTGTCTCGTAAGGCGAGCTTATTTCCATCAACTGGGCCCAATTGAAAATTTTAAATTATTTTGAATTGGAAAGTCGGGGACAATTTCTACTCCAATTTTAATCATAGAACTAGTATTAAGAGGAGTAAGTAGGTTCAAGGGTCATAGGAATATGGTGTTAAGTTTCTCATCGTCCTAGAAATTACATGGTCTTCCGACCAGACAGGGTGTTGTGTCTGGTGTTCGACTACCCCTCGGTAAAGTTTTTGTAAGTTAATCACGTCCAAAACTCTCCAGTATATTTATTTTATAAATAACTTCTCCTCTAGAACTCGCTCCATACCCGCCATACTTCGTCAATGTTTGAGCACGCTCCTGATTGAAGTCTGCGCAATTGTTCAGTGTGTCGACGAGCACGTTTGATCACACACCGTTATTGCCTTGTCTACAAGGCTTAGCATCTCTTAATTGGACTGAAGAATGGAAAATCCATTCTAACTTTCCAAACTACATGGGAATAAGACTCGCAAAAGAAATCATTAATTACTTTGTACCAGTAATTAGTTGAAATCCTTGTTGAAATCGGGGTTTCTTGCTTATAACCTGATAGTCTTCCAGTTCCCATTTATCACCATTATTTGATTTAGGACTGTCGTAATGTATGGATCGGAATGATGGGCTGTAAAGAAGATGGATAAAAAAAGATTGCATGTAGCGGAGATGAGAATGTTGAGGTGGATGTGTGGTGTGACAAGAATGGATAAAGTATGAAATGAGTATATTAGAGGAAGTTTGAAAGTTGCGCCGGTAACAGAAAAGATGAAAGGGAATCGACTGTCGTGGTGTGGGCATGTGATGAGGAGGGATGAATCGCATGTGACTAAAAGAGTAATGAATGTAAATTTGGATGGATCTAGAGGTAGATGAAGACCAAAGAAAAGATGGATGGATTGTGTGAGGAATAATATGAAGGAAAAAAGAGTAAATGATAGCGTGACGACTGACAGGGGAGAATAGAAGAAAGAAACGTGTTGCGCCGACCGATGGGACAAGGGCAGCAAGGTGAAGATTTGACCAAGTCACCGCCTACCATCTGGTTAAGACTTTTATTATCTGATCTGGTTAAGAAGTCTTATCAAACTTAATAAAAACCTATGAGTCTATCATTTGCTAGAAAAAAAATACGTCGTTATTTCTTATTCTTATAAAAAAACGTACCTAACTAATATAAGATCAAAAACAAAATCTTAAGAAAAACAAAATTAGAGAATACTACATTCGACGTAAAATTAATATTAATTTTTGAACTTTTAGACATGAACATAAACGTCAAAAAAATAAAAAAATAAAATATTCTGTGGACTCCAAGAAAAAAATAAGGAACACACGAAATGATATCATTTACATAGAAAACGACACTATCTGACTGACCTTAACTAAATGTCGAGGTGAGGATACAACTGAGTCAGAATTCTTTTTATAGTCAAAACATATTCGTTTAGAAGATTTATTATGACCTAAACTGGGAAATAAGGCGTAAAAACTAAAATAGGATTGCTGGATGGGTCAGGAATCGATTTTAGGAGCTATTAGATTCTTTATTACATGATTGACTTTTGATTTTATCGTTTGAGTGTTTTAAGGTTATGTAATTGAAGTTTGGTGATGTGAATCACTGGGCCTTAAAATAGATTAATCAGCCTGCTTTGTTGTTGTTAAAAATGTAGGCTAGACTGACTTAAAATAGCTTGGCTACAATTGCCATTGATGTGACTTGATTTAAAAGAGTGTCCATGGAGTTTCTTTCCCATTCTTCTCTGTAGAGATCTACGTTTGTTCATCAACGGACTCTGACAATTCATAAGTACCTTTAAATGGTTCAAAAGAAAAAATGCTTTCAATTTGAGATTCATGCATGACCTGGTAGTTTGCGTGTAAAAGTTTGGTCGATAGTATCGTTTCATTATGTTCTAGATTTTTATTGTTTTATTGCAATGACTAGTTCCTCTTGATTTGACCTTTTTTTGAAAGTGACTTTTAAAAGCACTTGTTTTTTCTTTCTTAAAACCTCTATAAAATAAAATAAAACGTGAATTTTATGAACCGCAAAAAATAGTGCGCATTTAACGAACACCGATTAACAGGTTAACAAAACTAAAATTAATAAAAGAAAAATGAAGGCATGATGATAGCATAATTATATGGTTTTTAAAAGGCCAAAGAGTTATGGTATAATTATGCAAACAGAGTTATAAACTAGAGGATGCCCGCGACTTTGTCTGCGATAAAAGTTGGCCGGTTGACTGACCGTTTTTTTATGTTCCCATAGGAGTTTTCAAAATGGCCGCTGCCTGGCCACGTCATCAAAAGATTTTTCGTATTTCGAATTTCACGTTGTTATTTTTTCGTATTTTGTGCTAGCATTATAAAGGTCTGAGTGATCAAAAGATGTTTGTTTCAAAAAAATAAATTTTATAAGAAGGTGCTTGTTGTTTTCATGGCAATCTTAGCATAAAATATAATTAAGAAAAAGAGTTAATTAACGTTAAAATATGACTTAGTTAGGTTTTGCCCGTGGCATCGCCTGTGTCGGAAGTTATCCCTAAGCAAATTACTACCAGGATTGAACTATCCCATGTCATGGTGATGCTGTGTGCCTAATTTCACCGGAATGCGATCTGCTTTATAATACAGCATGATGATGGAATTATATACTTGGCCTTACCTATACCAAGTTATGTATTGCAAAACAATGTTACAACTCACATAATTTTTAAATACACGGTGACAATCAAAATTCAAAGTCAGTACATAAATAGCTAACAATGTGCTAATTTATTTACCATTATTATGTCAATAATCTTTTTGTTTTATATAATAATCGTATATATACGAAACTATATGACCTACACAGGAATTATTACATTGAGACTATTCCCAATATTTTTTGTTTAGTCACGATTTTTTTTGTGTTATTCTAGACCTTTTAAAGGTATGTTCTTACAACATTTTTATCCTTATTACTTATAGTTCTGATCGAAAAAAATTGTTGAATGTTGAAGTATTAGGTACACCTATACCAACCCTTCAGAGATAACAAGCGTGACGTTATGTTGTTTTATGTCATTAAGTCTTTAGTGGCGCCTGAGTGACATTGACACGGGGGCGTTGTGGGTCAACATTTCTGAAATAATAATCAAATTAATACCTATTGTACACCCAGCCGACAGCTGAAATGAACTAACGTCAAATGTCGCTATTACAAAACAAATCAAATTTTGTTAACAGAGTAATTAGGAATGATTTTAAGGTACTAGTTTAGAAAGCTGACTTTTTTAACTTCCACACAAATTCGTAGTTGCTTTATCCTCAGGGTGGGTACGTTTTCAGGAAGAGAAGAACAAATTAAACGATTAATCTTCATAATTTAATTTAATTAAACTAACGGCCTAGTTCTAACCTCATTTAGTCGGGCAAGCCAAAACATATAGCAACTGAAAGTAACCCCAACTATTTGTCATTGGGGGTGTAATTAAGATCCCTAATGTTTCTTCTTAATGAGCCATGGTATATGGTTGAATCATGGGATACTATTTATTTACGAGGTGAAGTATAATTTGCTTTTATGTAATGCATTAAAAAAAAAACAGAAAATGGTTGGAAAAAAAATAAAGACACTACATACGATCATTGCTTCGAAAAAAATAATAATCTTAAGTTTTTCATTATGGTGCATAATTATTATTAATGATTTAAATATTATTTTTAGTAACAAACACATAGTTTTATTTAATTTGAAGAAAATACCTGATTCATAGTTGCGAATCATTGGTTTCGTAATTTTTTATTACTTTTGCAAATTATATCACGAATAGGGAAAAGAAATATATCTGTTAGCCATAAATAACAATAAAATTATATGCTATCGATATTAAATTATTATATTTTGGCAAGCATAGATAATAATAGTCATCAATTATTTTATTTTACTATGTATTTAAAAATAAAGTTACATAAACGAACGTTTGCGAGTAAATAAAATAACAAAGGTTAAGAAAATATAAATAAACATCGATTTTGAATCTCTTATTTTGACGCTTCTTGAAATAGTCTTAAAAAATTAAAAATAAAGGTTTTGATATAAATAAAGTCCACACGACACGTGGTTGTGTCTAGGTTTCTTTATTTTCCGAGAGGACGCACGTTTTTTTAAAATTTTATTGAAATTATTTGGCGACAAATTTGTAAAATATGTATTGGTTTCAATTTGGCCTGCTAGTTGATGGTCCTTCATAATTATAGTAAACTAGATATTAGGGCTTTCAAAAACAGTATTATTATGTTTTCTTACATTATTTAGCATCAGCCTATAATATATCCACAACTGACTATCCTATAATATAGACAAGCCTCTTCTCTAAATTTTTTTCCATAATCCACCACACGAACCCAGCGCGGGTCAGTAGATGTCACATGTCTACGAATTTTTAATTCTAGATATATGCCGATTTCCTTAAGATATTTCCCTTCACCATTTACGTTAACATTATTTAATTACATCAATTTGTTCCAATGAGAGGAGCAATTTTGCAAATGGTAACTATCATCTATATACACTAATACATAACTACCAACGGAGCCTATTGCAATCCACTGCTGGACACATGCTTTTCCCAAACTGTGCTACGACACCCCGTACTTCGCCTACCGCATCCAGTCTGACCTAGCCGCTTTTTAGGGTTCCGCACCCGAGGGGTAACCAACGTGACCCTATTATTAAGCCTCTGCTGTCCGTCCGTCTGTCTATCAGCGGGCTTTATCTCATGATCCGTAATAGGTAGAAGTTGAAATTTTCACAGAATGTGAGTATTTTTCTGTTGACGTTATAACAACAAAAAAATAAATTAAAAATTAAAGGGGGCTCCTCTACTACGATGGTAGGGATCCCTTCATACGCAAGTCTACTCACACTCACAGTTGGCCTGTTTTTAAGATCCTCACTCCATCTTGCTGGTTTTGCAAATCGCTCCTCTCATGGCCATGTCGCAAGTCCCCTAATGACTTAGGCCTAAGTGAGTTCTTCCGCACCTCGTAATTAAAGTACTCAACTTAAGACTTACTAAGTTACGGGCTTCAAGTAACAATCTATGTATCTCGGTGTTCAGTTTTGTCTTAGGGTAATGAGGTGGCACTTACAAGGGTCACGGGATTAGCGAGGAGGGTAATGATGATATTTGAATGTGTTAGGATAGCTTTGGTAGTTGTAGAGTTAAAACAAAGGGTTAAAGACTATTAGTCGGACATCGGATGCATGTCAGACAGGCTGTCACCCTATTTAATAGTTAAGTGTATCAGACTCATCGTCATGTGTCTACAATTTGCCAAACTATGTTGGGTTCGGCTTTCAGTCTAAAAAGACGCACAGCTAAATATTACACAGAGTGACCACATATCTGACCTCCTGAACCCTGTAAGTTTGTAACTGGTGGGTTGGCAAGACTGGTTGTCAGTCATTTGGGATTCTGACTATCGTCCCGTCTGTCAAAGGTATACGGATGACAGCCGGGACCAATTGCCCCAAAGTAGAACCAACGTTGGAATATATCTAACCAGGCCAAAATGTGCCGTACGTAAGTAATACTGCGTAGTGCTTAACGCCTAATAGCCAAGCTTTACGATAGCTACCACGCAAAACAGTAACAATACACTTTTAAAACAAAAATCTTCGTGATCTTTCAACAATTGCAGTAATTTGAGTTTGAAACTAAAGCCTACAATCTTTTGTCCATCTCCAGCGTTTCGAAAGGCTGATAATTTAGTTCTAAGCTGTTCGTTATGACTGGGACACGACTAAGTGTTGTCGTGACGAAGCCGTGACGAAACGTGCCGCGAATTCTGATGGCATGATTTTAGGGATGGGAAATTTGAAAAGTATTATATCGATAATGAGGTTGACGGTCGATGGTTTCAATTCTTGATAATTGAGTTTAGCAACTTCGCTAAAATTAAATTAATTAAGTAGGTTAATTATTCGAAGGAAGTTCTCATTGCGTTTAAATAGGAATAAAATGATAACTAAATAAATAAAAATAAACGTGTCAAGTCAAGTTGACTCATTCATATTAAATTTTATTCATTCGCGTTATCAAGGTGTTTATATCAGTCGCATTTATACTTTGGAATATTTATTATATGTGTAGATTTATGTGTTTTCAAAAAGGCGCCACTGAATTTATTTATTTAGCACAGACAAACTTATGGATATTAAAGAGAAAGTTTTTTTTTTTTAAAACGATTAAAACTTTTTTAATCGTTTAAAGATTTATTTAATCTTTTTTTTTCTTGAAAAGCAGATATTATCTTGTATTAGCGACAGCTTGACCAGAATATGCTCCTGCTTTGGTGAAATAATAAAATATTCAGCTAAGGTTGGTTACGAGGTTGATAGCCTAGTTTACGATGTTCTCAAGTAGTCGTTTAAGTATTGTTCATTCCGTTTATATTACGTACTTACTCAGCCATCAAAATGGATGGTTGTGTCAATTAAGGTGTAAAACCAATCCAACTTTGACCTTTGCTTACTGTAATCTCTGGGGCCACACAAAACCTACAGGGCTATTTCATTAACAGCTTAAATTTACATCATTTCTGCATTTCATATTACTACATTAGCATATTTTACTGCGTCGTCTGTTGAAGGTTTATTTTTGTCATTCATAAGTCAATATCTCGCATCACGTTGCCTTGAACAAAATCACATTAATGTTATGAATTTTAATAAAATGTATGACAACAATCGATTTGTCTATAATTTATTACAATCGTGACCTTATTTCGGAAATTGATTGACATAGCAATAAAGATCTCGTATTTGAATACCATTTTAGTATAATTAGGTAGTTTTTAATAGTTAGTTTGGAATATATTGGGGACTGTAAAATGATAATTACTTGTAATATTATCTTTTTTATTGTTTACATGACAAACGCATTAAAAATTTGCGGAATAAACAAATGGCTCACAATATACTAAAACTTTTAAATGTATCGGAAAAAATGGCAGTCTTTGTATTTGGGATACCTAATATAAATAACCAGATATATACATATCACAAACAAATATTAAGCATTTACGGAATATTTTAAATATCCCCAAAAGTTTGACTCTATTTTAATAAAAGCAAATTAAGCTTCGCAAGGGATAGCCATAAATAGTAGTTATAAAAACCGAAAACTTTATCGATAAACTGTTTTTATGGCACTACACTGCCGTTGTCGGCGACAGGTGCATCCGAACGGCGGTAGCGACACGGTCTATCGATATATCGATAAATTGTATTTTGATAGCACACAGCCCTATGACTGAAAATAGATGCGGCTTCTTTGTGTTTAATTTTGTAATCAGATTTGTTCTTATGATTGTGTTTATTGAAGGAACCTGTTAATCTTTTAATGCAAATCTTCTCGTAATCATTATCTACTGAGAAATATAAATATTTTTACACGGCTATCCCAAATAAGTATTCATCTGTTTAAAATTGAGTCTCAGCGTCATAGAAGAACTTCAATGTAAAAAATGGTTACCCATCCGCAAAACATCCGTGGCAAGAGCATCTTAACCTCATTCAATCAGTAATTTAACCCCAATCCCGCCACACATGGAACACAATGATATAATATTGATTATAGTGTGCATATTTTATATCATGACAAGTCAACCCTCTCCGGTTTCCCTCAGTCATATCTTATGTATGCCACATGGGGCGCCAGGGGCTGGACCATCATTTAATATTTAAGTTAATTGATATCACACACTATCACCTTCGGGATCATGCATTTTACAGTGTATTAAGCTCACTCGATCTTAAATAAAGAATGTGAACGATTAAATTGTTTACTAGGTGCGACACCGACGCTACCAGGTATTCACTAAGTACATCATACTGAACCCTTTTTTACAAACCGATAAAACATTTATATGTGGTTCCCCCAGATAGAAATTTTTACATCATTTTTTTTATCATAGAATTTTTTCGTCGGTTTAAAAAAAAACCAGCTGTTTCTTACAAAACTGCAATACCTTCACGGTCAATATGTTTGGAACAGCAGATTTTTTTTTGAAATTACTGATTAAAACTTCAATTAAACCGATTAAGTTTAAACCTCAATTGTAAGTATACTCCTCTCCTTTGTTTTTTCCGGATTCTTAGTTTCGTCATATTTATAATATTATTGTTAAGATACTACCTAAGGGAAGGGTGAGACAGCTCCGACACAAGTACTATTTGTAACTTACTGGGGCTGCTTTAGTTTATGTATGACAAAATTTTTTGAGAGGAAAATAAATAATTTTGTATTTTGTATTTTTTTTTAAGACTCGAAAAAAAAACTAACAATAAATAAAATCCGGGCTACTACGGAAAAAAATTTGATGAAAAAACCCAATAATACTTTGCTTGACAAATTAAATATCTGAAAGCATTCCTAAGCTTCTAATAGCTCACACATGGATTCATTTCGTACAGCTACCCAAAGCTACGCAAGTTTTTTTTTTTTTTTAATAAAAATATCTTCTCTAATTCTTCTCCAGTCTTCGTTACCAACAGGCACCTGAGTGCGCCGACCGCAGTCCGATATTCGCCAATATTTAGAAGATCCACAGCGCGGACACAGATATTGCAATCCCGGCCAGATTACATTTAAAATGAATCCCAGTATAGCGGTAAAATGGCGGAAAGCTGCCGGTTTCAGTTACAGTGAAATGTCGAATAAAATGTTTTGAAGTATCGTGTATTGTTTTCTTGTTTCGGTTTATTTTAATGGGATTGGGACGTACCCCATCCGGCGTGTGATGTTATAGTTTACACATTCTTACTACGCTGATGTGTAGTAATAATAATATAAACATAACATCATGCCTTTAATCCCTGAAGGGATAGGCAGAGGTTTACCTAATAGTACACCCATATTTTGCCTGTCCCATGTAATAGGAGGTGAGCCTATTGCCATCAACCGGGCTAATTCAGACTCCGTGAATGCTACTGAGAAATTCTTGATGAAAAACCGCAACAACAATTTGCATTTTTTTTCTGGGAACCCAGGACCCAGGACCCGAACCCAGGACCTCATGCTTCAGCAGTCGCGCTTGCCACTACTAGACCAACGAGGTAGCATTATGTTTAATTCCTATATAATAAGGGGTGAACCTATTTCCGTCAAACGGGCACAAATCCATGCTCCCGGATACTACTCAGAAATCCCTGATACTAAATTCCAAAAACATTTAAGCCCAGTACCAGCACCTCAGACAGGACTCATCAGTATTGCATCCATTTAGGCAATAACTTCTTCTAAATACTAGTAAACGCTACTTTTGCCATCTTTTATTCTCTTTGGCAGTAACAATGATCAATTTAAGAACTAATAAGAGTATTAGTTGGAAGAGCTGCGGCAACGACAACGTCTGTACTGTCTGTTAATTACGAAGATGTTAACGGTGCTTCAGGTAATTTATTGTGGTAAGTTTATTTTTATTGCAATTAAGTACCAATGTAATAAATGTGATCCTTCCACCATTCGGCTCTTACAAGTTTTGTGCCTATTTTATCGAATTCCACACAATTTTATGTAACTGTTACCGTTTGCCCGCGATTTTAAAATGATTATAAAAATATTATTTTCCCCGTTTTTGCAACATTTTTCACATTGATCTCAATGAAAGCCTTGTGTCTTGAGCTCTTACCTTTCAACAGCAGCACGAAGTTCTTCTTGTCCTCTCCACCCTTGGGGTACTCCCAGTCCACATCCAGACCGTCGAAGTTCCTGTCGCGCATGTACGGGATGGCGGAGTAGATGAACGTCTGACGGGCATATCGGGTCGCTGACATTTCCTTGAACTTCTGGGTACCGAAGGACCATCCACCTGGAGAAGGGAGGTTGTATTAGAACCATAAAGATGTCACATGTTGCTGGGGGAATTAAATGCTTCACTTATTCCCAGCTAAAACACTAAGAAGAGGAGAAATCAAGATTAATTAATTTATTAATTTATTTGAATGTTATGGAATAGTTGCTGGTAAAAAATCTGAATTATCGGTCTATTTATATAGAACATTACTAGGTGACCTGCACCAAAAACGTGTGACAGATTCACTCACAATCTGAAGAATTTTGACAGAATTCGTAATCACCACAAATTTTTCTCAGACCGGTTTTAACAGAGCACATAGCTCTGCTATGTATGTCTGTGAAAAGTTTTTCTTTGTTGGGATGACTGTGTTCTGAATGGATGCTTTAGTTATTTCACCAAATTAATCACGGAACTAAAGAACTTTTAGCATCAAAAACTTGTTTATACTGTTTCTTATATAAAATGCTTTCTTGGGGATTTATAAAACAAGGCAATAGCTAAAGTTGAGGTACTAAAATGTCATAAAATAAAGTTAAAATGAATGGGTGAAGTTTATTTACATGATAAAAATAAATATTCATGAAATATAAAATTTGTTCTTGCGCCTGAAAATATCGGTAATGTATTTTGTAAAAATTGTTTGCTACCCTTAATCAAATATTTCTAAAACAGCTTTTTCATATATTTATATAGAAAAGCTATTTTAGAAATATTTGAACGCTACATGTTATACAGACTGCTACAGTGTTTTGATCAAAATTACTCCAGACTCCAAAACGAACCAATCAATTTTTCGTTCACCTAGCCAATTAATTACAAGCCAACGTTCAATACCTATTATGTCAAACAGAATTATCTCACACGAATCTATTTAATTCGCACTAATTACTTAAACACGAGCGAATTTTCGCAACTGAATAGTGAAGTGAAACAACAAAAAAGTGGCGTGTCGATTTCTTTAAGCGCTCATAATGCATTGCACCACAACTGCCAGGTAGGTCTCATGAAAATAGGCGCGGTTTTTTGTAGGCATTCCCGTGAAAATAGGTGAAAATGTCGCGCGAATGCGCTTTGTGCCGTGGGAAAAGCACCACAGTGTGTTCGCATGTGGCTAGTTAGGGGACAGGTTTGTCGATATCGATGTTTTTTTGTTGTATCGTAGAAGTAAACAATAAACATGAATCATTGCTCTACAGTGCGTCTAACTTACTTTATGAGTGATTAAAACGAGTATTTTAGGTAAAGAAGTATTTGTTTTAATTTTGTGTTTTTACGCTGCAGGTATACAAATCTAAAAAAAAAAAATGTGGATTTATTATATTTATTTGATGTGTTGTTTTTTAGCCAAAAATAATCTTATTTAAAAATAATATCTCACACTTCAAGCCACTCGTCTTAAACTCTCAACTTGCCATTAAAACACGTACCATAAACCATAACTTTTAGTTATTAGAAAGTTGTGTTGCCATAAAAACCCGAGTCATAATATTTATACACCTATTGATTGCTTCAACTGGTTGATTGAACCAATCGTTATGTAAGCGAGTGTGTATGAAAGTGAGGTGTGGTATTGTTGTTTTTGCAACGTCATTTAAGCACGTGTGTATTATAAAAGTTTATTTGCGTGGTATATAAATAGGATTCCTTTATTAACATGGTAGTGATAATTACCACTATGTAAATGATCTGTAATCTTCTTTCTTTAGCGTGTGGGTAGTGCCTAACCTGGTCTCTGAGTTTTTCATATACGTAATGAGAATGCTAATTCTCATTTAAATAATTTTAATTAAATGTCAATTTTATAATGACAAGGATACCTAATTAGCTTTAAAATGATTAATCGAGATGTCAAATAGATGAACATTTAAATTACAATAAATCTTATCGATATGTCTTTGGACATCACAAATAGTATTGATTTTAAAACACTCTGTTTGCCGCTTGCTATATCTGGGTATTTTGAATCGTCTATTTATTCGAATGGATAATCAAAGTGTTCTTCGTGAAATATGCTTATGCTTTACTCATATTTTTGACGCGATTTTGCTTTGTGGCTGACGATTCTCGTGTTAAAGCAAATGAGCTGTAAAAATATTAATGTTTTTTTAAAGCTGAATTCGGAAAAATGGCAACGTCGCAATTATAATACAATATTCTTTATTACGTAGACCATACAAATAACATTCATAAAAGAAAAAAAATCATATAGGGTGGCAAAATGGTTTTATAGCTAAAAGCAATCTTTAAATAGCAAATAGACGTCAGATGTTTGTTTGTTGTAATTAATTATTGAACATTACCAAATTAAATTATGTAATATCATTCTTTGTTGAGCTAAAATATTTATAAAATAATATAATAACCAAATTTTTGGTGTAAACAAAGCCCTCAGAAATCTTTTTAAATGTTTTGTAAAACTTAAAACTGTTACAACACCTAATTCATTATTTTATTATAACTTATAAATCACCACATAAATATTTATAGCCCCAAGAAATGGATGTATTTTGTCTCTTTTTTGCGCTTTAAAAGTGAATGCTTTTTAATTCTGAATTTATTAAAAATATTATGAACTCTGAACTTACATAATTAACCATTGTGTTTGGGTCAACAGGTCACAACAACATGGCTTGTAGCATTAGATAATTGATTTATTTTATTGCTTATTTCCTCAATAAATACAATGACTTAACTTGTTTAAGAAAACTTGATGCATTTAGTGCCTTGTTTTGCATAATATGGTTGCATGAATAATTTTATTAATAGATGTTACAAGACTATTAAAATTAAAATCATTTAACTTAATCTGTCTGATATTATAATGTGTAAACACAATCATAAAATATTGCAATTAATTGTTTAGATGATTCTTGATATGAAAACCAAGATTATGAAACTTGTTATAAGTATTTTAAAAGCTTGATAAAGACGTCGTTATTATGTAAATCTGGTACATCATAATTGAAAGTTCATTAATTATAAATAGCCAACCAAATTCATTAACATAATACTTGACAAGATTAAAAACAGGCATTTCCTTTCCTTAGCATAGATTTAAATTTTTAGATTTACGCCTACTTAAATACGGTGATGGCACCTCTAAAGGTTTAATTCTTTGTTCCTGCGCACATTTGATAGCAGTCAACTGCGGACATTTCTTTGGCCCGCTTTCTTAATTTGATGACCTGCCCCGTAGCATGACCACCGTAGACAAGGATTTCTTTGACGGAAGAATCGACAAAAAGACAGATAGTGCAAAGAAATCTGTCATTGTGTCGACGCAATCTGTCATTTTGTCGCTTCTTCCGTCAAAGAAATCCTTGTCTACAGTGGTCTTGTTCCTCTGTCAACCGTCATCATGACGTCTTAAAGCATTACTTTTTTAATCTAATTCCAGAGTGAGAAATAGATGTCGCTAGACATCCTCTATAGCTCCGACCCTTTTCCGCACTGGAGTGACATCAAAACAATACCGCTTTAGGACGTCATGACGTCGTGTATATTGTCTACCCAACCTTCTTTGATTTCATTTGAGTTATTAATCAATGTTTATCATACATACCAATAGCCAAAAGAGTCTTCAATTTAGGATTAGCCTTCTTCAACGCGTTGATTCTGTCGTACAATCCAGTCTTCCCATCCTTGGTCTCATCGTTGGACTCGAAGGAGCTGAGCTTGCCTTTCTTCAGCCAGCCGAAAGCGAAAATGATGTGGGTGCAGAGGTCAGGCTGGATGTCTTCTGGGGTGAACTTGCCGATCTTCGTACGGTATTGGGACCAGTTGGTGTAGTAGCAGACAATCTGGTGGAAGAAAGGAATGGTTATTAGAAAAGGAAGAATAATAAATGGTGATGGTGATGATGATGAAAAAGATGGAGATGTATTATGTAATTAGAACTAGCTGTTTTTCACGACCTTCGTTCACGTGAAATTATTATAAAGAAATATTACTTCCCTTTTTGAATAGAATTTTGTTATCCATTTCAAGGGTTTTATTTTTTTTGCATGGAACTCTAATTCTTATTCTAAAATTAAGTAGTCTATGTTAGACCTTATAACATCAGCTATCTGCCAGTAAAATTCAAAATCGGTCCAGCCGTTTCGGAGATTAACCGGAACAAACAAACAGACAGACAGACAAAAATTGAAAAAAGGGTTTTTGTTCTAAACAAAAGTGTTTTTGTTATAAGTGACATATATAATTTTATATGCAAACAGACACTTCAACTTTTTTTTTAATACAAAGATCTGAAATAAAAGTAGCCCATGTCTGTAAGCTACTTATTTGTCTAACATGTTATGTGAGTAAGACTTGAAAACAAAGACAACCAGAGCTATTTCCGCTTTTAACTATTCATATTAGAATGACTACTCAGCATGAGGTTCTTCCATTATGAATTTCTCGGTAGCGGCCATAGAGTCTGGAGTCGAGCCCGGTTGATGGGAATAAGCTCGCCCCCTATTCCATGGAACTAAAAGTTAACTGGCGAAATGTGGGTGTATGTATTATTAGGTACACCTCTGCCTAATTCTTCGGGGATTACAGGCGTGATGTTATGTTATGTTATTAGAATGGATTCTTTTCTAACACATAAATCATGTTTTAATGAGAAGATGTGACGGGCTTATGGACAGTAAAATTCAAAACACTTGCTTGCTGCAAATCAGTGTATTCTTTGTAAGGTTTTCATGACTTTCATTTAACTCAAATGCTAACAACCTTTTTCAATGTCATGACGTAGTTGGAATACGTAAGGTTTAAAGATCAGCCTTAATGACTCATATTAAGCTCTTTATAAATTTTTCAGTCCTCTTTAAGTTCCAAGATATTTTTTTGGAAATCGTAGGCTGCGATATTTACAATTAATAATAATAATAATATTCCACAACTATCACACAACGCCGTCTAGTCTCAAGCTAAGCAGAGCTTGTGTTATGAGTACTAGACAACTGATAAACATACTTATATATTTCTAAATACATACATATATAGATAAATTACACCCAGACACAGAACAAATGATCATGCTCATCACACAAACATTTGTCCTGGGTGGGAATCGAACCCACGACCTCCGGCATAGCAGTCAGAGTCACTGACCACTAGACCAACAGGCCAGTCAAAACCATCCATATGAACCATCTTAATGATAAGGCTTTTAGAGACTAAATTATGTATTACAAGGATTATGACTGATTTGATGAATTCTCCCTGCCTAGAAGTATATAAAAAGTGAACGGTTTGAATACATTTTATTATTTTTAACGATTCTAAGAAAATTCACATCTAACTGCATTTTTAAAGCACACAATTATCTTCAAGGATTTAGTGTTCCTTTCGCAAACAATATTAAACGTATAATTCTAAATTCATATTCTTTAGTAAAGTTTGCGTTGCGGCACTCAGTTTTATAACCCACTCCCGTCTACTGCTTAAAAATACCAGCTCATTTAACATGAAAACTTTCCCAAGTTGTCCATTCAAATCTGAACTCTACGCATTCAAAATAGAGTACCTTTCAGAAGACAAATAATCTTTTCAAAATTCAAAAACCTATCTTAAAGACATTCGCGTAGCATAAAATATCTGAAACGAGACTAAACTATGCATTATGACCTTTATTCTTATAGGAATAAAGTTTATAAATACCGAATAAAAATCTTCGAGTAGGCAAATACTTATTTGAAGGCTAACAACTTCACTTTTACATTCGAAAAGTTCACTCATATCCGTGTTGTACTATTCTTTTACAAAATTACTTTTGCGTGTCGGAAACTGATACGGACACTTCTATTTCAAGGGGTTAGGACCTAAAATTGTATAAACAGTTAGTATTTTAAGTTTAATGCTCAGTTGGTTTTTTGGTTCCCGCAAGGCTTAATTTTCGGCCCGCTGTCTTTTCCTGCCATATTTTATTAGAAGGATATAAAACCTTTCGAAATCGATAGTTAATATTTTTATTAACTGTTATTCGATTTTAATTGACTCAGAAGAAATTTGACTTTCTAAATTGATTATTAATTGTATTTCTAAAGCCCAGGAGATAATTGGAAAGCACATTTATAACATCTTTAATTACTTTTATATCTAAAAGTCTGACACAATTTAATATTATCATGCATGTCAAATAATTATAAATAATTA
Organism: Noctua fimbriata; assembly: GCA_905163415.1. Lineage (NCBI taxonomy): Eukaryota > Metazoa > Arthropoda > Insecta > Lepidoptera > Noctuidae > Noctua > Noctua fimbriata. The sequence continues at coordinate 2,579,636 of LR990926.1, read as the reverse complement.
AAATGTCAATATGGAATTATCTAAAGATTTCCTACAAGCTGTGGTTTTCCAATCTTAGCATTTGTGGCATTTAGTCAAATTGTTATGACGGATAAATATTTTGAGGAATTCATGACAAACTATTTCGGAAAAAAGTGTTGGTCTATATAAATATCATCACTTGAATGTACTCACAAAAATAATTACAATATTAATATACATCTATAATATAGCTTACCTTATATCCATCTTTGTCTTTATGATGATCAGTACCGACAGAATTATCGAGGACTGCAGAAGATTTTCTGCTGGCAATGCTAGGTCTTCCGCGGATCTTGGGCCTGTTCACACTGGCTGCTATGACCTGGTCTGAAGACCTGGAGACGCTGGATGTGACTGAAGTGGACACTTTGCTAGGCTTACGGAGTCTTCTGCGAACAGCTGTGGAAGAAAAAAATATGGTTTTAAAAAGTGTTTTGAAGAATACCTGATATTGGAAATAATAGCTTATTTAAGTTTTTCCGTCTGAAATATCTGGAGTCTGAATTTGTGTTCCATTGATGACATTAAACTTAAAAGCATAACTGGCGAAGTGTGTTTACCACCACAAGAGAGTTATAGAGTTGTTTCTATAGAGATACAACTCTGTCTATCCCTTCGGGAAAGAACAAACGTGGTGTGTGTATACCTAGAGATGAAAAGTACGTTTGGCTACCTCTTAGGCGAGTGGTAACTAACAAAAGTGATGATGATATATTTAATTGGAATGAAAAAGTTATCAGCAAGCTAGGAACATAATTGGTGTTCATAAAAGATTTGGTGGACAATAGCTAATTCCTAACCTAAATCTTGCAACACCCACAGAAAAAGAAGCGAACCCATTACCCCTTAGTTAGACTCCGCAAGGTCTACGAAGTCATGTAAAGTTGAGTAAGACCTAAATATCAGCACCATTTAGAGTTCTACTGACCCCTTTATGTGCAAAGCGTGACATATCAAATTAGAATCATATCAACTGGCTGTCATTGCAAAAGATTATACAAAAGAGGAACAAAGGCAGTTAAATTTTATATTTTATCGTTTTGCTATTGCAAGACGATATAATACTTTAATTTCTTTAATTACTTTTTTATCCAACATATTGTTGGATAAAAAGAGTAATTAACGTTTTAATTGAACCAATTATGTTCGTTACTCAGCAATCTTTTTCTTGCTTATTGTAAAATTAGTGCCGGAAATAAGATATGGGTTTCTAATAAATATTTAATAATAAAATTAATCGGCTGAAGTGAAGATCTGCAAATATTAGAAGGACTCGATAGGGTAAAGGGAATAAATAAATAAATAGTAAATGAATCTGAAATTACTTGTTTGTAACCATTTCTTTTGACCAGTCCCGGAAGCGAGCCTAAATCAATACTTTCCTCTATTAATTAATTGGATATTGACACAATTTTCTTATTCGTCATCGCTTCCCTGTCATTATCCCATTCTTTTTGGGGTCAAACTACTCTATTAGTCGTCATTTATTGTCATAGTTAGTTCCTTTCCTATTATATATTCTTTCACACAGTCCATCGTTTCGACTTTCTATTTCAAAATTTTGCTAAAGACAATACACAATTTTCATCTTCTTCTACCTATTAATTATTTTTTCCTCCCTTCAACTGCCCCAAGAACATTATTTTCTATAAACTTTGCCTCTTATAAGTACTCCTCAGTCTTCGTTGTCTTCGTCTTCTCAGAAGTACCGTTAGTTATGAAACTTTCTCTAACTATATATTTTCCAGACCTTTTCCAAGAACTATGCTTACACTAAAGAGCGTCAGTCTTGACATCAAAGACTTTGTGCTCGCACCTAATTTTTCCGTTCGATTTAACTTCAAAGGTTGCGTTAAGTTGGCTTAGTGATTTATTGAGCTGTAGTTACAGGGTGGGTAAGGATCTGTAATCTTTACGCTTGTTTCGTCTTTTGGGATGAGAAGATCGGGAAGTAGATTGGATTGGAGGTGTTAACTTTTGAATTTAACAAAAGTTACTTGAAATTTGGTGCCAATGTCAATGCCAGTGGTGGCAATATCATTTGTATTGCCATTTTAGGAGTATTTTATTCCAAGATTTATTCATATAACATTGAAAACAATTTTACTGAAATCATGGCCATCTAGGAATTGTTATGGAAAAGTGACCGAATTTAATAATAAAAATAATTCAAATATTTCTTTTAAACATACGTATGTATTTCAATTCCACACCTGAAAATTCAGTCGTAATAAAAGACCATAGATCTCTCTCACATGCAATGCATTTAAACGACAAATAAGCATTTTAAAACAAATAGAATTTCGAAACTAAAGGTATCCAAGCAACATTTTTACAAACCCATTCCTCCAATATGTTCCAAGTAATAAACTTCCTCTACACTTTGAATTTCAAACGCCCATGGGACACCCTGTTACTGATGGCAGACACACTTCCACTTGAATTTCTACCTCAGACTTTGAACTTACAGTTGAATTTTGTGTGGCAGGGAAATATATTTTTCCCACAAAAGAAACAGTTTTAATGTATGAGTTTAGCCAGGGTGTTTGTTTTGTAAACGCTAGCTTTGTCCAGGGACAGATGAAAAGTTTATTTTGTATGATGTATGTTTGAGGTGTGTTGAATGAGAGAAACGGGACATTTTCTTCAGTTTGGATGTCAGTGATATAGTTTTAATTTTCTTTTGGATTATGGATAAAGGATTAGGTGAATAGTTGCAGATGTCCATTACATTTTATACATATAGTTATGTCTAGCAGAAAATTTTAAGGTTTATCAAGATAAAGTAGTACTTTATGATTTGCCAGAATTGGAGATAAAAAAATATACTGTATTGTAATATGATGTTGATCAATTTATGATTTACAATCCGTGATTTGCGAAATTATTAATAAAGTAGTATTTTAATAAAGTTATTCATTAAAAAACGTAAGCTATTAACTCGCAATTTCTGGATTAAATCAATTTACAAGTATTCTAGCTTTTTCTTTATCTGGCATCTAGAACATCAAGAGAAAGAAAACTAAAAATAAAGGAATTACTTCATAGCGCCGCGAGGTACTAACTCCACAGTTTTTCTTCGCTTGTTAGCGTGGATTTATGAAAAAAATAAGTTCAAGAATTCATTGGAAAATCTTGTAGAGTTACTGAGGTTATAAAAAACCGATTCTGACCCTTAATGACATTTAAATTAAGAAAAAGTTTCAGTGCCAATCTCTGATGAATTGAAGATTCAAGGAACATCACACCCTGCACGCGTCGCATGACCACCGTAGAAACGGGTCTTGTCGACGGAAGAATCGACAAAATTGATTTCTTTTGTTTATCTGTCTATTTGTCGATTCTTCCGTCGACAAAAGCCGTTACTTCGCTGGTCATGCTACGCTTGCAGGAGCCACGAGTGAAGAAGAAAAACGTTACAACAACAGGAATGCAGTAAAACATAATTTGAATGTATTATTAATAGATGTTCATGAAGAGATTAACTGAAAAACATGACCTATGTTTTTCAGTTAATCTCCTCTAGAATGATGTTTTCTTCCGATATATTTTATGACATCTCAGCTGACCACAAATACTCGACATCAAATCAAAATCAAAATATTTTATTTCACATAGGCCTAGATGGGCACTTATAAAACGTCGACAAAAAGGTGCACGGTTCGGGTTGGTCGTTTCCTATGGAGAAGAACCGGCAAGAAATTCCATGGTTACTCTTTTCAAATCTTTTGGTATTTACAATATCATCATGGTTGCCGCTTTTGTACTTTAGTATTGGGGGACAACGTAGGCCCGACAATAAGTCGTTTTAATTCAAAATATAGACCCCGTAACATTAAGTAATTTCAATAAACTCCCCACTCAGCCTCAAAGCAGATACGTCGCCGATCCAATTAATAAGCCCAGCTGTCTACCCCGCAGTAAACACGAAGGGATTTGCATAAAAAAACAGCGTCGTAACGAATTCTGTCCGCGTCCGCGTTTCAAAGCTATCACGCGTACATTTTAGACAAATCAGACGGTAAACACGTCTGCTCTTTCATGAAATACATAAATCTAAAGAGAGAATTTTAGGGATAAGCCATTAGTGTGAATTTGTGTGTGGCTGTATGAGTAGGTAGCGAAAAAGCTACAAAATCAAAGAAAGTATGAAAAGGTTACTTGAACACGCAGCTAATACGATAATACGACGGAGGATTTTTTTTTACCCCCACACTAGAAATTTCTCCTGTATCGTGCGTGCGTTTACAAACATTTAAACTCACATACACAAACAGCTAGACCCGGAACAACTACCTGTAGATCATACAAATATTTGTTCCGTGCTGGGATCGAACCCTCGACACGCAGCGCAGCAGACAATCGCTTCAAATACTGTGGGATTGATGATCTGCCTAACGATTTACTTTTTCAAGAGACGCTAGGTTGATTGTTGGAGTATGCCTGTTTAATGGCAAATACAGATAGAGGGAACTTTATTTCCTGATATATTAAAGGCGCATCACACTCACAATACATATAAGTGTCCTGTCACACATGCATTCTAGAATATAAACGACTAAAACGAGTAGCCTAACACATTACTTTACCCAACTAATCACGCGCTTAGCTATCATTTACGCACTGCTTCCTTTCTTGTCTATTCTCAAGGTACACTGGAGTAATTAAATCAATTTGCGTCAGTAATTAATATGGCCTGTAGTCATATTTTGTATGGGTTGTGTTATATTTGTATTTGCTTAGTTTTATGAGTTAATTTTCAGGGTTAATTTGTATTGGTGGTAATAAAAAATGAATTGAGAAAGGTTTTGTTTTGTTTGATGAGAATCCTTCTTCTAGCGGTCGCAAGCGCGACTGCTGAGTATGAGGTTCTGGGTTCGATTCCCAGGTCGGGTTTTTCCATCAGGAATTTCTCAGTAGCAGCCACAGCGTCTGGATTTGTGCCTTGTTGATAGCAATAGGCTCGCCCCCTTTTACATGGGACTTAAACATAACTGGCGAAATGTGAGTGTACTTTATGGCAGAACTCTGCCTAATCCTTCGGGGATGTTTGATTAAACTGGGAAACCCAGTTAAAACTACTCCTATGAAAGCCCCAACATTTAAATAAAAAAAGAAAAAACTATGTTTTATTTTAATCCTCGTCAGCCGACCCATTTTTTGTGCTGGTCATCCAAAGGTTGAGAAGAGTCCGTGCCAATAAATTATTTATTTATTTATGCGTAAATCTCGTGAAAGCATAAATAAATAACTCACAAACAATCTGTTCAACGGAGGTAAGGTCCACCCTAAAACCGTCTGCCGATAAAAAACGCGTGTTTTTAGGTAAATAAATTGCCAGATTATCAGCAATATATCTTTGACCGTGTCCAGTCATGGCATGTCAGGATACAGCCGCATAACCATAGCTTTGGGTTGCAAACAAATCGCTGGCAGGATTTGTGAATATCTACTGCCTTTCTAGGTTTTTGTTGTATGTCTGGCAGAATCTATGGCACTTTTGTTTTTGATAGTTAATTGTATATCTGAACTAGAACAATGAGCAAAATAAAATAAAAAATCAAATAAGGAACGCAGCATTGGGTGTCAAAAGACAAGACAGGGTTCGTAACACAACGTTGCGTTCCAAAACAAGGCTAAAATGGGATTCGGCGGGTCACGTCAGCCGCATGCACGATGACCGCTGGGCAAAAGTCTCCACACGATGGTTGCCGGAAGACAGACGGCGGCGCCGCGGCTGGCCCATAAAGAGGTGGCAAGATGATGTTGACGCGTACCGCGAAGGCTGGTTCGAGGAGGCACGGGTAAAGAGCACATGGAAGGCATTGGGGGAGGCCTTTGCCCAGCAGTGGGACAGTACAGGCGACAAAAAAAAACAAATAAGGTTACAAAGTAAGATGCACGTTTGAACGTTTTACTTTTTGTATTTTTTAGATATTTTAACCCATGTCTAATACAAAGCTCTTTTTACTTAGACACAGGGTTAGAAAACTCATGTTTATTACATTAATCTTACCCAGGGACACCACTAGTTCGAGGTCAGGGTAGGTACTAATGCATTTAACATTTTTACGTCTACTTAATACATTTGCCTTTGTTATTTCAAATTTAAATTAATCAAAACTTATTATTTAATCTTGCGCAGGGTTAATGAATATTTTGTAGTAGTACTAAACTAAAAAAAAAGTATCAGGTGCATGTTGCAAGTACTTTAGATTTTCTGATGCTTTTATCGATATTTAAAATCTTTTTCTTAGCGTGTCGATGGCAATCTAAATTGTGTCAGCCCAGAATTCACGTACGACAAATAAATAAAAAAATATTCCTCTAAACGAATTCGTGGTTCCTGTGACCACGTTTCTATTTGCCTTGATGTCAGTTTGGTCTAAAAATCCCGTCCAGTTATAAAACACGGATGGCATACTGTCTATCAAATTTATTTTGAAAAAAAAATAGCCGGAATGTTCGGAATACTTTGCAATTTTTTTTTTTTTCTCTCTGTTTCGGACAGATATTTCAGCGTATTTTTGGTTATGGAATTTTGTATATTATGGTTTATCCGGAAAATGTGTTTTTTTTTTTGTCTGTTGTTATTTTGTATTTCATGTCTGTTCTGTGTATCGAATGAATTCCGGAAATTAGTTGGCCCTTTTGACAGTGTAGAGAACACTATTTTATGAACATAGAACTTTTATATGAACAAATTAATAGCGTTTGTGTATTTTACTGCCGATTTCTGGAAGCATAATCAGCCTATAATGTTTCTACAGCGGACGCACAAGTCCTTCTATGAAAGTGAGTGAAATGTGTGAAAGGTGAATTTGTTAGGTCTCACGATAGCTGCTGTAATTGGTGGGCAAAAATAATACCCACAAACCAGACTTGACAACAGATAAAAACGCAGTTAGAAAATAAATGCATTCTCCGTTCAGACTTCTGACAAATAATTATCTGTACTCTCATCTCTAGTGTTCATTTATTTTGCAAGATTGATCTCGAATGCTATCTTTTGTCTAGATATTAGATCTAAATAAAAGTCTATAGACTGTTGTAGCTTTCTCTGGTATTATTTTTGCTTTCAACTATAGAAAGTAACTAGGTAATTTAATCAAATTGAAGCCGAGATCAAAGGTCCAGAAATCTAATAAGTTTATTCTGCGGGATAAATTAATAGTCTAGTCAGGTATTGAAAAACCTAAAGACATGCTCTGTTGTTGAAACGAGAGATAACCTTTTTTTTTCAGATGGGAAATCATAAAATGACCCCTCCCGCTCTGGGCGGAGTGGAAGGGAGTATCAGACTTAAACCCATCCATGTTCCTTCTTTGCCCTTTGTGGGCTTCGGTATCTCTTTAATTCTATAGAAAGCCTTACAGACTAATTATAGTTTCAGATATACATATTGGCCAATATTGGGTATTCACAAGGTAAACTCATGACCCAGTGGCGTCCAAGGACTGGAAAAAAAATATTGGACGTTGCCAACGGTGGAAAAGTCTGGATAAGGCTGGCACAGGAATGTGAGGAGTGACACAACAAAAAAGAGGCCTATACCCTGTAGTTGGTAAATTCAGACTATGGATGATGAGGATGATGGGCCGATGAACTGGTAAAGGCCAAGTGGTACCGCTGGATGTGAGAAGTTCAAAACAGGTAGACGTGGCAACGCCTAAATCCAACAGTGGACGTATTTTGGTTGATATGATGATGATGACGAGCGACACTATACGATGATGATCAATAACATCGTCAGTCTACTTTATGTTTTTGTTTTTTTTTAATAACTAAATAAACAAAATAAAATAACTAAATGTTAAACATGCTTCACTTCGAATTAATCTTAAAGACATCAATATAATTCTAAACATAAGCTACATAAAATGTATTCTTTAAAAATAATTAGGGGAATCCCTATGCATTTTTTTTAAATTCTGTATGGGCTTACTCTTGACCTCAATCTAGTCCTGAGGACAGAGATGAGGTCGACGATGGAACGAGCTAACCCAAAAGAAGCCTATTAACTCGCGATTTAAATATGCATTACCTACCAGAAACCTGGAATAAGCGTTATACCTGTCACTGTCACACAAGTGTCAAACTACAAGTGACACTTAAGTCAAAGCACGCGTTAAGTTACGTTTACAGATCTCGGCATAAGATACTAACTCATCCTGCGAGTAAACCTTCCTAATGACTAGACTGTTTATCATTCCACCCAGGTAGTGGTTCCGTATAGGGGTAAACGAAAGGTTGGCAAATTGACACTACGTGGAGTCACTACCCGTCAACTTGAGACAGACGGTGTTTTATATTGAATTAAATTATGAGGGGAGGTGGGGTACAATGTGTAACTTTATGAATTAGCTTAGATGAGTGTAGTTGTCTGTGGAAACAATTTCGTATTTGCATCTAAACAGGCAATTCCGGGAATATATATGTGAGTCTGAATGAATACATTACGCCTGTATTTCTCCTGAAATTAGGCACAGGTGTTCGTATTATAGTGCACTCAAATTTCGCCAGTTATGCTGAAGTACCATGTTTCAATTTTATATTGGCAAACAAATTATTTATGTAACTTTGTTACTTCATAACATAACAAAACATCACGCCTGTAATCTCCGAAGGGTGAAGCAGAGATGTGTCTAATAGTACACCCACATTTCACCAGTTCTGTTTGATAGGTCCCATGTAATAGGGGGCGAGCCAATTGCCATCAACCGGACGCAAATCTAGACTACGTGGCTAAATTCCTGATGGAAAAACCCAATGACACTTTGTCCGACTCGGGAATCGAACCCAGGACCTCATGCTCAAACTCATCTTTGTTAGTACATACATTGGGTATATTCTAGGTTAGCCTTAATGGTCATTTACGAAATTCATATACCTAACAACATCTCATAAATTAACAAAATAACGTTTAAATAATCGATGTCAAATCCCAACATCTAGCCTTTGACATTAACGTCGCCACTAAACACTTCTCACAGCTGAACATAGTCAAATAAATAAACATTTACATATATTCGACCATATCAGTGAACAGTTTTGGTACTCATTTACATACGGTGTGGCCTAGTATGCTAAACACAAGATGGGAGGTCAGCCAAAGAGCATACCTGAATAGTTTTGGGGCTTAGATCCTAATTTAACTGTTCAAATATTCTAGAAATTTCTATGACCGTTTAAGGCTTCGTGTCTAAGATTTTTGGTCTAGAAAATTGATTGATGCGCTTCGAAATTCCTAGATTAACTGGAAACAGGCTCTTCCTCTATTTATTAGTAATTGAAGACATATGGGCATTGATTCAAAAGCACAAACACTGAAAATCTCAAAAACTCGTATGAACATGGAATTATAATCAAACAGTAGGAGAAAATCACTTTAAACTCACTCGGCATATCACTTGTTTGCGACAATAATGATATACCTCGAAAAATAACAAATACAGGACAGCGTTTTTTTTAAGTTACGACTAAAAAGATTTTCATTACATTTCCAATATATTTTTGCATCGAAACCTTTTATCAAAAGATGTATGGTTTGTATTACGTATTTTGTTACTTAATCTAATACTTACTCGTACTTTTGTTAATTTTATATTACTCAAATATTTTGATTTTTGAGTTATGTCATTCTTGTCGCAAACAACTTGACTACACTTTTGGAGAATACAGACAAAGATATTCCCTTCTTGCATATCTCCGGTAAGAGTCTTGTAGATGCAAGAAGACGCGATAATTCGTCTTACTGAAGTTGGATGGTTGTTGAACTTGCGGTACAAGGTGCAAACGACGACCGTCATTGATATTCGTCTCATAGCGAGATCAAAATCTTCTGAGATGAATAGAACTCAAATTCAGATCGAATTGAAATTCAGCGTGCAAGCTGCTTGTGAAATGATTTCGGGGAGGAGCACTCAATTTTGTTGCAAAACTTAAGCCGTTCTTAAAATTATTTTTATTTGGTGGAGGTTTAAGACCTTTAAAAACTTCAAAGTCTGTCTTAGGACGAGTATTTCATTTTGCGACGTTAGTGTTGTATCTTTTTCATTATGAGCGAATTTAAACAAGTGACAAGGGACCGGTTTTACTCATTATTTAGGTCACAGTTTCTTTTTTTTTTTAAAAAAAAGCGTAGTCCGCACTAGGACTTTGATCCTGTATCGTGGTGCGTTTACAAAAATTTTAACTCACATACACAAACAACTACCTGTAGATCATACAAATATTTGTTCCGTGCGGGGATCAAACGCGCGACACTCAGCATAGAAGGCAATCGCTTAGCCACTGCGCCGGACCTCTTAAGGGGTTATTGTACTCATCATCATGAACCACTTTTAGTATGAGACCAACCATTAAATCGGAAAAAAACATTTGTCTCATACAATTGAAATAACAGCTGTTTTTTTTAAACAGAGATGACTGATTTAGATGTCCGTATGGAAGAAGAAGACATGCTGCTTAACAAATACCTAAAAGTAATAAGAAAATGAGTTCGTTTTCTTATTCAATAATTATATATTTCGTAGAGTGTACTTACTGGTAGAATCTGATGTAGGTGCAACGACAGCGACTATCAACAGGACTGTGACTGCCCACGGGAGCAAACTTGGTGGCCACTGCAACAAAACATAATTGATATAAGATTTTAAACTATCATGGTCACTAACATAAATAAAACATAATTGATCGTGAATATTTTAAGTAGGTACTGTTGTGTATCTATTTAATAGATATGGAAACACTGTCTCACAGCCACAAGTAGTCAGGTAGCTGTCACTAATGACAACTGTCAGTCGCCACAAATGGCGGGAAGTTGGAAGGTGATGCGTACCCTGGACTAGGGTTTGGTGGTGTTGGTGAGCCTGTGTTATAGTTAATAAATTGTGTTATCAACCTATTAGCTCTGCTACAAGTGGATACTACAAGTACACAATTAATATTGCTCGTTATAGGAGTTCGTGGCTAAATAATAGCCGCTTGAGGTCGCTCTTCAGGTTAAGCCGCACTTGCCTGGGTTGGTACGTTAATTGGTGACCACCCATTACATACCGAGTGTCCTCCGTGCCTCGGAAAGCACGTAAAGCCATTGGTCCACGCTGTCATTTGTAGATCTTTAACAGTCGTTTTAAGTAGTCAGTGGACTGAAAGTCTGACAACCAGTCTTACCAAGAGGTATCGTCTTACGCAGTACTAACTGGATTGTGGAGGTCAGATAGGCAGTCGGTTTATGTAAATACTGGTATTAAGCTGCATCTGGTTAGACTGGAAGCCGACTCCAACATAGTTGGGAAAAGGCCAGGCAGATGATAATGACCCAATTAATATTAATACCAATATCCAAGATTGAATCTAGTTTACGATGAACCTTTGAATAATAAACTGGCTAAAATTAATGGTTTTATGATTATCTTTGATGAGAAACGGTTTCTGAAAATCGGGTTATAAGGGGATTATAAAATAAAGCTAGGTAAATGGTTTGCCACTGTCTGATTTAAGGCAAACAATTTACCTAGATTATCCTCTACACGCGAGGGCTTAGGACTGTAGAAAACCGACATGTATAAAAAAAGTGTGAACTTGATAATTTATTGTGTGTGAAGGTCCTTTTTTTTTTTAGGATGGGTAATCATCAAATGACCCCCCCCCCCCCCCCCGCTCTGGGCGGAGCGGAAGGGAGTGTCAGACTTGTACTGACTAAAACCCATCCATGTTCCTTCTTTGCCCTTTATGTTCCAGGGCCGCGGTATCTCTTTCGAACAGTCCCGCAGCCCTGGCAGGCATCGGCCCGTGCGGACCCCTACGTGGTTGCTGACATCTCTTTGAGGCGCGCGTGGAACACGAACGCGCCGTCGACACGGCCTGTCGTCATAAGACGACCGGACGGCGAGCTAGCCCATAACTCCCCGTCCTCAGGCCCGCGCCTACGGTGGCCGGGGTGTGTGGAGGTCTTAAGGGCACTTGTCAACGTAACTTATCAAATAAATCACTATGATATTTAACAGGGTGCTTGGAAGAGTTACAAGTAATAATCTTTACTAAAGTAATTCTTAGTTAAACTAAACAAAGTTCTGACATAATATAACATCACGCCTGTAATCCGGAAAAGGTCACGCTAGTTTTGTTTAAGTCCCATGTAATAGAGGGCGAGCCTATTGCCATCAACCGAGTACAAATTCAGTCTCTGGGTTGCTACTAATAAATTCGTGATGGAAAAACTCAAAATCACTTTGCTAGACCTGAGAATCGAACCCAGGACCTCATGACTGCTGGACCAACTATTCAGTCAAACAAAGGTTTTTAATAAACGTAGTCATGTTGCTATTTTTCTAAAACCATATTTCAAACCCCAAAAAGTCTCAAGAGATATAGCACTTCATGCATATTTAAACCGAATTCTGGAGGTCAATGTTTTTCCTGAATTTTGTAATATATCTCACGTGACGTATGTCGACAAGGCTGCGACAAAAATGTATAATATTTTTACCATATCGTGTCACACTCCCCGCTTTAATATTTTCGTAAGTGGTTCGGAGCACAGGACCTGTGGGACTGGTCCCACTGTGAGCGATAAGAGATGATTCTTTTTGTTTTCAGATTGAGCTTTTCTTTAGATTTAAGTAGGTTTATTGCACGTCGACATATCGGTAGAGCACTATCATCATCTGCCCAGTCTTTTCCTAACTATGTTGGTTTCGATGGGAGCGACTGATGACAAAAGAGGATAAAGGTGCATAGGCAAAGGCTTATGCAGTGCTGCCGCTAAAGGTGCCTCTTTCAGAAGTAAATGGCGATTTAAACCAATGAACTTCAGAAAGCCACTTCATATCAACGAAGAATTGTGCTAGAAAACCTAACCCAAACTGGACGTAGATTATTTTTCAATAACACTCATTTTGAATCGTTTAGTGTGAGTGAGTTTTTCATCCTTCCTTTTAAAACCTTTTTCTTATAAAAACGAAGCTAGTTGTATTAAATAAGACAAGAAATTGACATTTTTCAAAAGTAAAACGAACCTGGTTAATAATAAATGACGTTTATTTTGCAAATAGGTTTTTACAAAAACTTCTACACATCATTTTTTTTTTAACTAGATGGGGCCGGTGTTTCGTTCCTGACTACTCTGAGAAGAAACAGCCGAAACAAACTCAGAAGTCATAGTCTCTTTTAAGGTCTAGACATAATCTTGGTCAACTCACATAAGGACTATGCAGATTAGTGTCTGAGATGGTCTTTTGAAGAAAGAGCCACACAGATTTGAGTGGACCTGTCGAGTCAGTGCAAGCATTCGTTAATTATCGTTGATAACTCAAGGAGCTCAACGACAAAACGAACAAATATCAAAGAAAGGACATTTCACTTCTTATGTTCCCTCCTAGTTTATTAATTTTTTCTCCCCCGCTAATCGCTTCCTCTACCACCTCCCCCCACTTCAAGATTACAGTTTCAGTTGGCCGTCAACACGTCAGAGCTATGAATAATGCAACACCAACACGGGACCCCCGTATTGAGATTATACAAGCAGCATCTACGGAGGGGACTTGTAATAGTTGTTCTATGAAATATGCAAGCGATGTTAGGTCTTATATTGATTTCGGGAATAGTGTTTTTTGTTTTAGGATCTTCAAGAAAATTCATAGAAAAAATAGCATGCTCTATATCCCTATAAGAGCACGAGCATTGCAAATTTACACAGTTGCACATTACATGTAAGCGAATACATAGAATATACAGCATAATCAGCGTATAATGTTCCCACTGCTGGGACACACGGCCTCCTCTCTATGAGAGGGAATGGACTATAATTCACCACACGGGCCCAGTGCGGCTTAGTAGATGTCACATGTCTTCGAATTTTTGGTTCTAGGACATGCCTGATGGCGATGAAATAAATTACACAAAGTAATGCGCTTGCCTGGGTTCGAACCCACGACTTTAACATATTTTTGAGGGTAGGCCCTTAAAGAAACATGATATAAGTTGCAAAGCGTTTAATACGGCAGTAGACAATCACGGCCACGTTACCCGAATCAAGGTATATATTTTAAACCTATTATTCCAACAAATAGGTAACTTCAATGCATTTTATTTATTTGATCTGGTCCTTTCCACTTCGTTGCTGTAGTATCAAAGGACTGTAGAATCAATTAAGTCTTCAGACAGCGTCCATTTAATTAGTACCTTCCTATATACTACTGGATAAGGCTATTGTTCTCTTGGACAGATAGGATTGAATTTCAGACTAACTGTTCAAGGAACTTAAATGCTGCTGTTTACAAGTGAATAGATGTTTCTTCATCTCCAACTAGATTTTTCTTAAACTATGGTCAAACTAAGGCGAACTCCGTGCGGGATGCGGGACGAAATTCGCCCTTTTTTTCTTTTAACTAACTAGTATAGAGGTGTTCTCTTGGTGCTTATCATCATCTGCCTAGCCTTTTCCCAACTATGTTGGGCGTGGCTGGAATACGAGTATTTTACTTGGATTGACTGCGTATTTGACCTACACAACCCAGTTAGTACTGAGTAATACGATACCCCTTGGTAAGACTGGTTGTCAGACTTTCAGGCCACGGACTACCTGTAACGACTGTCAAAGATCTACAATTGACAGCCGGAACCAACGGCTTAACGTGCTTTCCGAAGCACATAATTCGGTATGTAATGAGTGGTCACCCATCCACGGTACAACCTAGGCAAGAGTAGCTTAACCTGAAGATCGACCCGAGCGGCTGTAGTTATTAAGCCACGAGCTCCTCAGCAGTAGGAACTTTATTATTGAAAAACTGCTTCCTGAACCGAAACAGAACAAGAAGTATCTTAATAATAATTAATCCAAATAAACAAATTATTATAAATGCAAACATTAAGTGGTGAAATTTAACTTTGAAACAAAACTTTTCAATACTCATTAAGTCTCAAAAACTTCCTTTTATTCAATTATCCATGTTTAAGGAAGTCCGCAAGAGGATAAGAACCATTTCTAATAGATTCGGTAAATACGGAACCGACTAAGTTTTCCGAGGGCTTTGGAGTCTTTCTGCAACCCTAATTTCGGTTTTTAAATGGAGCTTTCCCAAAGTATTATTTTTTATGTATGTTGTTTTTTTATTTGGATTGTTTATTCCGGTAGTTTGTTTTGTTTTGGGTGTCCCAGATGTGTTTGTGCATCTTGAAATATTGAAGTTCTTACAGCTTTTGATTGAGTTGTTTGAAGTGGATTTGAAATTCAACTTCAGTTTTATTAAGTTGCTATTAGACATCAAAAACTTGATACACGAACATGTTCAAATACTTTTAGCTACAAGTAAATCACAGTCACTGAAAACATCTTGAAGAAACCATGATGAAAAATGATTTGATTGAAATTGCCAACTTGAACCAAGTAAGCTTAATAAATCAATGCAATTATACAGCAAAAAAACAAAATAAGATAAGAAAAAAAGAGACTGCTCTATACACAGCCACTAGCTATTATTGTATTTGTTTTATTAGTTTACTAAAGAGAAATATTTACCAATATAAACAGAACTCAATCTATATCTTCTTTCTTATACATAAAAATCTCGTGTCACGGTGTTTGTGGTCGCACACCTCCGAAGCGGCTCGACTGATTTCTATGATTTTTTAAATTTAAATTTGGTAGGTATGATAGGTTGTAAAGTATATTGCACACTGCTAATTTCACGCAGATGAAGGTCGCGGGGTACAGCTAGTCTTACTATAATAATATTATAAAGAGGATTTTGTATATTTGTATCGAATAAACTCAAAAACTACTGGACCAATTTAAAAAAAATTTCACCATTAGAATGCTACATTATCCCTGAGTAACATAGAGACCCGTGCAAAGCCGGGACGGGCGGCTAGTATTAAATAATAACAGAGGAACATTGTTTTAGTAAACTAATATCATTATTATTACATTTTTTTCTTAGAACCTCGATTCCCTCGAGCCAATATCATAATTGCTGTTTCCAATACAAATGTATTTACTTCGTTCAAGAGGAAAAAGGACTCTTTAAATATGAGAAAATACTGTTTGTTTCAGATCGAAGGAATCCGATTTACATTAAACATGAAATATTTTTCTGTTCAATGGATTGTATGAGTTTATTGGGTAAATAAGAAGGTAGGAAAACATTGGATTTACACTGAAAATGTGCTTTTTTATATTCATTATTGGTAGTTTTAGGGAGGAAAGGCCAAATAAAAACAGCCACTCGGGTCGATGTTTAGGTTAAGCCGTGCTTGCCTAGGATGGGTGACCACCCACTACATATCGAGTTCCCTCCGTGCCTCGGAAAGCACGTGCCGTTGGGCCCGGCTGTCATTTGTAGATCTTTGATAGACGTTTCAGATAGTCAGTGGCCCAAAAGTCTGACAACCAGGCTTATCACGGGGCACCGTATTACCCAGTATCTACTAACTAGTTGTGGAGGCCAGAATGCCAGATAGGCAGTCGCTCCATGTAAAATACTGATATTAAGCTTCATCCGGCTAGACTGGAAGCCGACCGTAACATAGTTGAGAAAATGCTATGCAAATTATGACATAGTTAAATATTTTATATAGAAATAAAGGCATTTATTTTTCACGTACCTAAAAATAGTACAAAAAAGGACAATGCCCACGGCTCTTTTAATTTAAAATCACTATCGTACTGAACAATAAGGGTGGTACTGATTACAAAAAAATTATGACAAATGAATCCCAAGTCGGGAAAATAATATCTGTTTTTAAAAAGAGTTTTTTTTGTTAATAAAGTTTGAAATTTAGGTCAATTTTTCATTTTCAAAGAGCAGATGGAGTTTTGATTGTGACCTTTAAAATTTTCTTGCAGATAGGTAGGTAGGCAGTTATGTTATGTGTTAAGTGTTCTAAAAAGTGCTCGTCAAATTTTTCACAAACATCACGCCTGTAATCCCCGAAGGTTTAGGCAGAGGTGTACCTAATAGTACACCCACATTTCGCCAGTTATGTTAAAAGTCCCATGCAATAGGGGGGAGGCTATTGCCATCAAGCGGGAACGGATCCAGACTCCGTGGCTACTACTGAGAAATTACTGATGGAAAAACCCAATACCACTTTGCTGGACCCGGGAATCGAACCCAGGACCTGCGACTTCTAGACCAACAAGGCACACACAAAAACATTCATTTTCTTCCAAGAAAACCCAATATTCACAAGTTACCCTAACTTTGTAAATATTGTCTTTTACAGCTTATTGAAAAATTACACTACTACCATGATCAGGTTTTCACATATTTCGCTTAAATAAATATGACTTTATTTGGCATCCGTTGCATACAAAACATGTGTTCTGAACTTGTAAATTTACACACAAAGTTCTTTCTTAATCATGTTGAAAACGCGTATTTAAGAGCACATTACTCAATGTGTGGGTTCGATGCCGGACAAGGCTATCGCAGTTTCTTGTAATTAAATAAATACTTGAGAAGAACATCAAATATAATAACTATGCAACCTTTAGTAACCTTTTGCTTGCTTATTGTAACCTTATCATTGAGTTAAGTAAACTTTATTTAACCCATTCAAAAAGCGTCATTATACAGCGTGTACCGAAAAGGTGTGGTCATATTACGGGGTGTGATTCAGATCATCAAACTGAACAACTTTCTCTAGGGGACCACCATGGAAATCGCGAAATAATAATCAAATGTTCCATACATTTAGGTTGAGTAGGTACTGAAGTTTTGTTCGGAACAACCGATTTTTTTTGTGTGTGTACGCACGGCGGCTAATCAAGCTATGCAAAACCAAATTAAGCTGATCTCTCATCGTACAGGAAGATCATACAAAGTGAAGTCAGGTTATACTGGTTATGTATAGCTTGATGTGCCGCCGTGTGTACGTATAGCAGCAGTTTGGCTACATTTATTGACTTGATTAAGATTTTTAGATGCATGAGGATGTAAGGTTCCTCTCCTTTTATGGAAAGGAGGATCCTCCCACCAGATGGGCACTGATAACTTTAACTGGGATGTAGGATATGACAGTTAAGTCCTTATTTTTTTTTTGGGACGACTTTGGCGACCGCCAGAAAAGACAAAGTCAAAGTTTTTATTTGTTAAACATAGGTGTAAAAGATGTAAGTAAATATAAAAGCGCCGAAACAAAGAAGCTCGACGAAGTCCCGCAGAAACAATTAAACTATCTTGGATACCGCAAGAATGGTAGAGAAAAACGTAATTTCCACTTCACTCCATAATAAGTAGTTTAGTTCCTATGTGGCGGTATATAATATGTGGAAGTGGAGACAAATTTTAAGTTCCCTTTTTATAACCACACATAACAAACAGACGCTACACCAACACGTACCATGTACAGTACACAAAGCCACTACTTATCTCGTATACCCAGGTCATCAAATAAACTTCAACACGAAATTAATTACGAATTTATCTGCTCACGGTACGCGACAGTACAAATATTAGCTGAAATCGTGGCCCAGCGCGTTGTAATTTATTAAAACCGTCGTGCACTACGGTCTGATATCGCAGGAACAATGAAAAATGGTCCGAATTGCTTTATGTTGATGGTGGATGGGTTTTATGAGCATTCTGCATCATTTTGATTTTTTGGGATCAATATGAGAGAAAGAAAATTGATAAAGTGACTCTAATTGGTATTGGATTTTAAAAATAAAATAATAACACCCCCCAGGGTTGATTTGCAGGTTAAGCCGCGCTTGCCCAGGTTGGTCCGTGGATGCGTGACCGCTCATTACATACAGAGTTTCCGCCGTGCCTCGGAAAGCACATTAAGCCATTGGTCCTTTGACAGTCGTTACAAGTCATTGGCTCGAAAGTCTGACAACCAATCTTACCAAGGGTATTTTATTACCCAGTACTAACTGGGTTGTGGAGGTCAGATAGGCAGTCGTTCCACATAAAATACTGGTATTTAGCTGCATACCGTTAGATTGGAAGCCGACCACAAAATAGTTGGGAAAAGGCTAGGCAGATGATGATGATGATGATGAATTGGTATTGGATTTTCCATTTGGATTTTTTAACAGGCTGGTAATCTATATCATAGGACTTGATAAAACCTTGCGAAATAAGGATATAAATGCTGTTATCCGTCATGCACTACGGTCTGATATCGCAAAAACAATGAAAAATGGGCCGTGTTGCTTTGTGTTGATGCTGGATAGGCTTTACAAGTTCTATGCAGCATTGGCTGTCATTTCCATTTTTTTTTTGCGTTCGAAGTGATAGGAGAAAATTGATAAATTTTAAAATAGTAAAAAGCTATATTGATGTGGAGAGTTTTAGGTGCCAAAAGGTGAAAGGCACCGAGGCTGGCCTAAGAAGAGGTGGCGAGACAACATGGACGCCTACCGCGATGGCTGACTCCTGAAAGTACTTGGGGGAGCTAGCCTTTACCCAGCAATATGACAGTACAGTCAAGACAAAAAAAAAATGGTGGCAGGTACTCCACAGAGTTTTTAAAACATAGAAAAATCTTTCTGGAAGCTTGTAAACTGTCGCTGTAGAATAGATTGAGGGCGTCTGAACGAAGCTTATAATTACGATCAAAGATCGGTATGATTACAAAGCTTGGCATAATTATAGATTCGTGATTGTACATCATCAGAAACCCATTGATCAGTAATTATATATCTTGAGGGTCCATTTGTTATTCAACGTACTCAGAAATTACATGAATATTTGATGATTCAATGCTTCTGCACTTGACACAATATAGATGGGAAAAGGCTAGGCAGTTGATGATGAATCTTCACTCGTATCGCCACATACTTTACAAGAATAGCTGATGACATGCTAAATATATTTGCTAGTCAATAGCATCAACACGCACTGGGCCCGCGTGGTGCATCATCGCCCACTCCCTCACACAGAGAGTGGACTTGTGTCCCAACAGTGGGACAATAAGGTATAGATTGTTTTTTTTTCAGGTAGCACAATACCCAAGATACACTAGACAAGGCCAGTACTAGCTGGATTGTGGAGGTCAGATAGGCAGTCGCTCCATGTACAATACTGGTATTCAGCTGCATCCGGCTAGACTGAAAGCCGATCCCAACATAATTAAGAAAACGTTAAGCAGGTTATGACGGACTGGAAAAAGGCATATTTAACTATTGTTTACCACTAGTTGTAGCTATCAATAACAAAATGACAACGAGGTCACAGATGTCAGTAAATAAACATCTTCTTCAATTTACTCAACCAACAACTTTTTATATAACCCAAGTACATACGAGAATCTTGTGTGAATACCGATCGGTGGCATCTAAAAAAAACATGTTGACTCGCTCCGAGAGGTAGGTAGGTAGATGTTTGCTCTTGCATTGCCTTAGTTAGTCCAATAAGGTCAAGATAACTACTTAGTTGACCGTATAGTGTTTTTGTACGTTTTGTTGTGGGACTATAAATGGAAATAATGGATTTGTTTGAGAATAGGTAGAAGAAACTGGGGTGTAAACAGACCCTTCACGAAGCCGTCAGCCAAGCATTCTGTACATCAAACTAAGCAACTGTACGCAAAAATGATTGCTGGGAAACGATTTATTTTTTGGGGTGAAAAAACTTGCGAAAAAGTTGGAACATTGACCTCTAATATCTCAGTATCTAGAAGGTTCCCAGGTATGGTCTAGAACAAAAAAATGATCGCAAAGATGGGGAAAACAAGTGCCTTTCGGCTTCGTTAAGGGTCTATTTACACCCTTTATATTTAGTAGTTACTCATCTACCTGATACTGATACTGTTAGCCTGCGTCATCCCACTGCCCTGGATCCAAAGCTATTGTGGACCACTGATCATTTGCTTTGTCTAGCTCGTCCCGCCATCTTCTACGAGGTCTGCCGCGTCGCGTAAAAAATAACTGTCATTAATCATCATTTAATTATTAGCCCTCGTGACTTCAAAACTGACTGCCTCGTTGGTCTAGTGGTCGCAAGCGTGACTGCTGACAATGTGTACCTGGGTTCGATTCCCAGGTCGGGCAAAGTGTTATTGGGTTTTTCAATCAGGAATTTCTTAGTAGCAGCCACGGAGTCTGGATTTGTGCCCGGTTCGGGTTGCTGGCAAAAACCTCGCCTCCTATTGCATAGGTCTTAAATATAACTGGCGAAATGTGGGTGTACTATTAGGTACACCTCTGCCTAACCCTTGATATTACGGGCTTTATGTTTTATGTTATTAGTCCGTAACAGAAAATACAGTAATCTCAATTAATGAGTAACTACTGTGTTTTCAGTCACGATATTTGAGTAGGCAGCTGAGAGACTATTCATGATTTTAATCAAATAAAACATTTGGCCAAACACAAAAAAGTAAGGCTTTTTCAAATATGAGGAGCTCGTGGCTAAATTATAACAGCCGCACGGGTCGTTCTTCAAGGTTAAGCCGTGCTTGTCGAGGTTGGTTCGTGGACGAGTGACCATCTTTACATACCGAGTTTCCCCCGGGCCTTGGAAAGCAAGTTAAACCGTTGGTCTTTCACTTTCACAGTTTTTATGCCTTGTGACTGGGACTGTAGCTATTTTTCATTGTTGTCTTTGTTTCGACAATTCAAAAGTGCCTGTA
This sequence comes from Noctua fimbriata, assembly GCA_905163415.1. Classification (NCBI taxonomy): domain Eukaryota; kingdom Metazoa; phylum Arthropoda; class Insecta; order Lepidoptera; family Noctuidae; genus Noctua; species Noctua fimbriata. The sequence goes on along the minus strand of LR990926.1, from coordinate 2,558,030 downwards.
ATTGGCCTATTTGAAATATATGATTTTGATTTGATTTGATTTTGGTCCCGGCTATCATTTATAGATCTTTGACAGTCGTTACGAGTAGTCAGAAGACGAAAATCTGACATCCAGTCTTACCAAAGCGTATCGTATTAGTATTATACAGTTACTGGGTTGTGGAGGTCAGATAGGCAGTCGCTTCTTGTAGAATACTGATACTCAGCTGCATCCGGTTAGACTGGAAGCCGACTCCAACAAAGTATGGAAAGGGTAGGCAGGTGATGATAATCAAATAAAATATATTTAATTGCACAACGGCACAAAGAAACCTTCCTCCTTTCCCGTATAACTTGTACCCTTTTAGGGACCCTACAAAAGTAACTAAAGTCAAACCATAATAAAATCAAAACCTTTCCTTATAGCTTCATAGTCGAACCATAACGAGGTAAGCAGAAAGGGTGCCTAATGGACTGGAAGTCAATTTAGTAAATACTTAGCTGGCGATGTATCAATGTCGCCGTAGTTCACTTATACAGTTGACAGATGGCGTTGGCGTCGATTTAAGCGATATAACTTGCAATTATATAGTGACTTACGGTAAGATTGATCGAATTATTGAAATTGGTGTACATTTGAATAGACGAATAGAGTTTCAGCCATGACTTTATTTTATTTTCGATGTAAAAGGCATTGTTTTGAACAAAACAATGATAATTCTTTAATATTTTTTAAAATCCACAGTAATTTAAGTATAAATTAAAATAACCTAAAGTAAATAACTTAAAAATAAAACAAAAAAATGGCGTCAAAAAACTCCTCCTCAACGCTGTCAACTGGTAATGTCCCCAAAGACTGGCGGCGTTGCCACGTTGTACGGCAACGGAATAACAAATGATGAAAAATGGCAAATAGTGAATGAAAACGTCCATCAAAGGTCGTCATTTTTTTTTTTAATTACACAAAGTCACGTTAGTTTACTTTAGTGAAAGTACTTAACACAGTACAAAAGTTGAAATGTAAACAAAACGGTTCAATACACTCTCTGAACAAAACGTTAAATAAATAAGTCCCAAGAATAACCAAACAGCTGTATTCGAAAAAGGGCTGCAATACCACCATAGCACAAACCTCTACTAATGTCTTATTACCAGCGTTAACCGACATTTTCTACCACAAGACAACTTCAGCACTACAAAAAATAGTGCAATCTTCCCCGTAATATTTAGGCAAACGGTACCAAATGGTACTTTCGCGGTACTTGTCCCTCTATTTACCCTGTTCGGATAAAGATAATCGTTTTATGGAAGAGCCTTTATGGGGCCTTGGAGAGCCCGATGGTAAATATAAATAGACCACAAGCAGTTTCGAACACTTTTAGTAAGGGGAATTGGAAAAATAGACCCTTCTTGGTAAACATATTATATGGGAAAAAAAAACCGGCCAAGTGCTCCGAGGGTTCCGTATAAACTTGTAGGTATTTTGTACTTAAACTACATATTTACGGTTTTCAGACTTTTTTCCTCTATATGTGCTGTAAGACATCGTTTCTTGTCAAATTTCATGATTCTCGGTAAAGGGGAAGTACCCTTCCTCTGTAAAATCCATTGAAATCCATCTCCATTGTAAAATCGCAAAACATACGACTTTATATCGGTCATATCTTTTGATTGCGTTGACTTAAAAAAATTATTTTTTCTCTGCTCCAGGGTTAGCGGACTTAGGGCACGCCACCATAGTGGCGATAAGTCCCCTCTTTGAGGAGTGGCTAGAGAGGCGCCACGGCGCCCTCACCTTCCGCCTGACGCAGGTCCTCACCGGACACGGTTGTTTCGGGAGGTTCCTGCACCGAATCGGGCGGGAGGAAACGCCCGGGTGTTTCCATTGTGAGGATCGTCCGGAGGACACGGTGCAGCACACTGTGGAGGCCTGCCCTGCTTGGGCGGAGCAGCGCCGTGTCCTCGTAGAGGCGATTGGCGGCGGCGACCTCTCGCGCCCGGCCCTGGTTCAAGCCATGGTCCGGAGCGAGAGGGAATGGGAAGCCGTCACCTCCTTCTGCGAAGCAGTCATGCTAGTGAAGGAGGTGGCGGAACGTGAGAGGGAAAGAGCCTCACGTCCCAGCCGCCGCGGGAGACGCCCTGGGCGTCGGGGGTCACGTGGTGGCCCCCGGCCACCGTAGGCGCGGGCCTGTGGACGGCGAGGTATGGGCTAGCTCGCCGTCCGGCCGTCTTATGACGACAGGCCGTGTCGACGGCGCGTTCGTGTTCCACGCGCGCCTCAAAGAGATGTCAGCAACCACGCAGGGGTCCGCACGGGCCGATGCCTGCCAGGGCTGCGGGACTGTTCGAAAGAGATACCGCGGCCCTGGAACACAAAGGGCAAAGAAGGAACATGGATGGGTTTTAGTCAGTACAAGTCTGACACTCCCTTCCGCTCCGCCCAGAGCGGGGGGGGTCATTTGATGATTTCCCATCCTAAAAAAAAAAAAAAAAAAAAAAAAAAAGGGTTAGCGGACTTGAGTATTAGATATCAATTTCAGTTTGATACCTCAACGCATTCCTGAGAAAAATGGTCTTGACAGACGGACAGACAGACGGACAGACAGACGAATAGACGGACAGACAGACGGACAGACAGATGGACAGGCC